>CAJQZJ010001638.1:5647177-5687069 GCA_907164525.1 Lophiomys imhausi
GCAATCAACCATATACTACGAGTATAACTGTTACTATTTTTGGATGTCCTAGATCACTGAAAGAGATACTTCCCTTTCTGCAAAGGAACACACGATATGTTGGATTCTTCCCCTCAGGCTAGCACATTTCTGGGAATAACATAGAACTTAAGCAATGACTTCTCAACCAGTCAAATTTGGCAAAGGGACCATCAATCAAATTTGCTGTTCACAGGACTGGACAACTTGCAAAAAAAAAAAGAATTAAATCTATTTTACAATAACATTATTGGGGAAGAAGTGACCAGTTCTATCTTCCAGACAAAGGGGATTGTACCAAAACTTTATTTCAATATAACCTTGGGGGTTAAATTGTGGGAGAATAAAACTTATTTTCCTCAAAAGATCAATTGATGGTTATCAGAAATTGGAGAAGTATTAAGGTGGGTTTGGGAGGTTTGTATTTAACTCTTCCTGAACGACAGCAGGAGACTACTCATCATACATAAACATATCCCATTACACAGTAAATTAGTGTTCTAGGGGGAGCTCGCCTTTGTGCACTCTGGGTAAGGAGGCTTATCATTTTTTCCTTGGTTCCTGGCAACTATTTCTATTTTATTTGTGGCTGGGACCAGAAAAACCTAGGTACCAGTGACTTAGGAAATAAATAACTTTTCCAAAGTCACTTCATTTGTAGCAGTGACAGAGCTTGAGCACTCGTCGCTTATTAAACTCCCTGATCTTGGATGTTATATATTCTATATGATAGTTATATGTTCTAGGGAAGCAAGACATGCATTATTCTTGATCTTGATCTCAGTCCTGTACTCAAAACACTGTGCAATCATTGGCTTAGTTCCTCCTCCTCTTCCTCAGGGATAGAAATGCATTGAGTATTTAAGGGTAGCAAAACAGTGACAGATTGTTATATATTCCACCACCACAGAATGCAGAATTCCTACAGGCATCAGACTATTCATAGATAGGCTATGGATGGCCACATCTTTGATAGCAACTAGTCACAGAAGGATTGTGAGAGCCAGAGATGGAGGATGATTCCAAGGAAACTGATGAAGCTATCAAAGATTTTAGAAGAAAATATCAGATGTACTTTTCTCCTGCATATTATCACTTTAAAAGGAAACCAAATAAATTACAGATCTGTTCATTGCCAACAGAAAACCTAACTGAATTTACTCAAGCTTCTCCTGTTCTCATTCAAATTGAGGCTCTAAAGGAACACGTCAGAGGGCAGATGAAGGGAACTCAAGCTTTATGGCCATTTTCACTTACCCCAGACTGCCATGAACACAGCAAAGAACACGGTAGCTCCATTGTCAAAGAGGTGGGTCACCTGGGAATAACAGAATTGGTTCAGCTAATTTCTCATGGACAGCATTTTAATTGTTATTTTTTTAAAAGATGTATTTATTTATTATATATACTGTATGCTATCTACATGTATGCCTGCAGGTCAGAAGAAGGCATCAGATTTCATTACAGATGGTTATGAGCCACCATGTGGTTGCTGAGAATTGAACTCAGGACCTCTGGAAGAGCAGTCAGTGCTCTTAACATCTGAGCCATCTCTCTAGCTCTTAACTATTATCTATCTATCTATCTATCTATCTATCTATCTATCTATCTATTTATTTTGGTTTTTTGAAACAGGGTTTCTCTGTGTAATAGAGCCCTGGCTTTCCTGGACTTGCTTTGTAGACCAGGCTGGCCTCGAACTCACAGAGATCCACCTGCCTCTGCCTCTCCAGTGCTGGGATTATGCCCGGCTTAACTGTTATTTTTAAAGCTACATAAAAGTAGTTATGGCCATACAGTGAATTTTATAAGGGTTCTTTGGTGAATATTCCCCTTGACAATGAGTAAGATGCAGGATGACTTCTGACTATAAAGTTTCAGATGTGGAGGAAAGAGTGTGTTCCCTTTACATCAGAATCATGTGGTTGAAAAATTTCAGCAGCCCCAGTAGTGCTACAAAGTGTTCCACTTTGTGCTCCATAAAAACTTTTATACAACTATGTGGATATGGATATAACTATATTTAGGATCAGGAAGGTGCTTTTGTTGCTGGTTTACAGGCTCTTAACTCCCCAAACACTGTTTCTAATGTCTCATTTATTCACTTCAGAAACATAGCTGGTTTGCTGCTGTTGTTTTGAGCAAATGTTTTGTGGGCTACTTTGCATTTCAGCATTATGAACACAGGAGACAAGAACCATTACAAATCCACTCTCATGTTCATTAAAGCCTCAGGTAATCACTATATTTACCCACACCACATAACCCAAAGGCAGTTAGCAATACCTTACACCAGAATGTTTTCTAAATTTTTATTCTTACCGCAAAACAGCCACACTCATTTCCATCCACAGTCTAAATCACATCAAAGTACATGACCAGTTGATGACTGATAGCTTCATAAAGGTTTCCCTAGTAAAGTATACTTTACTGTCCCTAGAGAATATGCCCAGCATGAACAGTTGTTTTCTTGCCATATCATGATGCCAAGTCTTTTGTATTATTCCAAAAGTTCATGCTTTTTCTTTCATTGAATGTAGAAGAGATGGACAACATTCAAACCTTAAATGTGACACAAGTATCTAAATCCCGTTCCTTTCATATGCTAGATGGAATGTTGAGCTGGAATTGGCCATCTAGTATCGTACAATCCTGGCAGCTCTGGTGATATATGGTGAATTCAGGCTCCCTATCTGGATATTTGGTGAGCATAGTTGCTTGTAACACAAGGGTAGGTTCTCTGTTGAGTTGTGGCTGTCATTTTGGGCGAATCATTCCCACCCACACAATGGATGTCTCTCGTGCTGTTTCCAAGGAGTACATGGATCAGATAGGCCCAGCAGAGTACTTCCTTGGGACAGAATATACAAACATTTGAAGATACAGTTTTCTGCTACGGTTATCAGTTTGAATCAGAATAGATGAGAAAATAGGGACTCTTGGTTCCTGGCAAAATGGTCATCTAGCTCACCTGGTGGTTCCTTTGGGCAACTCCCACCAAAGGGGGAAAAGAAAAAAAAAAGAAAACAGACTCCAGATAGTGACAAAACACAAGAACAAAGACTTAAGATGTTCCAAGGAGAATGGTGGTTGTCTCAAACTGATCTGTGTGGGCCTGTATATATCTGGGCACACGTGTGAGTATGACTGGGCATTTATGTGTGTGTGAAGGCCAAAGGTCAATGCCAGGTATCTTCCTTAATTGTTCTCCATCTTGTATGTTGAGGCATGGTCTCAGTCCAACCCAGAGCTTGCTGACTCAGCTAATGTAGCTTGCTTAGGGGATTCTCTGTCTGCCTCTGGCACTTTGGGATTACAGGCATGTTGCTGTATCCACCTGGGTTTTACATAGGTGCTAGGGATCTGAGCTCCAGTAGCCCCACTTGCATGGCAAACATTTTACCTGCTCAGCTATCTCCCCAGCCATAAACACACACTTTCTGAAGGAGCATAGACCCCACAACAGCAGAACAAAAACTGAGGCAATTTTTTATTATTTTTATTTTAGTGATGGGGATGAAACCCAGAGCCTTATAAAAGCTAGGCAAATGCTCTGCCATTGGGTTTATCCCCAGTCCAAAGACTAAGAATTTAAAATAAGCATAAAAATATATTTAGGGAAAAAGGCAGGAAGACAGAAGCCTGGAGGCACAGCAATCTACCCATCATAGGAAGTGAACCTGTTTGTAGAATGACAGCATGCACAAGTGTACAGAGCAAGATACTAGGGGTCTGGATGGTCTGGTCTAGGCTGGGAACTATCTCCTGAGTTTTGTCACCATTGTTTGTTTTTTGCAGAAAAAATAAGCTTGTCAGTCTCTCCCTGCTTAAACCGCTTGGAGAAAGGTTTCAGACTCTTGCACGTGCCAAGGATGAAGTTATCCTCTGATGAGAAAGCAGAGAAGCTACTGCCTGAGCTGGACCCAAGATTGCTACCTAGCAATTATGAAAATAACCTAACCTTAAAAATAGGATTATTCTATATTTTCAGTGGATATTTCAGTAGAATTACTGCAAAAGAAGCCCCTATGAAGTTTGAACTCTGAACTATTTATGATGGTTAATGTAAGGAACTATTAAAGATTTCCTAGAAAGAGAATTTCACACAAGCAATTCTTTGCATCAGAAACCCTCTTATAAACAATAAAACACAGAGAACACCAAAGTGAAAAAACCAAGCCAGACAAACCAATAAGTGTGATGTTTTCTAAAAGCAGACTTTTAAAACATAAATTATCACATGCATTTTCAATAAAAATCATATTGCCGACAAAGTTCTTGATTTCTTAATAGTACATTTCCCAGGGTTTCTCTGTCTAATTTTTCAGTATGTCCTCAATCTATTCATCCTCTAAAGCTAGGGAGATACACTTAGTGCTTTTTTGGTCTCTTGTGACATATACTCAGAGCCCAAATCTTTTCAGCCTCATAGCTGACTGTTACAGCTTGGGCTCCGCCCACAGGACTTACCACCTGCAGTGCTGTGGTCATTGTGGATGGGTGGGCGGTGGGCTGCCTATCAAATGTTCCCTTGTCCTAAGTGAACAAAACAGTGTGAAGCCAATGGAGTAATTAGATAGATCCAGGCTGCAGTAATCACAGATGTTTGGTAAAACCTGCCAACCCCTTTTATATCTGGAATCCAGGCAAACACATAGGCAGTGCATCCAAGGAAAGACCTTATCAACCTCAACTCTAGCTTTTGCTTGCATTAAAAAAGTCCTCTAGGGGCGTTCTAGATCTAAGAAGATGGTTATAATAGTGATGCAAGTTAGTATGAAAGCTAAGTCAGTTATAGAACTTTAAACTCATGGAGATGGTTAGAAGGTAGAATGTTAAAGTCAGGGGCCAAATATGTATGAACTGGACATTGGGAAGGTATACTGGGCCATTTAACTCTCATAAATGTGGCATATTTAATTCTGCTGTTTTGTATAGAATTTACTGTTATAAGAGAAAGAACCATTTGTTGGATTGAAAAGGGAAGCTGTTGGGGGGGGAAGAGGGTGGAAGGGTGGGACAGGAAGGGGGAATAGGGAAGGGTTTGTGACTGAGATGTAACTTGAAGAAAAAAAATAAAGTACTTATATAAAAAAAAGTCCTCTAGGAATTTGATAAGTGCATCTAATAATTTATTAAAGTAAGACATACCACGAGAAAGGAGAATGGGATAACACATGATAGAAATCACAGCATCACATCCTAAGTGTTTTATAAAGCGCTATTCAGCTATCAGGATGTGTCACGGAGTGGATCAGAGAGGACTGGTCCTGACTGCATTTAGGAACAAGAAGCTTAGTCCCAGAAAGGTGACTGTGCAAGGTCAATGGGCGGGTAGCTGAGCTGGATTTGATTAGTGACAATAATGACAAAGAAAAGACATTTAGTGACATCTTACTGTTTTGCATGTCCATTTTGTGGATGGAAAGAACCTCAGGATCAGAAAGCTTAAATAACTTGTTCTTGACAAAAAAGTGGCAGAGAGTAGAGTCAAAATCAGAACTCGCATGTGGCTGAGGTCTCCAAGAATAACGCATGGATGTCCAGGTTCCTGGGTTAGTCACAGGATGCCTAGAGCAGGAGTTTCAGCCATTTTCCCTCCCATGGACCTCTTTAGCAGTGTGGTAAAACCTGTGCATCTGTGATGGGAAGTGCTTAGCTGTCAACTTGACAGGATCTAGACTTAGAAGACGAGCCTTGGCCATGCCTGTGAAAGACTGTCTTGATTAGGCTAGCTGAGGTGGGAAGTCCCATGCTACAAGTGGGTGACACCATTCGTTGGACTTGGGTCTTGGATTGTACAAAAAGAAGGAAGCCAGCTACACACAGGATTCATCTTCCCACACTCCCCGACTGCAGATGCAATGTGATTTCTGCTTCTGCTGACATACCTTTCTGGCCATCTTGGATGCTACCTTGGAATTGTGAGCCAAAATAAACTCTTTCCTTGTTAAGGGCTTTCATCAGAGACTTTCATCATAGCAGCAGGAAGAGCAGTTAAGACAGTATTCCTTTTATGACTACTATTTTATAGTGTAAAACACAGAGTACATTGTTTCTCGGGCTTTCGGTTTGGGTCATGTGTCAAAATAAGCTTCATTGGATTGCAAAGAGCAAAACAACACAAATCACATTGATTCTCACAGAATGTACATTATGAGAGACCCGTGTCATTACTCTGCATGTAATCAGTATGAAAGGACCCAAGGGCGGGGACCCCTAATTAAAGATCCCCTGAAGGACTCTGGGTACCTTAAAAAATGCTTAGATTCAAGGAGTTTGTAGACTGACTCCATGGCAGACTTCTGCAGTTCAGCAGTTACTGGAAAAGTCACAGACAATAGACAACCAAGCAAAGGCAGGCTGGCCATCTGGCTTAAGAAAGATAATGTTGCCAGGTTCTCAAGGTTGCAGACTGCTGGTTTGAATACCCTTCTTGTCTTATAATAAACTCATGAACGCTGGCTAAAGATCCCCTGTGCTTTTGCTTGCTCCTGCATTTTTAGTTTGAAAGCTCCAGTTAGATTAAAAATTACCTAACCTTTCCTGAAATTCCCCTAAATGCTTTGAAAAGGACTGTGTGCCTTGGTCCTGGGTGGCCATTTTTACCTAAGTGGTGATACCTGCATGCTGGATTAATAAATGCTTATTGCTGGTTGCATACTATTTGAGACTGGGGTGATCTCTTCAGCGAGTTCCGGACCCTAACAAGTAATAAACAGAAATCAAACAACAACAGGAACATAAACTGAACTTCCTCTGACACCAGCAGCTGTCCTCTTTGCACCAGGCCATGGTGTTGCGTCTTGTGAGGTGCCCTGAGACACATCTTTTAGTTACTCCACATCCAAAAATATATTTGCATTCCTCTCAGATCTCCTTCTCCCAGGTCCATATGTGTTTTCATATTATATTGGAATTTTGTTCCAGAGTGTAAAAGCTTCCCACCCGACTACTCCATTTTAACTTTTTGCAATATCACCAAAAGTGTTTTGAACAGGGACTACATCATTTCATATATGATCTATCAATGTGGGGATCCTTTTTTTCCAATAGAGAGAGTAATTTTGTTTTGTTATTATTTGCTTGTTTTGAAACAATAGCCGTAGATCTTGGGGGAATTTAGCTCAGTGGTAAAGTACTTGCCTAGCATACACAAAGCCCTGGGCTCAAACCCCAACAAAACAAAAATCAATCAAGCAAAATAATGTCTAGCATTATGTAGGCATATTTAATGAAGTAAAATTCTTAATTCAGAAAGGATTGATGTAAATAATATTTTAACAGTCTAAATTAACTTGTGAGACATAAAATGATAATGATAACAATTCTGATTCCAAATTTTAAGAAAGTGTGATGTGCTCAAAAATGTCATTTCAATTTTAATAATTGCAAATATTTAAGAACAAAATTAATTTGTAATAGCTATCAAGTTATTCCCAGGTATTTTAATCCTAAAAGTTTGTTAATGTTCTGGCAAACTGAGGTGCAATTATATTCCTTAGATACTTCTTAAAGTTTGAATAATGGTCTGGATATTTCAGAAAACATCACTTCTGTTTTTAATGTACCATTAATTACTTCTCCTAAAAGTTTGCTGCAAAATAAAAGTTATATTAGTATATATATAAAAGAATGTTAAATGCTGATGTTCCTGTCTTACAACATGACTTGTGGTGCAAACATGGGTACTAACAGAGGACTATAATCTAATCACCCCGTGTTCCTGAGGAAAGCTTGTGGCAAATTCTATCCCACCTAAAATGCTGCCTGCTTAGAATTACCTTGGCATAGACGCAGCTGTCCGACAGCCTCATGAATGGACAGTATTTGTCACAGACAGGACACATGATGATATCTGTCGCTTGGCAGACTTCTTTACTGAAAAAGAGAACAGAGGAGAGCTGCCTCTTGATGATGAAGAATGTGTTTAGTTTATTCCTCTGAAACAATACTAGAGTGTCCAACTGACAAATAAGACCCAATATACGCATTTCATGCCCCTAGGAGCCTCTCAGTCTTTTCAGATATTAATGTAAACATACCCTGCATATATTCATATTTTGATAAATCTTATTTTAAAGCTTTATTTACATATTAATAAATTAAACCTGGGGAAATACATGAAGAAAAACATTCATTATACTCCAAATTGTACCCAAAAAAACAGCTCTTCACACAACATTTCACCATGTAAAACAATTTCATACTGAAATTATGGAAACAGTGAGATACTCTTAAAACTGCCTTCATCTATGTGCATGGTAAATTCAATATATTGGAGGAATAACTAAAAATTTTAATCCTCAAGGAAAACCAAATATTATTAATAATATCATAGAAAGCAAAATATTTCTGTAGGCAGGAGGCAAAAAAAAATCACTCATTTTTGAAAGGGACATTTTTGTTTAAGGTCACTGCAGTCCAACTCTGCACTAAGATCTCTGTGAATATCTGATACCACATTGTGGTGAGGAAACCAAGGGACTGACTGCCATCTAGGGACTGATTGTTCTGTAGGCATCAGTAATTTGGTGAAGAGTCTTTGTAACTTAGGTACAGAGATTCCTTGTAGAAACAAGACTTCATGAGAAAGGATTGCTAGCTACTATTCCACACCAGCAGGTAGCAGTTTTAAGGCAGGGAAAAAGTCAGAAAGGGAACAACTTGTAGCCACTGAATGAAAGTGAGTTGTTCCATGGATGTATCATTGGTTGCACACACGTCTGGAGTTGTAATCTTTGCTTCCATGGTAGTAAAAGACAGAAGCTGCAAGGGTGAGGATCACAGGAAACCTTGAGAACCTTTTGACTTTTTCATCAGAGAGTGAGAAAGTAGTGAAAACCTACACATGTTCAGGCTGTGAACATCTTCAAAGTGCAAACCGCCATTTCTAAATATGGAGAACAGGCAGACCCACCCATGAGTGCCCCGTACCTGACTTGGCAGTGGTCCAGAGTGGTGATTCCATACAAGAAGACAAACAACCCAATGAAGGCTGCGGGGAAGAGCATCCCTGTGTACCAGCCCAGCCAGGCAAAATACAGTCCAATCTTCTCTCCAAAATACCGCCTGTTTGGGACACAAAGACCTTGAAACAACAGTGATGTATGCAGTTCAGCATGATAACACTTGGTTCAGTCAGCTGTGTCATGTAGCAGTGGCTTTCCTGGTAAATCAGGCAAGGGAAGCCAAGAGAAGAAACAGCTGTTTGGTCAACTCAAAGCTCTGAGATGAACTTTCTCCCATATTACCTTATACCAGGGGGGTAGAATTGCCCTGCCCCGAAATGGACATGGTTATATACCGGCTTATTCTGAGAGTACAGAATGGATTGGAAGGAGTCAATGTGGAAAAGGGAGCCAGGTAAGGGGCTCCTGTCATTGCCACCATCCAGATAATGAGCAAAGGCAACATAAGTGGCAGGGGAGACACCAAAGTGTGAGGGCATGGTCATATTCAAGAGATAAAGGGAACACAGCATCTACAGGACAAGAAGGGTTTATGATATAATCTCGCTAGATGCTCCACGATTCACTCTATTCAATGAGTTGAACAGAATTGGTAGATCAAGTCAGGGCCAACACAGTCTCATACTTTGCTGTATTTCTGTTCTACAGACACTTCTGTGTATATGTTGAGCCACATTCAGTCTTTCCACTGATTCACACTGTCACAAATCTTACAGACTCCCTCATGAACTTTATCTAATTGTTCATGGCCTGGTAAATTGTTTTTCTAGTTGTTTCAAATACTCAGGGCAGGGCCTGTGTTCTTGTAGACAGTTGAGTTTCTCCACTCCAGAGCCCATGAACTGTCTAAAACACAAATCAGAATGCTCTGTCCTTGTGGGGATGGTTTGCACTAGCTATGGTTTTAATTTCTTATCAATGTAATTCTGTAATAAAAGAGATAGAGACTGGGAAGAAAATTTGTTTTTATTCCCTCCTCTGCCCCCCTCCTGTTTACCACAGACTGCATATGTTCAAAGGAAAATGATCCTGTCTCAGGAAATATTTTTTTCTTCACTTGGGTCATTTGTATAATTTAGTACCCACAAACAAGGGGATGCAATTCATCAATATCTTTGTCTATGCAGAGTGAACATGTGGTAAACAGGTAGTAATGCCTGTGGTAGAAAGAACAGTCATCTGGGAAGATGGAATATAAGGTGAGTTTTTTTTTTGTTACTCCATTCTGAGTCCATTTATTTTTTTATTTTATGGTTCCTATTTTTATAGGGCCCACTTGTAAATGAAACATATCTAGCTATTCTAAGGAATTACAAATGGCCCTGTCGGCCCACCTCATCTGAGGAGGAGAGTACCAAGTAGAGGAACAAGGAGGGAGGGAGGGAAGAAGAGAGGAAGGGAGGGGCCAGGAGGGAAGGAGGGAGGAAACTATGTTCTATAAGTAAATAATACTTTTTTAAGAAAAGAGTTAATAAGCTTAAAAATATAATAAAAATACAATATAAAAATTTCAAACTATAATTTACCAAAGGTATAATTGCCTTACTGGCATGAAAGGAAAATGGCCTTAATTTCAGATTAGAATGTTAGACTGCAGGTGGCCACAGAGATTACACAAACTTGATAGCAGCTTTAAAGTTTTTTTTTTTTTTTTTTGTAGAGGTATAGGATAGTTCCATGGTTTGGCATTAAAAAGCAAGTAACAGGCTTAAAACACTGTAAATAAATTAAAGGTGACAGCTGTTCAACCTGGTTTTACAAACCTCCAAGAGTTGAAAAAACTTAGAGCTGAGGTAAAACAATGCATGGTGTTAGCCCATGCTTATACCTCCAGCAGAGACAGGAGGATCACTTTAGAGTTAGTTGTCTTATAAATTCTAGAGTTACAAGAAACAGGGTGGTGATGGTGCACACCCTTAGTCCCATCATTGGAGAAGAATACACCCTTAATCCCAACACACTAGGCACAGAAACAGGCTGATCTCAGAGCTCAAGGTCAGCCTGATACAAAACAAGCTCTAAACAGAGAAAAACTTTGATCCAGGGGTGGAGGAGCACATCTTTAATCCCATCAGTTGGGAACCACATGTCTTTGATCCCAAAACTTAGAATGCAGAGACAGGCACATAGGATTTGGAAAGATTTAAGTTTAAAAGCTAGTTACAAAAGGCAGGCTGCAATTCAAACAAATTGTCCTTTGAGATCTCAAAATATATACACCAAAGGTTTGTTTAGCTCCAAAATATCAAAATAATTTCTTCTTTAATCCGGATTGAAAGGTAATACTTTATATATTGTCAAAAAACCAAATTTGCTCCAGGAAAAATATTACCCGACCCCCCCCCCAAAAAAAAAAAGGTAATTGTCCCAGAGTTAGGATTAGGGCAGGGCTCTGTTCTTATCTTTCCAGGAGATTTAAAGCATCCATTCAAGGAATCCAGGGACAACTGGACAACGGAAACCTCAGAGGAAAACAGATCAGACACCAAAGAAGACGAGTGGCCCAGATGATCCAGCCTTGCAGACTTCCTCAATAGCAGTTTCCTCAAAAGTCTACAACCACAACAACTCAAAATCGCTAAGATCGTTCAGCTCCACAGACTGCTCCAGCCAGAACTTTAGTAAAGCTCTGAAGATCAGCTTCTGTCTACAAACTTCTTAGGACATCTAAATAGCTGAGCACAAAAGGACTGAACATCAAATGATTCTATTAACATTTTTAACCATTTTCCATTCTTATTTGGGCCCCAAACAGGTTTACTACATCCCAAATCAGCAGGAAGTCATTTTAAGAGAACAACCTCCCATCCCCAGAAGGTGGGGAGGGTGTTCCCCCCGCTTTGGTTATATGATGAATAATAAAAAATTTTGTTATTTAGGGGAAAAGACTACAAGCTGTTAAATGGTCTTGTTAAATGGGATTTGGAGGTTAGACCCAGGGACTTCTCTCTTTTTCTTTTCTTTATCCTTCTTTCTCTCCTATGTAGGAGTGAACAGACTTGAGAAAAAATGGGACATAGACATAGTATAGGAAAGATCAAGAAAAAAGAACAGACTATTGAATACGGCCTTATACCTTTGTATATTGATACAAAATTAATATTATATTTGGCTAAATTGGTATTGATCACTGTATATTAATGTAAAATTAAGACTGCATTGGGCTACATCGGTATTGATCTTTGTATATTGATACAAAATTAAGATTATATTTGGCCACAATGGTATTTATCCTTGTATACTGATGCAAAATTAAGATTGTATTGGTCTACATCAGTATTGATCTTTGTATATTGATACAAAATTAAGGTTATATTTGGCCTCATTGGTATTGATCTTTGTATATTGATACAAAATTAAGGGTAACGCTTCTTAAAGGTATTGTTCCTAGGCGGTGGTGGCGCACGCCTTTAATCCCAGCACTTGGGAGGCAGAGGCAGGCGGATCTTTGTGAGTTCGAGACCAGTCTAGTCTACAAAGTGAGTCCAGGACAGCCAGGGCAACACAGAGAAACCCTGTCTCAAAAAACCAAAAAAAAAAAAATGAAACGTAAAGTTTTGGCCTCTTGCTACCAACTGTCATAAACTGTTTAGGATAATTAAGAAATGGAAACTAATCATGCGAATGTGTCATTTTGTTAGTTACTATGACAGTCTATCACAGTTATTTTCTAAGCTACTCAGAAATCAAGTTGCTAAGAGACAAGCAATATTTGCTTATCTAAATATAAGAGATAGATAGGGCATCTTCAAAAACCTCAAGAGATCTGCAGAATATGGCATTCAAAGATGTTTTCTTAACTTAAGATTTTTTGATATTGAGACATGTCAGCTCCTGACAGCACCCCCTATTCTACTCCAAGTAGAAGATGAGCATCAAAGAATCTCCAGTGGGAGATGGTTGAATTGGTGGTAAGCCTTTCTGTTGACAAGAAAAACCCCTTGCTTCAACTGTAGACAGACTTCTGTCCAAAAAGGACAAAACTTGGAAGCAGGTAAGTCGACAGCCTAGCTCTGCCAAGACAGGGTAGGTAAGTCCTTCATAATTCCTGCTCTACAACCAATGTCTGTCAGAGAAACAGGGCCAAATGGCTGAAGATTGATGCTGTAATGTATGGAGAGAAAATGGGAACTGTCCAGGCAGCCACTGGAGTGCCATTTCTTAGTTTTGGAAGCTGCAGGCCCTGCACTTCCTATATAATCAGATATATTTATCCCTCTCAGGTCTCTGAGGTGGTTGAAGAAAAGATAGCTAGAGTCTCATAGTTAAATTTTGAGTTGTTTAGGAATCAAGAGAGTGTTCCGGATCTAAGAAGATATTTTTAAAATTGTGAGGCAAGTTAGTATGAAAGCTGAGTTAGATATAGAACTTTAAACTCATGGAGATGGTTAGATAGTAGAATGTTAAAGTCAGGTGCCAAATACATATGGACTGGACATTGGGAATGTGTGCTAAGCCATATAACTCTCATAATTGTGGCCTATTTATTTCTGTTGTTTTGTATTGTATTTATAGTTATAAGAGAAAGAACCAGTTGTAGGACTGAAAGGGAAAGCTGTTGCGGGGGAAAAAGAAATACCTTAAACTAAAAAAAAAGGGAAGAGAATGGGTGGGTTGAGGGGGAGGAGGGTGGAAGGGTGGGACTGGAGGGGGGAGTAGGGAGGGGATTGTGATTGAGATGTAACTTGAAGGAATAAAAAATAAATTATTTAAAAAAAATGATGAAGGTAGAATTTCCATTCCATGGCCTGTGATTTTACACACTTGACTTGAGATCAAATGTCAAAAGAGCTAAATAAATGTTGGTATTCAATATAATGTTACCTAAAAAAAAAAAAAAAAAGAAAAGAAATGGCCCTGTCTGTAATGGGGAATCCTAGGCTGCGGATTGTGATCTTTCAACTGTAAGAAATAGTCTTTAAATAAGTAATGAGGTGTCAGTATACGCAACACTGCTGTTGTACTTTAGACAGATCTAGACAATAAAAACAAAAAAACATAAACACACAATCATCAAAAGTTAACAGCTGATTTATTTTTGACCTACAAATTAAAACAATCTTTAAAGATTATTGGCATAAGATTAAAATAATCTAGAAACACCTCGGAATGACAGTACCTCATGTCCTATTTGCATAAAACATTGAATAATTGTTACCCCAAATGCTTGGCTCCAGCAGTCTTTCAACTTTCAAATCTGTAGTTTTTGGATTTTGAAATGCTTATATACACATAATGGGGCATCACTAGGAAATGACCCAAGGCTACACACAAATTTCACTTCTATTCATGGCCACTTTCACTTTGCCTCAGTATTGAGGTCCATCTGAAAGAAACCTCATCCTAGGCAAGGGTTTACCAAGAACAGCCAATGTCCCCTGAGAGGCTACCCTCTGGAGGGAGCCAAGTGAGAGCAAGAGCTGAATGTATCTCCCCAGGTAAGCTCCCCCAAGAATACAGTAGACCCTCATTATTCAGTGCAATGCTTATATGTACAGTCAGTTAAAAACTCACCTGACAAGATCCAAAGGCTGGTACTTATACCACACGCCCCAGGAAGCCCAGCATTCATAGAGGAGATGTCGGTGGTTTACTGCTCCATGGGTTTTAATGGAGTTTTTACTCCTGTAACTTCCCTGGGATAAGAACATCACTGCTGGTGAGTGATACAAAGCCACGAGGAACCAGATGGTGACACCTGTGCCTTCAGGTAGCAGAAGCAAGAGGGGTGACAGCACCTAGAATGGGCTTCTTCCCTCAGAAAGGGGAAGTACTCCCACCTCAATCCATTATTTTGGCTTTGTCTTGCTGCTGATGTCAGCAAGTAAAGACGGTGTGTTTGTAAGAATCAGGCGGGCTGATGCCCAAGCTCACTTCTGTTGCTTCTTCACTGGGAGATCTTACACAAACCTCCTAAAGTCTGATTCCCACTTTGCCAATCAATCATGAAACTAATAACGTTCACTCTAGCACATTTCTTCCATGGTTGGAATGGACAGTCTGGTTCAGAGGCCATGCCCAAGGCTGGCTAGTTAGCTCTCTACTTTTCTCAAGATAATGCTTATTAAGTGGCCATAGCTGTGGTCTTGTCCTGTAGACTTACAAACATGAAAATCCCCGAATGTAAAAATTGGATACCACCTTTGGATACTGATAATCAAAAGTAATACAATCTCTTCATAGACAAGCAAGGCCAGAGAGGTGTCCATGACATTCATGGTAATGCACACTTCACAAACAGAAAAGGTACCTTTGGAGGGAAACTAATTCACAGTAACCTAGAAAATCCTTTATAGAACTGTGCAGGGGATAAACAGGCTTCTTTCAGCTCAAACGCCAACCCAGTGTGTGACTTAGGGAGGGCCGGCCTTTTTCTAAACCTCTTCTATCGGTTTAAATGTGAAACAGAAGTAACAATAGCTTTCCATTCAACCTCTGAAGGTTGTTTTGAGGTTAAATAACACAATCAAGTTAAAGTGAATGTCGAAAGTCAAAAGAACTAACCCTGATGTGGAAATTCTCTTCCCAGAGAGACCGTACCAAGACTTGAAAGTCCTGGGTAGGATCGTGGGTGACTGTGGGGCAGAACAGCTGCATGTCCTTATGCACTCTGATGCCCACCCATCCCTGGCCAGAAGGGCCACAAACACTTCTGTCCCCTGACCAGCCAGGGTCAGGAATGTGGAGCACACAGTGTCCACCGAAACCCTTTTGTAGAAAATGCTAGCTAATAACCACAGGAAGCACATTGGGTAAATATTAGTGATCAGAATCAAGAACCTGTGGCTCCAGAAAACCATTGTGTCAAAGGTCTGGCTTGCCATTCCATCAATGGTTGTGAATAAGACCTCAGACTACTTCTTCTAGTTTTCTTAATAAATAAGTTGCTAAAAATTCTGTCCAACCTTTGACATCTTCTTGGTATTAAAAAAAATCAAGAAAAGAGATTTTCAATGTCAAAAACAATATATGTTTCAGAGAAACTTGTCATTCATATAGGGTTGGATCACCCTCCAAAGAATGTTGGTCTACCAGGTGCGAGAGGGCAGGAGCTGTGGCGTTTTGTCTATATTCATACAGTGGCTCACAGTCAGAGCTCAGTCCCATCTATGAAATGACAATTTCTCAATAATCATGAAGGTGGTGTTCCTGTAAACCCAGGGACAGATTCTGGGTTAAACAATTGAAGATCCATTAGGAGATTCAAGTTAAGGGCCAACACAGTTATATTTAGGAATGCATTACAAATGATTTATTAAAGTTTTGCTTAGTACTAAGCAAGTAAAATAGTATCAACTCTCACACATCCTACGATAGTGAGTACAATATTATTAATTTCCATTCATCACATTTGCTTATCTAATACGTTGTAAACTAGTTTGCTCTCATTCTTTCAAAGAATAGCTATAAATGTATTCATTCATTGCAAAGTCTGTACAGTTCAGGAGTATTTACCCTACAAATAAACTGATGCTGAGGGAGAAAGGGAGGGGTGCAACTAGACTCTCCCCAATTACTTCCTAAATAAGTTAAACCAATTCTCAATGCACACCTTTATCAACAAGTGAAAGACTATCCCTAGAAGCTGATTTTAGTGACAATATATTTTGAAGGGAGGTAAGAAGAGGAAACACAGTACCTCATGCAGGGGAAAGGCAGCTTCATAGGAACCATTGGTAAGCAAGCGGTTCAGACCTGTAGCAACAAGGAAGCTCGTTTCAATGACCATTGAACTTGAATCATCAGTGATGAAGACTAAGTAAAGGCAGAGTGACACTTCCTGGAAAACACAGCTTAGCTTTTCAATACTGAGTAAACTTGATACCAACAGCTACAAAAGAAACCTTTATTATATGACAGAAAGTTGGGATAAGTGCTGGGAAAGCAGAGTTTTATTAATTCAATATATTAAACTTAAGATTGGATATATTCATGGTAATAAAGTGTACATCATGCCATAACTACCGTAGTCAAAAACAAATTAATATACACGTCACCACCACAGTGTACATCAGATCCCTAATGCCTGATTGTTCAATGTTCTACAAGTAAGTGAGATTATGGAGTATTTGTCTTTCTGTGTTTGGCTAAGCCATCCAAGTTCATCCATGTTGCCAGAAGGCTTCTTAAGGGCTGAATACATTTTCATTCTACACATTTATCACACTGTATTTAGTCACACCTAGATTGTTCATATATCTTGACTGTTCTGAATATGCTGAGTGAATTTGGGCTCATTTTTTAAAGTTTGTTTTTAACATATTGATTTATTTATTTATTTATTTATTTAATTTTTTTTTGGTTTTTCGAGACAGGGTTTCTCTGTATAACAGCTCTGGCTGTCCTAGACTCACTTTGTAGACCAGGCTGGCCTCGAACTCACAGATATCCGCCTGCCTCTGCCTCCCAAGTGCTGGGATTAAAGGCGTGCGCCACCACCGTCTATTTGGATATGTACCCCAAAGTAGGATTGCTGGAGTATATGGCTGTTTAGTGTCAATGCTTTGAGAAGCTTCTATATTGTTTTCCTAAGGACTACACTGTTTATGTTCCCACAGGGCTTCCTTTTTCTCCTCACTCCCACCAGCATCCATTCTTGTCTTTTTGGTAACAGCTATTGCAATAGGTATGAAGTGCGATTTCTTTTGGGTTTTGACTTGAAAATTTTTCCCGAGGATTAATGATGTTGAACAGCTTTTCATACACTTGTTGGCCAGTTGTATGTTTTCTGTGGAAAAATATCCCCTAAGGTCTTTTACTCATTTTTAATCTTTTTTTGCTATTTAACAAGCTTCTTAAATATTTTGGATATCACTCCCTCATCAGAAACATGGTTTGCAATTATGTCCTCCCATTCGCTAAGATTCTCTACTTCTAAAATGGAAGAGTGGATAGACATGTTGATTTTTTTTTGAGACAGGGTTTATCTGTGTATCCTTGGCTGTCCTGGACTCACTCTGTAGACCAGGATAGTCTTGAACTCACAGAGATCTGCCTGCTTCTGCCTCCGGAGTACAGGGATTAAAGGTGTGCACCATCATGCCCTGCTGATATGTGGATTTTAAAAAAGTATTTATGATGAATTAAGAAATTGAAGAATGACTGACATATTAATAATGAGTTCATGCTTAAGATGGGCAGTTATTAAGTTATGATATATGCGTTTGCTCAGGAAACCTTTAACAAGACAGTAAGCATACCCATCACTTCAACAGCACTCTCGTGCCATTTTTTAATCTGCCTCCTCCAGGGCCATCACTAAGACAAATACTGAGCTGTTTTCTGCTACTCTCAATCTCCATTTATTTTCTTACACTTCTTACACAAATGTTGTCATCCATTACTTATTTTTCTGACTTCTTATATTCAGCATGAGACTTTTTCATACTATAAGCATTAGTAACTCCTCTCACCTCTCAATTTATTTCATTATTTCTCTCTCCCCCCCCCATCCCGTGTGTGTGTGTGTCTGTTTAGTGTATGTACATATGAGTGCAGGTGCCCAAGTAGACCAGAGGAGGGCATCAGATCTCCTGGAGCTGGAATTACACATGGTTGGTTCCTACCCAACAAGGTGCTGGGAAGGGAACTCTGGTCCTCTGTAAGAGAAGCAAATGCTCATAAACACTGCATCCCAGTCACTCATTTATTTTCATTGCTGAGTCCATGACCTGAATGTATAATAATTTATGCAATCTCCTCATGATGGACATTTTGGTTCTTTCTAGTTTAGGTTTATTACAAACAAAGGTCCTATAGAAAACTTTGCATACATAGATGACTTCATTTTATTTCTGTTGTTTTATTTACTTTGTTTATTGAATCAGAGTCCCACACTGCCTCTTGCTGGCCTGGAATTCCCTAGCAGTCCAGACTGATCTCAAACTAAAAGCACTTTTCTGCCTCCAGCCTCCTGATTGATGATTAATTATTTTTAATCTCTCTTCTCCTCTCCTCTCCTCTCCTGTCCTTTCCTTTCCTCTCCTCTCCTGTCCTTTCCTTTCCTCTCCTCTCCTCTCCCTTCTCCTCCTTTTTCCTTCCCTACCCACCCTTCTCCTCCCCTCTTTCTCCACCTCACCTCATTCATGTCTTTTGTTTTTGAAACAGGGTCTCACTCTATAACCTCAGTGGCCTGAAACTTGTTAGATAGTTTATGATGACTTCAGACTTTCGATCTTCTCAGATCTACCTTCTGAGCACTGTTCACGTCATGCAAATTTTCACTAGCAGCATATTGATGTTTAGATTCCTCCAAACCCAGTAATACTTGGTATAGTCAGCTTTCTTAATTTTAGCCAATTAGACAAGTGTGTAGTGAGAGGAGCTCATCATTTTTAAAATTTATGTTTCCCAGTCTTTTTTCATATAGTCCTTGCCCATGTCTATACCTTGAACTGCTTCGCCTGTTTTCCTGTAGAAGTTTCAGAGTTTCAGCCTTTATGTTAAGGTCACTTAACGATATATAATTGAGTTTTGTTCAGGGTGAGACAAACATATATAGTTCCATTTCTTTTATGTGTGAATATACAGTTTTGCCAACACCACGAGTCAAGACAACTCAATGCTTTTGACACTTGTGTGGAAGATTGGGTGGGTACAGCTTTATGAAATTTTTTTGATACTTTTCTTTTGAGTTTGGATCTGTCTACTGGTGATCCTTTTCAGTGTGACTTTTGTTTGGTTTACTTAGTTTTTCATTTCCACCTTATTTTCTTCTTATTTCTCAAAGTCTTAATGTCCTTGCTGAAATTTTCTTCTATTTCTATAAATATTTTTGTGTATATTTGAAATAGCATTTTTCTGTAAAGCCTAGACTTCCTAGAAATTGGCTTTATAGCCTAGATTAGCCTTGAACTCATCATACTTCAGCCTCAGCCTCCAAAGTGCTGAGGAATATGCAACCTGGCCATTTATACAAATATTCTTACAGAGAGTGTGTTCTTTGGGGATGTTCTTTCTTACATGTGTTAGGTGGGATTTGTTTAATCCCAAGCATTCATTACTGTTTATGCAAGACTTTTCATGTAGCTTCCTAAAATGAATCTCAATCTTTCCACCCTTTCTTCCATTTCTTCCATGATGGCTCCTGAGCCTTGGGAGGGGAGTGTGATATAGACACACATACTTTTTTTTTTCTCATTTGTGGCTCAGTCACTTATTTTCTGCACTTTGACCACTTGTGAATTTCCGTGGAGCTGTGGTTGCCTCACATGATCACGTCAGTCAGCATTCAGCATGAAGTAGGAGGAGGTTCACAAATAGTCATCCCTCACTGAGGAGCTATACACAGCTGATGACATGGTGGGCAGGAAGAGCTAATTCTCCTTATGAGTATGGCTCCTGGTGGTCAGCCATACTCCAGTGGATAGACATACACCCATTAGTATATGTGTACAACAAATCGTATTCAATGGGT
The DNA here is from genome assembly GCA_907164525.1 of Lophiomys imhausi. Taxonomy (NCBI): domain Eukaryota; kingdom Metazoa; phylum Chordata; class Mammalia; order Rodentia; family Muridae; genus Lophiomys; species Lophiomys imhausi. Next base: position 5,667,584 of record CAJQZJ010001638.1, read on the forward strand.
TATCAAACTTTTTGAAAAAGAGGATATGACATGGGGGTTATTAAGGAGTTAGGGATGGAACTGGAAGCAGTTGAGGGTGAATATGATCCAAATACCTTGTATGAAATTCTCTCTTTTTTGAAATTTATTTTTTCAAGTTACATCTCCATCAAAGTCCCCTCCTTCCTCCCTTCTAAGTCTCACCCTCCCACCCTCCTGTCCTCTCCTTCTCTTTGGATGAGGGGCACCCCCACATATCAAACCCCTCAGTTTGTCAGTTGCATGAGGGCTAAGAGCTTCCTCTTGTACTGGGGTTTGATATGGCTTCCCAGCTAGGGTAAAGTAATCCACTAACAAGCAGTAGGGTCTATGACTCGCAGCTGGTTAGAGATTTTGTTAGATAGTTATCCTAGGTTCCTGTCTGTTTGGATCTGTGGATTGTAGGATGGTTGTCTTGTGCTATATGGTTAATATCCACCTATAAGAGAGTACATTCCATGTGTATATTAATCAAATAACTTTTTTAAACCTCTAAAAGGATGAATAGGTTTTATAGCTCTCAAGTGGCTTTTATTCCTCTTTTGAAGAATATTCTCTATGCGTTAAATTCTGCCAAAATCCAGGATCCTAGCCTAATGGAAAACTGCATGTGTGCTGATTCATTTTTGTCATTCAATGTTTGATACTTTCAATCACAGTAACACATCAATGGCTTAGGATGCCTGATATTAATATTAAGTGTCTAAGAAACACACTTAAAATGAAAATATTGTTGGAAATTTGTATTTTATCTTATACATATCAGTCCTTCAACAAATACATTTGTATTGAATGAGTAAATTATTGACTATGCAGTAAGCTTGGGTTTCCTGGAATCTCTGTTGAGAATTAGAAAAAGCAGGACTCCCAGGGACAAATTATATGCTGAGAATGGCTTTGTATAAATCCCACTAATATATTTATAGTCTATCACTGTAACTCTCCTTCTAAACACAAAACTTGAAAATACAAATCAATTTCAAGAATAATCGTACATGTACATGTACATAAATAAATCTTTGTTGAGTTATTAATTGCTCTGTTTTGAAAGTGGGTTTCACCAGGTTTGACTTTTTATAGTTAGAACACATTCAGAGTGAGGTTGAAAACCACACATAGTGACAGTTTACATTCCACTAAAATACCTTTGTAAATCATGTCCAGAAATCAATATTCTTGTGTTACTTCTGATCAATGTTGGTTTATGCAAGATGACATTTGCAGAAAGAGTTTTCAGCAGAAAACAACATGGGCTGAACATTAATTTTATCAAGAAGTTCAGTTTTCTTTTAACATGATTTCTTTCATTTATGAAACCAGAGATGATAATGAAATATTGGATAAACAGTTCATTTGTAGTTTTACTTTATATTTTCCAGAAAATTACATAGACTCACAACTTACTGTTTAACAGATTACTCTTTGTTTGATATTCCTAATTCAACATGTTTACATTTCTCCTTTACCACTTTTCTGAACATGTGTTTGTTTATTCATTTATTATTTGTGGTGCTAGGAATGAAATCTAAGGCCTGTGCCCTACCACTGAATAACATCTTTGGCTCTTTACCAGTTTTCAAGGCTAGAGTCCTTAAATAGAATCCCCCTTCTTCATCACTAAGAGGGTCTTCTATCAAGACTCTCTGGTGGCTCTCTGCTCCCCCCTGTTCTACAGACAGCCACATCTTCTTGTGCAGTGCCAACCTCACCTCTTAGACACAATGATGAAGGCTGGAGTTAATGAATTTGGCTGTATTGGGCACCTGGCTACCAGGGCTGCCTTCATCTCTGGCAAAGTGGACATTGCTGTCATCAGTGACCTCTTCATTGACCTCAACTCCATGGCCTACACATTCCAGTATGATTCTATCCATGGCAAATTCAACAGTACAGTCAAGGTTGAGAACGGGAAGCTTGTCATCAATGGGAAAGCCATCACCATTTCCCAGGAGTAGGATTCTGCTAACGTCATATGGGGTGATGCTGGTGCTGAGTATGTTGTGGAGCCTACTGGTGTCTTCATCACCATGGAGAAGGCTGGGGCCCACTTGAAGGGTGGGGCCAAGAGGGTAATTTTCTCTGCCTCTTCTGCCGATGTCACCATTTTTTGTGATGGGCGTGAACCACAAAAAGTACAACACTCAAGATCATCAGCAATGCTTCCTGCACCACCAAATGCCTAACCCCCCGGCCAAGATCATCCATGACAACTTTGGCATCGTGGAAGGACTTGTGACCACTGTCCATTCCATCACTGCCACTCAGAAGACTGTGGATGGACTTGCTGGAAAGTTGTGGATCAATGACCATGGGGTTGCCCAGAACATCATCCCAGCATCCAATGGTGCTGCCAAGACTGTGGGTAAGGTCATCACAGAGCTTAATGGGAAGCACCACTTCCATATTCCTACCTCCAATGTGTCTGTCATGGATCTGATATGCTGCCTGGAAAAAGCTGTCAAGTATGATGACATCAAGTAGGTGAAGCAGGCATCTGGGGGCCAACTATAAGGCATCCTGGGCTACATTGTCTCCTGCTACTTTAACAGTGACTCCTGCTCATCCACCTTTGATGCTGGTGCTAGCATTGCTCAGTGACAGTTTTGTAAATGGCAGTGAATATGGCTGCAGCAACAGGGTGGTGGACCTCATGGCATTCATGACCTCCAAGGAGTAAGAATTCCTGGACCACTCACCTCAGCAAGGACATAAGAGCAAGAGAGAGGCCCTTGGCTGCTGAGGAGCCCCTGTCCCAACTCAGCCCCCTAACACTGAGCATCTCCCTCACAGTTTCCATCCCAAACCCCCAGAATATTGGGAGGGTCTTAGAGAGCCCTACTCTCTTGGATACTATCAATAAAGTTCATTGCACCCACATACCAAAAAAAAAAAAAAAAAAACTCTTTGGCAAGTAACAATGCTGCATTCAGTGTTCGTTGAGAATACTGAAAGCCAGTCTCTGCCATCTTTTATCTCATTTGGATTAGTTTTTAAAAACAGCTTAAAATTTGAGATGAAAAAATTTGGCATCATTGTTACCCCATGCTCCTACTACAGAGTTTTTGATTATGTAAGGATGGTGTTTAACAAGCCTTCAATTAAATTCAACAAACATTTATTGGTTTATCCTTTTAGACAACAGACACTGGAGAAGACAATGTTGGTACAAAGATGAGTGAGATCACTTCCGTAGGGGTTAAGGACATGCCATCTGAACTAGCTCTCTTCAGCAGTAAATGTTCAATACACTAGCGTATTGTGAGTTATGGGGGTATGCCAAAAATAATAATATAAATGTTACTAAGGGCACTACATTTTTAATTTTTTATAGTTTTTGAAGTAGTCCTTAATAGCTCTCACCACAATTTCACATTAATTTGCTTGCTATTTAGTATGTTTATGAAACCATGTGAACTGGAAATAATGTGATAGGAAGCTGTGTATTGCACAGCTGAAGTTTGTCTTAATAAACCATTTTTAAGGAATGAACAAGAAAAAAGTAATTCAGGCAATATTTAAATTTATTTAGGAGATCAGTGTCAACATTGGTTCCCTTTAGGTGGCCGATTTGCATAATGTCATTGAAAGTATTTGAAGACAGTAAAACTGTGTGTGTTTGTGTGTGTGTGTGTGTGTGTGTGTGTGACAAACAATAGGTACTAACAAAAAATAGCCACAGGAATTCAGAAGAGGGAGGAATTCCCTCCAGCCAGAATGTCAGCAAAGACTTAGAGGAGAGGATGTGTTGCTACACAAGAGATGTGTAGTCACAGAGACTGTGGCTGTGTTCAGTTGTAATCCCACCCACGTTAAGAAAGACCTACGTGATGCCAAATTTCCTCAGATCCACCTACGCTGATGCTCTCTGGATATTTCATCCCACATATATTCAGACATGGAGCAGGTTATTACCCATTTCTCTCTGCTACATTTTACCTTGTGCAGTTTAGCATCAAAATAGGTTTGCTCTTTTTTCCTCTCCCCTTTTCACAGTTTCATTATGCTAGTGACTCACACTGAGTCCATGAAACTCTTAAATCTGTTCATCTCACGGTGTAGTTGGACAACATTTCTCCCACACCCCACAGGGTAGTTGTTTTGCTGAATCAGCATGTAGGCCATTACATTTATAAACTGTTAAATACTGTGTCTCTGGATTTGGCAGAGCTACTGAGATGTCTGAAGTTGCAGATCCAATGGCTAAAATGATTTATACAGTTGTCCAGCCTTACCTACAGGAAGTGTGATGAACAGACTTTTTCTTTTTTTCTTTTCTTTCTTTCTTTCTTTCTTTCTTTCTTTCTTTCTTTCTTTCTTTCTTTCTTTTTTTTTTGCTATAAATCAGTAAGCACACACTGTCAGTCAGTCAGCTCTGAATGGATTTCAGCCTCTGCTTCTCAGCAGTAGGACTGAGCCTTAGAAGTGTTTCTTGATGTTGGATGATGCAGTGATAAGCTCTGCCAGCTGAAGGCACAGGGTGGACAGTGGTGAGGAGGACTTTGCTTCCTAGATCCAGCATTACTCTCAGCAAATTTCTTCAGCATTCACTTCTGTAGTAGCAGCATCTTCAGTGCGTGGTGACCGATAGCGTGTTTCTTGGTATCTTTATACATGGTTCCATGAGATAATGCTGCTGGTGAAACATCTCCCTGTCACCAACATCTCCGGAATCATCTAGACAGTTGTTCTGAGTATTCCAGAAAGCAGATCTGGAAGTATCCAGCAAACACCTTTGCTTCAGGCTGCAGCTCTTGTACCAGTTCTAGACCTCAACCTGATAAGATTGGAATTACAGAGGACTGGACTCCTGGAGAACCTGCTATCCTCTCTTCTATATTCCTATCCTTGACCAGCTAGTTGTCCCCAACACCAACCCCTGTCATAGTTAGTTAGTTATCTTAAGATCTGCTTGTTCCTATGATGGATACTTTTGCCTTCTCATTGCACTTTGATTAATGTTTATCATTAGTCAAGTAACTTTTTTGGGAGGGAGGGCTGGGAGAGAGATAAAAACAAAGGCATCCAAACTCTCTTGATATAAAATAACCTATTTAATAAAGCATGGTCATATAACATTTGGAAATATTCTCACAAAATGCCTAAAACATAAAGTTTGGAGACTATTTATTGGGAGAGATTCCATCTCTACCCTTGTAGCTCCCCCTTCAGGTGACATCCTACCCTTCCACCACCCCACACTTTCTCCTGCCACTCTTGGCTCAGTCCAGATTTCAGTTTCTCAGTGAGCCTTTCTCTGACCCCTCAATCTCAGTTAGTTTTACAGTTTGCCTGTGAAATGATACCTCTACTCTTTTCTTCATGTTAATTATTATATTTACGCATTCTTTTAGATTTTTATAAGCGCTAAGAAAGAACTGCATTTATCACTTTAATTCCTTGCTCATGGATGCTCCATAAATATCTGCTGGATTGAGAGACTGTCTCAGTGGTCATAAATAAATGATCTTCAAATAAATGCTGTTCAAAGAAGGCAATTAGGAGTGTTAAGGGCACCTGTGAACTCTCCTAAGGCAGTAGTTAGAAGGCATAAAGAGGCTCAGGGAAAAGGTCTCTAGAATCCCCAAACACCAGATATTTGTACCACTAACAATCTACTTACCGATTTTGTTTTTTCCTTCTTCATACTTTATTCTTTGTAAAATATGATGCACAATTCTACTTCTTGTGGCATTGTTGAAGAACGTGTCTTTGTTGTGTATGATGAAGCTGTACACACACATTGAAAACACAAGTTGAAGATTAGCAGGAGCTAAGAGAACCGGCTTGTTCTAGTTTGGTGCTGACTAGAGGGAGGCATCTTCAGTCAGTCCTAGAGGCTGTATCTGGAGCAGCCTGAAGGAGCCCAGAGATCATACCAGGAAAGCTCACAACTGAGTAGATTTGGTTCTTGGAGTCCTGAGCATTCATGCAATTACAGTGGGAAGGAGTTGGGGCTATGTAAAATTAAGAAACCTACAAACAAACTAACAGTGAGTTTAGGTCTTGTATCATTTTTTTCTTAATATAGCCATAACATAAATCTAATTAAAGATTAATTCTGTTTTTACCTCCTTGTGCCTTTGGTCTTTCTCTCTCCCATGTTGTAATCACATACTACTTCAGGGAGTTTAAGATTCAAAGTTGGGTTGAGTAATGCACACAGAAGGTAGGTAACGAGACCCAGTTTGGGGCAGGACTAAGGTGAGAATGCAGTATGTGGGGTTCAGCTCTGAACCTGGCCTTCCTTCCCATAGTCTTTCCTGGTGAAGACTTTCTAAAAAAATATACTTAAGATTTTATTTTTTGTTCCTATTTAGTCATCCCGGCTGTTCCACTGTTTGTGGAGAGTTAGCTCTTTCATTCTCTCTCTCTCTCTCCTTCTCTCTCTTCTTTGCCCTCTCAAGAATAATGTTGGTCTTAACATTTCTGGTCATCATGCCATTCTAAGAACAGGTTTTCCAGGTAACAAATCGTGTGTCTAAGGCCACACAATTCACAATAAAATGGCCATGTTTTCTGTTTCCAAAAAAATGTAATGAATGGTAGACTACCATTAATATTACACATGGAGTTGCTTCCCCAAATATATTGTCTATCAGCCCAGTAAACTTACAGTGGATACAGTCGGATGCCACGTGAAGACATGTAAGTGTTGGTAGCTATCTTCGGTAAACTGAGATTTGAGATCATTGTTCAATCAAGTTTCCAGTTTCTAGCTGCACCCCTGCTCCTTCAAAGAGCAATCCTCCTGCCTCTGAACTGTTTCTCTTTCAACAATTGACCATTATGTACTATCATCTGTTTACACTTCTTCATCAGATGTTTATAGAGGATACTATATAAGGCTTTCATTATACGTTGATAAGGAAAACAGATAAAATCTTTGTCTTTGAGGAATGAAATTAGAGGAAGCAGCTTTTCGGTTTTACAAGATGGCGGTGCACAGCCCTCACTGTATACGAGTCGCAGGAGCACAATAACTGCAAGAAGAATGAAAAGACATACCACTGACTCTGAAACACCCACATCTGTGTTCCCCCATTACAGCAGCACAGGGGTTCCAGCCACTGGCTCCCCAGACCTGCTCACCTTAACACGGTCAGGTCCTGGCTCCCAGCTACTCAGGGTCCTAGCTCCTGGTCACCATGTGCTTCCTGTGTTTCCCAAGAGAGCTCCTATGACAGGTTGCCCTAGGAGCCCCAGGGTCATTTGCCTGGGGTCTCAGGTGTCCAGGTGCTTACTGAGCCCAGAGAGAGCTCCTGGGTAAAGCCCCCCCTGCCATAGACCCCCCCCCCCCCGTCAACCACTGCCTAGTGCCAGTAGGGGCCTCTGCTGCTGAGAGAGCTCCTCTGAGAGGTCTCCCTAACAATCATAAAGATGCTCGCCATGTCTCTGGATGCCAGGCCCTTCCAACCACCCAGGTCAATGGTCTACCACCAGGGACACTCAGGCTTCTAGCCTCCAGGGGCCTCCATGCCAACCAGCCACTGCCTCTGAGAGAGGTTTCCTTCCCAGCCACAGAAACGCTCTCCCTGGCCTCTGGCTGCTAGGTGCTTCCAGTGACCCAGGCCAACTGCCTAGTGACAGAGACATTCAATCAGGCCTCTGGCCTCCAGGGGCCTCTGCGGCAGAGCTTCTCTGAGAGGTCTCCCTCCCAGACACAGAGACGTTCCCTTGGCCTCTAGCCTCCAGGTGCTTCCAGTGACCCAGGTCCACCACCACCTAGTGCCAGAGACAGTCAGTCAGGTTTCTGGCCTCCAGGTGCCTCTGTGCTTCCCTGCTGCCTCTGGCCATCAGGCACTTCCAGTGTCCTGGGTCAACTGCCTAGTGCTGTTGCCAATCAGGCTTCTGGCCCTTAGACGCCTCCATACCCCCAGAGAAAGCTCACTGGACAAGCCTTTGTCTGAGCCACAGAGCACACTGAGTTGATAGTATAGTGGTGATGAGCACCAGATGTCTCCAGCAACCCCGGTCAATGGCCTAGTACCAGAGACACTCAGCTAGGCTTCTGGCCACCTCCAGGAGAGCTTCTCTTAGAGGTCTTCCACTGAGTTCCAGGGATTCTTTCAAGGCCCCAGCCCCCTGGTGCATTTCTGAGAGACCTTCTAGAGGCACCTGCTGAGCCCCAGGGACACTCTGCCTCAGCTTCAGGCCTCCAGGTGCTTCCTCCATCCAGATAGAGCTTCTCTGAGGGATCCTCCTCTGAGTCCCAGCGATGCTTGCACTGGCCTCTGGCCTCTAGACACCTCTCAAATCTCTGGCAGAACTTCTGACAGAGTCTCTGAGAGGTCGTGACTTGGAGTTCCAGGGAAGCAGGACTCCGAATTTGGCCTCCAAGCACTCCTGCTTCTTCAAGAGGTCATCTCTCCAGCTACAACCTTCAGGCTGCAGCCCTAACAACCTCCTTGAAGTGACCCTCTGGATCTCAGGACCACACAAGATCTTACAGGAACAACCAACCTCCAAGCCAGGTCTCTCTCCTGGGCACCAAATCTAGTGGGCATCAGGAACAACCATCAGGGACAACCAAATGGCTAAAGGTCAATGAAAGGACACAAGCAACAAAAAACAGGGCAATGTGGCAGCACCGGAATCTACCTATCAAAGTACAACAAGCCCTGACCATCCTAACACAGCAGGAACGTAAGAAAATGATGACAAATCTATATTTAGGAAAATGGTTGAGGCCTTAAAAGGATAAAATAAATCCCTTAACGAATTTAGGGAGATCACAATCCAACAGATGAAAGTAATGCAGAAATCCATTAAAGACATCCAGGAAAACTCCATCTAACAGGAGAAGAAAAGGGACAAAGCTATTAAAGAACTATGGGCAAAAACCCATCAAGTTAGAGAAGGAAATTAATAAATTGGTACAAGATCTGAAAATGGAAATAGAAACAATAAAGAAAACATTAGCCAAGACAACCCAGGAAGTGGAAAACCTAGGAAAAAGAACCAGAACTACAGACAAAATCATCTCCAACAGAATACAAGAGATGGGAGACAGGATCTCAGGTGTGGAAGATTCAATCAAAGAAATTGATTCATCAGCCAAAGAAAATGAGAAAACTAAAAAAAATCCCTCACCCAAAACATCCAAGAAATTAAGGACTCAATGAAAATATGGAACCTAAGAATAATAGGAATAGAAGAAAGAAAAGACTCCCAACTCCAAGGACCAATAAACATTTTCAACAAATCATAGAAGAAAATTTCCAAAACCTAAAGAAAGAGATGCCCATAAACATTAAGGAGGCTTACAGAACAACCAAATAGATTAGATCAGAAAAGAAAATCTTCCCACCACATACTAATCAAAGCACTAAATGTATAGAGCAAAGAAAGAATATTAAAAGCTGCAAGAGAAATAGATCAAATTATATTCAAAGGCAGACCCATCAGAATGGCATCTAACTTCTCTTCTGAAACTCTGAAAGCCAGAAGGGCTTGGGCAGATGTCTTGCAAGTCCTAAGAAAACACAGATGTCAGCCCAGACTACTATACCCAGCAAAACTTTCAATCATCATAAATGGACAAAACAAGATATTCCATGACAAAACAAAATTTAAACAATATCTATCCACAAACCCAGCACTACAGAAGATCCTAGAAGGAAAATTCCATCCCAGAGAAGATAACTACACCCAGGAAAACACAGGAAACAAATAACTCCACTGTAGCAAAACTAAAAGAAACACACAAACACTCTACCACCACCTACATCAAAATAACAGGAAATAATAAACTATGGTCATTAATATCTCTCAACATCAATGAACTCTACTCCCCAATAGATAAAACACTGGCTTACAGTGGATCTGCAATCAAGACCCATCATTTTGCTGCATAATAGAAACACACTTCACCAACAATGATAGATTCTATTTCAGAGGAAAGGGCTTGGGTTTCCCAAGCAAATGGTCCTAGGAAGCAAGCTGGAGCAGCCACCCTAATATCAAATAAAATAAACTTTCAACTGAAATTAATCAAAAAAGATAGGGAAAGACACTATATACTCAACAAAGGAAAAATTCATCTAGATAACATCACAGTACTGAATATCCATGCCCCAAATATAAGGGTACCCACATATGTAAAAGAAACATTACTAAAGCTTAAAACACACATTGATCCCTACACATTAATTGTGAACAACTTCAGCACCCCACTCACACCAATGGACACATCATTGACACAGAAACCAAAAAGAGAAATAATGAAACTAATAGATGTCATGAACCAAGTGGACCTAACAGATATCTACAGAATGTTTCACCCAAAGACAAAAGAATATACATTCTTCTCAGCACCTCACGGAACCTACTCCAAAATTGACCATATAGTTAGTCACAAAGCAAACCTCAACCGATAAAAGAAAATTGAAACAACCTCTTTTATCTTATCAGATCACCATGGATTAAAGCTGGACTTCAACAACAACAACAACAACAGAACTAACAAATAGCCTACACATTCATGGAAACTGAACAACTCTCTACTCAGTGACCACTGGGTCAGGGAACAATTAAAAAAGGAAATCAAAGACTTCCTAAAATTCAATAAAAATGAAGGCACAACATATTCAAACTTATGGGACACAATGAAAGCAATGCTAAGAGGAAAGTTCATGGCACTAAGTGCTTTCAAAAAGAAATTGGAGATAACTCATATTAGCAACTTACCAGCACAACTGAAAGCTCTAGGAAAAAAAAAAAAAAGAAGCAAACACTCCCAACAGGAGCAGATAGGAGGAAACCATCGAACTGAGGGCTGAAATCAATAACTTAGAAATGAAAGGAATAATACACAGAATCAACAAAACTAGGAGTTGGTTCTTTGAGAAAAATCAGTAAAATAGACAAACTGTTAGCTCATCTAACTAAAAGATAGAGAGAAAGTATCCAAATCAACAAAATCAGAAATGAAAAGGGGGAAATAACTACACACACTGAGGATATAGTGTTGAATTTTATTGTAGTTATTCCAAAGAATCATTAGGTCTTACTTCAAAAACCTGTCCTCCACAAAATTGGAAAACCTAAGTGAAATGGACAATTTTCTTGATAGATTCCACTTATGAAAGTTAAACCAAGATCAGGTAAACAAATTAAACAGCCCTATAACCCCGAAGAAAATAGAAGCAGTCATTAAAAGTCTCCCAACCAAAAAAAGCCCAGGGCCAGATGGTTTAAGCACAGAGTTCTACCAGACCTTCAAAGAGGAACTAATACCAATACTCCTCAAACACTTACACAAAATAGAAACAGAAGGAACATTGGCAAACTCATTCTATGAGGCCACAGTCACTCTGATACCTAAGCCACACAAAAACCCAACAAAGAAAGAGAATTTCAGACCAATTTCCCTTATGAACATTAATGCAAAAATACTCAATAAAATACTTGCAAACTGAATTCAAGAGCACATCAAAAGTATCATACATCATGATCAAGTAGGCTTCATCCCTGGAAGGCAAGGGTGGTTTAACATATGAAAATACATCAACAGAATCCAGCACATAAACAAGTTGAAAGAAAAAAAAAATCACATGATCATCTCACTAGATGCCAAAAAAAAAAGCATTTGACAAAATCTAACAACCTTTCATGCTAAAAGTCTTGGAGAGATGTTGCATGCAAGGGCCATACCTAAACATAATAAAGGCAATAAACAGCAAACAGGTAGCCAACATCAAATTAAATGGAGAAAAACTTAAAGCATTTACCCTAAACACAGGGACAAAGCAAGACTGCTCATTCCATATCTCTTCAACATAGTACTTGAAGTTCTAGCTAGAGCAATAAGACAACTAAAGGAGATTAAGGGGATACAAATTGGAAAGGAAGAAGTCAAAGTATCCCCATTCACAGATGATATGACAGTATACATAAGTGACCCCACAAACTCCACCAGAGAACACTTACAGCTGATTAGCACTTTCAGCAATATGGCTGGATACAAAATTAATTCAAAAATAATTAGTAGCTCTTCTTTACACAAAAGATAAAGGGACAGAGAAAGAAAATTAGGGAAACAACACCCTTCACAATAGCCACAAATAATATAAAATACCTGGAGGTAACTCTAACCTGTATGACAAGTGAAAGACCTATATGACAAGAGCTTCAACTTCCAAAAGAAAGAAATTGAAGAGGACATCAGAAGATGGAAAGATCTCCCATGCTCATGGATAGGTAGGATCAACATAATAAAAATGGCCATCCTACCAAAAGCAATATACAGATTCAATGCAAGTTCCATCAAAATACCAACACAATTATTTAAAACCTTGAAAGAACAATTCTCAACTTCATATGGAAAAAACAAAAAACCCAGACTAGCTAAACCAATCCTGTACAATAAAAGAACATCTTTTATTGTATCACAATTCTTGATTTCAAGCTGTACTACAGAGTAATAGTAATAAAAACAGCATGGTACTGGCATAGAACAGACAGATTGATCAATGGAATTGAACTGAAGATCCAGAAATAAACCCACCCACCTAAGGTCACTTAATTTTTGACAAAGAAGCCAAAACCGTACAACTGAAAAAAGGACAGCATCTCCAACAAATGGTGCTGGTCAAACTGTTTGTTTACATGTAGAAGAATGCAAATAGATCCAAATTGTTTACCCTGTACAAAACTCAAGTCCAAGTGGATCAAAGACCTAAACATAAAACTGGACACACTAAAGCTATTAGACAAGAATGTGGGGGAAAGCCTCGAACTCATTGGCACAGGTGACAACTTCCTGAACAGAACACCAATAGCTCAGGCTCTAAAATCAACAATCGATAAATAGGACCTTATGAAACTGAAAAAACTTCTGTAAGGCAAAAGATACTGTTATTAGAACAAAACAGCACCCTACAGACTGGGAAAAGATCTTTACCAACCCCACATCCAACAAAGGGCTAATATCCAAAATTTAGAAAGAACTCAAGAAATTAAACCCCAACAAATCTAATCAAAAAATTGGGGAACAGAGCTAAACCAAGAATTCACAAAAAGATGAATCTCTAATAGGAAAGAGACATTTGAAGAAATGTTCTATATCCTTAATCATCAGAGAAATGCAACTCAAAACAACTCTGAGATTCCATCTCACTCTTGTCAGAATGGCTAAGATCAAACACTCACGTGACAGTACATGCTGGTGAGGATGTGGAGAAAGGGAAATACTCCTCCATTGCTGGTGGGAGTGCAAACTTACACAACTACTTTCAAAATCACTCTGGTGATATCTCAGAAAACTGGAAATAGTTATACCTCAAGACCTAACCATATCTCTAAAAGATTCTTCACCACATCACAAGGATATAGGCTCAACTATGTTCATAGCAGCTTTATTTGTAATAGATAGAAACTGGAAACAACCCAGATGCTCTTCAACCGAAGAATGGATAAAACAAAACAAAACAAAAAAACTGTGGTAAATATACACAATGGAATACTACTCAGCTATCAGAAACAAGGAAATCATGCAATTTGCAACCAAATGGATGGAACAAGAAAAACTCATCCTAAGTGAGCTAACCCAGACCCAGAAAGATACACATGGCATGTATTCACTTATAACTGGAATTTAGACATATAATGCAGAGTAACTATCCTACAACCTACAGACCCAAAGGAACAGGAACCTAGCATAACTATCCTACGAGAAATTCCACCCAGAAGCAGACCAAAACAAATGCTGAGACACAGAATCAAACATTAGGTTGAATGCTGGGAGTCCTACATAAGAGAGGGAGGAGGAACAGAGAGACCCAGATGGGAGAAGAACAATATAAAGATCAACAGAACCAACCAACCTAGGCCTCTAGAGGCTTGCAGAGACTGAAACACTAACCAAAAAGAAAGAAGAAAGAAGCTTAGACTAGACCTAGAACTCCCTATACAAATATATAGGATAGGCAACTTGGTCTTCATAAGATCCCTTAGCAAGTGGTTGGGGGGGCAGTCTCAGACATTGACTTTGTTACCTGTTAGCTGGACACTTTACCCTAGCTGAGCTGCCATGTTGGGCCTCAGAGCAAGAGGAAGCTCTTAGTTGTCATGTGACAGATGAACTGAGGGGAGCTGATATGAGAAGGACAGATGGGAGAGGGGATAGAGTGTGGGAGGGTGGGCCTGGGAGGGGAGGAAGAAGGGGGCTGTGATTGAGATGCAACTTGAATTAATGCATAGTTGTTAAAAAAAAAGAATGAAATGAACTGGCTCATATATCAGGGAACTGCAGACCCCTCCTTTTTTGCATGAACATTCTCCCACTTAAGAATGTTCACTGACTTGGGAGAAGGGGCTGAGACCTGAGATTCCAGTATCACACCAGTGGTTATAGCATGTAGGTATGGGAGGAAGTGGAACATTTACATTGGTGGGGGGGGGTTGCCATCACATATTCTTGTTACTGAAGATGATTCTCAGGAATTGACTAAGGGAAGAGAAGAGACAAAACTGGCCCAGAGGAAGGATGGCTTACTTGGGCTTCATTTTAGGACCCAGTTGGGAAGGTAAGTTTGGTATGACACATAAAGTGGAAGAGAGCCAGAGGATGTGGAGACATGAAAATCACATCAGCTGATTCCTTGAAGAAATATCCGTCCCACTTTCCTTCCTTTGAGTTCCCTCTCAGATGTGGCTCTAAGGGTTTTGATGTGGAGCTGGAGAGGAGACAGAACACCTGAAGCAGCTGCAATGCTTCGCTCAGATTTCCACCTGGGTTTTCTTGAGATATTTTATGGTACTGGAGGGGAAAAGGAGAAAATCAAAAGTGACACCAATCGCATTTCATTTTAAATTTCTCCTCTGCTTGTTCACCTTATTTGAGGCAGTCCATTACATTTTAATGTCAAATAAAGATGTCATAAGCAAATATACAACAAATAAAAAGCCCATTTGGACTTAAATCAAAAAGCCCACGAGCTCAACCACACTTTATGGGACAATTCAGAGCTAAAAGCCCATGTCTCCCCCATTAAACGGTTTTTTGCTTCCTTCTCTTTTTATGGCACCATTTATATCTTTCTGAGTACACGCAATAGTTCTCTATAACAAGCCCCACAGATAACTAACAATTTTGTTTCCCTCTTCTTTATATCTAGATTGTACCTAGAATCAGGACAGTTTATACTGAGAGCAAACATAGTGGACATGAGCCAGGCAACATTCTAAGCACCCAAAATACACAAACTCTTCCAATCCTTCAACAACCTACGAGGTAAAGAACTTATTTGTTCAGTCTTACAGGCAAAGAATCAGAGAGGTAAAGGCAATTACTCCAAATCATTTAACTAATAAGATGCAGAGTCAGGATTTGAACTCAGGTACTCCTGGCTGCAGAGGCTGACCTCTGCACTAACCCACTTGTCTGTCTCCCTCTGTACTTCAGATACTTCCTGACTCCTGAGATTTGGCACTCCCTGAGACCAGCCCAGCAGGAACTCTACCTGGAATGTTCTTTCTCCCTTTCACTTTGTATCTCAGCTCAGGCCTTATCTCCCTTGAATACTCTTGATTGATTCCTCTCTCCATCATTACCATAAACTGTAGCATGGCATTAGGAAGAGAGAGAAGCAGAAAAGCCCCTTGTGGGAAGAGGAGGGGTACAGGACTTGAGCCTTGGGCATGCTCAGCCTTTCCTGCTCTCTGCTGAAGACTCTGAAGTCAAACAGACTTCAGCCTATTCCCGGCCTTTGTCATGTACTGTATGGTATTGGGGTCAGGAGTTGAGGTTTCCTCATTTGAGAGTCACAGAAACTGCTGTTGTTACTCTCAGAGGTTTCTGTAAGAATTAGGTGAGCGGACAAACAGACGAATGTTTGGGAAGGTCTCACTCAAAGTTAGCCATCTTCACAGCTGTTGGTTTTAGTATCCTGGAGCAACACTTCACATGCATTCCTGGCTTCTCCATATGGGCATCAAGGGAGCAGAGACGTCCCATACTCAATCTGTGTTCCTCACACTAGTATAGGGCAAAACACATGCTAATCTCTAGTAGCACTAACGGAGCTGACCTTCTGGAGAACACTAGCTATCTTATATTCTTATACCTTGGCCTCTTCTCCAATTCTTGGAGATCTTTCTACACATTCTATTTCTCCCAGATGCCAGTTGAGTCATTCCTTCAACATTGCATGTATAAGCACATCCTGCAGGCATTGGGCTCTCTTTTATGGACTCCCTCTCTTGAATAGGAGAAATTGGAGAAGGGACAATGATAGTTCATTATACTGTATTTTTCATGCTTTTTTTTTTAGCCACAAAAATATCATATACACACACAGTCACAGACACAGACACAGATACACACACATGGACACACACATGAACACGGAAACACACACATAAGGACACAGACACTGGCCTGACCAATTTTGGCAAATAAATTCCTTAAAGCCACAAGTCTCTGAGGAGGAATTCAGAAGCTCACAAACTTGGATCTGCTCTTACAAATTGCTGGTAAAGGAATATGGAATCCTGTATTCTATATTCTATAGGAGCCATTTGACCATGTTTGTCAATATTATGGAAATATCTTCATATATCTTCTAATCTGAACTTCTCTTTTGGCAATGTATTCCACTGGTTCAATTGCCCACATGGAAAGTAACAGATGTACAAGAATGCTCATTATGGCATGAATTATAATAGTAAAACCTAGAAATAGCCTACCTAGTTCATCAAGGGAAGGATAAGATGAACAAGCTGTCATACAACTCCACAGTGGAGACTCTGCAGCTGGGAGGACACTGCTGGTGCTCACAGTAAATAGTACAAACATCCAAAATGAGCCAGGCATGGTGGTACCAGCATAGAATACAAGGAAAACAAGGTTCAGATGGGTAGAGAGCTGTTTGTGCCAAGGGAGGACATGCACACACAGATGTATTAACATTTGCTGATCCATATGTAGAATTACTGTATGTAAATTATATATTATATATAATTTATATAAAATGCACACACACACACGCGCATGCACGCACACACACACATGCACATAATGTCCTGAAATATTAGTTGTCTCAAATGGAGATTAGGGTGTCTAGCATGATAGGATAGAAACCCTGGGGGCATATTTAGGAACATTATCACTTATACTGAAAATCATTTGCATTAAAAACTGAAAAAAAAAGTCAAGGGAAAACGAATTTTGTTCTGAGTTTTTCTTGGTTTTCCCATGAAAGACAAGGAGAATAAGTGGTAGATTTGTGGATGAGAAACTCTGTGTTCATAGCCTGGTATGTTCACCTCCTTGTCCTAACTCTTTACAGGGTTATGTAATGTCCTAAGACACACAGAAAATGGCAAGAAGGAGTTGAAACACCATCGGCTGAGATGATACAGCAGTTAAAAATGTTTGCTGTTCTTCCAGAGGATCCAAGTTCAGCACCCATATCAAGTGGCTTATAACCATTTATAATTCCAGTTCCAGGGGCTCTGACAATGTTTTCTGGTCTCTGCAGGCGCGCGCACATACATACATACACACACACACACACACACACTCAGAACAGACATTCAGACAGACACACGGCAGACATTCTAACACACACACACATACACACACACGGCAGACATTCACACAATTCACATGCACACGACAGACATTCAAACACACTCACACATGTATCATTCAAACGCAGACAGATAAAAGAAGAAAAATAAAATTTTAAGAAACAATCTGCTTGTTTCATGTCTTATTGTTTACTTGTAAGAAGGACCTCCCAGGAGCACAGTTTGCCCATGTGTTTGTGTGTGTGAAAGGATCCTGTCTAGGTGTCACTGTCTTCTCTGGGGGTGGATGGGACTTGCTGACTTGCTAAGTAATGGACAGGCGAGCTTGATCCAACTCCCTGATAGGGTCTCAACTCCTAATTCTTATTGTGGTCAGCAGTCTTGGCTTTTAATGCTAGAGTCTCAATGTTCTTTTCTTTTCTTTTTTTTTTTTTTTTTTTGCTTTTTACTGATTGGTTCTTCCAAAGGGCTTCAATTCAACTGTCGCGTGAGGAGTTGTTTAACAAGTAAATAATATGCTTCTTGGCAGAGGACTGTACACTGGGACTGTGTGGAACATGGGTAGCACAGGTATTACTTATCTATGTATTTTTAGTGCAAGGAGTGCAGGGGGGGGAACTATTTCAGCTCCTCCTCCTCAGACATGACTCTGCACTTACTATATAAAAGAGAGGAACATGTTCAAGGGTGTGAGTTGAGGAAAGGTGCTCACTATTGCTTAGTTTATGGTCAGCTTATGAAGCGTATTGACTTCAAAGCAGAGAACGACCCATTTGTTTCTTTTTCTAAATTTCTCCTTAGACCACACTTGTCAGGATGAGACTCCACTTTCATCACACTTCACACTACTCTAATCTGAATCACCTGGAGTCCAACTCTTGGGAACAATAAGGTCAGACATAACGAAAGTGTTCTCTATCCTTGCTATCCAGTATGGTACCCTCCCACTTTATGTAGCTACTGAGAACTCGAGCTGTGGATAGTGCACCTAAGGAGGTAGATTATCACTTAATTTTATTAATTTTAGTTGTGGCTAGTAGACTGCAAATTGAGAGTACAGACAACAGTTACCTATGTCATAGCTAATACTTGGGGCACCGTGCAGAGCCCAGTTCTATCTCACTGAGGGAGTATCAACCTTACCTCTGCCTTTGGCAACAACAATTCTTGAACCACAAGAATGTTGAGGGTTGAGGGATTCCCTATGGGGCCATTTGCGGACCACCAGAAGACTTGGGTTCAAGTTTTATCATCCTTATTGCTCAAGACAGGATTAAATATTGTCCAAATATTTAAATTGAAAATTTAAGAAAAATTGCCTCTTCCTCTAGTCCCTTTTCAAAGAAAAAGACTGTCACAGACTTGATTTCAAAGTCACAAACTTGAATGTATCCCTCACCCTGTCTTCCTCTCACGCCCAACAACATTCCATCCATTGAATTCTCAAATTCCTCTATTCAACTGCTATCCTGAATTTTTGAGATTATTAGAACAAGTACTCTCAATGGTGTGAAAATGTCCATGATTTAAAATTACAAGAAGTAGTAACTTTGTCAGGAAGTATTTACATTTTTGAAAATGGTGTTCTATAATTATTTGATAATTATAGCTATATAATTGACATTATCTATGTATCTATCTATCTATCGTCTATTTGATAATTATAGATATATAATTATCTATCTATATAATTATCCACCTACCTGTATGTATCTATCTATCCATCTATCTATATAATTATATATGTAATTATCTATCTATTTCATAATTATAGCTATATAATTGACATTATCTATCACCTATCCATCTACTATGTATCTATCTATCTATCTATCTATCTATCTATCTATCCATCTATCTATCACCTATCTATCATCTATCTATCTATATATCTATCTATCTATCTATCTATCTATCTATCTATCTATCTATCTAT
>CAJQZJ010001638.1:5687079-5726112 GCA_907164525.1 Lophiomys imhausi
CTATCTATCTATCTATCTATCTATCTATCTATCTATCTATCTATCTAGCAGACAGTGTTCTTCCAGTGAATTATATTCCCAGCCCATCAGCGTATCATCCAAGTGTGGACAGTGCAAATAAGTTATAGCTAGAGAACATTATGGTAGATAATTTAAAAAAATGACCAAAATTCAACCTTATCTCTAATCCCTCCGTACCACTTTGGGATGTGAATTTCTTGTTCTACACGCCAATGGGTAACGTCCGTCTTCTTCACTTCGTGAATTAGCACAGGACTAGCGACTTGTGTCAGAGAGGTTGTGAGAGAAGTCATCTCAGACGTGGCTCTTCATTTACACCCTTAGCAGTTTGGGTTGCTGCCCCAAGTCTGACAACATAAAGAAACCTGAGCTAGCAATATAAGGAAAGAAAAAGACCCAGCACCAAACACCAGGTGAGCACATGGAGAGTTTCAGCCATGTGTTGATTCCACATAAATCAGCAGGGGACTCTCCTGGTTGAGTCCAACATAATTGCAAATAAGGGGACTGTTGTTTAAAGCCAGTGAGTTTTGCAGTAGATTGCCTCAGAGCGCGAGCTAACCAATGGGGCCTTTCTGATGGTTGAAGTTACATTTACTTCATAATACAAAAAAAAAGTAAAGGTTAATCTTTTAAAAATAAATATTTCAGGAAACTTTCTTAATTAGACTTTTAAATAGAGATTTCTATTTTAACGAAGAGAAGCAAAAGTGATACAGATAACTGTCACTTAAATTATGTCCTCAATTTAATGAAAAGCTAAGTAGGAACAAAGCAACCAATTAATTTTTTATGTGACAAGGCCTATTTTGAGAGTTTTCTGGGCTTTAGGCAACTGCAGTGCAAAAGCTTATTTTTTTTAAATCTTAAGTGTGCTCATTAAGAGAAAAAGAATGAGGGGATTATTATCATATCAAATATATAACAAAGTTCAGACAGGGAAAGATTCTCAAACCTCTTTTAAGGATTAATGTGATAAGCCACTGGAATACTGGGGTTTTAAAAGATTCAAATAGTCACTTCTAATTGTGCCTCATGATAGGATCTTTACTAACAGTTAAATATGGGTGAAAAAATCTGCTCTTGAGGCTTCCAGCTAAAGATGGGAATTATGTAATTGCTTTTAATTTGTGCCTTCCCTATAAGCCCTGACAAATACAATAGTAGCATATGCAAATGTGATTAAATAAAAGCTCAAGGAAGATTCAGATACACAGTTGAGTGAAAGCAATTAAAACAGAAAAGGAACTAAACTCAAATTCTGGAAGTAAAAAGTTGAGTCAAACCTTAGGTGAAAACCTCATCAGTGGACTAGAAAAAAAAACAGAATAATATTAGAACTCGAAGACAAGACTGACAACTTTATCACTTGCATATATTTATGAGGGAAAGCAATAAATGAATAGAATATATAAGATTTCTGGGACACTACTAAAGATCAAACCTATAAAAGTAGGAATAAATGAGGAACCCAAATTACAGGTTATAAGCACTAAAAAAAACCTATTCAACAAAAAAGCAGAAATTTCTTACATGTTGGGGAAGACATGGTGATCTGGTATAGGAGGCTATTTAGAGCCTCAAATAGACGTTACAGAAAAAAAAAAAAATCTGTGATATATTACAAGTGCCCAAAGCACCAAACTAAGAAAGAATACCAAAAGCTACAAAAAAGAAGCACCCATTCACTTATGAAGTCAAACCTGTCAGGACAACATCGGATTTCTCAGCAGAAATGCTAAAGTGAGTGGGGTGATTATTTCAAACCCTGAGTGAGGGTAGTGCCACCTTAGATTCCAGATTATACCAACATCAGGAAGATTATCCTCTAGAAGCAATGGTGAAACAAAGACGTGCCAAGATAAGCATACACTGACAGAGTACTAGGTGACATCAGAGAAAATTTGCACCTAAAAGAGGAAGCAAGCAAAACACAACCTTAAGAGCCTGGGAGACAAAGGGCATGATGAAATCTCACCAGAAGGCAGGGAACTTTAGCTAATTTGTAGAGAGCTCAACAAACATGCAGGAAGACCTGGGTTCAATCCTTAGTACAGCCAAAAGAAAAAAAAAAAGAACAAATCTCATTGTAAATAGATAAGCTGAGGAGAAATAGGAAAGAATCAAATATTATTTCTTCAGAAAGAATTCTAGTTTCTATGTTAAATAAAGGAGAAAGCAATGAACATAGATCATACAAAGTACCCCAGGGTGGCAGAAGAAATCACAACAAAATAATAGGCATTTGTTTATAACTTTCATTAACAACAGACTATCAATGGTCTCAGTTCTTTGAATAACCATTCACTCCTGCTGGATCAAATCAGCATCCAACAAATTCCTGCTTGCAAGAAATTAATCTCACCAGCAAAACATACACATACTGAACATGAATGGGCTCAAAATGTTATTCCTGCAAGATAATTCTGAAAGCAAACAAGAGTATCTCTATTCATAGCTAACAAAACAGACTTTATAGTCAAAATTAGTCAGATGAGATAAATAAGATTTTTATATATTACTGAAGGGAACAGTGTAGAAAAAATTAAATTAAACTATGTTGGGTGCCATTTGTAGAAATAATTAAATTGTTTAACAGTATTTATATTATTGTTAATTGGTTGGGTGACTGTTAATTCTTAACCAGCCATTATAAATGAGTACACACAGACACCACATGGATTTTAACAAGCCTTGGCCTGAATTATGCAATCCTAGCCCATCTAAGCTAGCCCTTGATTCTATTACCCAAATATGACCCCATATATACATATGTCCCCTTGAACCGCCATTCTCCATGCTATGCTGATGTTCCTGGTCAAGTGGAATGAGGTTCTTTTTTCTAATCCATGGTGTGTGTCTTCCTTCTTTCTGCCCCTGGCTGGAACGTCTTAATCCTCTCTCTAAAGGACCGAGTTCCTTTAGAACTCGGAAGTCCCAACTTTCTCTGTCTTTGCCCAATCTCAGGCCTCAGCATTTTATTTAACCAGTTAGATACAGTGTAAGTAACAGACAGCAAGCAGGACCAATTAATTAACATTTAGAATGCTTAACACTACCCCATCAGAACAGTTTCTTAAAATATAGTAATCATAAACATACATGATTTGAATATTGGAGAATGCACTTTTATGAGACAAACACTTTAGGATATACAGGGATTAACTTGTCCAACACAGCAACAATGGGTGACTTCAATATCACACTCTTACCAGTAGGGTAAGCATCAAAACAAAATATTCACAAAGAATCAAATGGACTCAATAAACATCAATGGAACATCCTATTTAATGGCTGAAGCATATATATATATATATATATTTCCATCAACACATTGAACTTTCCTCAAAATGTGTCATATTTAGGCCACAAAACACGTCTTAAAAAATACACCAAGGGACTAGAGAGATGGATCAGTGGTTCTGAGCACTTACTGCATTTGCAGAGGACCTAGGCTCTGTTCTTATCATCTATAGTGAATAACAACCATCTGTAACTAAAATTCTAGGGTACCAAATATCCCTTCCTGACCTCCATAGGTACCAGGCACTCATGTGGTACATTTGTGTATATATATATATATGGGCAGAACATTCATACAAATAAAATAAGTAAATCAAAAGAAACATATTAACCCTTTTTTTTAAATAAAAGAAATACATTCAAAATTGAAGTAATTTTGCATCTTATCAGTTCATAATGGGAAAAAAAACCTAGGAATCAAAAACCAAAGCAATTATATAAACAATATGGACATCAAGTAACAACCACTTTGGAAATGAATCTGGCGATATCTTAGGAAATTGAGAATAGTTCTACCTCAAGACCCAGTCATACCCCTCCTGGGCATATATCCAAAAGATTCTTCACCTGACCAGAAGGACATTGCCTCAACAATGTTCACAGCAGTTTTATTTGTAATATCCAGAAACTGGAAACAGAACAGACGTTCTTCAACTGAAGAATGGATAAAAAAATCTGTGGCACATTTACACAATGTAATACTACACAGCTATCAGAAACAAGGAAATCATGCAATTGGAAACCAAATGCATAGATCTAGAAAAACTCACCCTAAGTGAGCTGACTGAGTCCCGGAAAGATAAACATGGTATGTATTCTCTTATAAGTGGATATTAGCCATATATCACAGGACAACCATCCTACAACCCACAGACCCAAACAGATAGAGACCTAGCATAACTATCCTAGGATAAACTTCACCCATCAGTGAGTCATGAAACCTGTTACAGATCAGTGGAACATCTTACCCTAGATGGGGTGCCATATCAAGCCCCAGTACAAGAGGAAGCTCTTGGCCCTCACATGAATGATGATCTGAGGGAGTATGATATGTGATGGCCCACCTCATCTGAGGAGAAGGAGAGTACTGAGAAGGGGAGTGGTAAGGAAGGGAGGGAAGGAAGGAGGTAGGGAAGGATGGGGGGGGAGGAGGGTAGAAACTATGTTAGAGAGGTAACTTTAAAAAACAAATAAATTTTAAAATGGGGGGAACTAAGTTTAACAAATTATAATAAAAATAAGATATAAGATTATCAAATGATAATTTACCAAAGGCATACTTGTCATACTAGCATGAAAGGAAAAGAGGTCTTAATTTCAGGTTAGAAAGTTAGATTGCAGGATGCCACATAGCTCACACACTCTTGGATATCAGCTTATAAATTTGTTTCCTATATATAAAGGATATTTTCATGATTGGGCTTTAAAGAGGTAGTTAAGAGGCTTTAAAAGTTGTAAGTAAATTAAGGGTACTACAGTTCAACCTGGTTTTCCAAACCTCTAAGATCTGAAGTAATTTGGAGCTAAGATAAAATATTTGAGAAGGGCAGTGTTAGCCCATGCCTTTAACTCCAGCAGAGACAGGAAGATCACTATAGAGTTAGTTGTCTTTTAAATTCTAGAGTTACAAAGAACAGGGTGGTGATGGTGCACACTTTTAATCTCATCACTTGAGATGCATACACCCTTAATCCCAACATACTAGAGACAGAGACATGCAGCTCTCTGAGTTCAAGGCCAGCCTGACACAGTGTAAGCTCCAAATATAGAAAAACTTAGATCCAGGGGTGGTGTTTCACATCTTTAATCCCAACAATTGAGAGGCACACACCTTTGATCCCAAGGGACATAGGATTTGCAATGATTTAAGTTTAAAAGCAACTCGTAAAAGGCATGCTGAAATTCAAAATGAATTGTCCCTTGTGATCTCAAAATATATTCACTTAAAGGTAATTTTAGTTCTAAAATATCAAAATAATTTTTAAAAATCTCAATTGAAAGATAATACTTATCACTCATGGAGATGGTTAGATAGTAGAATGTTAAAGTCAGGTGCCAAATACATATGGACTGGACATTGGGAATGTATGCTAAGCCATATAACTCTTATAATCGTGGCCTATTTATTTCTGTTGTTTTGTATTGTATTTATAGTTATAAGAAAAAGAACCATTATTTGGACTGAAAGGGAGAGCTGTTGGGGGGAAAAAATACCTTAAACTAAAAAAAAAAAAAGGGAAGAGGATGGTGGGGCTGAGGGGGAGGAGGGTGGAAGGGTGGGACTGGAGGGGGGAGTAGGGAGGGGATTGTGATTGAGATGTAACTTGAAGAGATAAAAAATAAATTATTAAAAAAAGATAATACTTATCATATTGTCAAAAAACCCAACAAACCAATTTGCCCTAGGAAAGATATTAGCTGACCCCCCCCCCCAAAAAAAAAGTAATGCCACAGAGTTAAGATTAGGACAGGGCTCTGTTCTTATCTTTCCAGGAAATTAAAAACATCCATCAAAGGAGTCCAGGGACAACTGGACCACTGAAACTTTGGAAGAAAAGGGACCAAACACCAAAGAAGACAAGTAGCCTAGATGATCCAGCCTTGCAGACTTCCTCAATAGCTGTTTCCTCAAAAATCTTCAACCAGAACAACTCAAAATGGCTAACTCAGATGGTTCAGTTCCACAGGCTGT
Organism: Lophiomys imhausi; assembly: GCA_907164525.1. Classification (NCBI taxonomy): domain Eukaryota; kingdom Metazoa; phylum Chordata; class Mammalia; order Rodentia; family Muridae; genus Lophiomys; species Lophiomys imhausi. The sequence goes on from CAJQZJ010001638.1 coordinate 5,693,096, forward strand.
TCCAGCCAGGACTTCAATAAAACCCTGAAGTTCAGCCTCTGACTACAAACTTCATAGGACATTTAAATAGCTGAGCACAAAAGGACTAGACATCAAATGTTGCTATTAACTTGCTTAACCATTTTTTCCATTCTTATATGGGCCCCAAGCAGGTTTCCTACATCCCAATCAGCAGGAAGTAATTTTAAGAGAGCAATGTCCCATTCCCAGAAGGTGGGGTGGATGATCCCCCGCCCCTTGATCATTTGATGGGTTATAGATGTTTGCTGTTATTTAGGGGGATTGGTTACAGTTGTTAAATGGTCTTGTTAGATAGGTTTTGGAGGTTAGACCCAGGGATTTCTCTCTTTTGCTTTTCTCTATCCTTCCTTCTCTTCTATGTAGGGGGGAAAAGACTTTTAAAAATGAGATTTAGACATAATATAGTAATGATAAAGAAAAGGAGAGGGATTATTGAATATGCTCTTATATCTTTGTATATTGATACAAAATTATGATTATATTTGAGTACCAGTATTGAACTTTGTATATTGATACAAAATTAAGGTTAACCCTTATAAGGTATTGTACCTAGGTAACTCTTAAAAATGCAATGTGAAATTTTGGCCCATTGATAGCAACTGCCACAAATTATTTAGCATAACTAAGAGATGCAAACTAATAGTCATTCAAACATGTCTTTTGGTTAGGTACTAGCATAGTTTATCATAGATATTTTCTAAGTTACCTGGAAGTCAAGTTGATAAGAGATAAGCAACATTTGCTTATCCCAATATACGGCGATAGATAGGTGGTCTTCAAAAACCTCAAGAGATCTGCATAATTTGGCATTCAAAGAAGGTTTCTTAAGATTTTTTGATATTGAGACATGTCAGCTCCTGACAACATCCCCTATTCTACCCCATGTAGAGGATGAGCATCGAAGTATCTCCATTTGGAGATAGTTGCAATAGTGGCAAGCTTGTTGCTGGGCAAGAAAAAAATCCTTGCTTCAACTGCAGACAGAATGCAGTCCAAAAAGAACAAAACTTGGAAGCAGGTAAGTCAACAGCCTGGCTCTTCCAAGACAGGGTAGGCAAGTCCTTTATAATTCTTGATTTACAAATTAATGCCTGTCAGAGATACTGGGCCAAGAGGCTGAAGATAGATGCTCTAATGTATGGAGAGAAATTGGGGACTGTCCTGGCAGCCAGTTGTCTGTCATTTCTTAGTTTTGGAAGCTGCTGGCCCTACATTTCCTGTATAATCAGATATATTTATTCTTCTCAGGTCTCTGGTATGGTTGAAGACTAGATAGTTATAGTCTCAGTTAAATTTTAAGTTGTTTAGGGATTAAAAGGCTGTTCTAGGTCTAAGAAGATGTTTTTAAATTGGTAATGCAAGTTAGAATGGAAAATGAGTTAGGTATAGAACTTTAAACTCATCGAGATAGATAGATAATAAAATATTAATATGAGTGCCAAATATATATGAAGTGGAAGTGTATGTTATACCTTACAATTTTCCTAATTGTGCCCTAATTATTAAAAAATAAGAATTATGAGTTCTGGGAGAAGGGGGAGAGGGAAGGAGGGGGTACCGGAAGGGGAGAGGAGGGGACTGTGATGGAGATGTAACTTGAAGTAATAAATAAACATTAAAAAAAGAAACACCTTCAAAATTGAAGCAAATTTATCAGATCAAAATGAGAAAAAGCCTAGGAATCAAAAACCAAAACAATTATATGAACAATATGGAAACTGAGGAGTAATACTTTTTTGAATAACTGAAGGTTATTGAGGAAATAATAGAAGATCATCAAAAATTCCTAGACTTAGATTAAAGTCAAAATGCATCATACCAGAACCTATGGGGTACAGTGAAAGCAGTGCTGAGAAGGACATTTACAGCTATATGTGTCTATAGCAAAGCAGGAAGACCTCAAATTGCTTAATGATGTATTAATGTCTTCCCAAAATAAGAACAAGGCAAACTCCCAAATACTAGAAGAAAATAAGCAATAAAGAGCAGAGCAGAAATAAGCAAAAGAAACTCAAAAGAACAGCACAAAGGTTCATCAGAATGTTGGGTTTAACCCTTAGACAAACTAGCTTGCAAGAGAAATAAATTATTTCGTAGGACCATTTTAACACTTCAGCCTTTAGATTGCAGATCTAAGTCATTTTGATTTTACTCAAAGGGTGATAAGGAAGAACTGAGTGAGAGACAGACAGAAGGAAAGAATAAATGGTTAAAAATATACAGTTTGTTTGTTCAAAGATAGATAGATGATTGATAGATTTATAAATCAATAAATGTCTTCAAAACCCTCAGAGATATACAAAAATGGCATTTAAAGATATTATTATTTTAAGAATTGTTTGACTTTAAGACAGCTTCTGACAGTTCTCATTTGACTTGGAAGAAAACAATGAGCATCAAAAAAGAAATCTCCCATCAGGAGATAATTCCTACTGGACAAAAATGTCCCTGCTCTCTCAACAGACTATATACAGTCCAAAGATGGACCAGAGCTTAAATGCAGGTAAGCTGATGTCCTGATTCTGCAGAGACAGAATGGGAAAATCCTTATTTCCTACTGCACAATTATGTTTGTGAGATATGCTTGGCCAGAAGGCTGAAGATGATGCTCCAACAGTATTGAGAGATATTTGGGACTGTCTAGGCAACAAACTGTCATTTTTTCTTTTTGGAATCTGCTCTTCTGTGCTTCCTATTCACTCAAATAATAACATTATCCCTTCTTATGTCTTTGATGGGGTTGAAGATATAATAGCTATAAAATTTCAATTAAACTTGAGTTATTTATGATTTAAAAAGAAATATAGGATATGATAGAAAGTATTTAGTTTCAGAACTGTAGACACACCAAGATAGATGATTTTTTTTCTTCAAGATTGCCTGATACAAATAGGCTACACATTATATGTGTGCCTTTTATATATGGTTTTCTTGATTGTTTCATATTTGTTCTTATTGTTCTTACTATATGAGTTTTAAAAATTAGCCTTTTTATTAGACAAAAGGAGAGAAATGATGGGGATGGTGTTAAGCCTTCTAAATGTTGATTGGTCCTGCTTGCTGTGTGTCACTTACTTTGTCTCTGATTGGTTAAATAAATGCTGAGGCCTGGAGATTGGGCAAAGATGGAGGTAGGCAGGACTAAGGTGCACAGGCTTTTTGAGAGACAGGGAGCATTGTGGGAAGAAGAAGGTTACTGGAGGAAAGCTAGGAGTAAATAAGGAAGACACGGCATGGGGTAGATTAAAGAAGATTCTTCCACGTGGCCTGGAACATTGGCTTAGTGTGGAGAATAATAGTCTAAAGGGACATATGTATATATGAGGTCATATTTGGGTAATAGAATTATGAGCTAGCTTAGATGGGCTAGGATTGTACAACTCAGGCCTAAACTTGTTAAAATCCACCTGGTGTCTGTGTGTATTCATTTATAGTGGTGGGTTAAGGATTAACAATGCCAAATCAATTAAATATAATATAAATACTAGTAAACAATTTAATTAGCTATTTTTTTCTACAGACTGGTATTGTTTTTAGGGCTCAATGTTTCATACACTGGATTAGGGAGACCATGGCTGGTGCTCTAACAGGAAGGGGATTCTATGGAAGTTATAGATCTTCCTGTAGAGCTAGAATTCACTTTTTTTTTGCAATTTTAAATTTTATTTTGAAATAATGAATAATATTATAAACATTGAGATCATATAACATACACAAATGTACCTTTCACCCAATGAAAGAAATTACACATACCAAAATTACTCATATTCCCTGTTGACAGCACTTTGATCAAACTTTACCACCTTTTAAGGGTCAGCATAGCCTAGCTTTTGGTAGATCTTTTTCATTTTATGATTTACACATGTTTTTTTGAGTGTTCCCTTACTTCTAAAAATTTTTATTTAATTTTTTTTGTCATACAATGTGTTTTGAGGTTTTTGTTTGTTTATTTTGATTCCCTGATGTTTTAAAATTTTACGTAAATGATATACTGCCTATATTCTTCTGAAACTTACATTCCTTATTCATTATTAAATTTGGAATTACATCCTATATGCACTAACATATTTCTGGGTGAGTATATTTTCATTTTTGTATATTATTCTATTATATGACTAAGCAATAACTGAAATGTTATTGATTGGCAATTGATTAATGATTGATAGTTGAGTCTTTTCTGATTTTAGCTGCCACAAAATTATTTCCAACAGCAGTGTTCTATTGGTGTCTATATCTGATATGAGAATTGATTCAGAACATGGATGTATAATTAAAGTTAAGTGCTTGTTTCACATCACTGAGGACCTGAGTTTGCATACTCAGCATCCACGTAAAAGCTGGACAAAGTGGTGGATTCCTATAATACCAGCACTGTGGAGATAGGAGAATCTTGGAGGCCTGCTGGCATGTCATCCATATTAAGTGAGAGGCTTTGTCTCTTCCCAAGGCCTAATTAAGGAGGTGTTGTCAAGATGACTGCAGGCCTTATATTCTTCATACAATTCTGTTACTCACATGGTAGAAGAAAAAAATAGGATGAACAAGGTAAGAGAGACAGCTCAGCTGTTAAAAGCCTAGGTTCACAACTGAAAATTAGGATGAACAAGCTAAATACAACTTAAAATTGGAAACTGGTTGACTATAGACCTTCACTCAAATTAGAAAACTATTATTGGATTTTTAATGGACAGTTAAAATTATATGCATCTATCATGAACATGCTTCAAAACATACCATACATACATTTTGGTCATTTGTAAGTTGCAGTGATCATTTTTAAGCCAGTTATGTTTTGTTTGGACTTTTCTCTTTCCTTTTCCCTCTTTATTGAGGTAAAACTGATAAACAAAAGTAATGTATATTTACAGTGTAAGAGAAAACCACAAATATTTCATAGAGATGGGAAACCATCCATTTCTATTTAGCTATAAAATGAAGATAATATTATTCCTCTTGGATTGTCATAAGCATTAGGGATCAGGGATGCGTCCACTGAGCATATTGCCTGGAGCTGAGTAAGTACTTTGCAAATACTTTATTCTATTTTATTTATTCTTTATTCTATTGCCCAGAATTACAGGATTATGGGATTATTTTTATTATAAAAATATCAATATGTTATTCTCACCTTTCCTTTTGTTGATACAAGTTAAAAATCATTGTCTATTTACTATGCTTGCATTCTTTTTCTTTTAATAATTTATTTTTTATTTCTTCAAGTTACATCTCAATCACAGTCCCCTCCCTACTCCCCCCTCCAGTCCCACCCTTCCACCCTCCTCCCCCTCAGCCCCCCCCTCCTCTTCCCTTCTTTTTTTTTTTTTTTTTTTAGTTTAAGGTATTTATTTTTCCCCCCAACAGCTCTCCCTTTCAGTCCAAATAATGGTTCTTTTTCTTATAACTATAAATACAATACAAAACAACAGAAATAAATAGGCCACAATTATAAGAGTTATATGGCTTAGCATACATTCCCAATGTCCAGTCCATATGTATTTGGCACCTGACTTTAACATTCTACTATCTAACCATCTCCATGAGTTTAAAGTTCTATATCTAACTCAGCTTTCATACTAACTTGCCTCATAATTTTAAAAATATCTTCTTAGATCCAGAACACCCTCTTGATTCCTAAACAACTCAAAATTTAACTATGAGACTCTAGGTATCTATTCTTCAACCACCTCAGAGACCTGAGAGGGATATATATATCTGATTATATAGGAAGTGCAGGGCCTGCAGCTTCCAAAACTAAAAAATGACATACCAGTGGCTGCCTGGACAGTTCCCATTTTCTCTCCATACATTACAGCATCAATCTTTAGCCATTTGGCCCCATTTCTCTGACAGACATTGGTTGTAGAGCAGGAATTATGAAGGACTTACCTACCCTGTCTTGGCAGAGCTAGGCTGTCGACTTACCTGCTTCCAAGTTTTGTCCTTTTTGGACAGAAGTCTGTCTACAGTTGAAGCAAGTGGTTTTTCTTGCCAAGAGAATGGCTTACCACCAATTTAATCATCTCCCACTGGAGATTCTTCGATGCTCATCTTCTACTTGGAGTAATATAGGGGGTGCTGTCAGGAGCTGACATGTCTCGATATCAAAAAATCTTAAGTTAAGAAAACATCTTTGAATGCCATATTCTGCAGATCTCTTGAGGTTTTTGAAGATGCCCTATCTATCTCTTATATTTAGATAAGCAAATATTGCTTGTCTCTTAGCAACTTGATTTCTGAGTAGCTTAGAAAATAACTGTGATAGACTGTCATAGTAACTAACAAAATGACACGTTTTCATGACTATTAGTTTCCGTTTCTTAATTATCCTAAACAGTTTATGTCGGTTGGTAGCGAGAGGTCAACACTTGACATTTCATTTTTAAGTATTACTACAAACAATACCTTTAAGAAGCGTTACCCTTAATTTTGTATCAATATACAAAGATCAATACCAATGTGGCCAAATATAAACTTAATTTTGTATCAATATACAAAGATCAGTACCGATGCAGCCCAATACAATCTTAATTTTACATTAATATACTAGGGTCAATACCATTGTGGCCAAATATAATCTTAATTTTGTATCAATATACAAAGATCAATACCGATGTAGCCCTATACAATCTTAAATTTGCATTAATATACAATGATCAATACCAATTTAGCCAAATATAATATTAATTTTGTATCAGTATACAAAGGTATAAAGCTATATTCAATAATCTGTCCTTTTTTCTTGTTCTTTCCTATACTATGTCTATGTCCCATTTTTCTCAAGTCTGTTCACTCCTATATAGGAGAGAAAGGAGGATACAGAAAAGCAAAAGAGAGAAGTCCCTGGGTCTAACCTCCAAAACCCATTTAACAAGACCATTTAACAGCTTGTAGTCTTTTCCCCTAAATAACAAAATTTTCTATTATCTATCAAATAACCAAAGGGGAAGAACACCCTCCCCACCTTCTGGGGATGGGACGTTGTTCTCTTAAAATGACTTCCTGCTGATTTGGGACGTAGTAAACCTGTTTGGGGCCCAAATAAGAATGGAAAAATGGTTAAAAATGTTAATAGAATCATTTGATGTTCAGTCCCTTTGTGCTCAGCTATTTAGATGTCCTACGAAGTTCATAGACAGAAGCTGATCTTCAGAACTTTACTGAAGATCTGGCTGGAGTAGTCTGTGGAGCTGAACGATCTTAGCGATTTTGAGTTGTTGTGGTTATAGACTTTTGAGGAAACTGCTATTGAAGAAGTCTGCAAGGCTGGATCATCTGGGCCACTCGTCTTCTTTGGTGTCTGATCTGTTTTCTGCTGAGGTTTCCGTTGTCCAGTTGTCCCTGGATTCCTTGAATGGATGCTTTAAATCTCCTGGAAAGATAAGAACAGAGCCCTGCCCTAATCCTAACTCTGGGACAATTACCTTTTTCTGGGGGGGGTCAGGTAATATTTTTCCTGGAGCAAATTTGGTTTTTTGATAATATATAAAGTATTACCTTTCAATCTGGATTAAAGAAGAAATTATTTTGATATTTTGGAGCTAAACAAACCTTTAGTGTATATATTTTGAGATCTCAAAGGACAATTTGTTTGAATTGCAGCCTGCCTTTTGTAAGTAGCTTTTAAACTTAAATCTTTCCAAATCCTATGTGCCTGTCTCTGCATTCTAAATTTTGGGATCAAAGACATGTGGTTTCCTACTGATGGGATTAAAGATGTGCTCCTCAACCCCTGGATCAAAGTTTTTCTCTGTTTAGAGTTTGTTTTGTATCAGGTGGCCTTGAGCTCTGAGATCTGCCTGTTTCTGTCTCTAGTGTGTTGGGATTAAGGGTGTATTCTTCCCCAGTGATGTGACTAAGGGTGTGCACCATCACCACCCTGTTTCTTGTAACTCTAGAATTTATAAGACAACTAACTCTATAGTGATCCTCCTGTCTCTGCTGGAGGTAAAGGCATGGGCTAACACCATGCATTATTTTACCTTAGCTCTAAGTTTTTTCAACTCTTGGAGGTTTGTAAAACCAGGTTGAACAGCTGTCACCTTTAATTTATTTACAGTGTTTTAAACCTGTTACCTGCTTTTTAATGCCAAACCATGGAAATAGCCTATACCTCTACAAAAAAAACCAAAATTCACTTTTTATGAGCACAGAAACCTGTAAACATATTTATCAGATTGTAGTATTTTTCAGAAACATTCAGAGCCTCTGGTATTTCTTTTTTCCTCCTAAGAAACACAGCTGTGTTATAACATTAAAAATGGGAAGATAATATCAGTATGGAATAAAATAATATCTACTTTCTTGGTAAATGATAAAAACAAGCAGCATTTGGACAAGGCACTATTTCAACTCAGAAACTCCTGTAAACCTCAAATTTCTCAACCTTCCTGCTGTGGTCCTTTGATACAACTCCTCAGGTTGTGGCGACCCCTCCCTACCATAAAATTATCTCATTGCTACTTCATAACTGTATTTTTGCTATTGTTATGGATTATACCATAAATATCTGATCTTTGGGACACCTGACATGAAACCCCTGTGACAGTGGTGACCCACAGGTTGAACAACACTGCTCTAAATCCTTATCTTTTGAACAAGGATTTGAATAAGAAAAAAAGTCATGGCATAAGGGTATCTGAGGATGTGGAGATGCTGCATGGGGTGTACTTGTGTACATACTGTATTTATTGAAAGCAATATAATGATTTTATTAAGAGATTTCTATTTGTCACTTTCTATAAAGATGACTGACCCATCACAATTCAAAAACCTCCAGATTAACCTGTCATTTTAAAATCAGGTCCTGTGATTTTTTTCTTTTAATGAAGTATTTTCAGACAGACAAAATGCACAGAAAAAATTAATATGACGTATGCTCAGGCAGTTCTCCACAAAAGCTAACAGTCAAATTTGTCATCTAATTCACCCATTTGTATGACACCCTAACTTGACACAGAGTACTCTGTTAATCTTGTAACTTTGAGAACTGTTTTTCAAAATTGGAATGGGTTTAAGGTGCCTTTTAAGTATTATTTCTGTGGTGTATTCTAATGTGTTTACTGGTAGAACAGGAAGGCACAAGAATCTCTGCTCTGTATGCAAACATTACCACATGTCACGGTAGGAAGAGGTTGGCAAACCATTTGTTTAATTCAGTAAATATTTTAAAAAGTCACATACTTAACAAGAGTACATTTCCCAGTCAGGCCAGAGGTTCGAAACAATACTTTTAACCTTGGCTAATGTCCTGAAGAACTGGGAGATGGTTATAATTTGGACAATAGAAGAGACAGAAGAGTCATGAGGAGGAATAAAAGGCAGGGAAGGAAGAGAGATAGAGAGAAGAAAGGAGGGATGGAGAGGATGTTCTTAAACTGTTAATGCTTCAGATCTGTCTTACCTTTAAGACAGGACCATGAAAAAGAAGTGTATATGCACAGTTCACGTTGCTATAATTTGCATTTCAAATTCTATTGAAACCATTGACAAGCACAGTTTTTATTGAGCATGTACCTGCCCTGACGACACTATTGGTTTTCACAGTATTTATTGTAATAAGAGTTCATAACGCCATGTTATGACACAGAGCTAGTGCCCAGAGTCTTCATCCAAAGGACTCTAGAGTCTGGCTCTGAACCAGAGCGAACTTAACCATTAGCAGAAAGTGTGATTAATTTGTCTCGGTCCAGTATTACCCAAGGCCCAACACATAAACTGTCTTGGATGCTGCCTGAACTGGTTAATGTTCCCAAGAGAAGTTTCCAGTACTCAAGTTTATGAGAGTTTGTTTTAGTTAGTGTTCAAAGGAAATCAGAATGAAAAAAAAAAAAGACCATTTTTTAAAAATCTGTAAAATAAGCTTGGAAACAAAAAGCAGTTTCCTACTTAATCCTTAGGCCTGAAAACTGCAAACAAGCCTGGCCCTTGGCCTTCTACTCATTAGACTGCGACTGGCAGTCACTCAATGGCAGCATGTTACTCCAATTCTCTATGCAATTGTCATAGCATAAGTTTATTATTCAGTGACACTGCCACCATCTCTGTCCAGCCTTGGCTATGGGTCTTGGTTTTGTTTTCGTCTGCTGGAGCCCAGTTGTCCTGAGTGATGACAAAGGGATGGCTCTGTCTAGTCCATTTACATTTCTGGGAGCAACAGAGACATAGAAACTCTGCCAAGTGTCTACAGCATTTGGAATTTGGTAACATTTATCTTCCCACATTACTGTTTTCATCTTTCCCCCTTCCTGCTATTTTCACCCCATTCTCTAACTATTCTAGGTACAATAAGATATATATCCCTGCTTTAGCTCTTCTTCTCATTAAATTAAAAAATAAAAAATATATTTAAAGTGGAGTATAAATAAATAACTGAATTAAGTTTTAGCTTTGTAATAGACACATTCATTTTAGCCAAGGATGACTTTACCCAAAGGAGGAAGTTTAAATTATAAAATTTCAGGTATTCGGGGGCTCACTGTTTATTCAGACATCTCTCTGACTTCTCTTCCGTTTCTCTCCTCTGCGATACTAGAATGAGAACTCTGCAAATCACACTTGGGCTTTGCTCTCTCCAATTTGCTTTTTCAGTGCAGGTAGTAGATGGAGACTACAAGAGAAAGATGCAGGGATTCCTTCTGCTTGTTGACCTGCCGGTTCCTGTCAGTGCTGCTCTCGTAATGAATATCCTTCAATTGGGAATTGGAAATTGAGTGGATATTCCAGCTTTCAAGGAAAAGAATTTCCCAGACAAGACTCCCTTCTCTGTGCTCCTTGCATGCTCGTGCCAGCAGGACAGCATCTACTCTCCAGAGGGCTGGGACTTAGCTCCATCTTACCTGGCTGGTCCTTATCCTCCAGCCTCTTCCTTTATCCCATGAGCCTTAGGGACAGTTGCTGATTCACTTCCTACAGTTATCATTCATGTGAGTTCTGTGTTTCTTTTGTGACACTGTAGATAATCAGCTCCCCACATTAGCTTCTTTGTTAACCACCAGGCTTCCACTTTCGGAATAGAATACCAGTGTTATAAGAAGCTATGAAAAAAAAAATACTGAGGGAAAGATGTGTTTTCTCTCTGGTCTCTAAGTCAGAAACCCCATAAGCAGCATCTACCTCACTCATCCTTCCTGCTAATCTAATAGAGTACTGGCACAGTCTAAAGGTGGTTTCTGGATTTGGTTATTGTTTGCCTGTTTGCTTGGCTGAGTTTTGGAGACAGGATCTCATTCCATAGCCCAGCCTGACCTCAAACTCACACCATGCCTCTTTCAAAGTCCTGAGATTACAGGTAGAGGCCACCAGGACTAGTCATTTTTTGAATATGAATTCTGAAGTATCTTGATCTAAAGTCTGATTTCTTCCCTTCAGAAGTTGCCTCTCTTCTTCTGAAATTTATTTTCCTAAGAATATACAGGGAGTTTAAAAACAGAAAAATAGTATATGACATGAGCTGAACCCTAGGAGAGGTCACAGACTGAGGCATTATATAAATGTGACAAGGCAACAATAACTAACTTGGAGTGTTCTATGAATATTCTGACCTCAAGTGAACTGCTGCTTTTCCTCATGACAATCATATGTCATGCGATTTGTAATCCTCGTTCCTCACCCCATTCATACCATCCTTGGCCATAACCCTTGCTTTGGTTCATGGACAGTGAGTTGAAATGACACATGACACATTAGGGACCAACATTTAGGTGGCTTTCTTCTGTGTCATGAAAATGCATGTCTGAGGTGCAGGTTGCTTCTTCAGTCAGGCGTTGTAATAAAAATGACATTTGCAGCCAGCCTCACCTGAGCCACAGCTAATATGTTACATGAGCAAGCAACAATTATGGTGGCGAGGCCAATGAGATTAGAAGCTTATTAGTTACTGCAGCAGAACCTAGTAGAACCTAACTGATATAACCTTTAACCCAGAGAAGATAACCCTATGAGTTAAAGCCTAAAAAGGATGGATCCCTCCCACCTCCCCCCTGATGGAAAAGCCATATCAATCCATGAAATGAAGAAGGAGAAAGAGGGATAGGATGTGTAGGTGGGAAGGAAGAAGAAAGGCTGGAGGATGAAGGGAAGAAGGTTGGCACAGAAGAAGGATATTTGTGTCAGAGATAAAGAAAAGGAATGCTGAAGTAAGAGAGGACATGAAAGAGAGAAAGGGATTATAACTGACTCTTAAGAAAAGATGTAGACCACTTTGGATGTATTTCACACAGCCTCAGGGCAAGGGCTGCTTTCAGTCACAGGTGGGTAGTATATGGGATAATGTGTACAAAACTGTTACCTTTATCAAAACTTGGTAAGATTTTAGTATAACAAAAGATCAAAAATTTTAAAATAAATAGCTGTCTTGGAGGGACCACTGTGTGGCTTTCCTTTATATCTTTTGAGAAATGCAGACGAAACACTGGAATTCCCTTGTAATTACTCTGGATGCTGGATTATACTTTGTCCACTATCCAGATACAAAAACAAATAATTGTGGTCCAATACAGTTAGCTTCATAATCATCATTTACAAATGCCAGTGAGCCTAGCAGTCTAGTATTGTGTGCACAAGACATAAGACATTTCTCACAGAAGATGATCCCTGAAGTCTTTGCTGAAGGGAAAATACTCAGAGAGAGAGAGATTGAGAGTTCCTTACATGAAGGATCAACAGTCAGGAAAACTTCTATGGCTTTGTTGTGAGAGCATACAGCCTTGAAAGGTGGGGGAAGAGGGTAAGAAACTGAAAATGCAATTTTCTATGTCACACTAAGAAGTTTGAACTTTATTCCAAAGTCCCTGGAAAGACATCGAAAGGCGCTAAACAGGAGAGCAATGCTACTTTATGGGCATCACTTAGTACTTGGTATGGGAGGTATATAGCCTAAGGGACCAGGGATGGATATTGAAATCTTGCCCACACTGTTTGGTCTGAGAATCTGAGAGGAAGGAGGGTGTCTCCTAACTGTGCAAAGGTGCTGCATGTGTCAGTGGCTGGCATTTTGCAAATGATCTGTGACATGAACATTGTAGGTGGATGTGACAGTGAGGAGAGGCGAGGAGAGACCCTGATTGTGTAAGTGCTAGTGGCCACTTCCAAGAGGGCGATGCCGGTGAGGTCAGAATGAGAAGGACGGATTTACTGGTGAAGGAGTCAGTACAAAAGCCAGGCAACCAGTGATGCTGATAGCCTTACGCTTGCGTGGGAAGCACAACTGATGACTTACGAGTAGTGGTCACGGTGGGGAAGGCAGAGATGTGAAGAGCCAAGTTTATCCCTAGGCATAAAGACATTTCTAAGATGCACTTGTGGGTCCCTGGTCCCTTCAATGATCATTATCTGCAACATTTATGTATTTAACAGCTCCTTGACAGGGCCCCTTCTCACACATGTGTAAGAAGTACTCGGTTGGACCTGGTCCCGGCCTTGAGAAAGCTCAAAATGGCACCTCTTACCTAGTCAAATTGGTTTTCTGTTTCGTCAGCCATGTGACTTTACTGCATGCGCTCATTTCTCCATCTTTAAGCAGGACTTACAATACTCTGAGTCTCGTGGGTGGCCCCGTGTCTAGTGAGAGTCAGCTGTTGTGTTACATACACAGAGCTCAGGCTTGTGGTCAGACAAAGTGCTGTTCTAACTCCAGCATTTGCTTGTGGGTCCGTGCTCCTGGAGGAGATATTCATGGCTCCTGATCTCCTCCTGCTTCTGTAAGGTGAGGAAACACTGATGGTCTAAAGAGATGATGCCAGGAGCCTAGCCTCACAGAGCCTGGCCAGGGTACCAATCTGTGAGTCACAAAGTTTCTGTTGACCGCTGCTCACTTTTGTATGCTAGACCAGTATGGTTTCAAGAGCACAATATGCATTCAGTATTGTAACCGAACTTTTAAATTATTATTTAGCACTTATTTATTTATTACTATATTCACTTATAACAAACATCAACAATTTCTTAACTATTAATCCTATAAATTTCTACAACCCCTTTAACCTATCCAGTAAACCTATTGACAATTATTTTCCTAACCTTTTAGAAAGATACAGTCTCTGGGGCAGGTCCTCAGTCGTCAGGAACAGTCTTTGTTGTAGATTCTTTAACGCACTTAGCAGTCCTTCTTCTGGATCTCTCAGATGCAGGTTCATCAGGGTAAGTTGGTTATTGCAGTCTCACCTTAAATAAGGCTTCATGCTTTCTTCTCTCTAGGAGACCCCAGCCCCTTTGTATCAGCAACTCTGCTGCTCTACTTCAGAGTCCTTAAAGCCAGGCACAGTTTCCTTTAGGCCACTGTTCGGACAGATCAAACCCCTCTAGGCAAAAGCTGAGCCACAGGGTTTAGTCCTTGGCCTTTTGGTGTCTTGCTCAGGCTTTCTCTGCTCACCAGCTTCTTTCTGCCTCAGGGAAATCTGGCCATCAAGTGATGGCCAGCACTTTTTTCAGCAGGACTCTGGGAGCTCTCTAGCATCAGGGGCCTCTTCTCCTTTTGGGCTCCATGCACTGTCCTTAAATAGGAGGAACTCTGTTTTAGCTTAATTTGGGCTCTGCTCACTTAGCAGCTGAAAACAATATCAGGCCAGATACTTTGTTTCTTTAAGTCCATTAAGTCTTTCCTGTTTTTCTGACAACCTTGTTTTTCAGTCCATTGAGTATTTCCTGTTTTTCTGACAATCTTGTTTTTCAGTCCATTGAGTATTTCCTGTTTTTCCTGACTTCAACCTTGTTTTTCAGTCTATTAAGTCTCCTGTTTGTTTCCCATTTTTAGTCCACATGCTGATAATGATCTTCATGCCCCGAATTAAGAGACAGTATCAGAAACCCCTACATATTTTCTAAATATAATTTAATTTATCTAACTCCCTACACAGTATGTTTACAGAAGTCTAGTTCATGCACCAGGTACAACGTTGGCCTCCCTTCTTCAACTTTACATCAACCCTGTCATGTTTTATTGTATTTTAATTGATCAAATGTCTTTGCTTCCAGGTGCTTTACATGGCCTTGTACTATTTTGGATAAGGACAATAGCCTCTTTATGATCAAGTTTAATGTGCTCACATTAAAATTTTAAATAAGGGATGCACATCATATGAAATATATCCACGAACTTACAGTGACATCAAAATATCTGTCATACTGAAAGTACTTCTTGAATGATTGTGCTAATAAACAGAGGACATTTAAAGATGAATAAATGTGGCCAGGTATGGTGGCCCACACTTTAATGTCAGCATGTCAGAGGCAGGATCAGGGCCCATCTCTGTGAATTCAATGCCATTTTGGTCTACATAATGAGTTCTAGACCAACCAGAACTATATGGCAAGTCTCTCTCCTCTTCTTACCCTTCCTCGCTCCCTCCTTCTCCTCTCTCTTATTCCCTCACTCCTACTCCTCCTTCCCCATTCTCTCCTCTCTCACACCTGCTGTCTCATACACACAAAACCAAAAAAAGAATAAACATGTTATTTCCAAATATGTTATAAAAGATGGTTTCTCATCATGTGGAAGCCCAGGATCCATGCTCCTGGGGACAGAAAAGAGGATTGGCAGGTATATCAACAACTGCAGACACTCAGTTGAGAAAGAGGGATGTGGAAGACTTCCATGACCACCCCTAACTCCACCCTCCCCACCCAAAATAGTAGCAGGCTAAACAGGAAACCATTGAAAAGAACTCTTTAAAAAAATTTATGTTCATTTTTACATCAAGTTACATCTCCATCACAGTGCCCTCTTTCCACCCCTCCTGGTCCCGACCTCCCACCCTTTGCCCCTCTCCCTCCTACCCTACTCCTCTGGAGTGGGGTGTCACTATATAACAGTCGCCCCCCACCCCAGTTCAGCAGTCATATGAGGGCTAAGAGCTTCCTCATACACTGGGGGCCTACATGGCAGTACCACTAGGGCAAAGTGTCCCACTAACAGGTAACAAAGTCTATGTTCCTGTTCCTTTTGGTGTTTTGGTTGTAGAATAGTTATCCTGTACTATATGGCTAAAATCTGATTATAAGTGAATAGATGCCATGTGCATCTTTCTGAGTCTGGGTTAGCTCACTCAGGATGAGCTTCTCTAGTTCCATCCATTTGGCTGCGAATTGCATGATTTCCTTATTTCTGATAGATGAGTAGTATTCCATTGTGTAAATGCATGACAGGTTTTTTTTTTAATACATTTGTAGGTTGAGGGACATCTGGGTTGTTTCCAGTTTCTAGCTATTACAAATAAGGCTGCTATGAACATAGATGAGGAGATGTCCTTGTGGTTTGGTGAGGAATCATTTGGATGTATACCCAGAAGTGGTATGGCTGGGTCTTGAGGTAGATTTAAAGTTATACTACAGAGCAATAGTAATAAAAACACTGTGATACTGGTATAGAAACAGACCAGTTGATCAATGGAATCTAATTGAAGACCTAGAAATGAACCCACACACCTATGGTCACTTAATTTTTGACAAAGAAGCCTAAACTGGACAATGGAAAAAGGACAACATGTTGAACAAATGTTGCTGGTCTAACTGGATGTCAACATGTAAAAGAATGGAAATTGACTCATACTTATCACCCTGCACAAAACTTAAGTCCAAGTGGATCAAAGACCTTAACATAAAGCCTGACACACTAAATCTAATAGAAGAGAAAGTGAGAAAAACCCTTGAACTCATTGCCACAGGTGACAACTTCCTGAACAGAGCACCAAGAGCTTAGGCTCTAAGTACAACAATCAATAAATGGGACCTCATGAAACTGAAAAAGCTTCTGTAAGGCAAAGGACACTGTCATTAGAACAAAATATCAACCTACATATTGGGAAAAGATCTTTACCAACCCCACATCTGACAGAGGGCTAATATCCATAATTTATAAAGAACTTAAGAAATTAAATGCCAAGAAACCAAATAATCCAATCAAAAAATGGGAAACAGAGCTAAACTGAGAATTCACAAAGGAGCAATCTCTAATGGCCAAGAGACACTTGAAGAAATGCTCAGCATCCTTAATCATCAGAGAAATGCAACTCAAGACGACTCTGAGATTCCATCTCACACCTATCAGAATGGCTAAGATCAAAAACTCAAATGACAGCACATGCTGGTGAGGTTGTAGAGAAAGGGGAATACTCCTCCATTGCTGGTGGGAGTGCAAACTGGTGCAACCACTATGGAAATCAGTCTGGAGATACCTTAGAAAAGAACTCTTAAAAACTGTGATAGGATGCTGAAGTGTCTTCCTCCACAACAGATTGTTTCCAGTAGGGGTGAAGGAAGGGAAAGACTCCATTCTATTAAAGAGACAGGCCACTGAGAGTTTGACCATGCTCCAGTGAGTATATAGACAACACAAAACTTTGACTTTTTTTGGTGGTGGGGAGGTCACAAGGACAGGGTAAGTAGACAGGGAAGGACTGGAAAGTGAATGTGATCAGGATGTATGATGTGAAATCCCCAAAGAATAAAAAAATGTTCTATTGGAGAAAAATTAATTCTTTAGAAATTAATTAATAAAAAAAGAAAAAAATCGAACACTGGGGAGATGGAGACAGGCAGATCTCTGGGACTCACTGGGAAGCCAGTCTAGCCCATTATGAAAGTTCTGGGTCAATGAGAGACCGTGTCTCAAAAGACCAGTGTGGAAGGCAACTGCAGGAAAAGTAGGGTTGTCCTCTGGCCTCTAACGTACATGCATGTGTACTCCCAACACACATACATGCAAGTTAAATAAAAGTGAGGACTTATAAAAGTAAAAAAATAAACTCATAAAACACAAAAGGATGGTTTCTCAAATATTAAGAAAATTTACCCATCTTCAGAACTCTCAAACACTCAAAGTTTTGCTTTTCTCATGTGATTAGGTGATATCTTTGATTCCTAAGGTTCAGTTTCATGTCCTTGGACCCCTCTTGAAAGGAACCACATTGTTTTCAGGAGCAGGAGCTTCAGGTTTTATGGCTTGTTTCCCTGTTGTCTCAGCTTAAAACTTTCGAGAACACTGCTATGTCTCCGTGCCTCCGCAGAGCAACCTCAACAGCCTGCATATTGAGGATCCTAAAGCCAGCAAGGAACTGCAAGAAAACAAGAGTCCGGAGACTGTTCTGTGTCACTGGGGCACCAAAGGGACATTAATCCTCCTGAAATCAATCTTGTATCTCATTGCCTAAAGGATTCTCCTAAGACTTTAGATCGATGAAAACAACAGAAAAACTCCAAATGCTCTGAAAGGAAAATTACAGTGGAGAGTATATGCTTTAGCAATCAATAGCTACAGGTGCATATCTATGTTGAGAAGATTTAAGAGACAACTTGGAATGCAGTACTAATACATATGCCTATGCCTGGAACACTGAGGACAAACTTAATTGGAAGTGATACTGTTCCAGTCCAAGTCAAAAAATCTCCCAAGGACCCTCATCACACCTTCCCTGGCCTATAGTCCCACTGCTGCCACCACTAAGACTGTCCCCTATCCCCAAACCTTGGAATTTTGTTGACTGGAAAATTTATATGGCTATGCAAGGCAGGAGAGTGGCACTTCAAATATGTCTGCATCCTAATGTCTGGAATTTGTCAATGCCTCAATCTGTGACAAAGAGGAATTGTGCTGCATATAGACTTGAGGCTTATCATTGACTGACTTGAAGGTTGAGAATGCTATGGTTTAAAATGGGGTTTGATAACCAATGCTTATTTATTGGTTTTTTAAATATTGGATATTTAAAAAGGGTCAGAACCTTTCAGAGGAAAATGGGAGTGGTTCCCACAAATTAGATAGTTTAAAAAGAACAAACCTGTCCTCTCCCCATTAACTTGTTATTTCTCTACTACTCTCTAGACCTTACTCTACTAGCTGAGACGCCCTCATCTGGAAGCCAACACCAGGGACATGGTCTTGGATGTCTAGAACTATGAACTAAATGAATATCTTTTCTTCACATAGCTCCCAGTCTCAGCTGTCTTGTTACTGTGACATAAAGCAGACTAAGACAAAGGTATTTTTCTGAGTTTTCCAGGTGGGCCTAATGTAATCACAAGGATACCTAGAAGTGCAAAAGGAAGACAAATATCAGAGAAGAAGATGTTTTAACAGAATCAAGGTCAAAATGATGTAATGCTTGAGAGAGACGGGGGAGGGGAAGAGGCCTTAAGTTAAGAATATAGCATCCCCTGAAAGTTAGAGAACACAGAGAAATATAGCTTCCCCGAGTCTCCAGAAAGGGATGTAATCTTGACATAGTTTGGTTTTATCCCAGTGTTATCTGTATGAGCTAGATATGCTCATCACCCACATTTTCATAGATGGAGGAAAACAGCGGTAAAGAATTCCTAAAGATTTATTCACCAGTGATTCCAGGGCTTGGATTCCAAAGCCAGGCTCTCTGGCCCAGTTTTGAGTTTTGTCCTCTTGTTCCTACATAGCAGTTTCCTGTGGTGGACAGAACAAAAATTACCACTGATCTAATTGTTTGAAATAAGAAAATGTGTCCCCGTAGTCTTTGAAGGTGACAGTCCAACATGGATATCTAACAGCTTGTGCAGCTGGAGAGTTCATTGTAGAGATGCTGGTCTTGTGCATTATAAAGCAGTTAGTAGTGTCCCCAACCTGAACCTATCAAGGGTCAGTGTCAGTCCCCACTCCTAAGCTGTGACATTTAAACAAGTTTCCAGGCATTGAAAATCACACTTGGTTGACACTGACTGGTATATAATTTATAGCTGATTGCCCCTATCTCTAAGAAAGTACAATCTAAAGAAACACATCATTCTGATAATGGTAAAAATAAAGAAAAACTGGGAAATATTCCTATCTGTACCTAGCATACTTTTTGAAAGGCAATTCAAAAATAGATCCATTTCTTGAAAGACCCACTACTGCATATGCATTATAAAAAGGAACACGACTCTCCTCTATTTCCGTTTTCATATCTAGCACCCATAGAAAATCTGTATTATAGTTATTGACCTTAGAAAGTGATTGTCTCAAGGATGTTTCTGCTAATGCCATTTTAAGAATAAAGGGCAGCGTGATACTTAAGCAGAAAAAAAGTCCCCAGGAAGGAGGCAAAGAGGAATAAATTAACGCTTAAATGGACTTCCCTACCAAAGTAATCAGACTCCTGTGGAATTCAACTTATCAGACCTGGAAGTTGTCTAGCATGGAAGACAATGATTCCCAAGGCTATGGGGAGAGGTCTTATTTTGTGCCACTCTGCCATCATCACCAAAGGAAAACTCAACAAGGTGTGGAGAGATTTTTGATCATCACAAGGTGAAGTAGAAACATGACTAGTGTCCAGTGGCTGGGGGCCAGGATCCTACTGTCTCATAAAGCACATGGTAGCTCTTCACCACAAAGACCTAGCCCCAGTCAGTGGGGACCTCCCTATCTGAACAGAAATTCCTTCTCCATCACTGCCTAGTTCTTTAACAAGCCAGTTTCATTATTCCTCTTGCATAGGCAGGCAAGCTAGCACCCCAGCACTTTCTGAGTCTAAAAAAGTACATGACATGTGGGTAAGGTGCCACAGACAGTGTCTAAGCCTGGGTCATGAAGACACAAACTTCCTAAGAAATCATCCATTTCTCCTTTTCTCTTATCTCTAAGGGATCCAGGCAATGGCAGAAGTAGTAGACACATGAGTCTAAGTATCTGGATGGCTACATGGAGCAGGCACATTGTGCCTTTTTTTTCTGAAAAGGACCCACATTGACCAGTCTTGTGAACAACAACTACACTTCTACAATGTTAAACCACTGGTGTGTGTGTCCCCGGAGGTGACGCTGTGGCTTATGTTTTTTATCTGTATGATGGTGATGGTGACATCTGTGGCCATTTAAGAGTTGTTATGAAGATTTGCACACAACTCTTAGGATCATTTCCTGAACACAGAAAGAGGATTTTTTTTTCATTCATATGTGCATCTTTGGTGATATCATGTAAAATAAGTGCCATATTAGATCTATGAAGATACTTACCTACAAGGTTGCTTTCACTGATTCTAAAATATAAATACATCCATACTTATTGTCCTACACAAAACTCAACTCCAGTGGTTCAAAGACCTCAATATAAAACCAGATATATTGAACCTGATAGAAGCGAAAATGAGGAATAACCTTGAACACATTGGCACAGGAAGACTTTCCAAACAGAACACCATTAGCACAGACACTAAGATCAACAATTAGTAGCTGGGACTTATGAAACTGAAAGCTTTTTGCAAAGCAATGAACACCATCATTTGGATGAAGTGGCATCTGCAGAATGGCATTTTTTTTTTTTTACTAACTACACACCTGATAGAGGGCTGATAAAGAACTCAGAAAAAAACTATATATTAAGAAAATAAATAGCCCAATTTTAAATGGGGTATAGATCTAAGCAGAGAATCCTTAATAGAGGAAACTGAAATGGTTGAAAAATACTTAAATGTTGGACATCCTTAGCTATCAGAGAAATGTAAATCAAAAATTATTTTGAGATTTCAAATGACACTAGTCAGAATGGCTAAGATCAGTAAAAACAAATGGCAGCTCATACTGGCAAGGATATGAAGTAAGAAAAACATTCATTCATTGCTGGTGGGACTGCAAATTTGTACAACCATTATGGAAATCAGTGTCGCGGTTCCTCTGGAAGATGGGAATCAAACTACCTCATACATCTAGCTGTATCACTACTGGGCTCATACCCAAAGTATGCCCATACACTTCATCCTACCACAGAGACACGTTCTTAATCATGCTCATCGTTGCTCTATTCACAATTGCCAGTAATTGGAAACAATCCAGATGTCCCTCAACAGAAAAATTGATAAAGAAAATGTGGTACATTTACACAATAACGTATTACCCATTAAAAAAAATGAAACTATGAAACTTGCAGCCAAATGGATAGAAGTAGAAAAAAAAAACTCATTGTGAGTGAGGTATCCCAGACCCAGAAAGACAAGTATGTACTTATTCCCTTGTATGTGGTTATTAGCTGTTAAGTCAAGGATAACCAAGCTATAATCCATAGAACCACAGAGGTTAGGAATGGACTAAGGGACTTGGGGAAATAGATTTTGTTAGGAAATGGGAATAGAATAGGTAGTAATGGATGTTTGGAGGTGCTGGAATAGGAGGGTCAAGTGGGGAGCAGGAGGAAAGAGGGGGACAAGAGAAGGAATACAGGGATATACAGCTAAAATTACAGACCATTTGAGAGGTAGTATGGAAACCTAATACAGTAGAAGCTTCTTAAAATACGTATATATTTCAAGGCAACCTAAAAGAAAACTGCCACATACCGGGAAGACAGAATCCCAAAGTTTTCAGTACTAGGATTGGGTTACATCTAATTGAGATATTGGCCAAAAGGGGCCCCATAGAAACCCCTGAACAATCCAAGTTGTCACCAAGACAACACAAACTGACAGCCAAGTCCCATGGCTGTAAACGACACTTACAGAATTCATTGACCATGGAGAAGTCCGGCTGGTGCCTACAGTCAGCCTTCACCTCTACCTTCTAGCATCTGTGGTATATAAGGTATTCTGCACACTGCCAAAAGAGAACTGTAAGCACCAACCAGCCACAAAAACTGGATCCACAATGGTGTCCTGCCAGAACGATATTCCAGTGCAATGGTGGCACAAAGTTTGTGCAAGTAACCAATTAATATCTGATTTTCCTTAAGGGCCACCCCATGAGATGGAACCCACAGCCAAAACTTCTTGGATGACCAAGAACCAGGGACCTAGAGCAAAGCCAGATTACCGGTCTAAAAAAAAAAGTAGCATTAAAATGACTCCTAGGGACATTCTTCTACACTCATAGATAAGTGCCTTGTTCAGGAATCATTAGAGAAGCTTCCTCCTGAAGCAGATAGGAACAAATATAGAGACCCACAGCCAGACTTTATGTTGAGAGCAAGAGACATTGGGACACTCTGTCCTAAATAAAATATCTCCATCTAATCCCTGCCTTCAGGGCTCAGGGAACTCCGCAGGAGAGGTAGGAGTGTAAGAGTTATAGGAGATAGAGGGCAACAAGAAAACAAAGTCTTCTAAATCAAAATGAGCAAAACTCATATGAACTCACAGAGACAGAGGCAACATACACAGGGCCTTCACAGGTCTGTATCAGGTCCTTTGCATATATATACTATGACTTGCAGTTCAGTGTTTTTATGTATTCCTGAGGGTGTGAACAAGTGGGTCTCTGATTCTTGTGCCTTCTCTTGGGCTCCTTTCCTTCTGTTAGTGTGTTTTATCCAATTCCAAAGTGTTATTTTTGTTTTAATATAATATAATTAATATAATATTTTATGATATTATATTATATTAAATTATATTTATCCCTTAGAAGCCTGTTTGTTTTCTAATGATAGACAGAAAGAGAGCAGACACATTTGGAGGGGAGATGGGAAAGAACTGAGAGGAGTAGAGGGAGGGGAAATTATAATTAGGATATATTATGTGAGAAAATAAAGCTACTTTCAATAGAAGGGGGAAAAGAAAACATTACTATAAAGAAATCGCAAAAAAAACATTGCACAGTGAGATTAGCAAAACCCAAACCCAGATCTCGTTGAATTTCTGTACAGTTAATAAAACCCAGCCACACTGAAGCTGGATATACTTCAGATTGGATTTTGCAGTCTCATGATCAGTTATGTTTTCTGTATTTATTCAATAATGAAACAAACAAAACAAAAAATAAAAAAATCATAAACAAAACAAAGTATAGATACATGTTTAATTAAAAGAGTAGACCACGCGGTTTTTAAATTGACCCTCAAATTCAATTCTTTCTTTGTACAATAGAATTAAAAATGTACAACTTTTGTATTCTGTGCTGTCTTCATTGTTTTCCCTCTTTTTCTTTAATCTGTTCATTTACCAAACAAGTACTGAGTGTGGATAGGATTATGAGCAAAATCAGACAAGGCTTATGCCCCCCAGAATGTGTGCAGTTTAC
This sequence comes from Lophiomys imhausi, assembly GCA_907164525.1. Taxonomy (NCBI): domain Eukaryota; kingdom Metazoa; phylum Chordata; class Mammalia; order Rodentia; family Muridae; genus Lophiomys; species Lophiomys imhausi. The sequence continues at coordinate 5,717,060 of CAJQZJ010001638.1, forward strand.
CTGAAGAGACATGAATCAATCATAGAATGTTGAAATAATTACTGAATTTCAAACTGTGAAGTGCTTTATCAGAAATATGCTGGTGGGTTGGGGGGATGGTCCATTCAAAGTGCTTGCAGTTTGACATGAAGATCAGTGTGGATCCCAGTACCCACCCAGTACAGCTGTGTGGGTGCACACCTGTAATCCCATGGCTTGTTGGGGGAGGAGCGGATGGAGACAGGAGGATCCCTGGAGTTTGCTGGCTAACCAAGTCTAGTCGAATTGGTTTCATCCTCAGTGACTAGACTCTGTTTCAAAGAGTAAAGTGGAAACTGAATAACATGCCTGAGATTGACCTCCATATGCATGCACACACAAACACATACCACACACGTTTCCTCTCTCTCCTTCCTTCTCTCCACCATCTCAACAATGTGTTTCTATAAGAGGATAGAACAAACATATCTGATCTTTAGAATGACCGACAGATAGGAAAGGGGTCCTGGTGGCTTCTCCAGGGAGAGACTCTGGAACTGAGCTCTGGAACCTGAAACAGTGTGTGATCTCATTGTATGTAGAATCTAAAGAATGCTCATCTTGAGGAAGTTGAGGGTGGAATGGTGGTTATCAAAGCTTAGGAGAGTAAAGGGGAGGAGGAATGAGGAGTGAATGGTGAACAAACACTAGTTGTACATACATATTCTGCTGTTCTTCATGGTAGGATGAAAAAAGTTAGCAATAATCTACAGGGTAACTCAAAACAACTATGAGAGAAGGTGTTGAATGTATTTATCAATGTGTGATATGAGTCTACAGGGGATGTGATATCGACTGTCAACAACTGAATAAGTATCAGTGCCAGGTCCTGACACAGGTCCTGACCTCCTGATGGAGGTAGCCCACATGGAGAAGACCTTGAACCTGGTCTGAGGTGAGTTGTGTAGTCTGCTAACCCTAGAGCATCTGCTCTTTGCTCACACGATCTATTATCAATTTTATATGTTCACTTACTTTTCCCATTCAACAAATCACAGTAAGCATTTACTATGGGATCTGAAAATGGTCAGACTTGCAGTTTGAGAGAAAGCAGTCAAGGCATATCATATTAATCACGGAAAAGATAAATATTACCAAGACACCAAGACACGGAAGACTGCACTGTATGCGGAATCGATGGTAGAGGTAGGGTACCATGGAAAGTTTTCTGGGAGAAGTGTCTTTGGTAGATTCTGAAAGATGGCAGTCTAGGGGGAAGGTTACTCCAGGTGGAAGGAAGAACTTGTGTAGGAGGGAACAGACAAGTACAAGGTGACTTAAGGAGGTCAGAGCTCATCACAGCTAAAACACAGGAACAGGAGACAGATGCCGGAGTTATTGAAGGGTGCTGGATTTTTAAGACACTTTCCCATTTTGATCATGAGCCATTAAACTTTCAGTTCTGTTTTATCTACCACATTCATGATTCCCAATTCCCATCATTCTAGTTTAATCCAGCAGACACAGGGAGAAACTTCTGCAAAATCAACACATCACATGAGCCCTTCGTATGCATGTGGAAAGCTGGGACATCATGTCACAGCTCCCAGAACTAATTAAACAGCTATTTCTGATTAAATTAAGCCCATTAATATCATCCTCAAAACATCTCTAGGGGGTTTTGTTTTCTAATTATGCTAATAATTGTTTCCAATTTGGCAGCCAACATTTTTCACATCTTACTTTTACACACCAGTCCAAGGGATGTTACCCATGCGGCACAACAATTTTCAAAGAGAAAGAAATATTCCAGGACCTTGTGCCTCTGTTCTCTTAGTTCCTCTGAACTCTGGCACTCATATTTGTTTATTTTTATCTTTTCGTTATCCTGTTTCAAGTCTCATCTTCTACAGGCTGGTCTTTTTTGAACAATAAGGCAGGGACCTCCACATAGCCTACAACCCTGTTCTCAGAAATATTTACAGAAAACTATTTGGGGTTTCCCAAACACTCCACCCTGCTCAAGGTCTGGGCTCTGTCCTGTATCACTGTCACATCTTCTTGGGATATGTTGCTTTCTTTACCTAGCTGGCCAAGTCTATATCCATGTGAATCATTTTCTTAGTGGTCAACTTTCATCACTTACCGATATCTTTCCAAATCTGGAGCACTGTCATTCTTCTCTTAAGGTGCACTTATTGGGCTGGTAGCGGTTATTTAAGACACAGTATATATTACCAGACTACAGTCAAGACTGTGTTATTTGGTTTATACTCAGATAATGCCTGGGATGGGGCAGACATTGAGTTAGTGATTGCTGAACTAATATTTACTCATTGAATTGATTTGCAAATGTGTCAAAAGGCTTCTCAAATGTGTGAGACCATGTGATACTGCTATATTCATATGCTATCATACCTTATTTGTTACATATTTTAAGATACTTACCAAAACATTATTCCCATTTATGATCTCTAGTAATACTACTGGTTGATATCTAGACACTTCTAAGTTTGAGAGACTTGATGAATAGCATTATCCTATAGCAAGGATATCAGGAATGTAACAGGTGAGAAGACTATGGTGGCACACCTTCCATTCCATTTTGTTCTACTCCCTTAAAATAACCTAAAATTTCCATGTTCCATATACTTCACAAATTATCCCATCCATCCATCCCTTCATCCATCCCTCCCTCCCTCCCTCTGTTCCTCCCTCCCTCGCTCCATCCATCCATGCCTCCATCCACCCAGCCATTCTATCCTTCCATCTACCCATCTATCCATCCATTAACTCACCTATCAATGTAAGTACCCATAATCCCAAAACTCCAAGCTCCTCATACACTGTGCCAAGCATGCTTTCAGTCAGCTAAGAAGCAAAATGTGACAGAAAACCATTCTCCACTTGTGAAGGATTAACACTACAATTACTAGTCTAAAAAGACTTTCCACGATTAAAACTAAAAGCAGAAACATGTCAGCTTTCACCTCTTTCTTGATAAAACACACATCAATCCTGATCTTTGTATGGATATTGAAAGCCCTCTGATTACTAATTCCATGGAGGCTCTTTGGGCTGTGAGCTTCATGGTTGATGTATTCAAGCAATGAGGGTGGGTGGGTACCAATCAGACCTGCAAAGATGCTGAGCTTGCCTATTTCACACATTTTCCCATGGCTTCTCTTGTACTACATTGATCTTCCCCAGCAAGACATATTTCGATGCAGGCCATCTATGCCTCATTTTTCTTCTCTTCTTTACTCCCACAGTTTAATTGACTTTTCTGCTGCTAACACATGCACTCACCTCTCATTCCCTGCACCTTCTTGACAACTGCCATTTGGCTTACATTTTTTAAAGAAAAAAAAATCAAAATTGGCAACCTATTTTTTTAAAAAAAAAAATCTGTCATCCCTTTCCATCCCTCAGGTAAGTCATTTTTACTGAAGTTGTCACTACATTGGGCATAGGGGAGGCCAGGAATTCCAGAGTCTGTCTGAACATAGGCTGGGCTTAACTGATTAATGATCTCTTTGGGACACTTTTTTTTTTCTCCTCCAGCTGTTTTAGACTTTGGTATGTTTTTCTCCACCATCACCTACCCTGTCTCCCATCATTCCCTGCCATCTTAGGAAGTTCAGAGTAAATTCTGGATCACCTTTGCAATTCTTTCCAGGCTAAGTTAGTCAGCCAACTTTTTCCTTTTGCCTACGTGCCAAAAGTGACAAATGACTCTTGTGAGACTGATAGATGAGCTATCAAGTAGGCTGCCAGGCAGTGTAGCTCTCCCTGCAGTGACTTGGTGAAATACAGAAGGACAGGAGAATTTAGCAGCAAACTGTGATAAAAGCAAGTGAAGAACGTAAACCTTCATTCAGTACGGAAGGCATGATCCACTTCCTCCGTCTGGACCCTGAGCACTGGAAACTGACAGAGGCACAAGACAGAAAGAGCCTGGGTCTCTGAATCACCATGGAGATTCATTCACCAAACACACATATGAAAGAACATTGGGTCACTTTAAGCCATCTGGGATGGTCGGATTGTTGTTACAGTCCCCGTTGACTGATATAAAAAGGACATGAACAAAAGACTCAAGAGGAATGGGCTCTACACTGATCCTCCCACAGGGGGAAAGGCTCTACCATGCTGTATATTCTTAGTAAGATGGAGGCTTTCCCACACAACACTCACTGATGGATCCTTTGCTGGCTGAAAGGGGCAGTGTAGCAGTCATTCTCCTCCAGGTCTGGCAGTGTCTCCTTGTCCAGCCTCATTGGCTTCTTAGGTAACCATCTCCGAAACCTGCTTATTTGTTTATCGATCCTGTGGTACATGGAAAGCAAGGCCAAAGGATACAGCAAGTCAGCATCACCCTGAAATACAGGAGGGAAATCTCCCTGGAGCCATAATGACTACTCCACATCCTCCATGTTCTCTCTATACTCTCAGAACAGCCTCATTTCTTTAGATGAAGAGAAGAGAGCTGGGAACCCCATATTCCTTCAGGTTCGCTAGGCAACCTCAATATCACTATCTTTGACCAGATTTGAATTACATATCCACCCACTCATTGATGAATGATCAAATGGTCACATGGTTGGGAGGCTCAGGAAAGGAAGTAGAGAGCCCTTTAAGCAAAGCAGCAGAAGCATTAACATGTTGCATTTTGTAGCAAGTAGTAACTCATTTTGTGTCTAGGAAACATGAGGTCAAAGAGTCTTAGGTGTGGTTACCTTGGGGCTGAGGCAACAAGTACAGCTCGGCTATGTGCAGAGAACCGGCTGTCATGAATTTTGACTCTGCCTGTCACACTCTCCCTGACTAGACAGCTGGCTCATTAGCATTCAAACTCATTCCACGGTTCTGGCCCTGGGGTATCAGGACACACAGGTGTCACCTTGACCACTCTGCACAAAAATGCCATGTGAAAGAGAACAGATTAGCGTTGTGCTGTGTTTTATAGTAGGCACGTTCCCAATTGGTATTATGCTCAGTCCTTCTGACTACAGAACACATGTAGCTTCTGAGTGTCCTGTTTGCAGAAATAGCTCAGCCCTGCTCATAGAAAACAACTAGAAGGAGCAAAACTCCACCAGACCTGGAAATGTATATCCACTTCAAGTATCTACATAGCAGCAGAGTGTTTTCTCTGGGGAAACAAGTACATATACCAAGTAGCGTTTGCATGAGGTAAGATTCATAAATGTCATTTGCACTCTACACATACAGAAGGGATCCTAAAGGGTGACTAGTCAGCCAAACTAGACTCTTGATTTTAGGGATCACTGTATTTGCTGATAAAGGGGATTACATGTGAGGGGTACAGAAGAGACAAATTTCCCTAAGGAAGGAAATATCATAATGCTCTATACATCTGTTAACTGAAAATACAAAGTTCAAGCTGGTTTTTCTAATTAAAATATTTGTATGACAATTTATAATTTTTAGGGAATGTGATGGTTAATGTAGATAACTTCATGTGGACCAAGGGATGTCCAGATAGCTGGTAAAACATTATATCCTCATAGACACATTGACAACTAATACTTTTTTCAGGTATCCAGAGATCCTTTAACCCATGAAAGCAACAAGGAAAAAATAATGCTAAAACTTTCATTACTACTTCCTCTATTCTCAGCATAACCCAGCCTCATCAGGCCAACTCTGTACAGTGAAAGCTGCACTTTTGCAGCATCCCCGAATAAACACCCAAACCGCCTTAGATTTGACCTTTCCTGAAGAACCCTTTGCATTCCTTCTTCATACACAGAGAAGTTAGAATTCTGCTGAGGTTCATGAAACCAAGAAAGAAGACTAGATTGAAAGAGCCTAGGAGAGGGAAAACACTCTCACCTCTGTCATTTTTCTTCCTGTTTCACTGTTTATTTAAAGATACTCAAAGACCTCAACATACACAGCAATAATATGTGAGATGATATGGCTTAGAGGACTAGCACAGCACAGCAATTGAGAACACGAAGTCTGATGGTTCAGTATCTAGATTCAAATCCTGACTTTGTAAATGCAAACAACACAACTTTTTTGATCAAGTGTACTAACTTTGCTTTGCCCCCAGTATTTCTATCTTTAAAATGGGTGTTATTGCGACACTCAGTTCATAGGGTTATAGATGAATTTAATTGTGTAATTTTATATATACTATTCTTCAGAGCAGTGTCTGGTGTACAGTAAGTGCTGGCTACTATTACCATGTCTTACCCCCTTTCCAATAACATGTAAGAATTTAAGCAAGCAGTTGAGATTTCTGGGTAAGATGGAAGGCTAGAGAATGCTTTCTTTATTATCCCACTAGGGAGAAGAACCAGTTCAGGGATGAACAGACATGGCTCTAAAGGCAAAAAGAAAGAAAGAACTTCAGAGGGTAGGAGGGGGGGATCGGGAGGGGAAGGAGGGAGGGGACTATGATTGCGGTGTAACTTGAAGAAATAAATAAATGTTAAAAAAAAAAGAACTTCAGAAGTTCACAAAGGTGCTGATGTTTTCCCCCTTCCCCCCAAAACCCCCAAAACAACAACAACAACAACAAAACCAGATAAAATCACATTAAGAAGAAACCAAGTTCTATACAGGTCAAGCTATAGAACTTCTTGTTTTAGGGAGGGGAAGCATAAGCCTCATTCAAAAGGCAGATATTTTCTGTGGTGAGAAAGACTGGTAGGGTAGTCCTGCCTTCAAGACAAGTCTACAACCCTTCTAAGTCTCACACCAACTTGTAGATTTTGAGATGACAGCAACAACTCCTCTTAGGGACAGGCCAAACATGGAGAGGCAATCCATTTTGCCACTGTATGTGAATTACAGATCAGGGGCTGGGCACTGTCTTGAGAGGGACTATTGTTTAAAACAGAACTAAACTGGACTCTAAGCAATCATGGCAATCACAAGCCAGGAAGCCTAAACTTAACCTACCACAGCCCCAAAGTCAGAGACAACCTTAGTGGGCATTTGTGAGAGTGGGAGGGCTGTACACCAACAAAGCTGAAGAGTGCAGTTGTTGTGAGCCAAAGGAGTAGCACCAGAGTTGGTAGCCCTCGCCTAAGTCATTAGATAGGTCAAATTCTGGAGCCATTCTAACCCCTATCTACTGATCTACAGCTCACGAACTGTGAAATCTTAATCATTCCAGGGGAGTTATGAAGACCTAGAAGCTCCTGGAGGTACAAAGATAGGTCCTTTCTGTATATGGATTTCAGTGCTGTGATTCCTCCCCATACTTGGCATGAGCTGAGAAACATTCCGCAGCTAGACTATTAGCCATTCTGGGTGGATGACCTGGGGTGATTCTTGTCTAACTGGCAGAATCCAGAGCCACATATGGGCAGTAGAGACCCCTGGTATGCAAAGAAGGGGAGCAACTAAAGCAAGAACAACTCTGGGAAATGTCAGACACGTGTCAAACACAGACTCAGTGCCATTGTCACCACAGGAAAGACAGAGTCCATGGGTCCAGCTGACCCTACACCACACTGCGTGTGATAGGAAGCCTCCAAGGCCCTATGGCCCAGGAAAACATCACTCCATCATTCTTTTCATTTAGTTCCCTATGCGTCACCTTCATTATTGTTAGGATTGAAGCTTAGTCGTATTTTTGCTTTACAGTATTAAAAGTATTTATGCTTTTAATTCTTCCTTATGCAATTATCGAATTTCACCGAGGCACTTTTTTCACTTTTACTGAGGAATCTTTTCTATTTCCCTTTCCTCTTGCTTCTCTTTTGAGTTATGTTTCTTTCTTTTGTGGTCTGGTCTGCTGTTAGCAACATTTCGGTTTTATTTTGAGGATCATGTTTTTATTTGTCATTGCCTGCTTACATTACTTCTGTTTTTGGTTGTTTTTTTCTTCTTCCCATTCTTTCATTCTTTTCTCCCCCCCACCCCCGTAACATTCTTTACCACTTTCATTCTCTTTTATTTATTTGGCCTTGATTCTCCTTTATTTTCTGCCTTTCCCATCTCCTTCTTTTATCTTACTTATTGTTTACACATTTATCCTAAATAATTTTTAGCTTTATGGCATGTTTGTCTCAGATTTTTTTTTTCTAGTGGTGATGCAGTAGAGGACCTTGTCAATTTTAAGTATATTTATGTATTTTCTACAGTATGCTCTTACTGCAGTTTGTCTATGATCTGAATGGTGTTGAGGATGAAGCCCTCAACAAGAGTAGATGAATATGACGGGGGAATATACAATATAATATATAATAATGTATGCATTTATGAGCACTTGAAAATAAAAAATAATTATTGAAAAAAATGACTTCTCAATAAGAAATCCCCTTCAAATTAGATATAGTGAAACAATTATATGTACAAATTATAACTTAGGAATGTAAGAAACATGAAAAAGCAAGGCAGGCACGAAGCCTCTTCTAAAACAGCAATTTTCAACCTGTGGGTTACAGGGGTTAAATGGCTCTTTCACAGGGGTCACCTAAGACCATCGGAAAACACAGATATTTGCACTATGATTCATAGCAGCAGCAAATTATGCAGTAGCAATGAAAATAATTTTATGATCGAGGGTCACCACACCATGAGGAACTCTATTAAAGGATCGCAGCATTAGGAAGGTTGAGAACCACTGCTCTAGGGGATCAAAACTCCTCAACCCAGGTAAACAGCTAGTACTTAATACTAATATAATATTATATATACATATATATGTTTATATATAATGTAAGGCAGAAAGAATAGAACAATGATACAACCAACCAGAAAAAGACTGGAATTGGTCAATATATCTCAGTAATAACCTTAAAAGTGAATACCTCAACTACCAACAGAGGGGCAGAGCAGCTAATTTGACAAAGAAACAAGATCCAACAATCTACTGTCTCCAGAAAAATTCCTCATTGGCAAAGATATCCACAGAGTTGGCATCAAAAATAGAAGTCAATCTATTAAGTAAATGGAAACCCTGAATAAGCTGGCTTAGCTACTCTAAAACATGATAAAGTAGACTTCAAAGCATATGTATCCAGAAGAAATAAAGAAAGACACTGTATAGTAATAAGGGGAGCAACACACACACACACACACACACACACACACACACACACACACACACA
>CAJQZJ010001638.1:5726122-5751337 GCA_907164525.1 Lophiomys imhausi
ACACACACACACACACACACACACACACACACACACACACACACACAGAGAGAGAGAGAGAGAGAGAGAGAGAGAGAGAGAGAGACAGAGAGAGAGAGAGAGATTTTAGGTACATGAACTATATTAGGGCTTCCAATTTCACCAAACAAGCACTAATGAACATAAAAGATCAGATAGATATTGACACAATAAGACAATAATAGTGGGTAGTTCATTAGTATACTCTCATCTTTAGATAGGACCTCCAAACTGAAAGGCAACAAGAAATTTCTGACTTAAACTACATCATAGTCCAAATGGACTCAACAGATATCTTCAGCATACTCCAACCAAAATATATAGGACAAAAAATATTTCTAGCAGCTGATGGAACCCTCTATAAAATAGACTTCATTCTAGAAAACTATTAAAACCAGCAAATAAAATAGAATCAAATAATTTTTATATATTGTCAGATTATACTGGAATAAAATCAGAAATCAATAGTCAGAAAACCTCATAAACTACTCAAATACCTGGAGACTGAGGGATATAATCTTAATAACCAGAGAATCACTGAAATGATCAGGAATGATATTTAAAACTTCCTAGAATCAAATTAAAATGATGACTGATTTATCAGACCCTTGTGAATACAGACAAGGTAGTTCTAAGAGGAAAACTTGTGGCTATGATTGTTACTTTAAATATAACCAGAAAGGCCTCATAAATAACCTAATGATATACCCTGAGGTATTAGAAAAACAACCAGACAAATTCCTAAGTAGTGGGTAGCAAAAAAAAAAATGAAAGGTCAGTGCATAATTTAGTGAAATGGAACTGTAAACAATCATACACAGAATCAAACAAAATTTAGCACTTTGAAAAGATATATAAGATTGATAAACCCCTAGCCAAAAGCACAAAAAGAAAAAAATTAATAAAGTTATGGGTGGAAAAGTAATGTTATAAAAGAGTCCAAAGAACCATTAGAAAATACCTTGAAAACTTAAACTCTAAAACTGCAAAAAAAAAAACTAGATGGAATGAATAAATTGCTGGATACAAATGAATATGATCTACCAAAATTAAATCAAGACGATGTAAACACTTCCACACTATGCAATATGATTATAACAGTAATGAAAACTCCACCCACAAAGAAAATTCAAGTACTGGACAAATTTACTGTTGAATTAATTCCACGAAAGTTTAAGGAGCTGTGAACACTAATTCTTCTTCAACCGTTTCACAACAAGAAAGAAAAGAACACTACCAAGCTTACTGTAGGAAGACAGTGTTAACATGATGCCCAAACAAGGTTAAGTCACAACTAAATAGGAAAACTACAAACCAGCTTCTTTGATTGATCTGGATATAAAAATTTCATATTTATATAAATTTACATATGCAATATACAAGTATTTTACATATTTACATGGGTATGTAAATATATTATATGTGATATATAAATATAATATGTAAATAATATATATGTTTATATATATTTATATATCAATAAAACATTTGCAAATCAAATTCAAGAGCACATTAAGAAGATAGTACTCCACAGCCAAGGTGGCTTCATTCTAGCGGCAAGGTGAATTCAACATACACAATAACTTCAGTACAATGGATAATTCGACGTAAGGACAGAACACAAATCACCTGAGTAGACGCAAAGAAAGCCTTTGACAAGGCTCAACATCTCTTCCTGATAAAAGCCCTGAAGAAAGTGGGAATAAAAGGTGCATAGCTCAACAAAATAAAGGCTGCCCAGGACAAATGTGTGCCCACATTCTGGAGAGCGGGGAAAAGCAGAAAACATTTCCTTTAAAATCAAGAATAAGACAAGGGTGCTCGCTCTCCTCTTACGGTGCTCTGTCTTAGCTAGGACAGGAAGAAAGAAGCAAGAGGAACACAAATAGAGTAGGAAGAGAAAGTGCAGGTGGCATGGTTAGGTACTTCAAAGGCTCCAAAGATACTACCAGAAAGTTATTAGAGTTCATATGTACTTTCAGCAAAGTAGCAAAGTACAAAGTCAACATATAGAAACGAATAGTTTTTCTATATCGATAACAAACTTGACAAAAGCCCAAATGATGAAAACCATAATAACTTCAAAAATAGACCTGGGGATAAGAACAAAACGTAACACACACTCCATGAAAGCACACCCATGAAATCCAGCAGTTTGAATCCTAACTTAAAAAGCTAAAATCAGTTTTTTTTTTTTTTACTTTTAAAATGAACTAAGATATTTTATCATAAAAAATTTAAAAAGTAGTTTGCCTTCAAATGTTTCCCTTTAAAGTCAAAGTGAGCCATATCAGCAGGTCTCTTGTCTAAGTTAAGTGACTTATGCCTTAACTGGACTTCCTACATTAAGCTGGCTGCCTTTCCCATGGCTCTTGGCTTTATTTTGCCTGATTGCCTTATAATTCATTCAGGAAAGAAGACAATGGCCCAAAGGTTTTCTGTAACAGAGCTTTCACATGCCACACACCTCCAGCTTGCAGTACTAATCGGATTGCGTTTTGCAGAATCTGGGTTCTGTGTGTAGTGACTATGAATTCAGTCCAGCTGGGGAAACAGCACTCTGTGGATAGAAACAAATGAAGCTGTACGAAAAATCAAACACAAATACTCAACGGGAATGAAGTGGCAGCTCTCAGCAGACAGCTGTGTCACCACAATTTAAATGAAACAGGAAGATGGTAAAGAGAGAGGCATGGTGGAGTAATGAAATTGATTAATTAATTGAGACATGAAAGACAAAAGAAAGGGAGAATGAAGCAAGGGGAGATTGGCTTGGCAAGGAAGTTGAAGTTGTTCCTTGTTGTCATGTCTAAAACCAGCTTCTGCTGTCTACCGGCAATGTCGCCAACCTTCCTGAATTAAGAGTTATAAAACATGGCAACATTAAGGACTGGCATCATCGTCACCATCTTGACCATCACCTTTTTGACCCCCAGGATATTTGGTAAGTTCATAATTGACCCCGTGTGTGAAAAACTTTGAAGTTTTCAGAAACTTAGCAAGCATTAATGATCTCTAAAGGAGCACATCGGATGACCAGGAAAGCGACAGGAAGCAAAAGAGCCTTATTTTTAAGACACTACAGTTTTAACCCCAAGCACTTGGGAAACAGCAGGAGGATTAGGAGTCTAAGGCCAGCCTGGGCTACCCACGACCCTGTCTTAGAAATCAAAAGCAGACCAGCAAGCAAAGCAAAACCCTATAGCTGAAGGAAGATATTCAAACGAACATTTTCAAATAAACCCGAGACACGTGCTAGGCATAGGAGTCCTAGGCTGGACCGCTTTGAATGGGGAGCCTGCGCAGATGCAGAATGAAGCCTGGACCATCCAGGTTCCAGAAGACCTACTCCATGATCCAGACATCAGCACTCCAACAGAGCCAGTAGCTTGTGTGATTTCTCCTGGTTGGCGGAATTGCTCCCAAAGGTGGTCTCACTCTAGCGCCAAGAATTTGTATCTTAGGCTCTGTGGCACAAGAACTTTGGATGATAGAAGCAGGGTTGTAGGGCTTGAGGAAGAACATTCCTGATTAGTCAGATGGGTTCAAATTAAAGACATGAGAGGTTCAAAGGTTAGAGAACTGTATCTGGGTGGGGGCAGGAGAGACACGGCAGAAGGGGAGATGAGAAAGTAAAAGAATGATGTGACCCACATGGTTGCCTTTGAGGATGAGAAGGGCTAGGAATGCCTCACTTTTAGAAGATGGACTTTCCACCAACTACCTGCCAGGACATTGCTTTCAGCCCTCTGATGGCATAAAGTGGGACTGTGTCAGCAACGTAAAGAAACCTGATGCAGATTCCCTTCCTGGTGGTCCAGATAAGAGGCCAGGGTGACCTATACCTTGATTTTGGCTGTTGAAGACCCTGAGCAAAGATATCAGTTGACAACCCCAAACCTAGGACTTCTGACTTACAAATCAGAGCAATAGTTTTATGTTGGTCTGTGTAGCACAGGGTATGGTAATGTGTTATGTGGATACAGCTCTTAATTACAGTGTTAGTCTGATCTGCCCTAGACAGCCATGCCATGGCTATCAGAGTGGTAAGGTGTGTTCCCACCTCCCCGACAGGGAAAGCAATCCGTTCTCTATGCAAGGACTCAGGGAATGCGAGCTCCCCTGGGTGGGTTTCACAAACACATTTCTGTCTCCAAACTGCCAATCTCAGACTTCAGCCACGCAAAGGAGAAAAACAGAGTGAAAGCCAGTGTGCTGGAAAGCCCAAGGCTTGTGCTGGAATTTTCCAGCCTGCCTCTGACTTCTTATAGTTAGACCTATAACTATAAGGTTCCTCCTCATCAAGCTTCAGCGCTCTCACCTCTAAAATGGTCACCAATTATGTGTTCTTTATATTAGTAATACTTTGTTGGTGCAAGCTGGAGAATAATATCCTGGGTATTATCCTTGTAAATGAACGTAATAAAGAGTGTTCTGTCTTGCAACGAGTATAAAATCTTCCACATGCACAGATGACTCACGGTCTAGCTGCTTGGTTTGCTAACTGAGTGAGAAGCGTGGTGAGTGGGAGGGACTGAGCCTGCCTGAGATGGTGGTGCCTATTGCATAAGATGGTGCGTCAGTCAAGGCAGTGGATGCGGATGCTTACACAATTCCTCAGAGGTGCCAAGGGCTCCGCTTAGTGCCAGTTCCTAGGATAAAGAAAATGATGACGATGGGACTTTGAGGTACAGAGTTCCAATAGAACTTAAAAGGTTACAATCAGCCCCTATATGCAGGAGTCCTCAGCCTTGTGTCACATCTAACAAACATCCCTAAACAGGAAAAGCTGCAATTTGCTGTGGTATGGTAAAGTGGAGAAGTGAGCTAATCAGGAGGGATCCCATCGTCTCCTCGAATAGGATCGCAGTTTACTTTCCAAAGTCTCCATTGCCCAGAGGTGGGTGAGGGAACACCCCAAGGGCCTTGGCTTAGTGATTTAGCATTGATTTTGTTTGGATACACCACCATCACTCTGTTGTGTTTATCCTATGTACTGAGCAAACACCCTCCTACAGACTACACCGGCAAATCAATAAAGACAAGACGGATCACCACTTGGACATGTCTGGTCTGAACACAAGTTAATAATCCGAACTACGAGGTGAGCTATTTTTATAGAAATTTCTTTGGATGGAGAGCCTCGGGTTTTCCAGCTTTTGTGGCAGGTAAGGTTCTAAGAAAACACTGGAAAAACAACATAAGGAAATAGGCAGGGTTGCCAGCTCTGAATGAATGACCTCCCTGGAGGATCTTAGGAAGGTTTTGTGTAAACTCGGGACCCTTAGGAGTAGTGATAGCTAAAAAAAAGGTCACATGCAAAGGACCTTCTTTATACCTGCCATGCTGGCCTGTCAAAAGCCTTTACAAATTATCCTCTCTGCAGGATGCCAACTCAGAAGCAGTAGGTGTATTCCGAAGGGCAAGAAGAAAAACTCTTTTCCTTGAGCCCTAAATACCAATGGGAAGTCACCACTAATAACTTGATTTGACCACATTTATGAAACAAGCCTTCTTTCTGAAGCTTTTAGTTTTGAGATTATGATATAATTACAATGTCTTCCTCCTTCCTTTCCTCCCACCAAACCCTCCTATACACCCCTCGCCATTCTCCTTCAAATTTATGCCCCTCCCTTTTTTTTTACTAATTATTATTGCATGCCTATATGTATATACATGTACATTCCTAAATATAACCTGTTAATTCCATATAATTTTACTCATATGTATGTTTTCAGGGCTGGTCATATGGCACTGGACAACCAGTTGGTGTGCCCTTCCTTGGGGAAGACCACCTCTCCCACTCCCAGCATTCCTCAGTTGCCTGTAGTTCTTTGTGTATGCAGGGTTGAGCCTCACAGGCCTCCTCCCCATCCAGTTTGGTATGTTCAGTGACGTCATCCTGGTTCAGCTTATGTCTGTATGGTCATGTTGGTGAGACTTTATGGCTATGGCTTCTGATATTACCAGGAGCCGCATCTCACAGCAAGTTCCCCAACCTCTGGCTTGGCTCTTATGTTCCTCCCACCCCTCTTCCTGCAATGTTCTCTAAGCTTTAAGGGCAGGAATGAAACAGGCTTTCTTTAAGACACTTGCTTTTCTCTAGATGAGCATATTACAGACCTGTGTTTCTAACAGTACATTTTGAGAGATGATGCAACAGAAGAAAGCTACAAATGAGCTTTTGGTGGTAGTTTTTCTTAGCAGAGATAGCTCCTGGCCCTTGCCTGTTGGAAGTAAAGTCCTCCTGGACTGTTAACAGACAACAGGAGGCTTGGGTTTCTTTTTCCTCTTCTTAGAGCCTGGTCTTCTTCATTCATAACACCTCCTTGGATTGGAATTAGGTATCTCTGGAAGCTAATGCCATTCTTTTAGGTCACAGGGCTCCTATTTGGAGCATAGCCTAAATACCTTACAGATAAGTCCAAGGGCTCTGGAACATTTGCCTATATTAAATTTTAATAGTAGGAATGGAAAAATACAAGTCATTTCTCATTCTGCCTGTGTGCCCATCTGATATGTTTGTAATGAATAGAGCCTGTAATTCATAGGGCTCAGCATTCCCTCTGTCCAGGATAATACAGGATAAACTCAGGCAGAATGCCCACAGTGGGGGTGGAGGGAAAAGGAGAGTTATGAGAGTTCAACTATAACTGCCCACAATAATAACATTTGTTGCTTTGTAATATTTATTTCCAGGATTTATCCTGGAAAAAAATCAGGCAAAGTAAAGATGATAAATTTTCTCCCTTTATTGGGTAGATCATTTGTAATACTTGTAAACCTGCCTAGAGATTAAAATCAAAGCAGTGTTTAATAGACCAGGTACATGGATTAGAAGAGCATTTATTGCAAATACGTGAGTCTAAACTATATGAGGATGTTTTATGGGAGCTGGTGTGTTTTTGAAATAAAGATATTTATGAAATAACTTTAAAACTCAAAAGCTCAAAAACTTTAGACTTTTTGATATATTTATCCTTAAAGATAGGTTGGGTTGGAGAGTTCTCTCATGGGTTAATGGTATCAAATATAATTTATATAGATGAAATTAACAGTCAATTGACCATCCACATATGCTATGCCAGGAGAATTTTAGAATACTGGAAGTCAAGTGTTTTGCTGCTGGGGTGCCATTATTACCACAAGTGGGAGTTGTGCTTTTGAACCTGAATTTCAGAGTTAGCTACAAGGGGTGAACCTTCTTCATTACTTCAATGAATGTACCCTGAGATGAATCACTGAGTAAAATATATATCACACTTTCTTTTTGAGTGCATTTAAATTAGCCAGTTGGTACTGGGCCTCAGCAAGCCCCATTACTCCAGTGGCATAAAAAACAAACCATGCATGGCAACAGTGAAAAATTATCTCCAGACAGCTTTGCCCTATCAATGTGCCATACCATTATGATTGGAGTTTCTTTTTTCTTTTATTCTGGCAAATTATTCCAGTATATTCTGTTGTCTCAGTTCTTCTAAGACAGTAATTTCTGCACCAAATATCATTTTTTTTTTAAAGCTAGAGGTTAGTACTTATTAAGCCATTCTTGTAGCTCTAGAAGCAAGTTCATATTCACTCAAACTATTCTCTTCACACTTGAAGAACATGTGTGTGGTCACAAATTAAGCCTCCTCGGCTTCCCTCCTGTTGACTCCTGTTCTAAACCCTGCCTCTTCTTTCTTCTTCCATATTGGTTGTTAAGGCTGCCATGAAAACACACTGCCTCTGAAGCTTTTATTCTATAGTTCTGATTCCTAAAAAATGTTGTCTTTAGTCCAGTATGTGCTGTGTGCCTATAATCTCAAAACTTAGGAGGCCCTAGAACAAGGAAATCTGCATGTTCTAGCTTAGCCTGGGCTACATAGTGAGTTCCAGACGAGCCTGACTGCAGAGTGGCATTCTGCCTCAAACAACCAAAAAGACACAACAACAAAAAATATGCCTCTCCCCTAGCATCATCTGCATCATTTAGTGTTTAAGAGAAATGTAATTTATCACCTGCATCTTGACTTATTGAATCAGCAAGCCTGAGGATGGACCCAGCCATCTGCATTTGCAACAGCTTTTGAATAATCCTTACTGCATATTTGAGAACATCATTCCACAGAGACTGCTACTATGGCCATCATTAATGACTTGTAAATGCTCTACATAGATTCTCCTTCATCACCACCCATGAGGACCTAACGTATGTCCACCTCTACGAAAACTTGTTTCTAGTAATGTTGACATCACCTGCCTCTGACTCCCTTCTGTTCAGACTATTCTGTTCATCCTCTTCTGTCTCTTCTGGCCCCCTTCATGAAGATTTTAAAAAGAAGCTGTCACTGGATCTCTTCTTTTCACTCCTTATATCTTTCTCAGGAAATCCCATATATTGTCCTGGCCAGAATTATGGTTTCTGTGCCACTGACATCCAATGGTCACCAGGACACCCATGTCCTCCAAATCTACTGATTTCTATGCAGATTTACTAAAAGAAAATCACTATCTTTCTCATCACACATGTATACCTGCTGGGTCTCCATTCTTCCTTTACCTTCAGCAGTATTTTTCCCTACAGGGAAATTTCATTCCCAATTCTCAGTTTTCAAATACCTGTGAAATGCTAACCCCTTTGCCTAAAATTTCACAATTTTATCTACTTTGCATTTTTTTTGGTGTATAGATTAGTTTTGGTCTATTCAGTAGGCAGAACTATTACTAAAGAATGAAAGCTAAAAAGAAAAGGAGAAAATAGGTAGAGGGAAGGAGAGGGAGGGGGAGAGAGGGAGAAGGACAGGGAGGAGAGGGAGAGGGAGCAAGAAGGCACTAGAGAGTGAGAGAGCCAGTGAGCAAAAGAGAATAGCTGTTATGACTTATTTTAAAGATTTTTCTAGTAAGCAGAGTTGCTGACAAATGGACTCTGGAAATCTCTATTTCCAGCATGCTCAAATATAAACTAGATGACTACTTAGCAGTGGTTTAAGAGTTTCACAAATGATTGGTCTTGCTGACATTGATATCACCCAACTTTGATATTCTGTTTCCTTTTGCCATCATTAAAGTCTTTAATACCCACTCATCTTCCATCTTTAAGAAAATGTTCCAGTCAAAAGTCAGTGTCTTCTGTTTTAGCCAGACTTGACTTGGTTTTCCTTTGCTTCTTTTCTTTGTGGCCATCTTTCCCCCCACTCCACTCCTCCTGTTCATGTATAGGATTCATTAACTCATTCACCCCACAGATTAGGTACTCAGTGCTGAACATATGAAGCAGAATGTGCTATCCTAGCCTTCCCATACCATTCTGGTGAGGAGATAGGAATCTCTGCAGTGGATTGAAAAATGAGGTGATGGAGATCGTGGGTACCAATAGGAGAAAAGGTACCTTTGACCTACCCAAAAAGCCCAATTATGGGAGCTGAGTTTTGAGTACCAGGCATGTATTATCTTGATGACAGTAAAGAAAGTACCATCTAGAAGAGCTACCCTGCAACAATATGTAAATCCAAGGTGGTATGATGTGTTAATATAGATAAAGAGAGAAGAGATGAATGAAAAGTCTGTCACCTTTTGACTTCACTTCTGCCATAGAGAACAATTTGAAGGGAGTCAGAACAGAAGCAGGAATATCAAATTATTATAACCTATTATAGGCAAGAGATAATTAAAGCCAAGTTAAGGAATGGCAGTGGGAGTGAAGAACGTCAAGTGGATTCTAGAAGTTACCCTGGAGCAGCATGTGCAGAATTCAGGAGGCTGATTAGAGATATGCAGCAGCCAGTACAACCCGGAGGTAAGTCACACAGCTATGCAAACAGTGGTACATATATGGAGACTGTATGGAACATAAATCATTACTTGGCAAATCAAATCAGGACTTGCTAGAATTAGACTATTTGTTAGAGGAAACAAGAACAGAGTAAGATAAGAGGTAGATCAAAGCTCAGAAGGTGGGAGGGATAGGAGGTACGCACCTGAGATTATTTTCACACATAAGCCAGATACAGCACTCACTAACAGATATCACTAATGAACACAGGTGATATAGGAAGCTCTCAGGAACCCCATGTGGTAGAAAGAAAGTGTTTTCATTTTATAGAGGTGGAAACAAAAATGCGGGGTGGGGCCTAGAAATCTGTCCTGGAGAATTCTCCAGGTAGTTTTGATGCTGGCTGGAATTTGAGAGCTACTGGCATGGGTTGATGTGTTGTTGTATGAGACTTCCACAAAAGAGCATTGCATCCAAACCCTGGTGAGTGGAAATTCCATAGCTATTGCCTAATGGAAGAGCTGAACAGGGAAAATTTGAAGAATCACAACATCTTAGCTTCTGTGGAAGCTGCTGGTTCTCCTGCCATACTCTGCCAATACAAGCATACTTGACATCCACCAAAGTATGTTACTTACCATTCTGCACAGAATATAAATAGAATATAAAGAGTATATGTCATATTATATATATATATATATCTTTCTGATTTATATAAACTATAAACAGTAGGTCTACACACTGAATTACACTGAACTGAATTACCTAAAAGATTTTCAGAGAAACCCAAGGGATTCCCATTTAAGCCATCAGTTCAGCTCAGGGGGGAGGAGATCTATATGATCAATCAAAAATTTGGAGTTAGTGTCACCAACCAATCACAAACTGAAGCCAAAGTAGAGACTATCACTGACAGCTTCTATTGTTCCTTGGCTTCTGCTAGAACAAAGAAAACAAGCTTCGGAAGGACACAAACTACAGTGAAGATAGTGTTCATCCAGTGGGTCCCTTTTTACATGCAGAGTGCCATGGGAGCCCTTTAGTGAAGTGAAATCTGATAGCGGTATTTGTCAAACATCACCAATACCAAGGACTCTCCCTTGATGGAAGAGCGGGAACGAGCCTTTGACCGAGTGACCATTTTCATTTCAAACCCTCAAATTACTAGGGAGAAATTCATGTAGAAAACAATAACGAGGCTAAAATTTCTCTGATTGGCTGGGATTCGGGGCAATTGATTTTTCAGGCTAGGCTCAGTGAGTAACAACCTCGACACACCTGCAGGTGATGTATATTGCTCCCAGATGTGCAAGTGAAGGGGCAGACTCTGAGAACATTTGCTTCTTCTTCTTCTTTTTTTTTTTTTTTTTTTTTCCAGGCTAATGTGGAAGAGTTATTTTTGGAACGTGCCTGGCAGTCATTATCTCATGGGCTATCTTCCCGAGCTTGTTGGTCCTTGTCATTGTTAGAGGACAATCATCAGCAGACAACACTGTCAACCCACAGCATGCTACTAACCTGCTCATGAACTTGTACCGGCGGGGCAGGTAATAGATTTTTCTCCTGGAAGAACAGCAAAAATGAAGCCAGTCGAGAAGAAAACCCATCGTCAGTTACAGTTTGAACTAGCAAGGAAGGAAAGGAGATTGAAGACAGAAGCCTGTAAGAGGTGAAGAAGAAAAAAACTAAAGAGAGATTAACAGTGAGAAATGTAGTAGGGACACAGGGCATGCACTTTGAGTTATGAAATTCTATGGAATGGTTGCCATCACCTTTTCTTCCTCTCATTACTATAATTTTGCAGGGCCCTTGTGCCCCACAGCACATGTACAGGCACAGCGATAAATTAGGGAGATTAGTATTTTGAAAGGATTCAGTGGATGTCCACTTTCATCCCTGGACACACAGAGATGGACCTAAGAGCGACATACATAATTTAGCGAACATGCTATTATATTAAGGTGATATTTATATAGCAATTTTGGCTTATAGAACACTTTTACCATGATTTTGACAGAGACATTAAAAAAAAAAAACCCATGTTTTTCACAACCAGTACAAGAAAAGATTGCAGCAGTAGCTAACTATAAATACCATATAGGCATAATCACCTGACTGCTTATAGGTAAACAAAACAAGTAAAAACACAAGATCCTAGAAAAACAAGCCAAGAATGAGAGACACTAAAGATCTGTTATGTTGCTTCACTTTAATTAATTAAAAAATAATGAGAATTCTGGGTGTAATTTGAATAGAGAGCCTGTGTGTTGAATGCCTGACCAAACCCAACCTCTTTTCCATAGTTCAGGTGTTACTAAGGGATCAATCATGAAATTGAGGTAGTTCATGCTCAAGTGAATGGTCACCAGGCTACTTCACTTTTGCAAAGAGGGGATTTTATGTATCGAAAAATATCTGCCACATTTGGGTCAATAACTGCAGAGAATGGAAAGCCAGAGGTTTAGACCAGGCAGAAGGAAAGGGCAGGTAAGACATGGGGTTTTAGGACATCATGTTCTGTATGATTATATATATATTTGTTTATATAATATGGATATATTATATATATACATACATATATAATATATTATGTATAGTATGTACATATACATACATATGTAGATCAAATAATTTTTATATGATTCTACATGACAGCATATATTTATAAACCTATATATGAGTGAGATATAAGCTTTAGACTTTAGTTAATAATATGCTGGTATTGGTCCATCAACTGTGGTATACATACCCACACTAATGTGAGATGTAATATAGAAAACTATAGAAAGTGGGTATGTGGGATGCACTGTGCTCTATGTCTGACTTTCTTTAAACTTAAAAACTCTCAAAAACACTCTAGAATCTTTAAACCATAAATTTATGGACACATAGGTTCTTAAGAAGCAGGTTTATCAGAAATTTCCCACAAGAAACCTAACTTTCGGTTTCATTTTAATACTTGTAGAGTGAAACTAAGCCTGAGATTTAGAAGTACTGCCTACAGAAAGTAAGAAATTGTGTAGGATTCTTTGGAGCATTTGAGTTCAGCTGAATCGATATCTATATATGTTCCTAAAATGGTATGGCTGGGAAATCCCTCCTTTGGAAATGCATGCACCTCAAGCTAGAGCCGTGTGTGAAACTGCGGACAAGACAATCCCATGAAGGTTTGCATGCATCGGGTTATAACGGGTGATGCTAGCTAGGCTCAGGTAAAATCATATCAGTATTAATGAGGCCAATTACTGCCACACACCACATTTTCTCCTCAGATTGTTTTCCTGTAGGAATTTCTACACCTGAGAGTGGATTATTATTCAAATTTGTTTTCATCTGACTGCTTCCCTCACAGTCTCTTAATGTTGTGTGAGAAAACTATTTATGCTACTTGAGGCCACACTTCTCCGCCATGAAATGTACATGCAATATATTTTCTATCATGTGAGGTCAGATCCTTTGGATGTGACGTCCTTCCAAGTATTAGAAGCTTTGGCTTTGTATTAACATCATTCAGGTTTCTGTCTCCTTAGGTTCTTTACCATGAAGGTGTGTTCTTGCTAAAGGGGTTGCAAGTTTTAGACTGAGGAAGGGATATCAATTTCTACCTAAATGTAATTTAGAGTACTTTCTTTCCATTTTTGTTCTTAAGCATAATTTGATATCAGTCCATATTAAATAGTTTTTATATCATTGTCAAGTAACAGGATTTAGTCATCTTAGCATTGCAGCTTTTTCTTTCTTCCTAACTGTGAATTTGCATGTACATGTGTGTATATATTTGTATGTGTATGCACGTTCATGTATATATGTGTATATGTGTGCACATGTGCACTTGTGTGTATGTGTGTGTGTGAGTGTGTGTGTGTGTGTCCTTGAGGCCCCAGATGTCTGTTTCAACATTTTAAGTACAGAAATAAATCATAAGACCAGAACTGTACTTCTCTATTTTGAGAATTTTGCCTCCAGGAAAACAGATGCTGGAAATCCCAGCCTATATTTTGACTTAATAGTAGGTCGTAAAGACCAGCATACAAATAAAATAAGATATTCTGAGAGATATATACTCTGGCTTATCAATGGAAATTGGAAATTGGCCTTCAGTAATTCTGTAACCCCGCCTCTGTCTTTCTTCTCTGTCTCTCTCTCCTTCTCTGTCTCTCTCTGTCTCTCTGTCTGTCTCTGTCTCTGACTCTCTCTCTCTCCTTCTTTCTCCCCACCCTCACTCCCGATTCTGAGCATAGCAGACTGCTGGCTTCCATAAAATTTAGAGGCATTTTGTAGAGTTGATGACATCTTGCCTAATTCTTGTCATCTGTCTTGGTCTTACTGGCAAGATGAAAACCCAAGGTACTTAACACAAGTCACTCTTGAACTGTCCCCGTCACTAAAACGTTTGGCCTTTCAGCAGATTCTATTGGTGATTCCCCTCCTGAGGCCCCCACTTTCCCCCTCCCCGCTTCACCCACTTTCCCCCTCCCGAGGCATCCCACTTTCCCCCTCCCGAGGCACCCCACTTTCCCCCTCCCGAGGCACCCCACTTTCCCCCTCCCCGCTTCACCCACTTTCCCCCTCCCTGCTTCACCCACTTTCCCCTTGCACATTTTGCATTTGTAATTGCAGGCTTGCTATCTCACTTTGTTTTTAACTAACAAATGAAAATCATATTTCCTTAATCTATGATGAAATAAGAAAAGTCACTGTGAGATGAAGGCAAATTCATCCTCTTAAACAACCTAGTACCCCATACAAAGTATCTTTATTCAACCCCAATTATTTGCACTTGTATAGAACTTATGACTTCTTAATTTAAAAAGCTATTTTTTAAAGATCATATTTTATGGAATTTCTTGGAAAATGGATTTTTTTCTGGCCAGCAAAGACCATGGAACATAATGTCTAGCTGTTCAAAGCAGCAATACACAGAAATTCTAAAAATGACACTTACAAAATGCAAATGCATTGTTATGCCCACAGTGACTCCTTCCTGTTATCAAGTAGTATTTCCAAGTGGCATTTGCATTTTCTAAACATTAGGAAAATTTTCTGTTTTAGTGGCTTTTCCAGGTTGTATTATGATTTTATTTGTTCCTAAAGAGAATGTCATTTGGTTTACAATAAAGCAGCAGCAGCAGCAGCAGCCAGCAGAGAGAGAGAGAGAGAGAGTCAACGCTAGCAGCAGGGGAAACACATTTACACCTACCTGAAAGGCATCCTTACATTCATTTGCTCTGCGTATCTTCCAAGGACTTCCCATGGGGCATGCAACTTCACAAAGATAATGTCACTATTTATTAGAGAGGACTGAAACAGAAAAAAGAAACTAAATTGAAAAGTATATCCAAACCTTCCACAGTTTAAATGCAGCTGGAACTTGGAATGCATGAACTTGGAGTTTACAATTTGGGGCATTCTTTGGCAATAAGCCAATCCCTTAAAGTGTGCATATATTCACTCAGCAAATATCCTCCTGTGTCAAACACTGGAGACCCAGCTGTGAATAAAAGAAGAAAGATTGATGCTTACATTCTCTATAAATATTTAAAAGGAACATATGGCAATACAGATTTAAGTTCAGGTAGTGGTGAATAATCTGAAGATAAAATATTGGGAAAAAGAGTTGCAGGGAGAAGGTACATATTATTTTAGGTAAGGAATAAAGAAAAGGCCTTTTTGTGGAGGTGACCTGGGGTGAGACCTGAAGGCACAGGAACCAGCTGGGAAGAGAGCATTGGTTGTGCCAAGATCATGAGTTGAGAAATCACTTGGTGTTTTGAAGGGAAAGGCTAGTGACTGAGGTGTGTGAAGTAGACAGGAGTGGCGTCAGAGACTGGAAAAGCAAGGAGAAGGGAGTATACAGCCTTTCCTAAGGTGCTGGATCCCATTGTTAGAACATAGGGAAGCCATTTTGATTTTAGAGTTCAAAGAACACTGTGGCTTCTTGGCAGAAAATGAATGATAAAAGAGACATTTGTTAAAATGAGAGAGAGTCAGGAGACAGCTCAGTGGCTGAGGTATGAGGGTTGGAGTTCATGTCCCCAGAAGCCAGATTGGTGTGACACAGCTGTAATCTCAGCACTGTGAGTCTGTGAGTCTGTGAGGTCTGGGCTCAGCAGGAAAGCTCTCAAGGGAGACAGAAGCCTGATGGCCACCTTTAGTCTCTGCGCATGCCCCTACAAATGTGAACTCCCACACATGCAAACACTCTTACAAAGGCATGCACACATGCCACACACTCACATCCTCTCCCCAAAAGAGTAAAGAAAAGGAGAAATACTCCTGGCTGACAAGATAAAAACAAAAGTTGGTGAAGGAGTATGGGAATGGAAGCACCAATGAGACATGAGATTTGAAGCCGGTTTGGTGTCAGCCTTCCCTGAGGCTTGTATTGCTACTTAGATCAGGAAGTAAACTAAAGCTTCACACCCTGATAAGCGCCACACAGATTTCGGTCTTTGCCTGTGTTAAAGAAGGATGTGAACAACCAACCGCAAAGCCTTTCTTTGGACTTTGCCTTCCATGGGGAAAGGCAAGCAGTAGAAAGAAGTTGAGGAAATACAGTGAGTCAAAAGGCCTAAATGTGTAAGGTGGCCACTTGTTTACCCAGATCCTTAAGCATGCTTCACGCTACTTGCATTTTTCAACTAATCCGAGAATGTTAACTTCAGCAGGTCCTCCTGACTCTCTCTGCTGACAGTAAGGCCTCTGTACTCCACTCAGGCCTGATTACTCTGCCCAAACTTCCCTCATCTGCTTGACTTCTGGTGCTGATACATAAATAAGAGGTCTTTGGATTCTGAACATGTTTTCCATCCTTCCACAGTTTTTCTAATTCCCAGTGCTAACATGTAAGCAATCCCCAGACTGCTAGCCCCAGGCTCACACTCTCACGCAACCAACTAACTCGAAATGAGCAAATCCCAGTGTAAATCCAGAAACAGCTTGAAAATCCAAGACAACATGTTCTCTCAAAAAAAAAAAAAAAATCCCAAAATAATGGACCCTAATGAGAATGACCTGGAGGAACTTACAGAAAGAGTTCAAAAGCATAATAACTACATTCAGACAACTCAAGGAAGACTAAATGTAAGGTAGGGATGAAAGGAAGAAGAAGTCAACACATCGGAACAGAAACCAATCAAGAGAACCACTGAAGAGACCCAAACTGTAATGATGCTTGAAAGGAAAAATCCAATGAGCCAAATAAAACCTCCAGTGGTAAGAAAGTCTCACCAATAGAATGGATGATGTGGAATACAGAGTAACAGGCCTGGAAGATAAGGTAGAATCATTGAATTACTCAGTAACAACCAGGGATAATTTTATAAAAACCCATGGGCAAAAGTTGGGACAGCTTTGGAAAACCATGAGAAGATGTAACCTTTGATTTTGGGCATGGACAAAGGAGTAGAATAACATACCAAAAGCATATAATAGACTTTCCGTAAAATCAAGGAGGAAAAGTATCACACTTATCGAAATAGATTCACACCTAGGTGTACCTAGGTTTTGCCCGCAGAACCGGAAAATAATCTCCTCATGACATACTGTAGTTAAAGCATTAAGAACATAGGATGAAGAATGGGTGTTGTGAGTTGAAAGAAGGAAAGGCCAAGCCCTTCAGGCCCCACAAGAGGACATCTGATTAACAAACAGAAACTTTTAAAGCCAGAAAGCCCTGGGAAGACATACTTCATGTCCTAAAAGATTACAGCCATCAACTCAGATAATATACCTTGCAAACCCATCTATTAAAATTGAAGGAGAGATAAAATGGATTAAAGGAATTTATAACCATGAAGGCAGCTCTACACAGAATACTTGAATATTTCAGTCTGAAGAAAAAGATAAACACACCAAAGTGGTAATAAGGAATAAATAAATACCGGGACAGTTAATCAAAAAAGATCCAAGAAAACAACACAAAATCAACAAAATGACAGGAGTTAACACACATCTTTCAGTAATAACTCTGAATATCAATGGTCTCTTTTCCCCAAAATAAAAAGACACAGACACTAACAGATTGGATCAGAAGATGGGACCCACCTTTTTCCTACCTCCAAGAGACACACCCTCATCATTTAACCTTAGGATGAGAGGGGTGGGAAAAGGTACTCCAAGCAAATGGAACTAGGAAACAGGCAGGCAAATGTATCCTAATATCTGACAAAATAGACTTCAAGTCAAAACTAGTCAGGAAACAGCGAAGAAGAATTTACAGGTATAGGTAAGGACTCAAAAAAGATTTCGGTAGCCCAGGAAATAAGACCAATGCCAACAAATGGGATCTCATAAAACTGAAAAGCTTCAGTACAGCAAAGAAAACCATGAAGTAATTTAATTGTCAGTCTACAGAATAGGAAAAAAATATTTTCAGCTTTTTTTAATGCTTATTTATTACTTCAGGTTACATCTCCATTACAGTACCCTCTTTCCACCCCTCCCAGTCCTGCCCTCCCACCCTCTACCCCTATCCCTTCCATCCAACTCCTCCAGAGTGGAGTGTCCCTACATGTCAGTCCCCCTCTCCAGTTCAGCAGTCATATGAGGGCCAAGACTCTCCTCATACTGGAGGCCTACAAGGCAGCACTACTAGGGCAAAGTAGTGCAAAAGTGTCTCATTGACAGGTAACAAAGTCTATGTTCCTGTTCCCTTTGGTACATTGGCTGTAGTTTAGTTATTCTGTACTATATGGCTAAAATCCAATTATAAGTAAATAGATGCCATGTGCATCCTTCTGAGTCTGGGTTAGCTCACTCAGGATGAGCTTCTCTAATTCTATCCATTTGGCTGCAAATTTCATGATTTCGTTGTTTCTGATGGCTGAGTAGTATTCCATTGTGTAGATGTACCACAGTTTTTTTTTTATCCATTCCTCAGTTGAGGAACATCTGGGTTGTTTCCAGTTTCTAGCTATTACAAATAAGGCTGCTATGGACATAAATGAGGAAACGTCAAACATCTGGAGGCATCACCATCCCAGATTTCAAGCTGTACTACAGAGCAATAGCATGGTACTGGTATAGAAACAGACCAGTGGATCAATGGAATCGAATTGAACCCAGAAATGAACCCACACACCTATAGTCACTTAATTTTTGACAAAGAAGCTAAAACCATACAATAGAAAAACGACCGCATCTTCAACAAATGGTGCTGGTCCAACTGGATGTTGACATGTAAAAGAATGAAATTAGACCCATACTTATCACCTTGCACAAAACTTAAGTCCAAGTGGATCAAATACCTTAACATAAGGCCTGACACATTAAATCTATTAGAAGAGAAAGTGGGGAAAACCCTCAAACTCATCAGCACAGGTGACAACTTCCTGAACAGAACACCAACAGCTCAGGCTCTAAGACCAACAATCAATAAATGGGACCTCATGAACTGAAAAGCTTCTGTAAGGCAAAAGATAATGTCATTCGAACAAAACAGCAGCCTACAGACTGGGAGAAAATCTTCACCAACCCCACATCTGACAGAGGGCTAATATCCAAAATTTACAAAGAACTAAAGAAATTAAATGCCAAGAAACAAAATAATCCAATCAAAAAATGGGAACAGAGCTAAACAGAGAATTCACAAAAGAGGAATTCCTAATGGCTGAGAGACACTTGAAGAAATGTATCCTTAATCATCAGAGAAATGCAACTCAAGACGACTCTGAGATTCCATCTCACACTTGTCAGAATGGCTAAGATCAAAAACTCAAATGACAGCACATGCTGGCGAGGGTGTGGAGAAAAGGGAACTCTCCTGCATTGCTGTTGCGAGCGCAGGCTTGTACAACCACTATGGAAATCAGTCTGGTGATATCTTAGAAAACTTGGAATAGCTCTACCTCAAAACACAGCCATACCACTTCTGGGTATGCATCCAAATGATTTGTTTTTCAGCTTTGTATGACAGAGGAGTAATGTCTAGGATACACAAAGAATCCCTAAAACTGAACATTATGAAAATAAACAACCCAATTAAAAATGGCCGATAAAAACGAATAGAAAATTAGCCGGGCGGTGGTGGCGCACGCCTTTAATCCCAGCACTTGGGAGGCAGAGGCAGGCGGATCTTTGTGAGTTCGAGGCCAGCCTGGTCTACAAAGTGAGTCCAGGACAGCCAGGGCTACACAGAGAAACCCTGTCTCGAAAAACCAAAAAAAAAAAAAAAAAAGAAAAAGAAAAAAAACGAATAGAAAATTTATTAAAATTGGAATACTATTCAGCTATCAGAAACAAGGAAATCATGTAATTCACAGCCAAATGGATGGAACTAGAAAAGCTCATCCTGAGTGAGCTAACCCAGACTCAGAAAGATGCACATGGCATGTATTAACTTATAATTGGATTTTAACCATATAGTACAGGATAACTATCCTACAACCAACACACTAAATGGATCAGGAACATAGACTTTGTTACCTATCAATGGGACAATTTGCCCTAGGGGTGCTACCATGTAATCTCCCAATGCAAGAGGAAGCTGTTAGCCCTCATATGACTGTTGAACTGAGAGGAGTTGATAAATAGGGACACTCCACATCGGAGGAGTGGAATGGGTGGGAGAGGGAGGAGAGAGTGGGAGGGTGGAACCAGGAGGGGTGTAAGGAGGGCACTATGATGGAGATGTAACTTGAAGTAATAAATAAACAAACAAAAAAGAAAGAAATGCAGATGGTGAGGGAACACTTTATAGAGCATTCAGCAGCATCATTAGGAGGATGCAAATTAAAACTACTTTACGATTCCTCCTCATCCCAGTCAGCAGATCCATCACCAGGAATACAATAAGAATAAATCCAGGTATGAATGTGGCAGACAGGGAACTCTTACACACTACCCATGGAACTATAAACCTTGGAAATCTCATAAGAGGTTTCTAGAAAAAATTCTAGAAATAGAACCTAGCTATTCCACTTCTGGGCAGAGACCCACTGGACTTTATATCCCACTATCGAGGCATTTACACATCCATATTCATCACTGCTCTATGCACAATATCTAGGAAATGGAATCAGACAAGATATCCATCGACATATAGACAAATGCAGTATTACTCATTGGTTAAAAAATGAAATTTCAAGGTAAATGTATAGAACCAGAAAAATATGTTATATGAGTAACCCAGGCCCAGAAGGGCAACTTCATATGTAGATCCCAGTTTTCAATCTGTTGTGTAGTTCATTTGGAGAACAACTGGAAGACAGGAAAATAGAAAGGAACCTTTCATTGGGGTGCTGGGTGGCCCCTGAACTTCGTGGCTTGAAACTGGTAAGATCCGACCAAATCCAAATGCAGGGAATCTTGAAATTGAGATTTGACAGGCAGGAGTGGGAGAAGCTCTTTCTCTGCTTCTGTTTGCCTCTGGAGCCCAAGGACACAGCCTCAAATGGCTACCTTCCTTATAGCACATAGAAATAACACCACAGGAGATTATAGGTGAGCTCAGGCATGTACCTGGTGTCTGGAACCTTTCCTCATGTAAATACAGCATTGCCAGCATCTCAACTGCAGTCGATAAAAGGCACTCACCTCCAAAAATTCCCTTATCCATTTCCCATGGTGTAAAATCCCTCACCCATCTCAGAGTTTGAGAGAGCTGATAGACAGGGAGATCTGATAAATGGCAGGGGATTTTATAGATTTAGAGGAGGTTCATGACATGGAGTTGATTTTAGAGATTTTGGGAGAATGAAGGCCATCATAACACCTAAGTTAAAAATAAAGGAAAACTGGTTCATCAGATAGCTGCCTCAGAGCTGTTGTAATTCCACCTGAATGAATGTTTGCCAATGGAGAAAGCTTTCTCCAGCTGTGCGAGCACTTTCCTGGACTCACCATATATTCTCTGATCCAGAGTGCTAGTCCCGGACTCAGGCAAGGCGACCAGATGGTCCTGCCTGTAGACCTTGGGGAAAAAGCTGCCTTGTGCATTTGAGCTGTATCCAGCAGGACAACAGAGGGAAATGCAGTCTGATCTTACCCCACAGACTCAGACACTCATCCACTACCCCTCAAACCCCCCTAACCATGATAGTAGGTCCCGACCATGATGCTACAACCGCCAGGCAAAACATGGGAGAGCATGTTAAGTGGAGGAGGAAATATGATTATAGATAAAAGGGAAGTGGCGAGGGATGCTGAGGGCAGAATTGCTTAAGCCAGGAGGGGAATGGCTTATAGAGCAAGGGCAATCAAGGCAGTAAGGTGGAGACTTAACCCAAAGGGAGTACAAAACATATGGAATTGTACTATCCTATAACTCAACTTAAAAAGAATTAAAGTGGGGGGAGTATTGAAGTTTAACAGAGTAAGAAGGGATTGAGATAGGGAGGGAAAGTAGGAGGTATTGGGTGGCTTAACCAAAACCAAGTATATATGAACAAAGTCTATTGAAACCCACTAGTTAATAAACTAATTTCAAAATACAACTTGAAAAAAAAAGAGTTTGAACAGAACTGAATGGACTATGTCACTTCGAGCAAGAATGGATTATTAATGAAAGTAACAATGCAAGGCATGAGGATGCCTGCCTACTAGTTATTAGCAAGAGAGGCCCAAGAGGTTTCCAAAACCAACACGGGTTATTGTCATTGCCATTTGCTAGCCTCCATAATGATGCAGTAAGACCCTATGCTAAAGACACCTCATACTTTGGCTATTATAGGATACAGAAACATCAATGTCAAACTGATCAGAACACTTCCTCCCTACTTGTAAACTTTCATAGTACTGACAGGGGCTATTCAGACTGCTGGGGCAGAAAAGAGATCAGTGGTTGTACCCAGTCCTGGACCACGCTATGATACTGACTTGTATCAGATGTGTCTGCTGATGCAATCACCATGACTCCCATGAGACAACTAACTGCTTTCTGATTGGATTTGAGCCTCTTCATGGGAGAAAACTTTGTGTCTGGTACTGTCATCCTGGTCCAAAACTCATGGCTGGGGAGGTCCTAGGTCCCAGAGTAGAACCTGCCACCTTTACTCTGTTAAATGGTTGTGTTGTCGATTTGCCTTCTAAGTATTTGGGTGTATATGTATTGACCTGTGCTGTCTGCAACCGTAGTTGCAAGTTCTTTTTGCAGTGGACAGCAGCCAGTGGAGACAATGGGCCAAAGTGCTGAGAATGAGAGGCTGGATGCTCAGCCCTAAATGGGACATCTGTATTAACCCATCACCATCACTGAGGTTTAGGGAACTCTGGGAAAGAGGAGGCAGAAAGAATGTTAGAGCTAAAGGCTAGGGAGATGTCTTGTGAAATGCTGTCTTTTGGACATTGCATGGTATCACCATTAAGAATTCACAGCAGCCGTAGTTACCTTCACAAGACCTATGTGAGAATAAGCTGGCCAAAAATCATGGCATAGATGGTGAAGATGATTTTTAGGCCCCACCCCATTCTGAGGAGGTATTGACAGTGGAAGTGGCTAGGGAGGCATTGTTTTTTGAGGCCACTGGAGGGAATCCCTCACTCCAGTGGATGGCTCTAACCTATGCATGCATAGGCAACACTGACTGGATTTAGGACATTATAAAAAAAAAAAAAAGAAAAAGACATGAAGTAGGGAGGGGAATGTTGGGAGGAATTAGAAGGGTTTCAATGGTATGTGGATATCATCATATTTCATATGTATATGAAATTCCCAAAAATAAGGAAAAGTTAGAAAAAGAATGTCAACTTTATTTATGTTTTTTTGTCAGTTGGTAAAAATAGAAGCTCAACCTTAAGTTCTCTCTGGGGGTAAATCTTCACTCCAGGGTATTAAATATCGTATTATTCTATTATGTGTATGAGTGAACCCAGAGCGGGGCATTGGATATCCTGGAACTGGAATTATAGATGGTTGTGTGCCATATGAATGACTGTGTTCTCAGAACCATATGTGTAATACTGAAACTCCAAAAAGAATAGGGCCAGTGCTGATTTCCATAGTGGTAGGGAGGGACATCTGAAAAACCCAAAAACTTTCTGGATGTTCAGTCTAAGGAGAGATTTTGTTTTCTAATTTGGGACAAATAGGGCCCTGGGTCTGGGCCTTCTGAGGACAAGTGGCATCTCTGCTAACCTTGTGCCTGTGGCAATATGCTTGGTGTAGAGGAGACACCTGCCTCTATTTTTATGAGACATAAATGAGCAAAATGCAAACAGTTGCACCAGTGCTGAAGAGCACTGTGAGTCCTGGGAAGCTGGGAGTCTGGGAAGTGACTTTTGGAGTTGACATAGCTAGTCACCATTAATAAGGAGCCTGTCCAAAGTATGGGAAGCCAGTGATCCTGTTCACTCCATTCTCCTTATGCAAATCTGTAACCTAAATAGTCAGAGGAATGTGAATGAGTACATGAGTCCTGGTGTCCATATGGAACAGATAGACATACGTATGCATGCTCACATTCTCCTTCCCTTCCTCTGTCTCTGTCTTCCTTGCTCTATTTCTCTGTCCCTCTCTCGCTCTCCCCAGTTGTGTTCTACACATGATTGCAGTGCACTCAGGGTTCTTAGGAGAATGCCAGTGATTTAGGCTTTTGAAAAGACTGGGTTTTGTTTTCTAATACGCAGTATATTTCCAAAGTTATAATGCACAAGAAAGACCATATCTGAATGATTGGATTTCCCTAAACATTGCACTTTTGTTTATATTAAATATTCAGTTCTGAATCTGGGATGATTTTGTGCCATCCTCAGTTGGGTGTGTGTATGTTCCTTTATAGCTGATCCCAAACTTCCTATGTAGCCTAGACTAGCGTTAAGCTTGAGATCCTCCTGCTTCAGTTTCCCAAGGGCTACACTTATAAGTAAACATCATCATGCCTCTTTCACCTGGAGATTTGAATTGTGACAGTGTAATTCTATATGCATAAAGTTGCAAATTAAATGCATCCTCAAAGACAATGTGTAGAAGGTTCCCATGCATCGAAGGCTCCCATGTGTTGAAGGCTCCCATGCGTT
Source organism: Lophiomys imhausi (assembly GCA_907164525.1). Classification (NCBI taxonomy): domain Eukaryota; kingdom Metazoa; phylum Chordata; class Mammalia; order Rodentia; family Muridae; genus Lophiomys; species Lophiomys imhausi. The sequence goes on from CAJQZJ010001638.1 coordinate 5,750,850, forward strand.
GAAGGCTCCCATGCGTTGAAGGCTCCCATGCGTTGAAGGCTCCAATGTGTTGAAGGCTCCCATGCATTGAAGGATCCCATGCATTGAAGGCTCCCAGGTGTTGAAGGCTCCCATATGCAGAAAGCTCCCATATGCAGACAGCTCCCAAGTGTAGAAGGTTCCCATGCATCGAAGGCTCCTATGCGTTGAAGGCTCCCATGTGTAGAAGGCTCCCATGTGTTGAAGGCTCCCATGTGTTGAAGGCTCCCATGTGTTGAAGGCTCCCATATGTTGAAGGCTACCATATGTAGAAGGCTCACATGTGTAGAAGGCTCCCATGTGTAGAAGGCTCCCATGTGTAGAAGGCTCCCATATGTGGAAGGCTCCCATGTGTAGAAGTCTCCCATGTGTAGAAGGCTCCCATATATAGAAGGCTCCCATATGTAGAAAGCTCCCATTGTGTAGAAGGCTCCCATGTGTTGAAGGCTCCCATTGTGTAGAAGGCTTCC
>CAJQZJ010001638.1:5754390-5782856 GCA_907164525.1 Lophiomys imhausi
CCTATCAGCTCTGTGATCCACACTACCTCCTACCAGCTCTGTGATCCTCATAAGCTATTGAACTTCTCTGTGTTCAACAGCTCATTTTGTTCAACAGGTAAAGAGGAACTAATAGAAATGCATATTTGATTGCATTATATGAAGTGGCATTAATACAGATGAGTTTCTGGCAGAATATGTAATCGTTTGCTCCCTCCATGAGGGACTAAAACAAGTTATAGCCTTGGAAGGTGGCAAAAAGGAAGCCAATATCTGTCAAAGATCTAAGATTTCTATGACTACAAGACTTAACCAGAAAAAAATGCCCTGAGAGCTAGGCCCACAATTTCTGTCATCTGTCCCTTCAGTGTCCTCAAGGCCTCCTGCACGTTCAATTTTGACATCCATTCATTCAACATACTAAAGAAAAACAACCAATCAGTAACCACTTTGTGCCGGTGATTCTGACATGACAGAGTAGACATAAGTTCCAGTTAGGAAGCAAGAGACAGACATACATAAACGTAATTTCTAATGGTGGGTGTACTCTGAGGAAGGGGCAAGGACGTAGATACTAATGATGGGAAGGAAATGCCATTTTAGTTAGAATAGTGTGGATAGGCCCTTGGATAGAGTGATATTTAAACAGAGCTCTAAAAAAAAAGTGCTGAAGAAGTCCGTTTTATTATACAGGGAGAAAACATTCCCAGGAGTGAGAGAATAAATGGTAAAGGGTAAAGGCCCAGGGGCATAAACATGCTTGGTGTTTCAATTTATTGAGCATGAAGGCCCCTGTTCATCGGCTCTATGTCCCCTTAGGTGACTACACTATTATGAAAACAAAGCAAAGCCATCAGATGCTGGAGCAAAAGGTAGATATTAATATCTAACTGAGATCTAGGAAAAGCTTCTTGGATAGAGAAATCATAGTGCATCTAGTTGGACCGTAGTGATAGAGGAAGGAGTAGCCGCACATGGTCATGACATATGGTAAATCATTCCATCTTCATGCCAACTTTATGAGGCAGGAACCATTATCAACCTCCATTAAGTGCACACCAGGAATTAAGACGCAAGAGGATAAACACACCAAAGAAAGTGTGCAGCCCAGATTCTTACCAACACAGTGGGCTTCCAGGTTGCTTCTCTAGAAGAGGAAAGCTAGGGCTTACACAGGTGTCCTTAATTATCTATTGGTTCCCATTACCATGTTATAGAGTGATTAGCTATGTTTTAAAATCCAGAGTATAGTACACAGTGTGATTGCTCTCGGTAACCTGGTACATTAGTTAACTTGGGCATATACCTTGCAAGGGCTCTTCTGAGGCTGATGAGGTGATGTGATTGGATAAAAATGTATCCAACAAGAGTATTCCCTCCTTCCTCCCCCTCCTTCCATACTTACTAAATGCCCAGTTGGCATTCTGATGCTAATAACTGGTGCTAGAATTTTTTGATGTGCCTGTAAACTAAAGCTGATGGAAGAATATCCATTCCTGGAGGGTTAAAGACCTGAGGGAAATCACTGAGCAATTTCAGCTCCTTCCAGGGGGGTTGCCACCTAACCAGCTGTGTGCCACCAGACAAATGACTTGTGCTTTTCCGAGTGACTTTTTTTTGTCCCTGTTATTCTTGATTATTTTAGATACACATCAGAGTTTGTAAGTGTGGTTTGAAGAAGCTTTTTGGCTGATTTTGATGGAATTAGCTGATGAAGTTCTACTGTATGTACACACACATACACACATGCATACATACATACAGAGAGAGGCAGAGAGAGACTCAGAGAGAGAGAGGCAGAGAGAGACTCACAAAGAGAGACTCACAGAGAGACAGAGACAGAGAGAGATACAGAGAGAGAGAGAGAGACAGAGAGACAGAGATAGAGTCAGAGACTGTGGCCCAAAGGAAAGAAGGTTTGGTGGCACTGTATGGTCTGTCCTAAGTGACCAACATATTCCCTGAAGATGACATTAGCATCTGCCATAGTAAATAGCCTTTAACTGACTGTTAAATGTGAACGCCCCAAAAACTCCATTCAGGCTCTAGTCTCATTTTCCCCATCTTCCCTGGATGAACTTAATTCTTCCCAGAGGCATCTGATATCTTCAAGACTCATGTCTTTGGGCCAGATTACTTGTCCAGGTTCCAGATCACCTTGGCCAACCAAGCTTAACATAATGGATGTTCTTAGTTGTCTTGCTGGCATGTCAGGCTCAAAATGTTTAACTGGATCCACTTCTGTGAAGAAAACATTCTTCTCCCTGATGTCAGTTATCCACTTAGTTCAGCAATTGCCTTTTACCCATTTTTAATTCATGACATAGTCAGTTAATCACCAAGTCTTACTGGTTTTATCTTTTCACTATTCTTGACTCTATCTACTTCTCCTTACAGATGTTGCCACCATTTTCCAAGTTGCCATCAACCTGCTTTCTTCTTGAATACTGCAACAGTCTTATACATGAGTTCTCTCATTCCACACTTGCCTAAATTCTCACTGACATCAAAAATGTCTTTTAAAATGTATTGTGATCATGGGTTCCTATGTCTATTCTGGAAAATCAATAATGTGTCCAATATATGCTCTGGCCACTCTTTATCTTGGGTCATTTCCCCCTGTCTCTGTGGTCAGCCACACTGGATTTCTTCCCATTTTCAAACTGCCAAGCTTCTAACAATTTCATATAGAGGTTCCTTGAAAGATAAATTCTTACTTTTAGGTCTCAAGTTGTCCAGCTGGCAAGAAACTAAAAGAGCTCCTGAGGCTTATGTCTCCAACTCATTTTTAGCCCGTGTAGAAACCTGAATAATGGCAATCAGCCTCTTGAGTGCAGATGTGTACTATGAATAGAAGGAATACCACTCCTGTGGCCTGGATACCCATCACTTGACCACGGGTTCATCAAAAGGGAGATTATTCCAAAATAACCCTCAAGTAGGCAGATAAATCCTCAGAAGAGAGTTCAGGAGTAAGAAAGAGTCTCTTACAGGCCTCCATATTGTGAGAGAGCTTGTGAGGATAAGAGATTGAGAAAAGCATCTGGGAGGTGAGAAAAAAAAAGTGCCCGGCTGACAGCTTACAAGAAAATGAAGCATTAATCCAACAAGCAAAAGGAACTAAATGACCACATAAGAGAATCTTGAACTCCAGAAAGGAATACAATATCTGACACCCTCAGGATTTCAGTATCAGGACCCTGATTACAGGATGTACCCGAGTTGCACCCAGACTCCTGACCTTTGCAAACTATGGGAGCATAAACACGGGGTGTCTCCAGATCCTAGGACTCAGATAATCTCTTATATGGTGATATAAAACCAACACACACTTTAGCCCTTTAGCAAATTAAGGTTATAATAATAAGCTTCACTATTGTATCAGCGATATATAGTATACAACTTCAACCAAGTGATATTGCCAGTACCTAGAATGTTTTAAAGCAAGTACTTATTTAGAAAAATCGCCAAATTAATTTAAGAACAGCTTGGGATCCAGATGTTCAATAGTTTTCCCACATTATTGGTTGCTTGTTAAAACATTATTATCAGAAAAATTATTGATCCTCTTGATATCACAAAGGTTTCAATGTGGTTAAACTCATGGGAAATTAAGATAAACTCTCCTCCGGGTAGCAACTAGGAAATTTCCAGTGTTGAGGGGTAAGGGTAATACTTCTTTTGCTGCAATTAGGCGAATATGATGCAATATAGTCTTTGAATCAACCCTAATGAGACTCCACATCCCAGCAGGCAACAGCATCAGGCATCTCAGCCAATCAATGTTGGACTGGCTGAGCTCCGCCATACTAACAAATAACCCCCAGCTATCAGTAGACTATAAGTTGTATAGCTGTCAATAAGGCAGCACTAACTACAGACTTGAAAGATAGCTAATCTATATTCAGTTATGATCTCTCTGGAAAGTACACTGTCTGTTTTGAAAATAGTGTGTGCACACACATGTATTTGGGCAAAATTATATCATCATGTTTGTGTTTTTCATTATGACAAATAATGAACCCACTGATAAGGATTCACGGGTAGGATTCAGCCAATAATCCATGTCCTATTTTGTTCTCAGAAGATGCAAATGATGAACAGCTATAAAACAGATCAAGAAAGGATGGAAAAAAAACAGCATCTGCCACTACTGAGGAAGCAGTTTAAGTTTGGAAATACTTTCTAAGGTGGTAGGAAGAGGCTGTCAACTCTTTTGTACTTACACCTCTTGGTAGGACACTGCATGACACCACAGAATGCTACAGAATGTGTAGTATATATCACCAAGTGTTTTTACCTAAAAGCTATGAGGAAACTGGTAAGAAATGGGGCTTCTATGATTTTTCATTACAGAGCCATGTAACTAATAATTATAACTCAAATCATAATAGCTTTTCATTGGTATAATGAATATAGCTATGCATATCTGACTCATATAGGATATATAAATAGTGTCTAATATCATATCAATCTGCAATATAAATATATTTTTGGTCTATTTAAAATTAATTTATGCTTTTAAGTTACAATCAAAGTCCTCTCCCACCTCCAGGTTTTACCCTGCCTCCTTCTTCCCCAATTCTGTCCTTTCCTTCTCCTCAGATGAGGGATTCCCCCACATATTAAACCCCCTCAGTTCATCAGTCATGTGACAGCTAGGAGCTTCCTCTTGTACTGGACCTGATATGGCAGCCCAGCTAGGGTAAGGTGTTGTACTAACAGACAACAAGTTCCATGACTTGATACTGAGCGGAGTTTTTCATAGGATAGTTATGCTAGTTTCCTGTCTGTTTTGGTCTGTGGGTTGTAGGATGGTTGTCCTGTGCTATATGGTAAATATCCACTAATAACTGAGTATACACCATGTGTATCTTTGTGGGTCTGGGTGATCTCACTCAGGATGAACTTTTCTAGTTCTATCCAGCTGGTTTCATGATTTCTTTGTTTCTGATAGCTGTGTAGTCTTCCATTGTGTAAACATACCACAGGTTTTGTTTTTTGGTTTTTTTTTCCATTCTTTGGTTGAAGGACATATGGGTTGTTTCCAGTTACTGGCTATTACAAATAAAGCTGCTATGAACATAGTTGAGCTAATGTCCTTGTGCTTTGGTAAAGAATCTTTTTGATATATGCCCAGGAATGGTATGGCTGAGTCTTGAGGAAGAACTAGTCCCAATTTTCTAAGATATTGCTAGATTGATTTCGAAAGTGGTTTTATGAGTTTGCATTCCCACCAGTAATGGAGGAGTGTTCCCTTTTCCACATCCTTGCCAGCATGTGCTGTCATTTGAGTTTTTGATCTTAGCCGTTCTGACAGGTGTGAGATAGAATCTCAGAATTGTGTTGAGTTGCATTTCCCTAATGACTAAGGATGCTGAGCATTTCTTCAAGTGCCTCTCAGCCATTAGAGATTCCTCTTTGGTGAATTCTCAGTTTAGTTCTTGTACCCCATTTTTTGATTGGATTATGTGGTTTGTTAGTGATTAGTTTCTTGAGTTCTTTATATATTTTGGATATTAGGCCTCTGTTGGATGTGGGGTTGGTGAAGATCTTTTCCCAATCTGTAGGCTGCTGTTTTGTTCTAATGACAGTGTCCTTTGCCTTACAGAAGCTTTTCAGTTTCATAAGGTCCTATTTAATTTATTGATTGTTGGTCTTAGAGCCTGACCTATTGGTGTTCTGTTCAGGAAGTTGTCAGCTGTGCCAATGAGTTTGAGGAATTTCCCCACTTTCTCTTCTATTGAACTAGTGTGTTTGGTTTTATGTTGAGGTCTTTGATCTACTTGGATTTAAGTTTTGTGCAGGGTGGTAAATATGGGTCTATTTGCATCCTTCTACATGTTGACATTCAGTTAGACCAGCACCATTTGTTGAAGATGATTTTCTTTTTCCATTGTATGGCTTTGGTTTCTTTATCAAAAATTAAGTGACTGTAGGTATGGGTTTATTTCTGGGTCTTCGAATCGATTCCTTTGATTAACTAGTCGTTTCTATGCCAGTACCATGCTGTTTTTATTACTATTGCTCTGTAGTACAGCTTGATATCAGGCATGGTGATATCTCCATATGTTCCTTTTTTTTTCTTTTTTTTTTTAGACAGGATTGATTTAGCTATTCTGGGTTTTTTCTTGCTGTTGTTTTTCCACATGAAGTTGTGAATTGACCTTTCAAAGTCTGAAAAGAACTGTGTGGGTATTTTGATAGGGATTGAATTAAATTTGTATATTGCTTTTGGTAGGATGGCCATTTTTATTATGTTGATCCTACCTATCCATGAGCTTGGGCGATCTTTCCATCTTCTGATGTCCTCTTCAATTTCTTTCTTCAAGGACTTGAAGTTCTTGGTGTACAGGTCTTTTCCTTGCTTGGTTAGAATTACCCTGGGTATTTTATATTATTTATGGCTATTGTGTAGGGTGTTGTTTCCCTAAATTCTTTCTTGGCCCATTTATCTTTTGTGTAAAGAAGGGCTACTGACTTTTTAAAATTAATTTTGTATCCAGCCACCTTGCTGAAGGTGTTTATCAGTTGTAGGAATTCTCTGGTGGAGTTTCTGGGGTCACTTATGTTTGCTCTCATATCATCTGTAAATAGGGATACTTTGATTTCTTCCTTTCCAATTTGTATCTCCTTGATCTCCTTTAGTTGTCTTATTGCTCTGGCTAGAACTTCAAGGATTATGTTGAAGAGATATGGGGAGAGTGGGCATCCTTGCCTTATCCTTGATTTTAGTGGAAATATTTAAAGTTTCTCTCCATTTAATTTGATGATGTCTACTAGATTGCTGTATATTGTCTTTATTATGTTTAGGTTTGGTCCTTGAATGCCTGGTCTCTCCAAGACTTTTAACATGATGGGGTGTTGGATTTTTCAAATGCTTTTTTGGTATCTAATGAGATGATAGTGTGGTTTCTTTCTTTCAGCTTGTTTATTTGATGGATTACATTGACAGATTTTCATATGTTGAACCACCCCTGCATTCTGGGATGAAGCCTACTTGATCATGGTGTATGTACTTTTAATGTCTTCTAGGATCCAGTTTGAAAATATTTTATTGAGTATTTTTGCATATATGTTCATGAAGGAAATTGTTCTGAAATTCTCTTTCTTTATTTTGTCTTTATGTAGTTTAGGTACCAGTGTAACTGTGGCCTCATAGAATGAATTTGTCAGTGTTCCTTCTGTTTCTATGTTGTGGAAGAGTTTTTAAAAATATTTATTTATTACTTCAGGTTACAACTTCATCACAGTGCCCTCTATCCACCCCTCCCAGTCCTGCCCTCCCACTCTCTACCCCCATCCCTTCCATCCCACTATTCCAGAGTGGAGTGTCCTTACATAATGTCCCCTGCCCCAGTTCAGTAGTCATATGAGGGCAAAGAGCCTCCACATACACTGGGGACCTACAAGGCAGCACCACTAGCACAAAGTGTCTCACTGACAGGAAACAAAGTCTATATTCCTGTTCCCTTTAGTGCCTTGGTTGTAGTGTAATTATCCTGTGCTATATGGCTGAAATCCAATTATAAGTGAATAGATGCCATGTGCATCCTTGTGAGTCTGGGTTAGCTCACTCAGGATGAGTTTCTCTAGTTCCATTCATTTGGCTGCAAATTGCATGATTTCATTGTTTCTGATGGCTGAGTAGTATTCCACTGTGTACATGTATCACATGTATCATAGTTTTTTTGGTTTTTTTAAATCCATTCCTCAGTTGAGGGCCATCTGGGTTGTTTCCAGTTTCTAGCTATTACAAATAAGGCTGCTATTAACACAGATGAGGAAACTTCCTTGTGATTTGGTGAGGAATCATTTGGATGAGTTGGATGAGGAGTATTGGTATTAGGTCTTCTTTGAAGGTCTAGTAGAATTCCGTACTGAAACCTTCTGGCCTTTTTGGTTGGAAGATTTTTAATGACTGCTTCTATTTCCTTAAGGGTTATAAGACTGTTTAATTTGTTTACTTGATCTTGATTTAACCTTGGTATGTGGAATTTATCAAGGAAATTATCTATTTTGCTTAAGTTTTCCAATTTTGGGGAGTAATGGGTTTTGAAGTAAGACCTCGTGATTCTTTGGATTTCCTCAGGTGTCTGTAGTTATTTTTTCATTTTCATGTCTGATTTTGTTCATTTGTATATTTTACCTCTACCTTTTAGTTAGTTTGGTTAATGGATTGTCTGTTTTGTTGATTTTCTCAAAGAACCGGCTCTTGGTTTCATTGATTCTTTGTATTCTTCTCTTTGTTTCTAATATATTGATTTCAGTCCTGAGTTTGAGTATTTCTTCCCACCTACTCCTCTTGGGGTGTTTGCTTCTGTTGTTCTAGATCTTCCAAGTGTGCTTTTAAATTGTTAGTATGGGAATTCTCTGAAGGTGCTTATTGCTTAGAACTTTCCTCTTAGCACTGCTTCCATTATGTCCCATAAGTTTGGATATGTTGTCCTTTCATTTTCATTGAATTATAAAAAGACTTTAATTTCTTTTTTCTAAATTTCCTCCCTGACCCAGAGATCATGGAGTAGAGAGTTCTTCAGTTTCCAAAGGTTTGTAGGCTTTCTGTTGTTTCTGTTGTTGTTGAAGTCCAGTTTTATTCCATGGTAGTCTTATAAAATGCAAGGGGTTACTATTTGATTTTTTTTTTTTGTATCTTGAGGAGTATGTTGAAATCTCACACTATTAAATTATGGGATTTGATTGTGAAGCTTGCTTTATGACTGACTATAAGGTCAATTTTGGAGAAAGTTCCATGAGGTGCTGAGAAGAAAGTGTATTCTTTTGTTTTTGGGTGAAATGTTCTGTAGAGATCAGTTAGGTCTATTTGATTCATGATGTCTTTTCATTTCTTTATTTTTCTGTTTGGTTTCTGTATCGTTGATCTATCTATTGGTGAGAGGAGTATGTTGAAATACCCCACCATTAAATTATGGGGTTCGATGTGGGATTTGAGCTTTAGTAGTGTTTCTGTTACAAATGTTGGTACCCTTGCATTTGGGGCAGAGATGCTCAGTATTGAGATGTCATCTTGGCAGAATTTTTTCCTTTGATGAGTATGAAGTGTCCTTCCCCATCTCTTTTTATTAACATTGGTTGATTTATTTTATTTGATACTAAAATGGCTACTCCAGCTTGCTTCTTGGATCCATTTGCTTGGAATATCTTTTTCCAACCATTTACTCTGAGATAATGTCTATCTTTTTTGCTGAGGTGTGCTTTTTATAAGCAGCAGAATGGCAGATTCTATTTTTGAATCCATTCCACTAGCCTGTGTCTTTTTTTATTGTGGAATTGAGTCCATTGATATTGATGGATATTAATGATCAGTGATTGTTAATTCTTGTTATCTTGATGTTGGTGGTGGTAGTGTGTGAGTGAATTTCTCTTTTGATTTTGATATACTGGGGTTATTTGCTTCCTGTGTTTTCTTGGGTATAGTTAACCTCATTGGCGTGGAGGTTTTCCTCATGTATCTTTTATAGGGTTTGATTTGTGCATAGATATTGTTTAAATTCATGTTTTGTCATGAAATATCTTATTTTCTCCATCTATGGTGATTGAAAGTTTTGCTGGGTATAGTAGTCTGGGCTGGGATCTGTGGTCTCTTAGGGTCTGCAAGAAGTCTCTCCAGGCTATTCTGGCTTTTAGGGGCTCTGATGAGAAGTCTGGTGTGATTCTGATAGGTCTGCCCTCATATGTTACTTGGCACTTTTCCCTTGCAGCTTATAATATTCTTTCTTTGCTGTGTACATTTAGTGTTTTGATCATTATGTGGCAGGAGAAATTTCTTTTCTGGTCTGATCTACTTCAAGTTTTGTAGGCTTCTTGTAGGGTTATAGGCATCTCTTTGGATTTGGAAATTTTTCTTCTATGATTTTGTTGAGGATGTTTTCTGGACCTTGGAACTGGGAGTCTTCTCTTTCTTCTATTCCTATTATTCTGAGGTTTCATCTTTTCATAGTGTCCTTGATTTCCTGAAGATTTTGTGTCAGGACATTTTTTAGATTTCACATTTTCTTTGACATATGTATCAATTTCTTCAATTTTATCTTTTGTGCCTGAGATTCTTTCTTCCATCTTTTGTATTCTGTTGATGATGCTTGTATTGGTAGTTCCTTCTCTTTTTCCTAGGTTTTCTAGTTCTAGGATTGTCTCAGCTTGTGTTTTATTTATGACTTTAACTTCCCTTTACAGGTCTTGAATGATTTTATTCCTTTCCTTCTCCTGTTTACCTATATCCTGCATTTCTTTAAGGGCTTTATTCATTTCCATCGCCTGTTTTTTTGCTTTTGTTTTTGCATTTTCCTGTTTTTCTTTGAGGGATTTGTTTTCCTCCCTTAAGACCTCTATCATTTTCATAAGCATAGATTTAATGTCATTTTCTTGTGTTTCAGTTGTATTAGGATTTCCATGGCTTTCTGTGGCACTGTAGCTGGGTTCTAGAGATGCATATTGCCTTTTTTTTTTTTAAATAGTGGTCTTATGCTGGTTTTTCGTTATCTGGTTGACACTGGTGTTGTCTGGCTGCTCCTTGTGCCCACTTGTCCTCCTGCACAGGGAAGACCCCTGTTATGGAGGCTAGATGATCCTGTGATCCCAGCAGCCCCCTCTTTATGATGAGTAAGTCCCTGTAATAGAGACTGGATCTCAGAGAACAGTTGAAGCTCTCCTCAGCTGGTTGTGACCCAATTGGATCTATAGGCAGGGGACTGGCGCGAGGGGACTATCCTGTATGGTCCTGAAAACTGTCGGGTCTCTTCAGAAAAGCAGGTTGAGCTGTGGACCAGAGGCTGGACATGTGCGCCCCTGGAACCTGGGTTCTTTTCCTACCAACAAGGTCATTTTGGGTTCAGTAGCTCAGCTGTTGATTCATTCAGCAGTTATTGAGCTCCACTGGAACAGGAGTCTGGGAGCCCCACCCAGGACAGAGACCAGAGTTGGCGGGCCTGTGGCTGGTTGCTGCAGCTGCTCAGGTGCTCAGGTGGGGGGCCAGTTCCAGCATTTGCTGGGGAAACAGAAGACAGGCAGCGTTTGCAGCTCTCAGTCACTCTGCTGCGACGGGGTTTGGCTCCCTGTCACTCAGATATCATGTGCACTGCCATGTCGGGAACTCCGGAGGTCTGGAGTTCCTCTCCAGATGGGTGACAGAGCCAGTTAGTCTCAGGGTGGTTGTTTGTGGGGCCTAAATACGATGCTTGGTGTGGTGACAAACCTCAGTGTTCTCTCTGGAAATTCAGATGCAGTCTGAGCTTCACAGCCAGCTGCGGGGCTTCGTGTTCACTCCACAGTGACTAAGCTCAGCTTCCCACCATTCAGATACTGTGCGCCGTGGTTGGCACCATCTAGAATACCCAATATGTAATATATTTGAAACCATGAGGTGTACTAGTGTACCTGGAATATGGTCTCTTTTCCCCTGGTGCAAATGGAAAGACAGCCTTCTAGCTAGCTACAAGAGCTCAAGATATATGATGATTTTCAGGCAGCAAGTTGTGAGAGAATCTGGAAGGGTCCTGTGTCATTTAGACTTCTCTGCTTCAGACAAAGGTACATGAGTAAAGTTTCAGTCCTCTCTGGTGTCTGGTGACAACGCAGAACAGCACCTACGATCTACTCAATCAATCACCCTAAAAAAATCAAGAGGTGACTTCTTTCTGAAGCTTGGGTTGAAAAAGCCTTGCAAGACACGTAGAGTTCATATAAATCTATGGGGCTGGGTGAGGTCCCAGAGAGACAAGGATAAGGAAAGGGAACCCAAGATCAAGCCTCAAGATATCCTAATATTTAGATATTAAATAGAAGAGGAAGATGACCAAGAAGGATAAGAAAAGGTGCAATGAAGCAAGGAGACACATGAAAGAGCACGCACTGTCTCCATGACCCAGGCAGAAGACTTTTCAAGGGGAGTGAGCCTCTGTTGGAGGAAATCAAGGCAACAGCTATGGCCTGTGGACTCTGGCCCTGCATGAACTGTACAGAGGCAACTTCTAAGGAATTTGAAGCAGTAATGACATGGACACAGGACACTAGACAAACCTTTCAAGGCATTTTCCTGTGCATTGTAAAAGAAAAATGGAATGGACATTACATCATGCAGCTATGAGAATTTCATTCATAATATACAAGCATCAGGAGCACAGTCTTAATGACTAGATAGAGAAGCCAACATGAAGATGCAGGAGGAAGAGGAGACAATTACAGAAGAATAGCCTTTGAGAAGGTGGGATGAGAAGGGATCTGAGAGTCATGGGAGTGATTCTGGGACTAGTGGCAGACATTCATATACAGCAGGGTGAGGAGAGATGATGAGTGTAGGGAGAGTTTGCTGAAGATCATGTCCCATTGTGTTCATTTCTATCACAGTATAGGCAAGGCTACAAGCAGAACTTCAATTAAGGATGCAGAATAGAAGGTAAGAAGATTAAAGGCCAGAGGGCAATATGAAATAACAGTAGGCTGCTATGCTCCAACTCCAGCATATCCACACTTTAGTCATATATCATCTTAAAAAAAATCTGCTACCAAACATTCTCTTTAAAATGACTATCCCTTCTCCAGAACTACCACCCATCCTCCATTTTAATTTTGTCTTTGCATGTTACTTAGTCTCTCACACACCACACCCCTCAGCTTATCAAATCTATTGCCCACTGCCAGACTCACTCGAATGTGAGCAAGGGGGGGCCCTTTTGGCTTTCTTGGTTCACTGATGTCTCCCAAGTGTCCACACCAAGTGCCATGTATTTATTGAGTAACTTAAATCAAAGAGTAGATGAGAAAAAGAAGCAGAGGAAGAGAAGAAGAAAGAAAGAGCAGGGTGTAGGGGGTCAGGAAAAGAGGGAAGTAGTGAGTTACCGAGTTATCTGGTTGTGCAGGAGGAGAGGTAAAAACTGTGCAGCTCCCTGAGCATTCTCGGCAACATCTGAGGCTATGGTCAAGGATGAAAGCGAGGCATCTCCCATGTTTGTGCAACCGCATCCAGGATTCAGATACAGGCAAAGAAGGTGAAACACGATTAAACTGGGCCAAGGCTTTCCCAGGCAAATGAGCCAAAGTAACAAAGGAGAAGGGGGGTCAGGAGCTTAAGTAATGACAGTAAACGGAATAGCAGCTAAATAAAGAGGGAAGTGAAATGATGGTTTAAAATGTTTGAAATAATTAATCAACAGGCTCGTTATCCTATTCATCCTGCTTCCCAATTACACTTAAAATATTTAAGCTCTCACAAAGCAAGTTTCGGTCCCAAGTACCAGCTCCCAGTATTATGGAGTTTGGTTATAACTCTTGGTTTCCTAAACATGATTTATTACCTTGCTGCATAGGGGCACCAGGTGTAAAGAAGAAAAATATATAAATAAAACCACAAACTAACATTCAGCATCTACCTGCTGATTGCTTCACTTTGTTTTGTCAAGCAAATACAGCATTGTGTGCCAAAACAACTCAACACTGAGAGTTTTTCTTTCAAGGGGAGTATGCACAGGGAACTTAGGATGGAGAAACCTTCAGGCAATCAGAAGCAAGAGGGATGCCCCCAAACAGTTTATACCCTTTTAGAACTACACTCTTGTCCATGAGTCTCTGAATGAAGAAGTAGATTTCAGAAGACCCACGGGCATTGATTAGAGGCTGAGAAACTGAATCTAGGTGCCTCGAATGAATGCTGAAGTGATTTACTGCTGTACAATCCAAAATAATATCCTAGCTTCACCCAGGAGCCTTCAGATTGAGGGGGAGGAGCCCCCAGAGGCAACATAATGCTGTTCTGAAGCACTAATGGGCACAAGGTCTCACCATGTGTAATTTTCTTTCCTGCCTGCTGGCCTGCTAAGGTCAGGGAAATCATAGGCAGTGTGGTTTCATTCTTTCATCTGCTGTAGTGCTGGCCCTCTATGAAGCTCTTTTTAATTTCAACATGGCTAGAAAAAATGAGAACAGAAAACAGAACTGAAAAGCTAAGGACGACTCCACTGAGCAGTAAACATCATAATCCCCAAAGACCATCAGGGTCAGGATTCCTGCATGAGTGGTTTAGTCAAACTCTTAGCCTGAAAGAAGGCTACTGAGATGACTTTCTATTTAAATCGGAGTAAATGGAGTGGGCTTATTTATAAATGACTTAAGGGTCACTGCACTACATTAGAACATTTAGAGGAAATGAATGACTACAGTCACATGTCTGGCTGGCCGCGTCACTGGAGGTTTAGATGGGCAATTATATCTGACCTGCGTGGCATTCACAGGGAAATGCTGAGTGCGCATTAATGGTGTGAACATCAAGATAAAGAGATGATGTCGGGACTGTGGGAAACCTATGTGGTCCTCCCGGGATTCACAGTCCCACAAGGAAGAGAAATGCACCCCAGAGCCAGGGTGCCTAAATCTCAGGCTAATTTGTACAAAGTCTAGTGTGTTTCCCCTCTGGCATGCCGAGCCCAGGTGGTATATATTCTTCATTTAAGAGCCAGGGCACATTCTTTTAGCTTCTGGAAACCTTATAATTCCCTTAGTGTTTTCCGGGAAAAAAAAATGACCCTTTCCTGACTAAGTCATGCTTCATTTCTTCATTGTAGCTAAAACCCTGTGATTGTGCTGTGGAGGCTGCACCTCCCAACAAGGGTTCGCAATGTTGTACCAACTCACCTCGAATCTTCCTGTGCTCCATCAAGAGGTGGAATCTGTGCTTTTCCCTTTTGATTCTGCCTCAACCAATATGATGCACTTAAAGAAAATGCCCTAGCAGTTGGCTACAGAAAAGAACATCAACCGTGGGATTCAGCATGTGAGCACGAAGTCAATGAAAAGCACACGTGGCAAGAAAAAGGTGTGCAGCCCACAGCCCTGGCTGAGAGCTCAGCTGACATTAATGCCTGGCCAGGGAGCACTCTAGGACCTACTGGGACTGATTCAAGCCGTGGCCAGTGGCGCGAAGAGGAAATGTCCCTGTTCATCCCTGCCCAACTGCAGATCTGAGAGCATAATAAATGCTTGCAGTTTCAACCCACAGATCTTGGAGTTGTTTATTATGCAACAGTAGATAACTGGGACATCTATTCACTTTTGAGTCTCTAGTGTCTGGCAGAGGCCCCAGAATACAACAGATTTGAAATGTGCATGCCTAAGGACTATAGCGGCCAGAATAGGTAAAGGGAATTTCCTTTCATTCTGTGGGGAAAAGAACTTCCACCTTGTCTGCCTGATCCCTCCCTGTGAATGGCACAGGTTTAGGATGTTTCCTTCTACAGACTTCTGGTGGCTACTGACTCCGAAGTGAAAGGCTGGGGCTGAGGGAATCCAGCTCTGCTCTGAAAAGAGACAATTAACTAATGCTGTCATCAGCATAAAGGTATTAATGTCAGGAAGAACTCTGCAGGTAACTTACCCAGTGTGCCTTGGCAGAGACCCAGAAAGAGATTCCCCCTTGTTATCTCAAAGGTAGGCGCTAGAGTTCATTAGTTACAATGTGAAACCTTTGAGTTTTATAGAGAAGGGTGTGGTACAGGAATAAGTGAAGGGACATCTCCTCCATCGATTCTGTTGGCGGGAAGGCTCGTGGCTTCTCTATGTCACTTGCTGTCATCCTGGCATGCCTCCTGCCTCCCCCAGCTGATCCCTCCACAGCTTTGTGAATGAGAATCTGGGGTCATATTTCTACCCATCTCCTTCTCCGGGGGGTTCTTGGTTAGAGTTTATAATGAAGAACACTCAGGTGGGACTCAGAAGTGGGAAAGGAAAGTTCTTTCTATATATCCAGAGATATCCAGTTGTACAGGCAAATGTGAGGTTCAAAGCAGCTCCAGCAGGTGCCTGAGAACCTTTTGCCCTGTGCCAGACACTCAGATCTGAAGTGGGGTTAGACTCCCTGGGGCTTTGTTTCAGCCTGAAGGAGCTGGACGTGATCTCCCTTCCATGTGGTTCTTGCCTTTTCACCAATATCCCAGAGACTACACTAAACACTTCATTACAGAATGGCTGACGTCCCCAAGTACTTTCAACTATAATAGGCACTAGGGGAGAATTACATAAAGGAAGCTTGGGGTACATGGACAGGTAGAAGTGGGGGGGGGGGAGTAACTTTCATATTGGAAACTAAGCTGCATTTTTAGCAAAGGGCAGTTTAAGCCGAGACTGTATCCAGGCAGGGCTTCTGCAAAGGTTCCAACACTGCTCATGAAGTTAATTTGTCTCTTGTTCTGTGCCATGTTAAGAGTTCTCTGGGTCTCCTGGATTCCAGTCAAACCCAGCTAGCTCCTCTGTCTAAGCCCTCCTCCCCGATTCAGCTCTACTGATTCTTCCTACATTCATATGTCAGGGAAACACAATAATGGGGCAATCTCAGTAGCCCCCTTCCAGAGCCAGAATTGGAAATGCGGATTCCCATCCTCTCTGTGCTCAGTTCCCCAGTTTTCATGAGGACTTTCCTTGAACTCCAAAATGAAACATTAGTTCCTTATAATCCTGTGCAGTTCTCTACAGCTCTGCCACACTTGGACACATGGACTTGTTTCTCACTATCCTCAACAATAGTGAACATCTGAAAGGTATTTGATGAATGAATGAATGATTCCATTCAAAACCATTATCACCACTGCGGCCTTGAGTTAAGCCTTGACCCCCGACCCAATGTTATCACTTTTGCAAATAAGACTTATCAGGTTTAACTAACGAATTCCTACTTTTGAAAGTATGATAAACGGAAGACATTCCATTCCCAGACTGTTTCAAGGCTTTTCAGTCTCTCTATACATAAACAGTTGGTATCAATTCAATATGTATAGTTGGTACCATTTTTAGCAGCTAGGTTATTAAGATGTAATTAAAGAAAAAGAGGAACAAAATGATACCCTGAAGGAAGGACTTCATCAGTTCCTTTCAGATGCAAGAGTATGATACTCCCATGTGGTACACAATGACAGCAATGGGAGATGTGTTTTATTCCCAAAAAGGTCCAGTTTAGAGCCCTGGGGGGATTTTTCAGATAACATTTCTTCTTGTGGGAAGTAACAATAGTTCATAATACATTTTCAGATCCTCACCTGTGACATGGAAAATGAATATTATTTTCCATTAAATTGTGCTTTGTGTGTGTTTGTGTGTGTGTGTGTGTTGAAAGAATACAGATGAGTCATATGAAATTATGTATTGATTTAAGATAATGTTTTGAGTAAATCAGTTCAAGGTAACTGTACTGGTCATCTTGACCTGGCAACAGAAATGTTTTGATTAAACTCGTTTTCTTCCTAAATAAACAAACGCAGTTAAGGTCCTTAGAGCTTTAAACTGAACTCAGAAATTAAGCTGGAAATCAGAGTTAGAGAAAGAGGGGGAGAAAAAGCTCCTCTCCCCCCACTACTATTTTAATGAAACAGCTCGAAGAAGCTTGATAGATCAATGCTGTTTTTGCGGGCTAATGTGGGACAGCAATAAGTAAGGTGAGTCCTGATAGAGAGCTGCCACTTAACAAATCTCTTATTTGCTTAGACACTACATCCTCTACTTTCCCTAGACACAGATTAGGGACCTTTAATCCAAGAAGAGACAGGGAGAAGGATGAATGCCTGAAAAATAATGCAAATCATTTGGCCAGTAAATGAAGTCACTCCCTCATTAATAATGACACCATTGGCTGTGATTAAGCACTTAATGTGTGTCAGACTCTCCTAACAAGAGTATAGTATAGATCTTAGAATTCACTTTATCTTCATAAGAGTTTCATGGAGTAGGAATTATATGCCAGATAATAAATGAAGAAATTGAGATTTAGAGAGGTTAAAAACCTTACCCAATTGTTTACTTAGTAAGCGGTACAAAAGTAAGCAGATCTAAATCAGTTGTATGGCTTGAGAGGTCATTCCCAACTTAGATCTTATTCTTTTCCTCAAAGAAATAAGGCTTTCCTTTTGATTCAATAGTTCTTCTATTCTACTGCTTAAACAAGTTAGTCCCCACCTTTAATTTCTCTCAATACCTCATGGACACAACAACAAAACACAAAATATTGGATCAGGTGTTTAACTTGGTGATTCTTAGCCATGACCCTGTCCATTCTTCCTGGGGCAAGTAAGAATGTTTAGAGACTTAGGTGTTACCAGCAGCAGCAGCAGCAGCAGCAGAGAGACCACAGATGCTGTTAAACATCCTGTGTGTAAGACCCACAACAAAGAACTATGCAGCCCTAAATATTTCTAATATTGAGAAACATCAGAATTGAACTGACTGATGATATTTTAACACAGTCATAGAATCTTGCTATCCACTGGGTTAGGGAGATGACTCAGTGTCAACAGTATTCAAGATTAGGGTTCAATTACCAGCACCTACATGGCAACTCACAAACATCTGTAACTCTAATTCCCAGGGATCTGTTAATGGGAGTTAGATTTCTTTAGTGAATATGTGGGGGCTTCTGAAGGACAGTCTCTTAAAAGGAGGCATATGACTTGTGGGAAACACCTGGTAGACCTCACATGGTCCTGGGCAGCAGATGTACCTTGGGAGGACCAATGAGAAGCCACTTCATATGCACAATTAGTGAAAGCCTGGGAAATTGGAAAAGGCTTTTGGCTTGGTATTGCTTCCCAACACAGCCACATTTTTAAAAGATGCTAGAAAAATTTTGGTCCAGGTGGGTGGAGCCCAGGTTGGACTGAGACAAAGTGAAGCCTTGCTGAAGCTCTGAGAGACTTGGAGAACAGCAACTTGTGGAGGGGTGTGGCCAGGGACCATGACGCCATGAGAAATGGTAAGACCTGCCATGGATTGAGAGAAGAGAACTCTAAGTGCATGGTGGCAGAGCCCAAAGAGAAAGCTCATGAGAGAGACATTAACCAACCCTTAGGCCGCACCAACCCTGAGGTGGTAAGAATCTGGTGGTCAGAAGCCTCAGCATGT
This sequence comes from Lophiomys imhausi, assembly GCA_907164525.1. NCBI lineage: Eukaryota > Metazoa > Chordata > Mammalia > Rodentia > Muridae > Lophiomys > Lophiomys imhausi. The sequence goes on from CAJQZJ010001638.1 coordinate 5,773,261, forward strand.
AAACTGAGACCTGTGGTACAAACAGAAGGCAGAGTCCATGGAAAGGGACTCCTGCCACAAGCCAACCAAAGATGGCTGAACTGGACACTGAGGAAAGCCATGGCCAGTGGCGGGAGCGGAGTGGCCTGAGGCTATGTCGGTCCATGGACCCACAGCCCAGCGAGTGAGGTATGAGGCACGAGCGCTCAGAGGCTGAAGAATGGACCGCGAGGAGACTACGGAGACAGAGCTCATGGCTGAGGAAGCTGACTCCAAACTAAGCAGCTGAGGCAGGCTGGCTGCATAGGCTGGTGGACCGTGGCTGAGGAGGCTGAGGAGACCACAAAGGCCGGCAAGAAGGTGGCCTCTGTACCGTGAGGAGGCCCCAGCAAGACTACGACACCAAGGCTGACTGAGGAGACCTCAAGCCCAAGCTGAACAGAGGAGATGGCCAGCGTGATAGCCAAGTGACCACTGAATGACTGCTATTGCAGTGTTCCAGCAGACAGACTGCAAATCAAGTTGCCCTCCAGGGACCTGCACTAGAGGATCTGGGTATCCCTTCAAAAGGGTTAGGGTTGGTTGGGTGGTAGATGCTAATAATTACTAATAAATATAGTTTAAAAGCCACCTTGTTACAGATATGACACCCTTTTCTGATCCTTGCTAGCACCAGGTCAAAATGTAGTTCACAAACAAACATGCAGTCAAGACATTCACATACCTAAAATGCAAATAAATAAATAAATAGAAATTAGCTATTCATAATCTTTTTACCAAGTTCAAACTTTTATACATAGCTAAACATTGGACTAAGTCTGTAAGATATAAAACCCAGTAAGATAGTCTCTGCTCTTAAACAAATTGCACAAAACCATATGGAGTCATTCACTCTAAAGTGTAGTACCCTAAATTTAGAAGAAAAAATTTAACAGATTAAGACAGAATCATCTCCACTGCTCCTGTAGCAAAGATCCCTGAGTTATGTGCTTGTTAAGACCTCTGCACAGGCTGTCTGGATACTATGGATTTGGCAATTCTGGTGTTAATACCAATGGTGACAGGTGGTGCTGGTGCTCTTCCCAGAAGGGTGGGAAAATAGAAATAGCCCCCACCACTTCCACATAACATTCTTCACCCAGTGACTGCCACAGGGACCCTTGCCTTAATAGTGGCCCATGTCTGTTGTGCACGTTCTGCTCCATAGCTTCCATGTTAGATCAGGTTGAAGTTCATATCTAGTTGAAGCCCTACATGGTTTATCTTTTTTCTTTCCCATATTTCTCCTCCCTTTGTAGATTGCTCCAATAGCCAATAGTTTTGGCAAGCTCCTACAGGATAACCCACTTTCCTTTACTATATGACTCTTCATAGGATATCTCATATCATGGTAGTTTACTCCTTGTGGAAGTTCAAATCAGAATGACACCCATAGGCTCATGTATTTTAATGCTTAGTCACCAGAGAGTAACACCATTTGAAAGGATTAAAAGGATTAGAAAGCAAGGCCTTGATAGAGGAAGTGTGTCACTGGGGGTGGGCTTGGAGATTTCTAAAGCCCATGCCAAGCCCAGAGTCTCTCTCTCTGCCTATGGATCATGATGTAGTTTTCAGCTACTGCTCCATTGCTTGCCTACATGCTGCCATGCACCCCACCATCATGGTAATAGAAACTCTGAAACTGTAAGCAAGCCCCCAATTAAATACTTTTTAAATAAAAGCTGCCTTTGGTCATGGTCTCTCTTCATAGCAATAGAATAGTGACTAAGACACTTCTTCAAAGCCAGGAGCCTGATAAGATAGAAACTTACAGGTTACAATGTAAATGTAACATTGGCATCCCATGACACTGGTCATAGCCTGTTACAGTAGTATCATTTTCTATTAGTTAAGAATATATCATGGGCCCTACCCCCACATTCAAGGGACAGGAATTATGTAAAGGGGGAAAGGAAGGAAGAATCACACATCTTTAGGTATATCTGCTATAAGCCCCAGAAATGTGATTTTTTTATCTATAAAATTATAATTTCATGTATTGCTTTGTGATAATCATAAATGAAAAATTAGCATCATTCCCCATAAGCAGAAGACAATTGAAGAGCCATCCTCAGGGAGGGAAAAACCCAGTGATTTAGAATAAAAACTAGAGTAAAAATAAGTAAAAAAAATGTGAAGATTTACACTATTGTGTATCCCATATGTGAGGTTACTTAATTCTCTCACTGGCTTATGGAGCATTATCTTGCTTCGTTATCAAATGTGTAAAACCCTGATTCAGAACATCTGCATAGTTTACTTGCCCAGGACCACTTGGCTCTGCCACAACTGCAGCAAGAGTCAAATCCACAGCTACTAGAGGCCAAAAATGCATATGAACCACAGTTTGGAGGGTTCCCAGCTTTGCTATTCACTCTTCCTTCTTGGTTCTCTTTCTAGCTGTAACCCAGATGTCTTCTCAGTCAGCCTGCCAACCTCCTTGACTTTGACATTTGCACATAGCAAAGGAGTTTGTCTCTTCCTAGCCTGAGTGAGGTTACCATTTGGTCAGAACCATCTTATCTAATAAAGTCAGTGCTTAAGAATGTGTGAACATCTAAATAGTACTATTTCTATTATCATTTCAAGGAGGGATATGCAATGAATTCAGTCCTGAATGTGCATGTATTCCTGTGTTTATTGCAGTCAGGTATTTTTGTCCTGAGAGATTGAACTCAGAAACTGTTTTGACCAGCCTCTTTATTGTGTGGATTTTAATTTTTTAAACTTTTAAATTAATTTATTATTATTATTATTATTATTATTATTATTATTATTATTGTGTGCATATGTGTGAGTATGCATGCCCTGGGCTGGGCTTGCACATGGATGTCAGAAGATAACTTGTGGGAGTTGGTTCTCTTCTACCATTTAGTGGATTCTAGGGATTGACTACAGTCTCCTTTAACCACTGAGCCAGCTCACTGGCATGCATTTTAGTTTTAAAAACTTACTATACTCATCCCTTTGGAGGGTAATATATTTGAGTGTGATTCTGGGGGTGGGATATTGTGCATGAAGCGAAGGATTGGTTATGAGCACAGAGAGGACATCTTTAGGTCCCCAGGACATAGTATATGTGTGCACATATGAGGATGGGGAATGCTGTGGGAGGAACTTTGGGTCATCTTTTTCCTATTCTTCAAACACACTCCTCCATATGTTACTTCTCTTTACTCTTCCCCTACACCCATGTCCCCTTGCAAATGGACACACAGACTAGCATTAAGGCAATGTTTATTTCCCCATCTTATATGAAGAACTTCATCTTGATTATATTTCTCTACTTTGCATTGAAGTGGAATAACTGCACACAGTTGCTTTTGTTCATTGTCTCTGTGTGTTTTACTCCCAGCCTGAGCTCATCTTTGGTTGAAGCTTTGGCTTTTGGTTACCAGCCTGCAGCCCTTGGCTGCAGAGCATAAATCTGCTTCCCAAGCTTAGGGTAGACTATGAAAGTGACTCAGAAGGGTCTGTGGTCAGGGCCTTTTGGCATCTTGGGCTTAACCTCCATGGGCTTCACAAGGGCCTTGATAAGCTTGGTGTGTGCACTCCTTGCCTTTGAATTGTTTGCATGGTCCTCGGAAACTTGGAGTCAATTCTCTTAGAGGAACCTGTCTTTGGAACCGGAGTTTCTTGATGCTCTTTCTGTTCCATTTTGGAGCTGGTTGAATGTGTTATAGTTCTCAGAATTGGTATGTCTGAATAGTGTCCTGAAGCTACCAAACCAGGTAGGACTTGAAAAATCCTTTAATGCTATTTTCACCTTACCTTCTCTAGTGAAATGTCTTTCTTGGTTCACTTAGAACCTACACTGATAATCCAATGGCTTACACTTCATCTTGATCTCCCTTACTCCAACAGGAACAACATGATCTATTGCTACTTCCCTTCTGATATATTTTTCCCCTATCGGACACAGCCTCTAGGTTTTCTATTTCTCTTTAGGCTCCTTCTTAGCTTTCGTCCTTAGCTCCTTTATCCTCCACATTTGAAACACTACTCTGTCCAGTGCTTCTTCTTTGGGCTTCTTCTCTATTTGTAGCCTTTCTTTAGGGAGATTTTTTTTTTCAAGTATATACCTATAGCCTGGACCTCTTCTCAAACTCTATACTCCTCTCTGATGTTTCCACTGGGATGTCACAGACTTAACAAGTCTACAGTGAGTTCTACTATTTTCCACATCTCTGTAAATGGAAACTCATTTCTCTTGGTTTCTCAGATAGATAATGTACCATAAGACTGAATCTCTCTCTCTCTTCCCCCCTCTCTCCCTCTCTCTCTCTCATCCTCCTCCTTACTCCCTCTTTCTAGAGAGACATGTTTCTAGATATCCATGTGTGTGTGTGTGTGTGTGTGTGTGTGTGTGTGTGTGTGTGTGTGTATGTGTGTGTAGCCTAGAACTCATTATGTAGGTCTGGACTGATCTTGAAATCACAAAGATCCATTTGCTTCTCTCTCCCAAGTGCTGGGATTAACAACATGTGCTACCATGCCCTGCTGATTTTTTTCCCCAAACTGTTTATTCAACCTGTCTTCATTAGCCAAGAAACTACTCGTTCTTAGATTTTTTTTTTTTACAACAAATCTTCTAGTTTCCCTATTGCGCCACACTTTCCCCTCAACCCATTCTCATCCGAGCAGGCAGCCAGAGTTTGTTCACGAAACAGAAAACAGATTTCTTCACTATTCTGCTGAAATGTGTCCACACCTTCCCATGTCACTCAGATAAAAGCTAAATTCCTGCAAAGCTGCTAAGCTCCAATGTCACCAGGTTTCCATGAGCTTCTGGTAAAATAGGTGACCATCTTTTGCATTCTTCAGTTAATCAAGTTCACTTCTCACACTTTCTTCAGTGTCACAGATGAATTCCTGTCTCAAGGCCTTGCACTCACTGTTCTGTGTGTCTGGAAGGGAGTTCCACCTTTGGCAACTTCTAGAAAATTTCAACACATCCTGCCTTCCTTCTCTTGGAGGTGTTTCACCTATTTGCTTATTTGTGCCGAGTTTGATTCTTCCATCAGCAAGACTCTTGTCATTGTTCATTGCTAAGTTCCTAATGCTCAAAGCAGGGCCTGTCACAGGGTGAGTATACAAACAATGTTTGTTGAATGAATGAATCTCATCCACATGCTTTGGTTTATATAGTTAGAATTATTTTAAAATGGTTTTAATAATAGGGTTCTTCTCTTGTGTGCCACATGACTGATGGGGCCAGGAGGGGGGCGTGATCCTTGAAGACAACTGTTTCTAACACATTCTAAGGATTTCAAGGCATCCATGAGTCAGGTACTAATATAAAGGAAAAGATATTTCCTTACAAATGACAATTCAAAAACACACAACAAAGGATCAATGAGAAACAGAATTAAATATGGAAAAAATAAGTTAATATGAGCATGATTTTAAGATACAAAAATAACTTAACTTGGACTTACTCTTACTTTGACAATGTGGCTATAAATTGCTTTCTCCAGATTAATATAAGATTGTGGTTACTGAATACTAAAGACTCAGAGTGTGAAAGCACTTACTTGTGAGGTAGACCTTGATAAAGGTTTAAAGATTAAATTTTCATATGATGTTCTCACATACATCATGAATTTAAAAATTTCCCTTATTTGATGTGAGTATACATTTGTGGATGTGTGCACACACGCAGGTGGACATGGTCAATGTTGACGCCCCCTCAGTCACTCTGCACTTACTTTTTGAGACAGGGTCTCCTACTGAGCTTCCAGCCCACCACTTAGCTATTGACCAGATGAGCGGGCCGTCAAGCTCTGGGGGTGTGCTTGTCTCTGCTCCCTCCCACGTCAGCATCAGGATTTCAGACACACACAGTCATGACCATCTTTTTGCATGACTGCTGGGAGTCTGAAGTGAGGTTCTCATGTTTGCTCTGCGAGAACTCTCTCTAGCCCCAAGGAGCCTCCTGGGTTTCTAGACATCCTGTGTTAAAGGAGACAAGGCTTTTTTTGTGTTAAACCAAACTACAGAGCCTGTCTTTATCCATCTGGAAACTCAGACCTCATTCTGCACAATAGCGTTTCCATAATTTTGGATATTATGGGACAGAGATGCTAATATGCTAACAAGTCATCAGATGAACTCATGTCTGTCACTTCAGATGCACGTGGATTCACGGAATACTCCTTGAGGCTCTTTTACTTTTTCTTTTCTAGTCTTTGTCTTGTGTCTTATAATAGGTTGAGGCAACTCCTGGAGGCCAAAATTACTGTTCAAATGGTTGTCTCTCTGCTATGAGCATTGGTCAAGCACTTGATTTCCAGAAGAATGCTTCCGATGGATCCCAAGTCTAATAACACAACAAAGTGCAGATGCCTCTGAGAGACATTTGACTTCAGTCATGACTTCCTACTGCCCTCTAAGCAAGGAAACCTGCAAAGACCTCTTTTCTCACTGAGCTGGCTGCAGATGCTGGTGGGCAGAGAGAGCAAGAATGCTGCATTAGAGACACGTTGTACCCCATATACAGACTGTGGGTGTTAGGGCAAGACTGGAGCCAGAGGCTGCTTGGAAAAAAACATTCCCCAAAGAGGCATGTCCGTCTGCTGACAGTATCCAGAAGATTGCAAGGAAAATTACAAGTAAGGAAGTTGCAATTCAGAGGAGAAAAATAGGCAATGAGAAAAATGGTTAGGGTGTGCTGTTTTTAACTTTTGCTATATGGTAATAATTTTTATGTATTTTTTCTGATGTACATTGAAATGAATACTTAGCTATGGACATACTGAAAAATTATCACAATCAAAATTAACTAGTAAACAGCCCAAGTCACATGCCCCAGTCATGCCATGGGTATACGCACAGTATGCCACAGCTGTAGAGCAGGCTGAGCAGGTCTCAGCTACAGGCTCCACTACTACCAGCAGCTAGATACTGCAGAGCAGATGGCTGGAAACACATGGAAGACTGGTATGCAGTTTAGTAATACATATTATCTGGAAAAGGATTAGGCCTTTTGAGTCTGAATGACTAACTCATGAAATGATTTTAAGGAGCTCTGCAGAGTAAGCCCCGGGAATGGCAAGACTAGTCCTGAGGCTTAAAATATCAACCTTTCATTAACTGCACAGAGCTCTCTGTTTTGATAGGCATCAAAAATTTTGACAGTAAGAAGAGACGTTCATTATTTCTAGACTATGTGGATGTTATAATCTTTCTCTTCTCCCCCCCTCCCCTTTTTTGCCACTCAGAAGTATGGCTATAGGACAAAGCAATACTTTTTAAAACCAAATATGATGCTCTAGTCACAGTTGGTAGGCACAGAAGAGCTTTTTGGGAACCCCACAGACGGTGAGAAGATGAAATTTTAATTCAGTTTGCTGTGCTAGGGAAAAACTCAACCTTTTGTGCGAACTGGTGCCATTCTCCTGGGATAAGAACTGGTTTTCCTTAGGCAACACTCATCATTTTCCCAATTCCTTGCTGGACACACTCCAGAAAAAATGCTACTTCTGTACTGAAAATGCTCAAGGGATGAGGTCAGTCTAGCAGGCCTGGGAAAGTCCCATTTATTCTGTATCCCAAGACCAGCATAACCAGTGTAGGTATAAACTGCCTCAAATATTTGATACCTCGAAGCAATGAAAACCTGGCTTTTTGACTTCAGTGATCTATCCCCCAGCTTTATGCAACAGAGTAGACATTCTAATTTGTTAGGATGTTTTTTTGTTTTTTTTTATTGATCACACAAGCTTCACACAATGTTTAGGGGAAATCTAAGAGTTACATAACTCAGCTAACAGGGACACATGACACACAGGGCTGAATGTACAATAAGCCTCCTGGGAATTATCATCAGAGTCCTGGAAGAACCTCCTGTTTATTTAGTTCGCCTGCAAAACTCTCCGTGCACAGAAGACCAGGGATGGGGCGGGGTGGGGGGGAGGAGGAGTGGGGGTAAGCTAACAGTTGAGCTGGGAACCTGGTAAGAAACAATCTGAAATTGTTTTGGACTGGAATCATTTTAATAAATTCCAGCTGAGTGGTTCTCCCTATCCCCCAAATAGCCAATCTTATCTTGTGTACAAGGATGCCCAAGTTTGTTACATTTCCAGAAATGTAACTGTGGCCTCCAGAGGAGGCTGATAGCATTTCCTTCTAAGTTTTCTTAACCATGTGTGACCAGAATGCTCTATCATATACACAGGGCAGCATCAGAGTGGGATGTCAGATAAGTAATCATAGCTTAAAACAACTCAGTTAGTTGGAACAGGGTACTTCGTCCATCACGAAGTCACTTGACACTAAAATATTCTAAAGGATAAATTGTGCCCCAAAAGACCAATAGTTGGAACATCCCCCAGATAATGAAAATGGTGTAATTGAATTGCATGTTCTGTTAGTGAGTCAAAGCCTCATTTTAAATTTTGGTCATTTATGTGTATGTACGTTTGTTCGCCTGCGTGTTTGTGTGTGCGTGTGCATACCCATGCAAGAAAACTATTTACCTCTTTCTCCATCTGTAATCCTTCTGCTCTAATATTTCTTTCAAATACTTCTCTCTTTTCAGTCTGAAGGTTGGATTTTCTGTACACAAGAATGTAGTCAATTCGACATTTTCCGTCTCTAAAGTAAAGTCCATTTGATTTGTTTCGTTCTCGCACTGTCTGCATACAAAGAGAAAGAGCTTCAGGTGAGTAATGTTAAAGAACTAAAACTAAATGGAATCTACATGGTGTCTTATTACAAGTTCCTGTTCATTAAGTGAAATTTGAAAACAAGAAACAACAAAAATTGAAGATGCATTATATAAAAAGGGTAAAATGCAGGACATCTGAAAATAGCAACTGTTGACAAAGATATGTGGCAACTGAGAGTCATTAGATTCTGCTGATGAGAGTGAAAACTGATGTACCAACTTTGGAAGACATATTGGTATTATCATGTAAAACTGAATATTTGAATAATATACAACTCTAGAGAAATTCTTGGCAAGACAACTAAGAGATGTAGATAAATATTTATAGAAGCATTGTTCATAATGGTAGAAAAATCTAAAATTAGAATATACTCAAATATATACAATAAATGACTAAATATATTGTGCACTGGATATGCATTTAGTTAAATACTATACAACAATGAAAATGAATAAACCAAATTGTTGAAAAAAATTTTACAGGAAAGTAACAAATCAAAGGCTTCATAACACAATTTTCCATAAAACTAAAACAGAATAAATGTCTATATCTACACTATATGTATTAAAACTTTTAGAGCATGAAAATGAAAACAAGAACATCAAGAGGATAGTACCCTGGAAGAGTAAAAGCCCAGGATGAAAAATAGCTGCAATGGTCCTAGCAGTGTTCTTGTTCTGTTTTTCTCAAGATTGTTTGCCCACAGTAAAAACAAACAGAAAACACTTTGAAGGCTGGGTGTGATAACGCACTCTTAACCCCCGTGCTTGGGAGGCATAGACAGGGAGAACTCTGTGAATTCAAGGCCAGTCTGGTCTACATGGCAAGTTCTAGACCACCCAGGACTACACAGACTCTGGACAGAGAGAGAGAGAGAGAGAGAGAGAGAGAGAGAGAGAGAGAGAGAGA
>CAJQZJ010001638.1:5782866-5802245 GCA_907164525.1 Lophiomys imhausi
AGAGAGAGAGAGAGAGAGAGAGAGAGAGAGAGAGAGAGAGAGAGAGATTTTACTTTGTTATCTTTGGTGTGTATGTGTAAATACAAGTATGTGGAATACTTAAGACAAGACAATACACCAATATACATCCTTCTGTTTGCATACACACTGATATTAATTTCCCATTGCATAAAAGAAGTAACAAGTTAGCAATCCTAATAAGGCATATAACTTGAAAAGTGTCTTTCTAATTCATAAATACGGCGATAATTTGAGATGTTCATTTTATTACTAAAACTTATAATCTATACCAAATCACACACATTATTTTATAACAATGAAGAAACTAAAGAACAGGATGAAAGAATTGGCTTTTCACCCAGGCCCCTTAGAGTGTACTAATGTACGGTCCTGAAAGGAGAACATTGAGTCTGTGCTGCTCAAGCTGGAGCCAACTGACTCAGGCTAATAGATTTCGGAATTGACTCTGCAAACCCAGCCAAGTGGAAATGGGAAACCTGTCTTCCCTTGACCACAGAATGCATCACTTTTCAAACATGGAGAACATGTTAGCCTTCCAAGACCATGCTAGAATCATATCCATGCGCAAACACCATGCATGTAACCTCACCCCCAAGAAACATGGGGGGTGTGACCCTTGTTTCAGCACAGACACTTTCAATCGGTAACCACTGTTCGGCTCTTGCTTTACAAGACACTTGGGAGTCACTCTGAAGAAGTACCTATGAACAATTATTTTCCAGACAGGGAAGCCAGCACCCATCTTCAAAAGCAGGGCTTTGAGCTGGAGATGTAGTTGCTTAGGACCACGGGGCCTTGGGTTCAACTTTGAACACTACACTCAATACAACAACAACAACAATAGGGATTTCCTAGAGAGTGCCAGGCAGAACCCTGGCTCTGACTGAGCAGTTCTACCTCCAGCAGAGCCCTGACCTTTCTGAAACTGCTACTTCTCTGAAAGGGAAATAAATCAAGTTGCTTTGAGATCCTTTCAATGTCCTTTCATGAAGCTATTATACAGCATCCAAAATGTGTGGAGATGGTGATACTGATTTCTTTTTCTTAAAGAAAAGTGGGGGAGGGGGTTTGGAAGAGAGACTGTTATTTGTAGGAGAGATCTGTGAAGCTTGATAGATGTTACTGGTTTCTGCTGTTCAAGGGTGTCATCCCTTCCATGTGTTTGGTGGGAAGAGCAAAAGCAGTAGGAAGGTGCAACCGTGTCTGGCTTTGCCTCTGCACCTGTCACTTCTGTGTAGCACATATTCAAAGGAAATATTAAACTCATTGAGATGTGGCCTGAGCGACAGTGAACATCCCACAAAATACTTTTATTCCCCCTAGGACGTCACGTGAACCAATGGATCTATTTATGACCACATTGAAGCCTTCCACTGACAGAAGCAAATGGAAACCTGGAGGCACCTCAGATAACACAATGTGCTGAAAAGCCAGTGCGTTTCACGTCACGGGTTTGTATGCTCAGGGATTTATATAGGAAGTTCATTTTTGTCAAGCTAGTTATGAACACTTAGATTGCACTATAAAGAGATGGGGAGCCGGGCGGTGGTGGCGCACGCCTTTAATCCCAGCACTTGGGAGGCAGAGGCAGGCGGATCACTGTGAGTTCGAGGCCAGCCTGGTCTACAAAGTGAGTCCAGGACAGCCAAGGATACACAGAGAGACTCTGTCTCGAAAAACCAAAAAAAAAAAAAAAAAAAAAGAGATGGGGAGTCAGGAGAAATTAATGGAGTGATGTTATATATTCTAAATATTAATTAATTGGTCCTGCTTGCTATCTGTTACTTTGTTTTCTAATCATTGTCTTTGATTGGTTGAATAAATGCTGAGATTGGGCAAAGACAGTGGTAGGCAGGAGTAAGCAGAAGCAGAGAGGCTGATGGGTAGAAGAAGCCTCTGGTAATAGAAGCCTCCAAGAGAAGAAGCAAAGAGCAGGAAGGAGGACACACACCATGGGTTAGAAAAAAAACCCTCATTCCATGTGGCCAGGAACATTGGCAGAGCATGGAGAATAACAACCCAGGGGGCGTATGTATATATGGGGTTATATTTGGGGAATAGAATTTAGAGCTAGGTTAGATGGGCTAAGATTGCACAACTCAGGCCAAGGCTTGTTAAAATCCATCAGGGGTCTCTGTGTGCTCATTTATAATGGTGGGTTAAGGATTAACACCACTGACCAATTAAATATAATCTAAATACTGGTTAAATTTTTAATTATTTCTACAGGAAATCTTTCTCTGCATACATTGACTATCTCTAGGTATGAGAAAGCAAATACAGAATCAGCTTTTCAGTTTTGAGCATATGGCCATTTCAGATCTTCAAAATGTTCTAGAGCTTCCTAGCTGCACAGACATGTGAAACCTGCCCATGCTTCCAGGGATCCTGCAATTTGATGGGGTTTGATTCTGAATGGTTTGCTGGAGTGCCTCACAGGCTCCCACCCCAAGGGTTACACTTTCAAGAAGTCATGCAAACTCTTACCTCTCCCCCTGCTTCTAGTCTGCTGGCATCCTCGGAAGTACTGGTCAAATTTCCAGGGTGAAGGAGGGAATCATCATCTTTACAAGGGCTGTTGACGGCCTCTAATTCCTCAAAAAGAATATTGACGTCCTTGGCCACTGGAAGCAAAGCACATACATTAAAGTAGGCTAAGAAGCTGGACCGGACCTCACCACAGTGGGAGGAGGCATCTCCCTCTGGTTCCCTGCGCACACCCTGTTTCAACAGCGCCTTGAGTGACAGGTGCATCATTTCCTAAGAGAAAAGATGTCAGATGTAAAAGCCGTCTGACCAAACAGGTGACATTAGGCAAGATAAAGGAGGTAAAACACCTTCAGGTCATAAACATAATTTTTCTTCCAGAATAACAAAAGGTAATTTATTCAGATTGCCTTTGCCTAGCTGTTTAGAGGAAGGTACTTCCATTTAAAACTACTAAGGATTCATTCTCTACATTGGAAGGTGAGCTGTGCTTTTTAATGCTATATATTCTCACTTTAGAGCCATGCAGTTTGGCAGGCAACCCATAAAAGTGCCACTTGCTTGGCTTAGTGGCCTTTATTTCTTCCTTTGTCATCCCTTTCGTAAATTCAAGAATGAAGCATACAGTTAGGTTTCCTGCCTTCCATCTCCCTCTAATGATGCATGGAAAGGAATAAGCCATTCAGACACTCCCCCTATAGACTATGTATGTTAATGACACAACAATATACAAAGAGTTGTAATCAGCCTTCTAGGGGGAGACTACAAAGTTGAAGTGCAACTTGCAGCACACCGGAAATAAAAGCTGAGTACCACTGGAGGAGTGGACAGCCAGGACAGCCAGGACTCGTCTTCACCACTTCAAATTATGGCCTGACAGTATAGATATTTTTTTTTCTTTCCTGATGCTTTAAAAGAGGTTTTTAACTTGGTGGAAGTTGCTGCATAAAATGATTTGTGGGAGACTGGATTTGAACACTCATTCTTTCATTCGCAAATGTTTTAGACATGTTCACGTTGAGTGTCAAGTGTTCAGCTGTGTGGTGGGCATATTCTGATGAACGAAAGTGATGTGGCTCTTTGCCTTTGTGGAAAAGGGAAATTGATTGAGTACACGCAAACAACCAGTAGTTAAAAAAGAAAGAGCAGAGTCAGGCACAGAGAAAAAGAGATTAATCTATGTAGTCAGGGGCCCAGGTTCTAAAACTATAGCTAAACGCGTATGACTTTACACAATTCATTTGTCCTTTCAAGTCTTTCACCTGTAAAGCAAAATGGAAGGGACTAGGACTTAACATTCATGGCTCCCTGACATAAGTTCCATCATTATCCTCCTACAAGGGTGACCAAATTTCTAAACCCTCCGAACATGTTATTTTATATCAATGAAGACTTCCAGATGTGTTTCTATTAAGGATCGTAAATGGGGGACATTTTTTTTTTCTGGATTACATGGTAGGCTCCATGAAATCACATGACAGTCAGAATCAGAGAGCAGAAGTGGGAATGCTATGCTGCTGGCTTTGAAGACAGAGGCCAGGACCATGGACCACGGTAAGCAGATGGCCTCTAGAAGACAGAAACACCAACAAAAGAGACTGTCCCTGCAGCCTCTAGCAGAAGTGCGGGTGCCAGCCCCTTGATTTCAGGTTCTGACTTCTAGAGCATCAGACCACAGCTGTGTTGTTTGGAGACACCAAGCTTGTGGCAGTTAGCTCACCATTGCTGATGAACATAATCACCGTTGGTATTTAGACTATGAAGACCACAGAGAAGAAATCAGCACAGTCTTTCCATATAGCCAGGCTCAAAGACAGGAACTGAAGGAGATGGATTTTTGAAGATGCAATATGGGCAGTGTTGGAAAGACAAATTGTCTGACCACCCTGTTCAGAGAAGCTCCCCTTTAATACTCAGACTCCTCTCGCTATTTACTTCTTTCCCAGCACTGTACAGTCAGCAATGACCTTCCTTATTCATGCTTATGTACATATTAGTGGTTTCCCTTATCAGAATGCAAGTTCCACAGGGGCAGAGACCCTGCTGGTATTAGCAGATCTACAGAGAACCCGGGATAGAGTCAGTCCTCACCACATGTTTATTAAATGGCATACTGGGGGCTGTTAGGTGGTGTGGACATATGAGAATCTAGTGACATATGAGACTCTCTTTCCTCTAAAGTCATCGAGCCTTGGACTCCACTCATGATTTTTAGGTATAAGCCAGGACCTCACAGCTTCAAAAAGACAGTGATTAAATTGCAGGTAGTTATCGATTACCTTAAGCAATAGGGCAAAATGACATTTTAACAAAGTCAGAGGCCTGCTGGCTATTTCAAACACACCTGTGCTTCTGTTTGCACACCGTTATCACAGAGATAGAAATCTCTTAGGCTTCTTACCATTCCTGGGATATTAAAGGCCCGTGTTTTAAAGCCTTTGTCTCTATGCTAGCACTGTTAGGAACATACTGAACTTTAATATGCTGGACCCAGCGCAGGGTCTTCTAGTCACTGGGAGATTTTTCTCTCTCTCTTTTTTTAAGATTCTAGTCAGGAGTCCAGAGAGGCCTTACTCTGCCACTCAGTCCCTGTTAGGGTATATTGCCTTAGCACAGGACCCAAAGCAATAGGGCCAGTCAACCCTGTGTTGAAACCTCCAAAACTGTGAGCCAAAGCAAAGCTTTTCTACTTGTAGGTTGATTGTCTTGGGTGCTGGTCATAGTCACAGAATGCTAATATGGAAAAAGGGGCACGGAGAGGAAGAGCTGCTACTCTGACTGTTTTCTGACAATGTGGACGAGCTTTTGGAACTGGCCGGCAGGAGGGATGTAGAAGCATTTCAAGAAGGTTAGGAAAAGCCTAGAATACTCTGAACAGAGTTTAGTGGGAGATTCTTATGAAGGCTCAAAAGATTAGAATGTCAGTGGTAGGAGCCATGAGGATGAGTTTTCAATAGATATGAAGACTCTACGGGAATTAGAGTAAAGACCACCATTGTTTCTGCATAAGGAATTTGTTTGAAGCATAACCATACCTTGGGTCTGTATAGGAGGCTGAGCTTAAAGGTGAAGGACAAGTTTGTCAGCCAAGCATTAATAGAGTACTTTGGGCATTCTTAGGTTTCAAATGGCTAAGCTTAGGGCACCAAATGGCTAAGGTACCTATTTAACAGGTCAGATAGGACCTGGTTGCCAGGTTCTCCCTGAAATCCCTCAGTCCCTACCTGTTACAGGGTCCTCATGGATGCCAGACCCCAGCCCCTATCCTAAACTTCTCCAGCCCAAGGGCTGGGCTGCCCTTCCCCTAGCTGCCTTTTCCTATATAATGCAACCATTTCAGTTCCCTTTTGTCCTTTTTGTCTACTCTTTGGACCTCCTGTCTACTGTACCTAGTTTGCCCCTCTCCCTGTCCCTCCCCATATCCTTGCATGGCTCAGGTTCATGTCCACTCTAGACTATACCAGATGCCCTTTCCTCTGGCTATGCACTCCCACACATCTACAATAAACTTTCTCTTCCATCATACCTAAGAGCAGCCATTTTCCTTTTTTCTTTCTTCTATTTATTTTTTTCATTCAGGTATCACTGGCTGTTTTCAGCCAAATTTACAGTAAGATTTGGGAGCAAAGTGAAAGAAAGCAGAAATATTTGGAAAACTTAGAGTCTGGTCAGAGAAGCAGGAAAATAAAAAGGCGCAGCTAAACGCTAAACTGAGTGCAATTGCTAAAACATTAGGACTGCCAAGAATATGTTAAGAGCATTACATCTGGATAATAGGAAAGACACCCACAGGCAATTTCAGACACCGGGTTCTGATGCAGTGGCCAGGAAGATTAAATGGGATAATGGGCATGCTGCTAGAATAGTGACATACAGACACAGGAAATGTAATTGTCACCTGCAGACTCCCAGACACTTAATTCAGCATCTTCTCAGTAGGCAAAGGCTTAGTGAGCATTAACAAAGTGGAAAGATTACTTTGAGGAATTGGTTGGGATGGTGTGTCAGTTTCTCACGGTTACAATTAGATATCTAGCAGAAATCAACTTGGGGAAAGAGAGACTTGTTTTAGATCACCGTTCGTGGGGAGAGGGGAGCACAAAGTCATGGCTCCAGTCTCAGTGTGAGGCTTATGGCTGAGGCAGTGAGAAATTAGTACTGCTCTGTGACCCCCTCTTGTTCAGTCTGAGCCACTGACTATGGGATGGTCACATTCACATTTGGGGCAAGTCCTTCCTTCTCAGCTGACCCTCTCTGGAAACCCAGTCACTGACACACTCAGTGGTGTATGATACTTGCCTGTTGTTCACTCAGTAGCCATTTCTGTTGAGAATATACAACAAAGGGGGTGGCATTCCCTCCAGTTCCAGATCTTGGAGTGAATGTTCCATGAATAACAGGGTACTTCTTCAGTGTTAAGGCTAAGAAATCCCAACCTGCATTAAAACTCCAACTCTTTGGCTCTAACGAAGACAGCTAACGAGGAATGGAGGGAAGCCCCTCACCCTCCCTGTTGCTGCCTACAGGAATTAGTGTCTGGAAGTCACTATGGGGTACTACCAATGGAACACTCAGAGAAGCCAGTATGGCATAGAAATTCAGTTTTAGAAAAGAAGGAATATTTAATTTAGTCATCTTTATCACTTGCCAGATGCTCCATAGCCTCAGCAGACATTGAGATCCTTATCAGAGTATGTGCAGCTAAGCGTGTCATCAGCAGAATACTGTGGCCAGGTACACACTCCAAAGACTAAGCAGGCGGGCTCTGTAGTATGTTATCATTGTTCTTGATGTCTTCATCTTTAACTACAGAGCAGGTTTTAGGAACAAAGATCAATATTCTTATATACAAACTTATATTTATGTCCTTAAAGGAGAAAAATTAGGCTTAAGTTTCAAAGCTAACCAATTCTTTAAAAAAAAAAATCTATTTGTTTGACAAGTATTTTAAGTACCTGCTTGCTATGCCCAGACACTGCATTTTGCTAGGGATCGGGGCTGAGGTGCTAGACATCTTGACCGTAGATCCTTGCCCTTAGAGAGCTCACTGTCCACTCCAAGTGGAAGCAAGGCTTCTCTATCTATGGCTTGAACCTCACAGAGATGCCGTTTATTCATGTAAGATAATGTGATAATAGATTTCCTCATCTCCCTTAAATGTTTTCCTTAAATAGAAAATAATTCATAATTATCTATATAGTAGAATTCTAATATTAGGTTCATTAAGTGGGGAAGAGAGTCAAAAGACTCCGGGGAGTCAATTAATGATAACAAGAGGGAGGGGCAGTGCAACAATTGCATGTAATTCAAGACCTGGGTCTGCACCACAGTCAAACTGAGTGAGGGTTGTGTGAACAGAACCAGACAGCAAGTAGAGTGAGAGTGGGTGGATTCAATCCATTTGGGGAAGGGAGACACTGAGGGGATTCTCTATTACAGATATGAGAAAGTCAACTCAAAACCAAGGCTTAGAAACAGAAAAGCAAAGACTTGCACACAACAACTAGCAAGAGTCAAGGGATATCCTGGTCCTCTCATCAGGTAGGCCAAGACTGTCCATTTGTAATGAGAAAGCTAGTGATTCCAGTCATCAAATATTTACAATTACTTAACTGCTTCTCTAGGGAAAATCATCTGGGGTGTTAGACATCAGTGGTTATTAATTCTCTAAGGAAAAGACACCACAAATGTATTGCAAGGATAATAATGAGATTAACTAATTATGTGTTTGAAGCCATGTGTTGTTCAGCCAATATTTAGTGTGATAGGTGGTGGAGATACAAGCATGAGCAGGCATGCGTGGAAAGCCTTCACCCACACTCCAGGCAAGAGGCTGACACCTGGAAACAGTGCTATAAAAGCAATGAAGAAGAAGAAGAAGAAGAAGAAAAAGAAGCAGCAGCAGAAACAGTAAATGTGTTTGAAACACAGTCTAAAAGGGAGGAGGAGGTTTAAAAAAAAATCAAAGAACTTGATTCATTGCTCATTCGTTTTTCAAATGAATCAGGATAACCTCGTGTTATTACTGCAGTGCTAAAGTACTTTAATCTTAGCACTTTGTGTTGGAGACAAAACAAGGTGAAATTATAGGTCACAGAGGAAGATGTGAGAGGCCTCTGCAGCATAATCCCAAAGTCTACATTTGTTCTGCCGAGTGCCAGTTCACTCTGCTATTTTTGTCATAAATTGCATATTACTACATCTGAAACACCGAATTCTGAAAGCATTGCACACCATTCTTAAAGCACCACTAGGGAGTATAAAAAAGGACACCCCTAGAAGTAATTCAGTATATATAAAAAAACCGATGGTTTATGTCTCAATTTTTACACCAGACTGTTTATAATAAATCTATTTTTATGTGTGCACCTTTTTTTCCCTCTCATGTAGGAGACTAACTGACTTAGGAGCTAGCAAATAGGAAATGCTCAGTATTCATATCAAAAATTTAAAAGTCACCTAATTTTTAATCAGAGTATATCAATAGTCATACATATATTATTCTTTGAGTATTTTGTATGCATTTTATATATTCATACCCCAGTTCCTCCCAAATCTATTCTCCTTCCCTATCTACTTAATTTGTGTCCTCTTTTATTATTTTTTAGCCCAATAGGTCCAATTTGTACTGCCCATATATTCTTGGATGTGTGCCTTCCACTGGGACATAGTCAATATACCAGAGGATACAATCTTAGAGAAAACTGAATCCTCCTCTCCTGGATATTAAGGACTGCGAGTAGTTCTTCAACTATGGGTGAGACTTTCACGCTGACCTCCCCTCTTCGTGCTGGGAAAGTTACTTTTCTTATTCTAATTATCTTAGTAATGTTGTTTTAAAACATCAGCTCTTTAGAATTACGAATTAAGAATCTTTTGCAGGAAGTGGGAGGCACAGAAAGGCAAAGAGGCTACAGTTTAATGAAATTGTCCCTGCCTTTTCCACCCACTACACTGGAGGGCAGGCTGTATCTGCACAAGACTCTGATGGAGAGTTATCAAGAAGTTCTGGTTCTTTTATGTAAACATTTAGCCCCTGGAAGCCCCCGCCCTCAGAGAGAAACTGTTAGCATTGTTACATGACAGGAAAGTCTGCCGAAATTCAAAAGACCCATCTGGCATCTCAGGAAGAGGGCATGGGTCTTCTGGAACTAGAGCATTGGACAGTTGGGAGCCACCATGTGGGTGCTGTGAGCACACTCAGATCCTCTGTCACAGTTGCAAGTGCTCTTAAGTGCAGAGCCATGTCTCTAACCCCACACCATGATCCTGTGTTGAACTTTATAAAATACCCACGAATTTGTATTCGTCGATTTGATTCATAAGAGATATTCATAAAGGGATATGAATGAACTAGCAAACAACTAGCAACATTAGACAAACATATCTTTAATTGAAATCTACTAATGACCAGTTACTGTAAAAAATACTTCCTTATGAACTATTACTTCATTTTGATGAAAGTTAATTCAGTCCTAAAAACACATTAATTAAGTTCATCTCTAGCATTTACATGGAGCCAAGTTTTGCCAGTGGAAACTTTAAAAAAAATTTTTTTTTTTTGCAAATGTTCTAGTTATTTTTATTGAGTGTAGGTGCCATTTTTCCTAAACTTTAGGGGGACATTTTATGGTTTACTTTTTTTCTTATAAGACTTAGCATACATTCCCAATGTCCAGTCCATATGTATTTGGCACCTGACTTTAACATTCTACTATCTAACCATCTCCATGAGTTTAAAGATCTATATCCAACTCAGCTTCCATCCTAACTTGCATCACAATTTTAAAAACATTTTCTTAGATCCAGAACACCCTCTTAATGCCTAAACAACTCAAAATTTAAATTCTTTGAGAACTGTACAATCTATCATCCTTCATAGCAAATGGAATAATTATATAGTTTTATAACATTCCATGAAAAGTCATTTTCTGTCCCTTGTCTATTAGTTTGATTTTTCATCCTCCTGGGGAAAAACTTTCTTTTTTATTCACTAACTAATATGAAGGACTGACCATCCAGAACAAATAACTGGCCCTTGAATATTCTTAATTAAAACCATTTCTTTCAAATGTAGTTTAATCTTCATCTCAATATTTTTACATTCAGAACAGAACACATTCATCGAGGGATGAAATGAAGGCTACAGCTGCCTCCACTCTAATCTGGCCTCCAATATTTGTCCGAATTCTTTGTTAATTTTCCCATCTTAAATTATCCCACATAAAACACTAAACCATTCATTATCTTAAAAAATCAAGAAAACAGTACAATGATGGGGAAAGAACTATAAAAATGATGAGAAGTATTCATAAAAAAATTAGCATCTAAGTACAGCCGTAGCCTGGTATTTTCAAAGCCCTGGGACAACACACACACACACACACACACACACACACACACACACAGAGAGAGAGAGAGAGAGACAGAGACAGAGACAGAGACAAGAGACAGAGAGACAGAGATTGGTACAGAAATATAATGTCTCTAATTCAAAAGTAGAAAAAACTACAGTTGATTTTCTTGAAATGCTTTTCAAATGTAAAACCTTCATGTTGTATTTTTATGTCTGCACTCTGTTTTCTGTCACGTAGGAGACTGACACAGGGGATAGCAAACAGGAGATGTTCAATATCACATCAAATACTAGCACCTGAGGTTGAACTGATGATGTAGAATTCACTGTTCATGAAGAAAGTGGCATCATTTGCTCAGTGCTTAATCTGACAATTGTGCAACACAATTGTCCAATTGGGTTGATGGAATTCTGAGTGACAGCTACTGAAGACAAAACAGGGTAAGAAGGGCCCTGTCACTGATAATCATTATGCATAATCACTTCTGGACATGGCCCTTCATCAACGACTCCAAGACAATATGGTTCTGAGTTTGGCTTAGTGGGTAAACATGTGGTTATTGTTTCACTTAAGCATAGGAACAATATTTGGATTTTTTTAAAATGATTTTTCATTGGCTATAATTGATCTAAGCCTAAAACATTTTAAATATTTAAAAAGTATCATAATATCATGAACTTACAGAATTCTCCAAAGACCTCATTATCTTGTGGTTCAGTTTCACAAATTAACCCCAGTTACATAGGCTCTTCTTTTCTCAAAATTATTTTGTACAATATCTCTTTTATGACATGGCTTGATTTTTCTTTTGAGTTTGGAAGTATCTAAACTGCCAATTCTTTTACCCTTTTCCAATATTAAAATGCTTTTTTTTTTCTCTTGTGAATTTAAAACTTGAGTGAAACTTACTTTCTTGTATTGCATTAAGAATCTCTGAAAAGTCCACATCACTCTTTGGGCCGTCGGGCAGTATTTGCATATCCAGCTGGTGGCCTTGCAAATCCACTCCACCTTCTGGAGAAATGAAAGATATCCATAGAGTTTGCACTGCTTACAGAAGGGCCCAGCATTAGGGTCCTGGGAAGAAGCAACATCAACATCTAACGTGAACAGTTTGTTTGCTTACTAGTGGCCCCACCTCATAGACAAGTTACTTCAGAAGGGAAAAGAGAAAAAGGCACACAATCTTGTCACTATCAAAAATGTTCCTGCTGGAAAACATACCAACTACTTTAAATAATGCAACACACTTCACAGCATTTACTGGCATTTTCTGAGCAAAAACAAAATCTTACCTTCCAATCAAGGAAATTTAAAATTATTCTCATCTCCTCTATGTAGATAAGATGTGACATTTAACAAAACACTCTTTGATGCCATTCTCTTCAAAATTATTCTAATTCATTCTTGGGGAAGGATTTGCTGTCACAATGTGACAGAAAACAGAGTATCAATATTTACCTGCTCCCAATGAGATTTATCTGCTACAACATTTATTCTAACTGTAGTAGGATCCTTCAGTTAAGCTCTGTGTGGGACCTTTGTGCTATCAGATCATCTGAGTGTGTTCTAAAGAGAGAAGGCTTTTCTCTGCTATTCCACATACCCACAGAGTACTTAGGCCGAAGAAAACATGAGACCAAGAAGTAGTTTTATCATTAACAATGCTTCTTTAAAAAAAAAATTATTCTCTCATACAATACCTTCCTCTCATACAATACCTAGTGCATCTTTCCTTCCTTCCACTCTTCCCAGTCTTTGCACGATGTTCCCTCTCCCCCAGATCCACTCCTCACCCAACTCTCCTCATCCCAGGAAAGAGCAGGCCTTCCAGTGGCATCAACTGGATATGGTACAAGATACAATAAGACCAGGCACAAATGCTCACATCAAGGCTAGAAGAGGGAACCCACTAGGAGGAAAGAGGTCCCAAGAGCAGGCAAAAGAGTCAGAGACATCCCTACTTCCACTGTCAGGAGTCCCCCCAAAACACCAAGCCAACAACCGTGACATATATGCAGAGGACCAAATGCAGACCCATGACAGTCCCCATGAGCCCTGCTTAGTTGATCTGGCAGGATGTGTTCTCCCTGTGTCCTTGACTCCTCTGGCCCCTGCAGTTCCTCCTCTCTGCTTTCCACTGAGTTCTCGGAGCTCTGATGGACCCCATGGAGCCTGGGTTGGAGAGATAGCTGAGCCATTAAAGGCTAGGCTCACAACCAAACAATGTTTCTTAATAAGAATGCATCTCATTTTTAGAATCTACAAAGTCTAAAATACACAGGTAACATGATGAATAAATGAGCATGCCAGAGCATGCAACGTGTTTTAAAGAAAGATAGATAGCAGATAGATAGATAGATAGATAGATAGATAGATAGATAGATAGATAGATATATGATGGATACTATATATATATATATATATATATATTGCCTCACATAACACTTCAGTTACATCCCCAAAACTCTATAACAAGAAGTTGTAGCTACTGCCTTTCATGAGTGTTCATGAGTTACTTAACACAGCAGAGCGTGAGCCTTAGGAGGGAAGTGACACTGCATGCGGAGGCCCCAGCTCTCAGAACAGTGCCTCATGCAGAGCCTGCCCTCAGCAAGTGTGAGTTGGCTGAATGAGTGCAGCCATACAGTGGTTATGAGACACAGTGGAGTTTAAGCAAAGCTAAAGTCAGCATAGAAATTCTGATCATCTCACACTCAACCTTTCCAGTTCTTAGTCTCCTCATCTGTAAAGGAGGATTGATGGAAACAGACTCACAATATAGCCCAAGGATTAAAGGTGCTAACATATGGAAAGCTCTTGGTTGTCACAGTCAGTGTTTAGTAAAGGGGCCATTTGTGTCATCATTCATAACAATTCATTATGGCAGCACTGTCAGCACAAAGCCTTTTTACATATCACAGAGCAGGGACCCTAGTGCACATTCCTGTAACAGTCAGCTGTTTAATACGATGGACACTTTTCAGATTCATGAGGGAAATTGCTTCGTGGCAGTCTCAAGTTACCCGTGGGATAGCTTCTCAGAACAAATAAACATTCTTCCTGCTATCCCACAATGAAAACAACACATTTATCTTTTCCTCCCATGGACAGCTACTTCAAACGGTCAGAGAAAAGTTCTCATGTTTTTTAATCTCTACTTTGTTCTATTTGTGGACAAACACCTCCCACTGAAGAGAGCAAAGTAACAATTCAGTACTGCCCATTTACCATGGAGAACACCAAGACGGCAGGTACAGATAAAATATCCCAAGTGTAATAAAAAAGAGTACACATTAATATGACTAAGAAGTACATGAATTATTTCAGCTTTAAGATTCAAGACTGACAAAACAGACTGCACATCCTAAATCATAGATGTTATTCAGTTGGAAAGAGGTTCTAAATCAATGTAACTTAAAAAAAAGTATGAATAAAATGGTTACAAAGTCTCTTCATGGTGTGACTTAAAATCATACTCGGGGTCCTTAAGATACAAGGCATCCCACCTCCTAACTAGGCAGGACTTCTAGTGGAGGGAGGGGGATACCAACCTACCCACAAATCCTTCGACCCATATTTTACCCTACATATACAAGGATAAAGATGGAGCAGTGACTAATGAAATGGCCCACCAATGACTGGCGTAACTTGGGACCCATCGCATGGGAGAGAACCAAATTCAAACACTATTAATGATACTCTGCTATGTTTGCAGACAGGAACCTAGCATAACTATCCTCTGAGAGGCCCCCCCCAGCAGTGTATTGAAACAGATGCTGAGACCCACTGCCAAACATTAGGTGGAGCTCAGGGAGTCTTGTAGAAGAGTGAGAGGAAGAATAGAGGTATCCAAAGGGGACAAGAACACCAAAAGAACAACAGAGTCAACCAACCTAGGCACCTGGGAGCTTATGAAGACTAAAACACCAACCAAAAAGCATGTATGGACTAGACCTAGGCTCCTACACAAATGTAGCGGATAGGCAGCTTGGTCTTTATGTTGTAGGTCCTCTAACAAATGAAATGGGTCCTGTCTCTGTCACGGACGCTGTTGCCTGTTTGTGGGTCACTTTACCCTAGCTGTGTTGCCTTGTATGGCCTCAGTGGAAGAGGATGCTCTTAGTTCTGACACAACTTGAAGAGCCTGGGTGGATTGATAGAGGGGGTTTCCTTTTTCTGAGGAGAAGGGGAGGGGGGGAAGGAGGAATGTGGGAGGGCAGTACCCGTGGAGAGGAGGGAGGGGCCTGTGATCAGGATGTAAAATGAATTTTAAAAAGATACTCTAGAACACATATAAAATGATAATGTGAACTTTCAACAGTACACCATTCATTCCAGCCTCAAATGATGAAGACTTTACTAACTAGAGAGAGACCAGAAGACAAGGATGCTTCCCACGGAATTTTTTTAATATGACTGTCTCCAGTTTTAACATTGCATTGCCTGCCACAGTCAATGATTTTTAATATGTAGAATGCAGTATGTTTACTTTGTGTTTGTTTATTTATTCACTTGATTGTTACTCATGTGGTTTTGATTAGATTACTACAACATTAAAAATCTGAGACCCTCATCACAGCCATAAGCGCCTTTGACTTGGGACAGAAACAACAGAGTGTGGGAGTGTGTCCACGAGGCAAGGTGGGAAGAAAAGAGAGATTCAAACCAAATGTTTTTCAAATGATTACTTTATGTGTATGAGCATGTTTCTGACTGCGTGTCTGTGGACCACGTGTGTGGGGCTGGTGCCTCAAGAGGCCAGAAGAGAGCACTGGATTCCTTGGAATCCGAGCTACAGATGGATGTAAGCTGTCAGGCGAATTCTGTGAATGTAACCCAGTCCCCTGAATCAGCCACAAGCGCTCTTAAGTGCTGAGCCATCTCTCCAGCTACTCAAATGAAATATTTTTAAAATTATTATAAAAACTCAACCAAATACAACACTGTGGAGTCGAAGTTAGTTAAAAAGAGAAACTAGAAATATTCTTCAAAGACGTGAAAAAAGAAACTGAACAATTTCAACAAACTAATAGGCTGTGAAGTCTACAAATTTGACTTTTATTCTTCACGGTTGATGGATAGAAGTGGTTATATTTCAACTCTTCATTATGGTTCTCCTCCCCGAGTAAAGTCAAACACAGAGCCAACAAAAGCAACTTTTTAATGGTATTTACATTTAATAGGAAGTCTTTAGCTGAACAAATAACATGTTAAAAATTCACTTCAGATCTGAATCTAGCTTGGATTTTAGCTAAATGCTTATATACAAAAGCAACAAAAACTGAGCTTCAGGCATGACTTTTTTTTTTAATAATTTATTTTTTATTTCTTCAAGTTACATCTCAATCACAATCCCCTCCCTACTCCCCCCTCCAGTCCCACCCTTCCACCCTCCTCCCCCTCAGCCCCACCATCCTCTTCCCTTCTTTTTTTTTTTTAGTTTAAGGTATTTATTGGAACCCCCCAACAGCTCTCCCTTTCAGTCCAAATAATGGTTCTTTTTCTTGTAACTATAAATACAATACAAAACAACAGAAATAAATAGGCCACGATTATAAGAGTTATATGGCTTAGCATACATTCCCAATGTCCAGTCCATATGTATTTGGCACCTGACTTTAACATTCTACTATCTAACCATCTCCATGAGTTTAAAGTTCTATATCTAACTCAACTTTCATACTAACTTGCCTCATAATTTTAAAAATATCTTCTTAGATCCAGAACACCCTCCTGATTCCTAAACAACTCAAAATTTAACTATGAGACTCTAGCTATCTATTCTTCAACCACCTCAGAGACCTGAGAGGGATAAATATATCTGATTATATAGGAAGTGCAGGGCCTGCAGCTTCCAAAACTAAAAAATGACATACCAGTGGCTGCCTGGACAGCTCCCATTTTCTCTCCATATATTACAGCATCAATCTTCAGCCATTTGGCCCCATTTCTCTGACAGACATTGGTTAAGATTTTTTGATATCGAGACATGTCAGCTCCTGACAGCACCCCCTATATTACTCCAAGTAGAAGATGAGCATCGAAGAATCTCCAGTGGGAGATGATTAAATTGGTGGTAAGCCATTCTCTTGGCAAGAAAAACCACTTGCTTCAACTGTAGACAGACTTCTGTCCAAAAAGGACAAAACTTGGAAGCAGGTAAGTTGACAGCCTAGCTCTACCAAGACAGGGTAGGTAAGTCCTTCATAATTCCTGCTCTACAACCAGGCATGACTTTCTTAATGAACAGTCAATGGAATGGCTTATCCAGCTCATGCCTGGCATCTAAAGAGAGCCTCTCTACTGGCAAGGCCTCATCATATTCTCTGTCTGAGAAAGAAATTTTGTTGTTACTGCTTCTGATATATGAACATAGTGCTTCCTCCTATCAAGCCCATGAAGCTATTTATTCTTCATATTTTCTCTAATGTATATTTTTCATAAGAATAAGATCCATAGCGCAGAATGAAGAATGCAGAGAATTTGGGAAATGCTATTTCTTCTCATCTACATTTCTTCTACCACCACCACGGCTAGCATCCTCAGCAGGGCTGTAAGGCACTGCAGCCTTGGGGTGCAGCCTTGGGGTACAGCCTTGGGGTACACTGGGTCTGTCCATGGAGGCCTTTTAGCTGCAATTTTGCCTCATTAGTGACAGTAACAGCTGCAGGCTAGAAAATGTTCCAGTGTTCCTGCCTGATGCACAAGATGTAAGAAAATGTTATAATGAAGCCTGCAACTTTAAAAAAAAAAAAAAAAGGAGTGATAAAAGGTATCTTGATAGGTTATATATAAATAGCTCTGAAAGACATATAAAAAGACATTTGTTTTCATTTTGTCTATAAAATCTTTTTTATTCACATTTATATGCACACATATATAGGGAATTAGGGTCTGTAGATATGAACATACTTGGCTATATACATGTGTGTGTGTATATATACATACATTTCATTATATATACATGTATATTATATATACACACATATACATTAAATAATATATACATAAGTTGTATATTATATATTACACATTGTTATATATATTACATATTATATAATATATAATGTGTATATATACACACACATATATATGTTCATATCTATACCCTCTAATTCCCTACTCAGACTCTACACATACACTTTAACACGCTCCTCTCTGAACTTTACATTCTATCTATCTATCTATCTATCTATCTATCTATCTATCTATCTATCAATCATCTATCTATCTATCTATCTATCTATCTATCTATCTATCTATCTATTTGTAAACACAGCAAGACTAATCAGTACTGCCTACATGTGCATGGGTGTGGGACCATCCATCGCATCATGGAAAACATACCAGTGGCCACATATTCAATAAATAATGATTCTCCCTTTCTCAACTACTGTCTACTGTCAATAGCTCCTCAGTTAGGGGTGAGCCTGGAGATCGTCTACCCCGTATATGTCAGGATTTGGAAGTCTCATTTTGTGCTGGAACCACAGATGCTATGAGATCATGGGCACGATAGCCATATTGTATCCAGACGGCAGCATTACAGCATTCTTCTGTATTCTGTCAGCCTCCTGATTGGTGAGACTTGGTGGCAGTTAATTCAATACTGATTGATATTTCCATAAGGCTTTTATATATGTACTTAATTTTGGTTAACCTACCCATTACCCTCTTCTCTCTCCTACCCCATAATCTCCAACCCTGCTTAATCCTTTAATCCTTAGTATCCCCTCTTTTTCCTTTTCACACACATTCCATTATCCTTCAAATTATCCTTTTTTTTTAAGTTGAGTTGTGAGATAGTAGGCTCCATATGACTTTTCCTATCCCTTTCACGTTCTGATCTCCCCAATATTGGCATTCCCTTCTGTGCTTAAGACCCCTCTCCTTGGCATTCCACCTCACTACTATCATCCCCCAGTCACCATGTCCTGTCCTCTCCCCCCCCACCAAAAGTGCCACTGTACTTCCTTGGTTTCCACTTGTTCCAACTTCACTACATGAAACAAAAGATTTAAATTTGGGATCTGTATAAGAGAGAGAATACACAGCATTTGTCTTTCTTGGCCTGAGTTACCTCACTCAGGATAATTCCTTCAAGTTTAGTCAATTTACCTGGAAATTCCATGAGTTCACTTTTCTCTGAAGCTGAGTAATTCCCAGTATATACGTAGGTCATGTTTATCTAGTGCAATGTATACATAGGCTGTGTTTATCATCTAGTCCAGGGTATACATAGGTCATGTTTATCTAGTCCAGTGTATACATAGGCCATGTTTATCTAGTCCAGTGTATACATAGGTCATGTTTATCTAGTCCAGTGTATACACAGGCTGTGTTTATCATCTAGTCCAGTGTATACATAGGCCATGTTTATGATGTGCTCCGGTATATACATAGGTCATTTTTATCTAGTCCAGTGTATACATAGGCAGTGTTTATCATCTAGTCCAGTGTATACATAGGCCGTGTTTATCTAGTCCAGTGTATACATAGGCCGTGTTTATC
>CAJQZJ010001638.1:5802255-5823144 GCA_907164525.1 Lophiomys imhausi
ATAGGCCGTGTTTATCTAGTCCAGTGTATACATAGGCCGTGTTTATCATCTGGTCCATTCATCTCTTGAATGACATCTACTTTATTCCATTTCTAGCTATTGTGAATAGTGAAGCAGCAGACATGGATACATAAGAGTCTCTGTAGTAGGATACAAGGCATCATGAGAATATGCCAAGGAGTGGTATGTCTGGGTTACATGTGGTGTGTCTGGGTTACATGCTGATTCTGTTTTTATTTTGTAAGAAACTTCCAAACTTGTTTTCAAAGTTGGTATATTAGTGTAGTCTCTGACCAGCAGATTATAATTATAATTGTTTTTCTTTCAGCATATACATGGCAGCATTTGCTGTTATTTGAACTCCTGATGACAGCTATTTGGATTTGGGTGAGGTCGAATCTCTTTTTAAAAAAGATATTATTATTGTGTGGCACCTCATTCTTTTAAGCATTATATTTGCTTACACTGTTTCTCAATTCAATTTTCTTGTTAAAATTAAGGTATAAAAGGTACCTTAAAAAGCGTTAAGCTGTGCATTTTAACTTCTGGTTTTCACTAGAGGTCTAATACTAATACTTGAGTTTGGATAAAAGTGTAAATTTTAGACTGATAAATGATAAAGCAATGATGCGATATTATATGCACATGTGCACACATGTGTGTGCACACACATACACACACACACATATATATAAAGCCATCTTAGTTTGTATGTTTTTTCATTAATTATTATTACACATACTCCTAAATATATAAACTTTAGTAATATCATTATAATATTAGTAAAGATCAAATATAAATCTTCAAATATGCATTGTTTACCAAGCAACAGGCTCTTAAAACAGTCGCATCAAAATGTCTAGTTAGTTGTTAACTTTAAAAATGATGCTGTGAAATATTTTCCTAAAGTTTTCGCATATTTTAAAAATTATTTCTTTCATTTTTAAGATTATAATATAATTTTATTCTTCCCTTTTCTCCCTCCTAACTCTTCCATATTCCTACCCCTCCTTACTTTTTTACAAATTCATAGCCTCTTTTTTCATTACTTGTTTTACACACACACACACACACACACACACTCCTATAGTCTATATAATGTTACTTGTATATATGCTTTCATTGTTGACCATTTGGTGAGGCAATATTCAAAATTATCATACAACAATTATCTTCCCATATATCAACAAGAAGCAAACTGAAAAAGAAACTAGGAAAACAATCCTGTTCACAGAGGCCACAAACACAAAATAAAATATCTTCCAAACAAACAGATACCCACCACTCATCAAGGAAACTTCTCTTTGCAACAGGCAACTACCACAGAAAACCACCACCAATCAAATGGAGAGTCTCGAAGCCCAGTTCTTATGGACACATCTACAGTACAACTCCCATACCTCAGGCACAGGTTGCATTGAAGAAGAGGGGCAGGAAAGGTTGTAAGTGTCAGAGGATCATGGAATTTCCTATGAGATTGTGTCTCCTAGTAATATGGGAAGCTACACCCATATTATGACCAAATGTCTCACCAGCATGGTTGCTTAACCGTAAGCTGAACAAGGACAATGTGGACGGGAAAAGCCCATGAAGTCCCAAGCCTACAAAAGGCCTGAGGTGGAATCTTAAAGTACTTTTAATCTGCATTTTCCTGATGCCCAAGGATGCTGGGCACTTTGTAAAACCCTTCTTAATCATCTACATTTATTCCTTTGAAAAATTCTCTTCAGTTCTATAGCCCAGTTTTAATTAGGTTGTCTATTAATGCTTAGGGTTTTTTGTTGTTCTTTCTGTATTCTAGACATTAATTTTCTGTCAGATGAATAGCTAGCAAAGATTTTCTCCCATTCTGTGGGCTGCCTATTCACCCACTTAACAGTTTCCTTTGTTGTATAGGACATTCTTTAATTCATGAGACCACATTTGTCAAACGTTGGTCTTATTTCCTGTGCTACTAAGTCATTCTGAAAGCCTTTACCTGGGCCTATTAGTTGAACTATGTACCCTACTTTTTCTTCTAGCAATTTCAGGGTACCAGGTCTTATGCTGGCATCTTTGATCCATTTGGAGTTGAGTCTTGTGCATGCTGAGAGAATGGGATCTAGTATTCCTCATGTTGAAATTTCCCAGCCCAATTTGTCAAGGATGCTGGTTTTTTTTTTTTTTTAATGTGCATTTTTGGCATCTTTCTCCAAAATCAAGTGACTGTAGTTCCTTGGACTTATATGTTGGTCTTCAAAATTCTACCCTATTGATCTATGTGTCTGGTTTTTTGTGCCAGTACCATGATGTTTTTATTAGTATGTATCTGGAATATAGTTTAAAATCAGGTGTGGTGACAGTATTCTTTTTGTTCAGGATTGCTTTAGTAGCCTTTACTAAATCTAAATTGTATCAAGTAATAACTACAATTTCAAAGTGCCAAGGGGCTTATAGTGAAAACCAGTAGCTGCTTTTTCTGCAGTCTCAGTCTTCTTCCACTAAAACAACAATTTATGAGTTTCTATTGGCTCTCTCTCTCTCTCTCTCTCTCTCTCTCGTGTGTGTGTGTGTACATATATCTATTTCCTACTGGTACTTTTTTCTTTTTGAAATTAGTAAAATATTTATAAATAATTTTATAATAGATAAAAATCACAAAGTTCAAAGTCTGATCTTTTATGAGAACTGATAGAGTTTTTATCTTCTTTAAAGTAACAGGTTCCTTATAATATTTTCATATATAGTTTTAATTGACTCTCTCTAACCTACAATAGGTTCATCTCCCTGTCCCCAATCTCACTTAGACCCTTCCACACCAGATAGTCTCTTTTTACTTTCATATCACATATATTCTATTATTCTCCTACTCTTCTCCCTTGAAGCCTCTTTTTCATCCTCTCGTAGATTCCTTTCCACTCATTCTCACATAAATATAAAACTACAAAAATTAAAAGCTAATATATGGATATGAAAGAGAACATGTGGTTTTTCTTTATAACCTGGTTTACCTCACTTAATACAATATTCTCAACTACATTCCTTTCCCTCAAATCCCATAATTTAATTTTTATGTGTAGCTGCATAAAGTTCCATTTGTATATGTTATATATTTTCATCCCTTTCATCTGCTGATAGATGCCTAGGATGATTCTACTTCCTTGCAGTTCCAAATAGAGCAACAATAACATAGGTGAGCCAGTGTCCTTATGGTAAGCTATAGAGTTCTTTTGGTAATGTGACTAGGAGTTGTATAGCTTGATTATGTGTAAGTTTTAATTTTTGTTTTCTGATAAACAATTAAAACAATTTCCATAGTGGCTACACCAGTCCATAATCCCACCAGCAGTGAAGAAGGGTTCAGTTTCCCTCACACCCTAACCAGCATCTGTTCTCCTTTGCTTTCTTGATGAAATATGTTCTGATGTTTTGTTTCATTTTGTTTGTTTTGTTGATACAGTCTCTCACTATCTATGCCTGACTGACCAAAACTTATTGTGTAGACCAGGCTGGCCTTGAACTTGTAACAATTCTCTTTCCTCTGCTTCCTGAATGATGTGATTATAGGCATATAATGTGGTGACATATCTTCTGATATGGGAAAACAAAGGAAAAGTACCTCAAGATATAAGAACAGGTAAGCACTTCCTAAGATACTCTAATAGGCCAGAAAATAATAGCAATGATTTATAAATGAAATTGCATGTCATTAAGAGGTATCAGGACAGAAAAACCAATCACTTAAGAGTGAAGAGACAGCCCCCAAATAGAAGGAAATCTTTTCAAGTTATATATCTGATGGGCAATTCGTATCCTCTGATGGGTGATTAGTATCCGAACATATGAAGAACTAAAACAACCACTAAACAAGCAAGTAATTTAATCAATTAATGGCCAAATGAATTGAATAATTCTAAAAAAAAAATGAGATACAAATAGCCAATAAAGTGAACACTAAAAAAAGTATTGGATGTTCTTACCATCAAGCCAATGCAAACTAAAACTACATTGAGAGTCCATCTCTCTCTCCCCATTCCCAGCCAGACTCTTTTGCTTGCTCTTGGGACCCTTTTCCTCCTAGTGGATTGATTCATCCAACCTTGATATGAAGGTTTATGCCTAGTGTTATTGAGCCTTGTTATGCTGTGTTCAGTTGATATCACTGGAAGGCCTGTTATGTTCTGAAGGGAAATGGAGGAGCAGTGGGTCTGGGGGGGGAGGGGAAGGAGGAGAAGCTACAGTGGAATGTATTATATGAAAGAAGAATAATGAAAAAGAAAAAAAGATATGACACAACAAAAAACAACAATCACTGGCTAGACTATGGAAAATTAGAACCCCTACAAACTGTTAGAAATAATATGCATCAGTGCAGCACTATAGAAACTAGTACAGACATTCATTAAAACACTAAAAACAGAACCACTGTGTGATCCAGCCATACTACTCCTTGGTATATACATGAAGGAATGCTAGTCAGTGTAGAAAAAGAGACACTTGTGTGTCTATATTTAATGCTATAGTATTCCTAATTGCCTAACTAGATAAGCAGCTTAGTTGCTATCTATAGCTGAATGGAGAAAGAGTTGCATATACACACAAATGACTATATAAGAAAATGGCTGAAACTGGGGGTTATCATACTAAGTGAAGCAGTGCAGACTCAGAAAAGAAATATCACATTGTTTTCTCTCACATGCATACTACTCTAGATTTAAAAATATGCAAAGGATGTGAAAGTAGAAAAAGAGAGATTCACAATACAAAGGGACACCATTGGAAAATATGAGAACTGGGCAAGCAAGAGTAATAAGCGGATGAAGATAATAAAGGTACATGATAGACCTGTATTAAGAGGTCATCCCAAAACTGTCATTTTGCACAATAAATGCATGCTAATAATAAAAATAAAATGTTAATTTCCTGGCTCATAAAGGGAAAAGTACTGAAAGTTGGTCATGATGTGCATTCTCTACAGTGGAAGATTTACTTTTCTAATTATGTTTAATTTAAGATATTGCTAAGAGCTTTTATGACATAATAGTCCTTAACCAAATAGAATAGCTTATATTAAAAGTGAAGTAAAGTCTCACAAATCAAATCCTACCTTCTCTATGCAACACAAATGGTAAGCAATATGTAATGTGAGCAAAGTAGGGAGAACAAATGATATTTTATATGATGATTTCTACACAGTAAATAAGGCTGGATCTGATCTGTTCTCTCATTCTTTTTACAATCTAGAGAAAGATTGGTGGTTAATGCCAAGAAGTATATTCAACACAAATCCCCAAGGACTTTTTTTTTTTCTTTACGTAACAGGTGAACAATGATTTTTCAAAATTTAAACTTAGTATCTAAAATAAATCCTTACATGGAATGATTTTGAACATAACAGCAAGCAAAGATGGCGCATTTTAAATTGAGAGTTTGTATCCGAGCCCTTATAGGTGAGTTACATATTCCTATAATGTAATAACATTGGAGAAAAGTAACATGGAGAATAAAACAAAGGAGTTTTGTCCTTTTGCCTGGTCCTTATGTCAGCAAGAGCACAGGAGAAATGTTGGAAAATAAGGGAAGGAAAGCAATTCAAATCTTCTGGAGGCTCTGGAATAAAAAACTAGACACATGTGTAGGGATACGCCACTGCTCTTGTTAAAACCTTCCATCTTCCCGGTTCTTTAATTCTTCTCTAATGCATTCATGATGGGGGTGGGGGGGTGTCTGTCCCAAATGCTGAAGAAAAGCATAACCAAGTCACACTCTTCTATAGTATTAGCATTATATCACTATAAATGTGGTGATAGCCTAAGTTCATTAGTAGAAATGATCAATTGTGTCACCCACATTAATCACTATGAAGCAAATGCCAATGCCTCGAATGATCAACACTGAGTGGACCTTACAATCAAAATGGACTTGGGACATGCTGGGCAACTGTACTTGGCTAATAATGAGAAAGGCCTCTTGGGTATAAATGGAGCTAATCATCAGACAGTTTCAGCCTAATGGTGGATGTCAAAAAATTTCTTTGTTCTTCCCAGGATGAGCAAGCCAATCATTTCCCAGGTTATAATGTATCATTATACCAAAAGCTACAAACATCAAGAAGTTTTTATGAGTTGCAAAGAGAGGTCTCCTTGGTGTTCTATAATCTCCTGGATGGTGAGGTCTGGTGCTAATGACAAAAATGAGATTTTCAAGATTTGGAGAAGTTGAAGAATAGAAAGTATGAGATTCTCAGCATTACCAACATTCTGTTTACTCTTCCAGTATGAATGACAACTGTTGATATTCAGTAAGGGACAGAGTGGGAGGAACCTGCCACTCACACAGCATGCCTCACAAGAATCAGGACTTGCCACCTTGCACACCAGCTGCTCAGCTCTTAATTAAGCACAAGAAGACTTTTCTATCACCTGACTGCATATCATGGCTAAGAGAGTATGTTTTTAAGTCCCACCGCTACTTGCTTTAGTTCTATGATCCTGAGTTATGCACTTAAATCTCTCCAAACTTAAATGAAGCTCATCAAAGTAGCCTTGAGTTAAAGAATCCATTTCACCATTCTATAAACACAAGAGTGCTCATATGATTTTCTCTGTGGCTGCCTTTTTCTTAACCTTTCTTCACTTACTTTGAACGCACAAAGATTATTCTGAAAATTCTATCTGAATGTATCCTTTAGGTCAAAATATGGGTCTGTGTTTCTATGCAAAGGAAGAAGAAAATGCAAATAAGAGAAGAATTTGCTGTGAATTTAAAGGAAGCACAACTTTATTTCTCAATAAATGAGAGCTAGGAGTATTGATGTCAGTGCCGACATTTAGCAAAACCCCACAAAGATTATGTTCCTATGTACTCCTCTATTTCTTAAGTTCATACCATACATCTACAAAATCCCCTTATAGAGGAAAAGATTCAAATGAAGGATACTTAGTGTTATTACCAACCCACAGCACTAGCTGCTTTGAAAGGCATCACATCTAGCTTCTATGCAGAGAAATAGAACCTAAGCCCAAAGCATCCCTGTATCTATTCTTAGAGTCATGTGGATCATCTCGCACCTACTAAAGATCTCTCCATCAATTAGAATAACAATTGGATAGTCTTGCCCAAGTTTCAGATCTGTTAAAATAGATTTCTTTAGGTACAAAAACAAGACTAACTTCTCAAGAAAATGTCAGTTTTCAGGAAAAGAGGGATGAGAAAACACAATTTCATACTCAAATCATTCTCATGCAGAAAAAATAACTACAGGTGACAGAATAGGAAAAAAGAAACATGCACACAAAAGAAATTAAGATGTAGGCTTCTAGTCGGTTTATTAATCATTATATTTTCACTTTTAGACAAGTCATTTTATTTTCCGAATCACAACCAAGTATTGTGGTAGAAGTCAGGTCTCCTTAGTGAAATTAATAGGCAGTTCAGATTAACATATGGCAGACATAGGGAGGAGCTTGGCATCCCTTTACTTGTTGATCTGGACGGAGTCAGTTATGGGTGAATGATAGGCCCTGTTGAAAGAGCGTTGCTAAGAAACCTTGCAAGTCATGCAGATGACATCGTTTGCTGTGAGAAGCAATGGGGGGGGGCCTGCTGAGCATTGCAGGAGGTCTCGTGGACCCTTAAGACCACCAAGGATCATGAGAGAATGCCACAGAGACTCCATATAAGCCAGAGCTCCATGTAGTCTTGCTCTCTTCTTCCTCCTGTCCTCTTTGACTGAGAGGCCACATTAAAGAAGAGCACCACAAGGTACGCCATTAACAGAATTTAGACCGCTATGGACCAAGGCAAAGGGATAGCATTCTTGAAGCCCCAGAGCACTGGAAAAGTGATTGAGGAAAGCAGAGTTACAAAGCTGCTTGGAGAAGCTTGGGACTGGCCGGGCCAAAGAGACCTTGGAGGTGAATCTTAACTGATTGAAAAAGCCACCCTCAGTTGGTGGTTGGGACTGATTGATTCCATAAATTGGCCACAATTTCATGGTAAAAATAAGCTGGTCTTATGAACTGACAAAGTAAGGCCCAACTTTAAGCTTGAAAGACCTGATGGGATGACCATAAGCCAAGTCATCCTACACAGACCTACACTAAGAGTATTAATATCCTTTTAAGAAACTTAAAATAGTGTTAAGTGTTTTTATATAGATATTAGAGTGTTTTTAGGTATTAAAGTATTCTTAGATTGATTATAGATTGTGAATTTTAGGTTTTAGGTTATAGAATTTAGGTACTTTATAGATGCTTGTTAAGTATTAATAAATATAAGTTTTGGTAAATAAAAATATTCTGTTACAAAGTATAAACCCATCCTTTAAGACTGCTTTGGCAGCTCACTGAAAACTTGCAGAACATTTGGAAACAGTAAAACATTATCCCAACATAAAGTTGCAGTATCACAGTAACTATCATTCTAAAGATTAAGTAAGCATTTACCTTTCTTTTTATTTTTTCCTTCCTTAGATAAAAATGTACTTTAAAAGATACTTACTGAATCTGTTAATTAAGAACCAAGATTTAATGTTCACTTGGAAAGTAATCATTGAAATGTAGAGAAACATGGGTAAGTTTTAGATCACAGTCAGAGAATGGCGGGATGAAAAACAAAAGTCCAGTGTAAAACAGAACAAAACAGAGAAGCTACTAAGTACAATGGCATGTATATGGGATAAACAGGGATATGCCATTCAGGAGAGCACTGCATTTTCAACAAAATCTAACTGGTTCTGTCTAACCCCTGCTTGGGTTTCTTATACTGAAAATTGAAGCATTTCAGGTTTATGTATAAAATTGACTTTCTAGAAATGCTGTAACTAACTTATTTGAATGAGTAAATTGGGTCTCTTGAGTTGAAATATTGCCTTTAGCATTTCTTGACTGTGTTACCCTTCCTTGTGCCTTAGTTTTCCCAACCACAGAATAAGGATAACAGAATATGGATACAATGGAAATTAAATGAGATATTAAATACATGTAACAGCAGTTCTTTAGGTAGATGATACACAGATTACTTAATAAATGTACAATTTGATAATAATACATTTAATACTGGTACATTCAGAGCATGGGGATCACTTTAGCTCACTGACAACAAGAAAATCCCAAACCTTCTATCCTGTGAAATCAATACATTCCAGTATCAAATACCATCTCCCTGTAAAGAGAAATGATTATGCACAAGTGGGAAAGGACTACTTAGATTTTAAAGAGTTAGACAAAAGTCATGCTAAAAATTACTTGGGAAAATAATGAATCCTTAACAGCAAAGTATCACTTTACAAACTCAAAAGGAGAACAAAGGACATTGTCTGTGACTAACGACACTTCTCTGTGACTAGATGATGGGTCTAACATACAATGAAATAGTTTCGTACACTACTAGCTCTATTTTGTATGGTAGGGTCATTATGCTAAGAAAATTTGATCTACCTACTCTGCTTTACCATTTCAAACTCAAAGAACTGAAATCAATGCCTTTGTTCATTCTGATCCTGCACCTTGAATCATACTCCCAAACCCAGTTTTATTTTTAATCTCAGTACTTTGACCAGAAGCCCTACAAAGGGAAGAAGAAAATAATATTTATCAATTATAAGTGGTTAAAGGATAAAGACAAATGAAATTGATTATGCAAATATCAAAAACAGAAGGAAAAAGAAACTCTACAAGAAGACAAAGAATAGCTCTTTTTTGTCAGTACAGCATGATGAGACCTCATCCTTCTTTTTTTTTGGTTTTTCAAGACAGGGTTTCTCTCTGTAATAGCTCTGGCTGTCCTAGACTCGCTTTGTAGACCAGGCTGGCCTCGAACTCACAATGATCCGCCTGCCTCTGCCTCCCAAGGACTGGAATTAAAGGCGTGCACCACCACGCCAGGCCTGAGAACTCATCCTTCTGATTTGCTCACGTCTTAACTGGGATTCCATTTTACAGTGTTGTGATTAAGCATGAAATGCTTCTAGGATACATGCACCTTCAGACTTCCGAATTCTGTTTTTATAATAGGGACAAAGACTATCCTCATTCACACTGAACACTTGTGCTTGGCATCATGCTGTGGGTATTTTACATGATTTAATTTATTTAATTGCCACTGAACTGCCAAATAGAATACAAAAGCACAAAATGTCCACCTAAACTTGACTTACAAATAACCAGCATGATTTTGTTATAAGGGCACCCTATGCCACACTCAAGGTATATGCTCAAAAGTACCTCTGTTGGACAAAAGACCTCAATAAAGGACCTAGTCCAGTACTGGACCCTGCATGCCGCAGTACTGATTGCCAGGGAATAGTGCCAACCCTACCATTGAGGTAAGTAACCACTTCTCTGATTGGATTTGTGAGTGGCTTCCTAGGAAGGAATTTCATTATTAGTACTATAATCCTGGCCCAAAGCCCATGGCTGGGGAAGCCATAGGCCCTAGGGAAGAATTTGTTATTGTTATTTTGATAAGTGATCATGCTACTAAATTGCTTTCTGAATATTTATGCTTACACCCCTAGACACGGTCTATTTGTTACTTTGGTCAGAAAGATTTCTAAATGCAGTGAGCAGCAGTCAGTAAAGAGCTGTGTAACAATATTTTTTATTTATGAACACATATATTTATTAATATTTAACAGACATCTATAACATACCTAAATCCTATATCCTAAAAACCTGTAATCTAAAATCTATAATCTGTCTAAGAAAACCTTAATACCTATCTAAAAACACTTGGCTAACACTATTTTAACTTTCTTAAAAGGATATTAACATTCTTAGCTTAGGTCTGTGCAGGATGTCTTGGTTTCTGGCAGTCCCAGCAGGCAGTCCTTTTCAAAGCTTAGTGTCCCTTTGGCCTTACTTTGCCAATTGTGGCAGGTTTATAAAGTCAGTCTGTTCCAACCTCCAAACTGAGGGCGACTTTTTCAGTCAGTTAAGACTCACCTCCACTGTCTCTTTGGCCCTGGCCAACCCCACAGCCATAAGCCTCTCCAAGTGGCTTCCAAACTTCATTTGCCTCACTCACTTTTTTTGTGCTCTGGGTCCCCAAGACAGATGCCTTCAAAGAACTCTCTCTCAGCAGGTTTTATGCCATGCCTTTGCCTTGGGCTATAACAGTCTAAATTCTGTTAATGGCATACTTTGCTGTACACTTCTTCTGTGTGACTTCTTAGTCGGTGAGGGCAGGAGGAAGAGGGAGACTGTGTGGAATTCTCTGGCTTATATATCACCTTATCTCGCAATCCTTGGCAGTCTCTGGGGTCCACAAGATTTCTCGCGATGTCCAGCAGTCCCGTTGCTTCTCATGGCAACTGACCTCATCTGCACGGCTTGTGCAGTTTCTTAAACACACCCCTTCAACAAGCCATGTTGTCCAGCCACAACTTGGCTTTGTCCATTTCAGCAGGGAAGGGGATGCCAAGCTCTCCTTCTGTGCTGCCAGATGCTAATCTAAACTCCCTACTAATTTCACTAAAGAGACCTAACTTCTACCACAGAGCTGCCTAGTTGGTCGGTGTCTGAGAATAAGAGGTGGACTGCTCAGCCATAGATGGGGCATTTATATTATTCCCACCACACCGAGGCTAAGAGAACATTACAGAGGAGGATGCAGGAAGAATGTAACAACAAAAGAATGGGGATGAGAACTGTTAGATGCTCTCTTCTGGAAACACTATGGCTACCACAGTCATGATCTGACGGCATTTGTGGCCGCCTGCCCAGGGTCTACACAAGGTCAGGCCAGCCAAAATTGTGACATAAATGAGATGAGATGATCTCCAGGTTCCATCCCTACCAAGGAGCTACTGGCAGGTGAGGGAGGTGGCAGGAGGCAGCTAGGGGAGGGAGAGGAAGGAATCATTTGGTTTCTCATGCTTCTGTAAATGGCCCCACACCCATGCATATACTGGCAGCACTAACTGGATTTAGTGGGTTAGCAAAAGAAAACAAAAAGGATGTGATCTGGAGGGGGCATGCTGGGAAGGGTATGGTGGGAGTTGGAGGGTGGAAGAGGGAGTAGATGCAACCATATTTTGTTATATCCATGTGTGAAATTATCAAAGATAAAGAAAAAAGTACTTGTTTATCTGGTTTTAAATTTAACTAGATATGCTATATTTAACCTGGCAACACTACCATGGTGAGAATGGACATTTAGACCCTTTCTTTATTAATGAGGTAACTGACATTCAGGAAAGTAATTGATCCAAGGTTTTGTAGCTATTAGATAATACATCTGGGTTTTAAACCTAACTACAAGACTTGGATCTATAATCAATACAGCATGGTCTATTTTTAGGCTCCTTTCTCTATCTGAATGGCCATCTTCTCTTACTATAGACATTTCCCAGTAACAATACTCCCATAATTTAATTTATCTCTATTCCTAAATTGATGCAATTTTACTTCTCCCATAGCAGGTTGAGAACATTTGCCACAGTGAACATTTTCTGCTTACATTTCTACTTCCTGATATGACTCCTATTCCCTTTTGGGTATGTGTCCTATTCCTCCCTGTTAATAGTACAGGTAGGAGAGGAAACTAAGAAATCAAGCTGTCCTGGTTAAGTTTACTATTGCTGTGATGAAACATCATGACCAAATGAAAGTTGGAGAGGAAGGGGTTTATTTGGCTTAAACATCCACATCAAAATTCATCATTGAAGGAAAGCAAGGCAGGAACTCAAACAGGGCAGAGAACTAGAGGGAGGAGCTAATGCAGAGGCCATGGATGGGTGCTGCTTACTGGCTTCTCCATGGCTTATTCATCCTACTTTCTTATAGAAGCCAAGACCACCATCCAAGGGATGGCACCACCCACAGAGTGCTGGGCTCTCCCCATCTGTCATTAATTTGAACATGTCCTACAGGCTTGAATACATCCCAATCTTAGGAAGGTATTTTCTTAATTGAGGTTCCCTTCTCTCTGATGACTCCAGTTGGTGTCAAATTGACACATTGCCACCCATAATGAAAGCTGAAAGATGAGGTGTCCTGTCTATCACTCTCTATCCAACAAAGGGGAAGGTATTTGAACAGTTGGACTTTCTTTACAAAATATCTCAAATTAAATCTCCTGAGGCGGAAATGGTAAGACTTCTCCCACTCCAGATAGTCAAATAGTTCATTTCTTGATTGGTTTTCCAAGGCTGAATTCGCTAGTTCCCATCCATGTCTTTCAAATTTAAATTCATTGGCCTGGCTCATAACTAGTTCTTGTTGTCAATAACAAAGGGCCCCAAAAAGTCCTCCCTTGTGCATGCCTGTGAGTTCAAAAGACCCATGTTTTATACAGTTCGGCACCATTTTAGTTTTGAGGGAGGTGCCTTCCAAATAAATACTTGTCGGTATACAGTAGGCATTCTGAAATGTTTGTAATCTCAAAGGTAGGATAAGCAAACAAAGCGTTCCGGCTATAGCATAAAAGGTCTATAGAAATCTGCCTCTTCTCTTCCTGCTACATGACCAATCTGAGTGGGCTTGCAGAGCCCACTTTGGGATCTGGCATCTCTAACTGTGTAAAGAGCAGCTAGATGACTTAATAGGTCTCAAGATGACTAAAACATCCATGTGCTTCTAAGACCGATGACTCACTAGATACAAGAAAACTCAGTGTGAGAGCTCTTCTGTAATTTCCCAATAGGAGCTACGGTGCATTGGTGCAAGTACGTCGAAAACAAGAGGACCCAACCAAACTCACATGCTACCTTGTCAGGACAACTTGAGTTTTAAATATATACCTTTTAAAATGGGTTTCTTGTTATCATTTGCTTAATAGAAAATTTTCAAAGCATTTTGAGCTTAAGGACTGGCTTTATTTATATTTTCAAGAGTCCATGTATGCAGGCTTTAAGCATCTGTGATAGAATGTTGGATAGACATAGTAATGTGTTTTTCTAAGTAAAAGCAGCAACTTGGGAGTTGTTAAATTAAATCTGATATTATCCACTTAAGAAATATCCTAATAGAATGTCTTTCATTATTATTGTGCTAATTTCAACACAGGTTATCAACCAAAGGTGAAAAATGGCTGATTATATTCAGCTTGGGTTAGACTATAACAGAATATTCTATCCAACTTCAGGCACTGTATTTCTCAAAGAGGCAAAAATGAAATAAGATTGTTTCTATAGGTATAGTGGATGGATGGTAAAATAACATTAATGTCACTTTTTAAATAAGCCGTCCAAAAACTATAAAATATTTCAGTTGCAAAATAGGTCGAGGTGAGTTTTTAAACAGCTGAAAGATCATATGAAAGTAAAATTAGATTTAGTCTGTATAACTTCAGAATGAAAACCTATATCTGGCAGGTAAAATATAATTTAACAAAGAACAAGTAATCATACTAAAAATTAATGCATAGAGTTGGGATGAATGGTAGATCTGAAAAGGGAATTGTTCTCTGTGGCAGAATCATAATCCTAAGAGAAGTGGGTCTGTAATGGGGCTTCTGATTGCTATGAGCGGGGGAAATAGGACCTCCATTCTGACCAGCGGGACCTTAAAGGGCTTCTTGTAGAAAGAGAGATGCAATGACTGACATAGGAAAGTGTTAAATAGAGATTTATTGGGGTAAGGAGACTTCCAAGTTGACACAGGAGTCCAAGACACAGTAGAGTCGAAGCCTGACTGAGAAACTTCACACACACACACACAAAAAAAAATGGTTAGAGCAGAATGAAGTTGAGAGGAATCATATTAAAATAAATTAAGTCCAGAAAGGTTAAGCTATTAAGGACCTGGAAACTGGTTTCTAAGGCAACATTTCCTTCTAGACCAGTTGTTTTCAACCTTCTTAATCTTGTGACCCTTTGACACAACTCCTCGTGTGTGGTGACCCCCCCCCAACCATAAAATTATTTTTGTTGCTATTTCATAACTGTAATCTTGCTGGTGTTACGAATTATAGTGTAAATATATTATATGCAGGATATCTGATATCCGACCCATATGAAAGTCATATGATCCCTGAGGAGGTTGTAACCCACAAGTTGAGAACCACTGTTATAGACGGTCATGAGAAATTTCAAGAGAACTGGCACTAACCCTATTCAATGCAGGGCTCCAGTGTCGGATGTTAAACAAAACCATGGCAGTTAATAGCACAATGTTCAAATCCTTCTATTGGACCTTGCAGAATTCTATTGATTATCAATAAATCAGCCAATTTCTTCTTAGAGGGATCTGTCCATCTGACTCTAGTGGAAACTCAGATATTCCTAGAGGCTACAGCCTCTCTCTGGAAGCTTGATAAATGGGAAGTAATGAATGGGGAGAAGTTGGTGAACTCAATCCACATGGTTGTCTTACATGGTTGTATTTCTGTCCCACAGCTCTGGAAGCAAAAGATCAGAATGAGGGG
This sequence comes from Lophiomys imhausi, assembly GCA_907164525.1. Classification (NCBI taxonomy): domain Eukaryota; kingdom Metazoa; phylum Chordata; class Mammalia; order Rodentia; family Muridae; genus Lophiomys; species Lophiomys imhausi. Next base: position 5,817,604 of record CAJQZJ010001638.1, read on the forward strand.
CAGGTGTTTTTCTTGAGTCTCAACAACACCTTCATACTTCCTTCCTTCCCCTCTCCCCAGATCCCTGATCCTTTAATCTCATATTATAATTCATCTTCCTCCATCTCCCTTTCACCTGCTACTTTCCAGGTCATATTTAGTAACTTCTTCAGGGCATTAACTGGCTTTCCACACTCTTTGGCACTTCTCATTTTTTTTTAATAATTTATTTTTTATTTCTTCAAGTTACATCTCAATCACAATCCCCTCCCTACTGCCCCCTCCAGTCCCACCCTTCCACCCTCCTCCCCCTCAGCCCCACCATCCTCTTCCCTTCTTTTTTTTTTTTAGTTTAAGGTATTTATTGGAACCCCCCAACAGCTCTCCCTTTCAGTCCAAATAATGGTTCTTTTTCTTGTAACTATAAATACAATACAAAACAACAGAAATAAATAGGCCACGATTATAAGAGTTATATGGCTTAGCATACATTCCCAATGTCCAGTCCATATGTATTTGGCACCTGACTTTAACATTCTACTATCTAACCATCTCCATGAGTTTAAAGTTCTATATCTAACTCAACTTTCATACTAACTTGCCTCATAATTTTAAAAATATCTTCTTAGATCCAGAACACCCTCCTGATTCCTAAACAACTCAAAATTTAACTATGAGACTCTAGCTATCTATTCTTCAACCACCTCAGAGACCTGAGAGGGATAAATATATCTGATTATATAGGAAGTGCAGGGCCTGCAGCTTCCAAAACTAAAAAATGACATACCAGTGGCTGCCTGGACAGTTCCCATTTTCTCTCCATACATTACAGCATCAATCTTCAGCCATTTGGCCCCATTTCTCTGATAGGGCATCTTCAAAAACCTCAAGAGATTTGCAGAATATGGCATTCAAAGATGTTTTCTTAACTTAAGATTTTTTGATATCGAGACATGTCAGCTCCTGACAGCATCCCCTATATTACTCCAAGTAGAAGATGAGCATCGAAGAATCTCCAGTGGGAGATGATTAAATTGGTGGTAAGCCATTCTCTTGGCAAGAAAAACCACTTGCTTCAACTGTAGACAGACTTCTGTCCTAAAAGGACAAAACTTGGAAGCAGGTAAGTTGACAGCCTAGCTCTGCCAAGACAGGGTAGGTAAGTCCTTCATAATTCCTGCTCTACAACAAATGTCTGTCAGAGAAATGGGGCACTTCTCATTTTTGACTACTTCAATGTAAAGCCAGTCCTCTTAAATGCACAGAAGTCTTGCTCCAGACTTTCTGGTGATACCCAATTCTGCAGACACTCAGTTCCTTACACAAAATGCACGATATCTACATCCAGACTGGCAACTTCTTCCCGTATGCTTGAAATTATCTTAGGATTATTTATAATATCTAACACAATGTAAACAATATGTACTTGTCATGCTGAACTGTTCATGTGATAGGCCACCAGAAGACCTTTACATGCTCAGTATACACATAGTTTCTTTCCAAATATTTTTGGTACATCATTAGTTAAATTTACAGTTACAGAACAGGGCTTCTGAATACAAGAGTCTAACTCAATGTGCAGATATTTTTCCTATACTGTAGTACTGTAGGAGATCCTTGTGAATTTTTTTCTTTTTTAAAAAATTTGAGTTAGGGGTTCTCTATGTAGCCCTGGCTCTCCTAGGAATTGCTCTGTAGATCAGGCCAGCTTTGAACTCAGAGATCAGCCTGCCTCTGCCTTCTGGGTGCTAGTCCTTGTGAATTTTTCAACAATCTTGTCCTTCAATCTATTGTAGTCTCTTTTCTCATGCTCTGGTATAGATATTGTTTGCCATTACCAGGATTTAGTTACCAGCATCCTACTCTACAGTATCAATACAGTGTATTCTGTTCTCAGACCACCTTCTTTTAATATTCGATATCTCCTTTCTTACACTTGTTCATCCCCTCTGAGAACTCTGAAGAACAGATCCTCCTAACTGTTCACCACTTTTATTCCATGGGTATCTTTATTTCCCTCTTTACCAAGTTAAAAACATCATACTCACTTCCTTCCATGTCTTGCCAACGTCTTTCATCTATTTTCCTACTGCCTTGGTGAAATCATAATTTTGATCAAAGGTGTGTCACCTGACTCTGTTTACCTACTCACATTCTTAAATCAGGCTAAAGAGAAATACAGCCATGATAATCCTTCCTTTCATGGCTGTGAATCTTAGCACCCTGTACTGTGGGGTGGCAAGTATACTCCCCCGTTTATACTTTTCTCATTCTTCAGCTCCATTGTCATTCTCAGTTATGATTTTGTTTTTTGACAGCAAAGATAAAACTGACACAGTGTGAAAGGAAGTTCATCACACCAGCTAAGACCCAAATCCTCCTCTTCCTGCCTGTGGTCTGTCTTCACAGACACTACCCTTGACTCCACTGTACAGAGCCCTCATCTCCGACTCCTACCATACAAATTCTCCCGTCTTTTGATGATCATCTGCTCTAGATGTGAGATTTGGGAAAGAAACTCTCCCTTGACTCATTTCTCCAATTGCTTCCTTGGTTCTTTAGTTTCTTTCCAAAAATTCTCAAAAGTTAACAAAATTTATACCCTCCCATTCTCTTTTAAACCCACTTCAGATACCACACCTACTTCTTCACTAAAACTGCTCTTATCGAAATCCTCATTGACATCTAGAGTCAATGGCCAGTTCTCAGTCCTCATGCTGCTTGATTTCAACACTTCACCTATTCACTCTCCTCTTCTTGATAATTAATTTCAAATCATTTTCCTCTATTGCTGTCATCCATTTTTCCCTACCCTTTTTTTGTTAGTGGTTTATGTTCTTACATGCCGATTTACATTGATTGCCCAGTTCTTAGCCCCTGAATGTCTCCCCCCTTTTCACTACATAATCCCCCAGTATCCACAGCAGATTGGTTCCAAAAACTGGGCTCTATTCAATTACCTAAAAAGTTACAGGGCTCACGCATAATTCATGCACTGTCCTGTATGCTTTAAGCCAATTTTATGTTACTTTTGATACATAATACAATGTGAATGTTATGTGGATAGTTGCTATGCTGTATTGCATAGGGAATGATGACAAGAATAAAATGAACATGTTTAGGACAGGTAGTTTTGGTTAAAACCAAGAATGTGGAATGCGAGGATCAAATGGGGAGAGAGTGAGGAAAGGGGGGACGAGGCAAGGAATACAAGAAGAGACAGGTAAAATTAAGGGGCATTAGAAGGGATAGCATGGAAACCTAATATAATAGAAACTTCCTAAAATACATACATATATGAAGGTGAACTAAATGAAATCACCAAATAATGGGGGAGACAGAGCCCAAACTGAAATCTTTTGTCACCAAATGAAGCTTCCGGTACCAGACTTGGGTTATATCTACTTGAGTTGTTGGCCAAAAGGATCCCATGGGAATTCCCAAATACCCCAGGTAATTATCAAGACTATAGGTCATTCTCTACAAATGGATAGCTCCGTTTTTGAAGACAACTCCTATACAAGTTAGTGAACATGTTGAGCCCTTGCCTACGCAGAACCTTCACCTCTGTGCTGCACTGTCCTTGGTAAGGAAGGTACTCTGCACACTATCAAGAGAGAAACATAAACACCAAATCAGCCACAAATCTTTTATCTACAATGATGTACTACCAGCAAGATATGATAGGGCAGTAATAGCACAAAGCTTGTGGGAGTAACCAACAATGTCTGATTTTACTTAAAGCCCACTTCATGAGATGGAACTCGTACCCAACACTGCTTGGGTGACCAACAGCCTGAGACTAGATAGCCCAGGGACTTAGGGAAAAAACAAATAATACTGGTCAAAGAAAAAAAACAGGAAGAAAAATGTGTTCATAGCAGATTTGTTCTTAATAGCCAGAAACCGGAAATAACCTAGAAGTCCCTCAGCTGAGGAATGGATAAAGAATTTGTGGTACATTTACACAATGGAATACTACTCAGCTAGTAGAAACAAGGACATCATGAAATTTGCAGACAAATGGGTGGAACCAGAAAAGATCATCCTGAGTGAGGTAACCCAGATCCAGAAAGACACACATGGTATGTTCTCACTCATAAGCAGATATTCGCCATTAAGTACAGGGCAACCATGCTACAATCCACAGACTCGAAGAAGCTAAGTAACAAGGAGGACCCAAGGGATGATGATTGAATCCCTCTAATAGACTTTGGAAGTGGATGAAGAGAAGGAACTGGATGGGAACCTAACCTAACTGCCATCTGAGAGGATTTATCCAGCAGATAATGGAAACAGATGTAGAGACCCACAGCCAAACATTAGGAGAAACTCAGGAAGCCTTGTAAAAGAGCTAGGGGAAGGTTTGAGGGAGCTGGAGGAGTCAAGGACACCACAAGAAGACCCACATAGTCAATTAACTTGGACAGAGGGGAGCTCATAAAGACTAAACCACCAACCAAAGAACTTGCATGGACTGGTCCTAGGCCCACTACACATATGAAGCTGATGGGCTGCTTGGTCCTCAAGTAGATCCCCTACTTGGAGCGGGAACTATCTCAGACATGGTTTCTGTTGCTTCCCTCTGGATCTCATTTTCCTATTAGAGCTACCTTGTCTAGTCTCTATAGAGGAGGAGGCTCTATGTCTTGACACGATTTGATGTGCCAGAGTGGGTTAGTACCGGGTGGTGGTTGGGAGGTATGAATGAAATGGATGGGAGAGTGTGACTTGGAGGAGGGGAGGGAGGGGATTGCAACTGGAATGTAAAATAAACAAATAAATTTTAAAAATGACTCTTAGTGATATTCTGCTATACTCATAGATAGTGCCTTTCTCAGCCATCATCAGAGAAACTTCCTCCTGCAGCAGATGGGAATAAATACAGAGACCCACAGCAGACATTATGCAGAGAGTTAGAGACCTGGGAACACTCAACCCTAAATGAGATGTCTCCATTAAATCCCTCCTCTCAGAGATCATGGAACCCCATGGAAGAGGAGGCAGAATGAGTGAGTGTAAGAGCCAGCAGGGATGGAGCTCACCAAGGAAATAAGGCCCAGTAAATCAACATGATTTAAGGTCATATGAACTCAGAGACTCGAACAGCACTCACAGGACATGTGTGGCTCCACACCAGGTCTTCTACACGTACATTATGGCTCCCAGTTTAGTGTATTTATGGGATTCTTGAGTGTGGGAAAGAGTGGGTCTCTGATACTTGGGCTTTCTCTTGGTCTCTTTTCTTTCTGTTGGTTTGTCTGGTCCAACATGGATGTGATGGGTTTTGTTGTATGTTTTATTTTGTTACATGTATTTTTAAATGAATGAATGAAAACATAGTCACAAGGATAAAGGTTAACAACTGAACTGTCATTTATACCTCCTGGAAGAGGGAAAACCAGTTTTCTCCAGTGGAGTGACAATGGGTTTGTCAGCCATTCCAGGGCAGCCTCAAGTCCAGGAGTAGTTGGTCAAAATATAATATAGTTTGTTTAGTTTGTTTGTATGTGGTGTGTGTGTGTGTGTGTGTGTGTGTGTGTGTGTGTGTGTGTGTGTGTG
>CAJQZJ010001638.1:5823154-5852940 GCA_907164525.1 Lophiomys imhausi
GTGTGTGTGTGTGTGTGTGTGTGTGTGTGTGTGTGTGTGTGTGTGTGCTCTTATTTAATTACAATTTAGTGTTTTCTTTCATTCATATTGGCTATGGTTTTATTTTGCTTTCTTGGTTTAGGGGAATTTTGTTGTTGTATTGGGTTTTTGGTTGTTTTTAGAGAATGAAATTAAAGTTGGCAGGGTGGGTAGGACCTGGGAGGTTGAGAGGGAAAAACATAATCAAAATATATTTAAATTTAAAATTGTTCCAAATAATTAAAAAAGGCAAAACAAACAAAAAACCAAGAGTGTGAAGCTTCCTCATTTGGATGGCCAATTGTATTTCTCTTTCTGCCACCTCTTTCTATCTACTGTCTTTAAATTCAAATTTTACTAGCTAGTATCAATTTTAAATCTCATTCCAGAGATATTTCTTGTACCATCCAAAAGATCTCATTAGTTCTAATGCTATCTCTTCTATAATCAAAACCTAGATACCTTTCCCATTCTTTTCAAGCAGAGGAAATACAAAGCCTTTCCCACTTCAGTTGATGCTACGCCTATTTCCTCTAGCTCAAACCTTCATAGTTCTCCTTAGTTCCAGACTCTCTTTTATTGCACACCAATCCACTGGAAAAATTATTTGACCCACTTGGAAACACAGAAAAATTCACTTCCACCACTCTTGGAATCACTGTTATAATTTTTATGAGTAGGTCAGGAGAGGTGAACCCCCATGATCAGAAACTGAGGTACTCTCTTTCCGGATTTATAGCAGAGGACACAATAGAACAGCAGGCAAGAGGAAGGGGAAGCTACTAAAGATTGAGAAGCAAGGAGAGCTACACATGAGACAACTGTGAGGATTCAGGTTGTCATGGAAGCCTGGGGATTTGTGTCTGGGGAATGTGCGTTGGTCCAGTGAAGTCCACAGCATCAGAAGACTGGGGTCAGGCATCTACCTGGGGGTGGGGGGGATGATCATAAAGGGGGGATGATCATAAAGAGCAGCCACAAAGAAAGGAGGGGCTAGAAAATGGAAGGGATTAACTGAAGAATGGTTGGGAATTGTGAAACCAGAGCAACAAAGATGCAGTCTGTTTCCAAAACAGAAGACAGAAAAAGTGCCAAAAGAACTTACGGGTACAGTGTCAAGTGGAGATGATTAGAAATGGAGAAGCGTGAGCCTTGGTATACACTCAACAGCATAGCCAGCAGCATATGAGGGATAGAGAGGAAGAAGAGAATGTGTTCTCTTTTGAGCACTGCTCAAGAGAAGAGAGGTGGCCAAGGTTAAAGGACACACTATCCAAGACAGTGGGATGACTCTTTCCCTCTGCAAACAGGAGAAAAAGGAAGGGCGGAAGACAAGGGGCTCCTGGACATTCATGCTTAGCTCAGCGGCCTGGAGCTCTCTTGGAGAGATTAGGAAATGAAGTCACCAGTTCAGAGGGAGAGGATGATGTGATTTGGTAACAGCTGGAGGCTTGGTTTCCCTGAGGGCTGGCCCCCATCTCTAGGACAGTACAGAGAAGAATCAGAATTTGTTGAAGCCTATTCTAAATGACTTCTGAATCATCGCCCAACTCTGTGTTTTTATGTCATCACCTGACTGGAACATTGTCTTGCTCACTGGTATTTCTAGAACAATGTCTAGCATACAGCAAGAACTCAATACATACCTGTTGAATTAGAGCAAGAATGAATACTTAAGTGAGACTCTTTCTAAACAAACACATAAAACCTTTTGGTTGAAATCACAGGTTTTAATGTAGAATTGGTTTAACAAATTTAGGAGATCACAAATGCTTCATGGAAACCTTGAAATTTAATGTAATGCCTCACTCGGGATGATGCAAGCAAGCCAATCCATATAACCCACGTTCAGAGTGGATTTTTTTTTTTAACAAAAAATCCCCTGGGATGTCTTAGAGAAAATTATCAGGAAAATGGCTAACTCTGTTCAATTATCCAAGGAGAGTTTCTGAACTGAGTAAGAACTCATCATTCTGATTTTTGTTTAGATTTTACCAGCATAGGTGGAATGGGTCCTTAAACTTCTCTGTCACATTCACCGTCCCCATCCCTACCACCTCTGCTTATTGGTCCTGATGACATTTGGCACTGATTGGAGTAAAGTCAAGAGAAAAAAATAAGACTTTTTTTTTTTTTAAAACATAAGCTAACTGGGGGTGTAGCACAGTGTAGTAGCAGCACAATGTAGGATGAGGTTGCTGATGGAGTGGGTCCTGTTTAAGTTGCCCATTCATTACCTGCATGGAAAACTTTGTTTTTTCCATTAGTGATTCCAGAAGAGCTGGCCTCCATCTTTATTGACCTTCTGTCTGGTGGGAGTGAGGAATGCCTGACCACAGGCAGGCGACGACGTGACCCTGGGCGGCTTGCCACACTTCGCCGTTGATGGATTTGCAAGCGCTTTTCAGCCCCATGAATAGATAAACTCAAACCTGCAATAAGAAATAGTGCCATTAACTGAAAAGGTCAGTTTAGAATGGCTAAAACACAAATTTATGTCCTGGCATGAACTCCAGAGAACACCAGGAACTATTCCTAAGGTTTGCATGCCTCATTAGCATTGTGATTTTTCACATTATTTTCTGGGCAGTGCTTCAATCAAAAGGGGACATCTTCAGTTATCATGATAAGAATCCTACAAATGGGAATTATATAGAAACACATTAAACTTAACAAAATTCTTTATAAACTCCTAGGAACATATGTGCATCTCTCTTGAAGCTTTGGGGTTTAGAAACTGCTGCTGGGTATCCAGAGTGTTAGTAACAAAAAACGTTTTTCATGGAATTCACGGAAAGGCCAGAAATGGTGATTGAACAGCCTGGAAAATCAAGAATTCAAGTTCCAAAATTAGTTTTTAAAAATACTCATTGGTCACCATTGGAGGTGGCTAAATATCGAGTTATTATTCAGAAAACTGTCGAAGAGAAAGGAGGAAACATTTATCCTGTCTTTCCTACAACAGCCACATTTCAAGGTCACTGAATATTTGATAAAGGAAAGTTCTTCATGAGAAAACAGCCAGCTAGTCCCACGGAATGGTTTTGTGTTTCTATGGCATGAAGTACCTCATCTTGGCAGTGTTGGTCAGACAATCTATGAAATAGAACTTGTCTTCCATTACAGGATGAGGACAACCTCCCTTTTGTTCCCATAAGGATCTCAATGAGAGTTAACAAGCTTCTGCACTACCCTTCTGTAATACACCTCCATATAAATTGCTTAGTGTGAGTTTGTCCCCAAGATCTGGTTTCTAAACTCATGATACTGTGAGTCTGAGTATTGGACTTAGACGTTCCACCCAAGTTAGGACTGCCATGCTAGCTGGCCCCTTGAGAGACAGCCTGGAAGGTTTCTTTTGCCAGTGAATAGCTTGATGTCAATGCCTAAGTACATGGACATGTGTGAACCTTCTCCTGCCTTATGTCCCTCTCTATGGTGACAGCTGGCATATTGGTCTCTACCTATCATTTTTTCTCTCCACCATCTTCCATCATATCATTCTATGTTCCCCATTTTTACAGGGTGCAGCCTGAATGTCTCTAGACCCAGAAGACTCCAGCAGAATTCAGAAAAAACTTGAGATTATAGAGAAAGAGATAGGAGAGAGATTTTTTTCAGTAGGCATTATGTAGTGTATGTAGGTTCAGGCTGAACATATCAGATAAACCACTCTCTGCTTATTATACTTTTTACAGGTGACTGTTGGGCTGAAGGGACAGAATTGTGGCTCAGCTCGTTACTCCTAGGTGTTATATAATATCCCTCAAAGAAGCATGAAGTGACATAAATTAGAATAAAAATTAAACAGTGACTATAAGTGGCATAGATACTTGAAACTGTTGAATCCAGTGCTTTAAAAATGTAATAATGTAGATCAAGGGGAGAATGTTAAAAATAAATGCTCTATGAGTAGTTCCAATAGAGCCTAGCTATGAAGAAAGGAAATTTGTCACACTGGAATTTTGGAAGAATCCCCAATACTGAAACAAACCCATACCAATCCTTCTACAAATTAGGAGTCCTCAGTGGTGCAAAACAAAGGGTTGGCACATTAAATATCTCACTATACAAGAGCCAAGTCCATGGGTGCAAGAGAGATGCAAAATAAACATCTAGTGCAAGAAGAACAAATGTGCTGCAAACATTTGAAGATGTCGAAAAGCATAAACGATTGTGAGGTCATATCTTTAGAAATGAATCATCACCCAATAAATTACATCATTCAATTGGCTCTTAATTACTTATGAAAAATGACACTGACTAACAACTAAATATCAGGTATGCTTCCAGATATTGACCATTATCCCACTAATGCTTCACCACAAATGTAACACACACACACACACACACACACACACACACACACACACACACGTGCCTACAAGCACGTAAACACACATCAGAGGAATCCATATTTTATAGATAGGAAATCTGAGGCTCAAGCAGTTACCTGTCCAAGGTCACACAGAGAAGGCGTTCTGTTCTTTGCAATCATACCATGTAAAAGGGCAAACTGAATGCCAATATGATGATTGGCTGCTTTAAGCAGGCAGTGGTCCTGAGATCTTGAAGTCTATTTGAGTAGATTCAGGAAAGCATAACCTTCAGATCCCCTTTTGAGCTGAGGTCTTCTAGAATCCTCTGCTGGTCTTCTTTTCCTGACTCATGCCACCATCATGATAAATGCCCTCCTGGTTCTTGACTACCATTCAACCACCTTCATTGTGAGAACCAGCTGATCCCGTCCCTTCCCCTTGAAGCCTCTCAGTTCCTCTGGTCACTCTAGTTAGTACTCTAGTCTTCAATATTTCAATGAGCCCTTTATCACACAACACCCTTAAACTCTGGCTCATATTCTAGAGCAGTGATGGCTCATTTCTCCAGGTAGATCAACTTTCCACTAGCAAGGAGCATGTTTTTCACCTGTTTCATTCTTTCCTTGGCTCTGAACAAAATACTTTCCATATAATAGATGAAGGATGACAATTCCCTCTTCCTGTCCTTTCTCCCTTTTATGTTGCTCTCTACACGATGCAATCACTGCTTGGTCACAGATGACATCCAGCTAGTCAACGAAATGACTAATTTCTGACTAAGCACTTTCTGCTTCATTATGCCATCATAGTCTTTCCTACACTCCTGTGGCTTACTACCTGGCTATCAGCTTCAACAGAAACCTTCCTTTTCTTATCATATGGGAAGATAAGGTCCAGACTACTTAAGCTTTCTACTCTCTCTTCTTTCTTGCAAATACAAAGCTGTTTTTTTTTTCAAGATAGGGTTTCTCCGTGTCCTGGCTGTCCTGGACTCACTTTGTAGACCAGGCTAGACTAGAACTCACAGAGATCCACCTGTCTCTGCCTCCCAAGTGCTGGGATTAAAGGCATGCGCCACCATGCCCAACCTACAAAGCTGTTTTTACAAAAATACTTCTACCTGAGAGGCATCATTTACCTTGATAAAAGGACCTCAGAATGTCTAGAAATATGTATCTTAGGGTTGAAGAGGTGGAAATAGAAGAGCAGTTAAAATAAAGATGCTGCAGTCACAATTTCTGGATTCAAATCCTAATCATACTTAACTGAAACGAGTGATTTGATATCTTTGTTTTGTTTTGTTCATTTGTTTTTTAAACTTATTTTCTCAGCCAAGAAGTGGGGTTGAACATAAGGTCACTATGAGATTGAGTCAATGTCTAGACAATGCTATAGTTGTATCAAACACACAGTAGGTTCTCAGTTTCAGCTAGCTGTCTCCATTACCAATGACTTTTTACCATTGGCTTCCACCTAATCTTTTTTTTATTAATTAATTTATTTATTCATTTTAACATCCAATTCATAGCCCCTCCCTCCTCCCATCCCACTCCCACTCTCCCACCCTCTGCATCAACTCTCCCTCCCCTTCTTCTCACAGAAGGGATCCCCCCCATCCACCAACCTGCCCCAGTACCTCACGTTGCATCTGAACTAACTGCAACCTCTTCCAAAGCAGTCCAGACAGAGGGAAAGGTATCCGACTGTAGGCAACAGAGTAGGTGTTAGGGATAGCCCCTGCTATATTGGTAGGGGGCCCACATAAAGACCAAACGGTCCCTCAGCTCCTTGAGTATAGGAGGCCTGGATTTAGTCCCTATGAGCCCCTATAGGCATGGGTCAGATGCCTGTGTTGGTCTTGTGTAGTTGCTGTTCCCTCCCAGTCCCTCTCAGAGGCTTCCACTTAATCTAAGTTCTGCTTTCTCGGCTCTAGCCTCTGACACTGTTGCCTCTGCTCGTTGGTTTTTAAATTCTTGCTTTGTCTTGTGTGATGTTCAAACTTTTTGCTTCCCCTTAATTTTAAACCCTCACTCGTATTCTGTTCTTAACAGTATGAGTAGTCAGTACCTACAATGCTGTAGCCAATCACCGTAACACAAGCAATAGCTGCTCATTGTCTCATGGTTCCAGAAGCCATAAGTCTGAAATCAAGGTGTTGGCATGGCCGTATTTGTTCTAGAAGCTTTGGAGGAGAATAGGTTCCATGCTTCCTCCAGCCTCTCATTGTGTTGGTATTACAGTGATCCTGACTCTGGGGCCATGTCTTGCCAATCTCTCATCTGTGTGTCCACACAGCCTTCTATGGTGGTCTAGTTTATCTTTTAGAAGACATTTGTGATAATGCTTAGTGGATATCTGCATAATCTCGATAACCTCCCATCTCAAAATCTGTACCATAATCCCCTGTGCAAAGATTCTTTTTAAAGAATAGTTACAAATCCAAGAATTTGGAGTATGTAATTATTAGCCTACCATCTTGGTCATGTCCCATGGTCTGCCTTTGGGGTTCTTATCTCCCTACAGCCTTGGTAATGTTTGAGGTGCCCAGCTGATCTGATGCAGTCTATGTCCCTGTACTTTGTGTGTGTGCAGCTCCCACATTCTTCCAGTCTTGCTCTATCTCTTAAACTTCAAGCTTCCCTTTTCTCCTCAATTTGTATATAAAAGGGCCACTGATTTTTTTTTAGTTGATCTTGTACACAGCCTCATCACTGAAGGTATTGCTCAGCTATAGGAGTTCCCTGGTAGGATTTTGGGGGTTGCTTAGGTATACAATTATATCATCTGCAAATAATGATACTTTCACTTCTTTTCCAATTTGTATCCCTTTGATCTCCTTCAGTTGTCTTATTATTACAGCTAGAACTTCAAATACTATATTGAATAGATATAAAGAGAGTGGACAGCCTTGTCTTGTTCCTGAATTTAGTGGAATTGCTTTAAATTTCTCTCCATTTAATTTTATGTTGATTATAAGCTTGCTATAATTGCCTTTACTGTGTTTAAGTATGTCCCCTCTATCAAGAAAGGATGTTGAATTTTGTCAAAGGCTTTTTCAGCTTTTGACATATGTTTTTTTCTTTCAGTTTGTTTATATGATGGATTACATTGACTAATTTTCATATGTTGAACAATCCCTGTATCTCTGGGTGAAGCATACTTGATCATGGTGGATGATCTTTTTGATGTGTTCTTGGATTCAGTTTGTGGATATTTTATTGAGTGTTTTTGCATCAATGTTCAAAAGGGAAATTGGTCTGTAGTTTTCTCTCTTTGTTGAATCTTCTTGTGGTTTGGGTATCAGGCTGATTGTGTCCTCATAAAATGACTTTGACAGTGTTCCTTTTGTTTCTACTTTGTCGAACTTCGTCGAATAATTTGAGGAGTATTGGTATTATCTCTTCTTCTAGTCTGGTAGAATTCTTCTCTAAAACTATCTGGCTCTATGCTTTTCTTTGGTGGGAGACTTTCAATGATTGCTTCTATTTCCTTAAGGGTTAAGGTGTATTTAAGTTATTTGTCTGACCTTGATTTAACTTTGGTGAGTGGTACCTATCGAATTACTGAGAACCCCAGTGTATCTACAGAACCACAGTATGCACTTTATGAATTGGTTAAAAAGGGGTGGGGGCTCAGATTTGTGTTGGCCTCTCATATCCTTTTATTACCTAAAAAAGGAGACTAAATTACACGGGTTTATTTTTCCCCTCAATAAAATCAAATTCTTAAGTGATCTCTCCCTCTGGCTGATCTCCAAGGGGCATTATTCCTGGCTGTGCTGCAGGTGGGAGGATGTCTGAGAGAGTGATTTGCTTTCATCTAAATGTCACTCCCATAATGCAGAAAAGCCATGTGGCATAGGAACATCTGTAGTTCTGTTAAGAGTTTTACGACATACAACAGCAGCAACTATGTGCAACATAACCCTCCTTGTCCTTTCCTAGGTAAATTACTGCTCAAGACACAGAAGAGCTCTGTTTTGAATGTCACCACCCATGAGCAAACACACAGAATTTACTTATTCCTAATTAAAAAGATAACAATCTGCAAAGTAGGGCTATTTATTTTTAGTTTTCTCCTTAGCTACAAAGTGGAAAATGAACCTGGCAGTTCACTTTTCCCAAACTGTGATTAACATTAAGGTGAAAATGTTTTTGTTTCCTCTCAGGCCTGGGTTAATGTTTCAAAAATTTCTGGTCCTTTTCTAAGAAACATCTTTTATTTGGCTCAAAGAATACTTTACCAAAGGTTTATAAAGTAGGCTGAAAACCTCCTGTGATGTTTGGGAGGAAAAAGGTCAAACACAGAGGAGTATACTCAGAAAAACAAATCAACTCGTGTGATGTTAGCTTAGGCGGCATGAAAAGTGACAGAATTAGTTCATGACGTGACTTCAGGTGGACCTAAGGCAAACATGTTCTAAGGAGCTTTGAGCACCACCAGATCTGGTGGTTAACAAAAACAGGTACCTTCTGGGAAGGTCTGATACTGAAACCATCTAGGTTCCCCTAGAGACCTGAAAATAGGATGTTTCCTGGGAGGGAAGATTTGCTGAGGCCATGCCATCCTCTATCACACTAGGTTCTTAGGCATGCTTCCTCCTGGTTTATTTATTTTTTTCTCTCTGTGTTCCAGGATATTTTTTTATCAGATTGGCATCAGCATGTTACACAAATCTGGCAGTACCGTCACATCAAAATAAAAAAAAAAAAAAAGAACTTCTTGCCAAGATGTGGTCATTTTTAATTCTTTGTGGATGGTTGTATGTCTAATAACACACGGACGTGGCATTCAAGCACTTTTAAGAGACCAAAATTCTAAGGGCTGGATATAAAATATAACCAGGTTTAACATTTGCCTTGGTATCAGCATGAGGAAGTTATAGGTTGAGAATGGATGAGAGCCACAGTAGATGCTGAACAGCATTCCTGGAATTCAAATAAAGCACCACAGATGGGTTGCTGGTGCTTTCTCTTTCAAATCTACCTTTAAATTTTCTGTAGCCTTTTTATAACTTCTATCTGATAATGGGGGTGAATGAAAAGCTCTCATGTTTCCCTCTGCTTCAGAATTCTACCAGAAGGACTTCATTTCAGTATATTTGGTGGCAGAATAGATTATTGTCCCCAGGTCCTGCCGTGTAGTCACTTATCAGCACTTCCTGGTAAAGAGGAAAAGCGTAGTGTCCTACTGGGTTTGGGAGTTGGTCATTACAACTTGCTTTGTCCAGGAAGATGGTTGGAGGTATGATAAAAAGTTCAGATATAATAATACATGTCTCTGTGGTTTGGAGTTGGCCTCTTATGCCTCTGTTACCATTATGAAAAACACATTTATTAGGCAGTCATCAGTCCTAGAATGAGACGTATAGAATATACCACAGGCTGTAGCCAAGCTCTACCAAGCAACAACTGGTCCCTGTAGGCCCTTGAAAAAGTAAAAGACAAAATTTTCTGGGTGTCAATCACTGAGGTGTGGGGTGACTGGTACATATCAGAGACTGGGTGAGTATGGGCCCCTAAATAGCACACAAAGGGAGAAACAAAAGAATACCAGTGTGTATAGTTTACTCATGAGTACCGAATTAAAAAATAAGCACTCCCTGCAAGTGTTCCCCAGGACAACAATCTTACATATTCTAGCATCAGAACATTCAGCATATTTCTGGGGAAAGCCCCAAAACCAAAAAAAAAAAAAAAAACAACTCTGCCCATCCTCCTACTCTGCCAGTCAACCCACACTATCCTAAAAACACACATTCCTTCTAGCACTCTGTTGTTACATGATACATGCACACCTATATTAAAGTTTATCTACCCACCATGATTGTCTACCTCTCTGTCCTCTGAACTCAGGGCTCAGGCTGTGTCTTATTTAATGTTTATCACAATATGTAGCTCACAGTCATGGTTTGACTTGTTACCCACTGACTTGTGTTCTCAGCTTCTGGTGCTATTTTAAAGGTTATGAAGCCTGTAGCAGGTAAGGCATGGCTGACAGGAATTAGTTCTTGGAAAGTTCTGACTCTGGTTCTGGCCTCTGCTTTCTTTTTCCTCTTTGACACCAGGTGAATAAGCTGTCACATTGCACTCCTGCTGCCATGTGTGGAGCTGAGTTATCTTAGTTCCTCACCATGATGGACTGAAATCCTCTGGTGTGGTCTATGAGGATAATTCTTCTTTCTCTGAAGTATCTTGATCACAGGTCAAGTGTCTTGATCACAGAGACACAAAGGTGACTAACTTAAATGTAACCTACTCTAGACCTGGACCAAAGGAAGGCACCTCAAGTATAGAACATAGTAACTGACTTCTGCAGATCCTCTCAAATTTCATACTCTAGTTTGGCTGTGTTTTGAGAATGATTGGCTTGTACAATCCCTAATAGGGTAGATGAAACGTCATAGGAGGGAGGAAAGAGAGAAAGTGGCAAAGCAAAGAACTTTGAATGATTCAGCTCTCCTCTCTAGCCCTACGAATCCATCCAAAGCAAGACAGTTACAAAATAAATAAATAAAAATAAATACATGTGCTATATTTTTTCTTTATACTTATTCAAAACTCTTCTAAAATGATGCCATATATATTCTAGAAAAACAAATTAGTATGTAGAAGAGATGTACTCCCTTGTCTGCTGTGTCATTTTTCACATTAGTCAAGATAAGGACTTAATCCAAGTGCCCATCAACAGAAGAATAGTTTAAAAAGTGTGGATATGAGGATCCAAGATGGCGCCGTCCATAAAGCATGGTATCTGAGTAGTGGGTGGATGAGATTAGTCACTGTGGAGTGAAAGTGAGTCCTGCAGCTGACTGTGAAACACAGATGGTGTTTGAATTTCCAAGGTGAACACTGAGATGACACCACAAGAAACAGTGCTCACAGGCCCCCGAAACACCACCTTGAGATCAGCCAGCTCTGTCACCCATTTAGAGAGCAGCACCAGTCAGGGCGGATCCAGCCCACAGCTCCAGCCACAGATCAGCAGTCCCACCTGTCTTCCTGAGATCCAGCCTGCACGAGGTCCTGTACACCCAACCAGGAAAAACAGCCAGATCACAAGAGCAAAGGTAAGTAAGATTTTCTTTCTTTCCCAACATGGTGGCATAGTATGCACTTTAGCTGAATGGAAGAGCCCAAACCCAGCTGCAGCAAAGCAATCAGGAGCCAAGACTGACTGCAAACAGAGCCAGTGACAGTGTGTTCCCTACACTGTCACTCACCCAAGCACCCGAGCTTTTGAGGCAGTTAGCAGTAGGCACAATGATGCTGGCACCCATCTTGGGTGGAGCTCCCTGCCTGCACAGTCAGCCTAGCTGCTGAACCAGAACGACTGTGTCAGTGAGGGGAGAACACAGGCACAACCACAGCTTGACCTGCCTTCCTGAGGAGACCGGACAGCTCTCAGGTCCTCACAGGTTAGCCCCCTCCCCACTCCAATCCCCTGTATATAGGTCCAAGTGGGTCACAACCGGTTGAGGAGAGCAGCAGTCACTCTCAGGGAACCAGTCTATTACAGGAACCTACCCATCATCCAGGGGAGGATACCAGGATCTCAGGATCACCCAGCCCCCAAAACTGGGGGTTTCCTGAGCACCAAGGCCAATCGGCATCAGAAACAACCAGACAACACCAGGGTCAACCAGATGACTAAAGGCCAGTGCAACAACATGATCAAAAAAACAAAAACAAAAAACCAATATGACATCTCCAGAACCTAGCTCTAGTGTTGCAGAAAACCATGGAAATCCTAACACAACTGAAACAAAGGAAAATGACCTTAATCCTATGCTTATATCAATAATAGAAGGCCTAAGGGAGGAAACAAAATTCCTCAGAGAGCAACAACAAAATATTGCAAAAGAGGTGATAGAAATGAATGAAGCTCTTAAAGGAATGGAAGACCTGAAAAGGGAAATTGAAGCAATAAAGAAAGCAAGAGCTGAGACTAGAAGAACTTAGGAAAAGAAAAGGAACTTCAGAAACAAGTATCACCAACAGAATACAAGAGATGGAAGAAATAATCTCAGGCACAGAGGATAAAATTGATATATCTGTCAAAGAAAATGTAAAATCCAAAAAAAAAAGTTTTGACACAAAGCCTTCAGGAAATCAAGGACACCATGGAAAGATGAAATCTCAGAATAATAGGAATAGAAGAAAGAGAAGACTCTCAGTTCCATGGACCATAAAATATCTTCAACAAAATCATGGACAAGAATTTCCCAAACCTAAAGAAAGAGATGCCTATAATTGTACAAGAGACCTACAGAACTCCAAATAGATTAGACCAGAAAAGAAAATCCTCCTGCCACATAATAATCAAAACACTAAACGTACATAATAAAGAAAGAACATTAAAAGCTGCTAAGGAAAAGGGCCCAGTAACATATAATGACAAATCTATCAGAATCACACCTGACTTTTAATCAGAGACTCTAAAAGCCAGAAGGGCCTGGACAGACATCTTGCAGACCCTAAAAAAATCATAAATGCCAGGCCAGACTACTACTTCCATCAAAATTGCCCATCAGCACAGATGGAGAAAACAAGATATTCCATGACAAAACTAACTTCAGACACTATCTATGCACAAATCAGCTCTACAGAAGATGTTAGAAGGAAAAATCCAACCCAAAGAGGGTATCTACATACAAGAAAAGACAGGAAGCAAATAACATGCCTGCAACAAAACCAAAAGAAGAGAAGCTCAGTCACACACTATTTCTATCCACATCAAGATGGCAGGAAGTAGCACTCACTGGTCATTAATATCTCTCAACATCAATGGACTCAATTCCCCAATAAAAAGACACAGGCTAGCAGAATGGATGCGAAAACAGAATCCTGTATTCTGCTGCTTACAAGAAACACACCTCAGCAAAAAAGATAGGCGTTATCTCCAAGTAAAGGGTTGGAAAAAGATATACCAAGCAAATGGACCCAAGAAGCAAGCTGCAGTGGCCATTCTAGTATTCAATAAATTAGACTTTCAACCAATGTTAATCAAAAGAGATGGGAAAGGACACTATATACTCATAAAAGGAAAAATCCATGAAGATGACATCTCAATCCTGAAAATCTATGGCCCAAATGTAAGGACATCTACATTTGTTAAAGAAACACTACTGAAGCTCAAATCCCACATTGAACCTCACACAATAGTGGGAGACTTCAACACACCACTCTCACCACTGGACAGATCAACGATGCAGAAACCAAACAGAGAAATAATGAATCTATCAGACACCATGAATCAAACAGACCTAACTGATATCTACAGAACATTTCACCCAAAAACAAAAGAATATATTTTCATCTCAGCACCTCATGGAACCTTCTCCAAAATCAACCATATAGTCAGTTACAAAGCGAGCTTCAACAGATACAGGAAAAGTGAAATTACCCCTTGTAATTTATCAGACCATCATGGAATAAAGCTAGACTTCAACAATAACAAAAACAACAGAAAGCCTGCAAACTCATGGAAACTGAACAACTCTCTACCTGTGGGTCAGGAAAGAAATTAAAAAAAGAAATTAAAGTCTTCTTAGAATTCAATGAAAATGAAGTCACAACATAACCAAACTTATGGGACACATTAAAAGCAGTGCCAAGAGGAAAGTTTATAGCACTAAGTGCCTTCAAAAAGAAATTGGATATTTCCCACACTAGCACACTAAAAGCACACCTGAGTGAGCTAGAAAAAGAAGAAGCAAACACTCCCAAGAGGAGCAGATGAGAGGAAATTATCAAACTCAGGGCTGAAATCAACAACTTAGAAACAAAAAGAACAATACAAAGAATTGACAAAACCAAGAGTTGTTCTTTGAGAAAATCAACAAAATAGACAAACCCTTAGCCAAACTAACTAAAAAGCAGAGGGAAAATAACCAAATCAACAAAATCAGAAATGAAAAGGGGGTATTGATACCTTCTACTATATAGCTAAAATCTTACTATAAGTGAATAGATGCCATATGTGTCCTTCTGAGTCTGGGTTAGTTCACTCAGGATGAGCTTTTCTAGTTCCATCCATTTGGCTGCAATTTGCATAATTTCATTGTTCCTGATAGCTGAATAATATTCCATTGTGTAGATGTACCACAGTTTTTTTTAACCCATTCTTCGGTTGAGGGACATCTGGGTTGTTTCCAGTTTCTAGCTATTACAAATAAGGCTGCTATAAACATAGATGAGGAAACTTCCTTACGAATCCGTGAAGAGGCATTTGGATGTATACACAGAAGTGATATGGCTGGGTCCTGAGGCAAGGTTATTCCTAGATTTCTAAGATATCGCCAGACTGACCTCCATAGTGGTTGCACAAGCCTGCACTCCCACCAGCAATGGAGTAGGGTACCCCTTTCTCCACATCAAACAGCAAACATCAAACATCGAGGAAATCCAAAGAATCATTAGGTCCTACTTCAAAAACTTGTACTCCACAAAATTGGAAAATCTAAATGAAATGGATGATTTTCTTGATAGATTCCACCTGCCAAGGTTAAATCAAGAACAGGTAAACAAATTAAACAGCCCTATAACCCCTAAGGAAACAGAAGAAGTCATTAGAAGTCTTCCAACCAAAAAAAGCCCAGACCCAGATGGTTTCAGCACAGAATTCTACCAGACATTCAAAGAAGAGCTAACATCAGTACTCTTCAAATTCTTCCACAACACAGAAACAGAAGGAAAACTGCCAAACTCATTCTATGAGGCCACAGTCACTCTGATACCTAAGCCACACAAAGACCCAACAGAGAAAGAAAATTTCAGACCAATTTCCCTTATGAACATGGATACAAAAATACTCAGTAAAATACTTGCAAACCAGATCCAAGATCACATAAAAAGTATCATACATCATGATCAAGTAGGCTTCATCCCAGGAATGGAGGGATGGTTCAACATATGAAAATTCATCAATGTGATCCACCACAAAAACAAGCTGAAAGAAAAAAAACCACATGATCATCTCATTGAACATGGAAAAAGCATTTGAAAAAATGCAGCACCCTTTCGTATTAAAAGTATCGGAGGGATCATGCATACAAGGACCATACTTAAACATAATCAAGGCAATTTACAACAAGCCAATAGCCAACATTAAACTAAATGGAGAGAAACTTAAAGCATTTCCTCTAAAATCAGTGACAAGGCAAGGATGCCCACTCTCTCCATATTTCTTCAATATAGTAAGTGAAGTTCTAGCTAGAGCAATAAGACAACTAAAGGAGATCAAGGGGATACAAATTGGAAAGGAAGAAGTCAAATTATCCCTATTCTCATATGACACGATAGTATACATAAGTGACCCCAAAAATTCCACCAGAGAACTCCTACAGCTGATAAACTCCTTCAGCAAGATGGGTAGATACAAAATTAATTTTAAAAAATCAGGAGCTCTTCTTTACACAAAAGTTAAATGGACTGAGAAAAAAAATTAGGGAATCAACACCTTTCACAATAGCCTCAAATAATATAAAATACCTGGGGGGTAACTCCAACCAAGCAAATGAAAGACCTGTATGACAAAACTTCAAGTCCCTGAAGAAAGAAATTGAAGAAGATATCAGAAGATGGAAAGATCTCCCTTGCTCATGGATAGGTAGGATTAACATAATAAAAATGTCCATCTTACCAAAATCAATATACAGATTCAATGCAATTCCTATCAAAATACCAACAGAATTCTTTTCAGACCTTGAAAGAACAATTCTCAACTTCATATGCAGAAACAAAAGTGAAGATCTGAGGGGGTATGATATGTGAGGGCCCACCTCATCTGAGGTGTAGTAGAGTACCAAGAAGAGGAATAGTGAGGGAGAGAGGGAGGGAGGGAGGGAGGAAACTATCTTTAAGAGGTAACTTGAAAAACAAATTAATGTTTTAAAAAGAGGTGACTAAGCTTAAAAAAACAATAAAAATAAAATATAAAAATTTCAAATGATAATTTACCAAAGGCATACTTGCCTTACTGTTATGAAAGGAAAAATGGTCTTAATTTCAGGTTAGAATGTTAGACTGTAGGTTGCCACATAGCTCACACACTCCTGGATATCAGCTTACAAGTTTTTCCCTATATATAAAGGATATTTTCATTCTTTGATATTAAAAAGGCAGTGAAGAGGTTTAACATATTGTAAGTAAATTAGGGGTTACTACAGGTCAATCTGGTTTTCTAAACCTCTAAAAGTTGAAACAATTTGGAGCTAAGATAAAATATTTGAGAAGGGCAGTGTTAGCCCATGCCTTTAACTCCAGTAGACACAGGAGGATCACTATAGAGTTAGTTGTCTTTTAAATTTTAGAGTTACAATGAACAGGGTGGTGATGGTGCTCACTTTTAATCAAATCCCTTGAGAGTCATACACCCTTAATCCCAACACACTGGAGAAAGAAACATGCAGATCTCTGAGTTCAAGGCCAGCCTGACACAGAGCAAGCTCCAAATAGAAAAAAATTTTGATCCAGGGTTGGTGGTGCACACCTTTAATTCCAACAATTGGGAGGTACAAGCCTTTGATCTCCATACTTGGAAGGTGGAGGCAGGAATATAGAATTTGCAATGATTTAAGTTTAAAAGCTGCTCACAAAAAAGGCATGCTGAAATTCAAAGTGAATCATCCTTTGTGATCTCAAAATATATACACTTAAAGGTATATTTAGTTCCAAAATATGAAAAGTTTTTTTGAATCTCAATTGAAAGATAGTACTTTTTATATTGTCAAAAAAACCTATTTGCTCTAGGAAATATATTACCTGCCCTCCCCCCCCAAAAAAAAGTAGTGTCCCAGAGTTAGGATTAGGTCAGGGCTTTGTTCTTATCTTTCCAGGAGATTAAAAGCATCCATCTAAGGAGTCCAGGGACAACTGAACAACTGAAACTTCAGAAGAAAAGAGACCAAACACCAAAGAAGACAAGTAGCCCAGATGATCCAGCCTTGCAGACTTCCTCAATTGCTATTTCCTCAAAAATCTACAACCACAACAATTCAAAATGGCTAAGATGGTTCAGCCCCATGGACTGTTCAGTAAAGCTCTGAAGTTCAACCTCTGAATTCAAAATTATTAGGGCATTTAAATAGCTGAGCACAAAAGGATTGAACATCAAATATTACTACTAACTTGCTTAACCATTTTTCCATTCTTATTTGGGCCCCCAAACATGTTTCCTACATCCCAAATCAGCAGGAAGTAATTTTAAGAGAGAGATGTTCCATTCCCAGAAGGTGGGGTGGGTGATTTTATTTTATTTCCCCCTTTGTTCATTTGATGGGTTATAGATGTTTGTTGTTATTTAGGGGGATTGGTTACAAGTTGTTAAATGGTCTTGTTAGATAGGTTTTGGAGGTTAGACCCAGGGATTTCTCTCTTTTGCTTTTCTCTATCCTTCTTTCTCTCCTATGTAGAGAGGAAAAGACTTGAAAAAAAATGGGATATACACATAATATAGGAATGATAAAGAAAAAGGGATAGATTACTATGCTGTTATATTTTCGTATATTAATAGAAAATTAAGATTATATTTGGCTACAACAGTATTGATCTTTGTATATTGATACAAAATTAAGGTTAACTCTTTTTAGGGTATTGTACCTATACAATGCTTAAAAATGCAAGGTGAAGTTTTGGCCTTATGATAGCAACTGTCACAAACTGTTTAGGATAATTGACAATTGCAAACTAACAGTCATTCAAACATGTCATTTTGTTAGGTACTGGTGTAGTTTCTAAGTTAATCAGAAATCAAGTTGATAAGCAACTTATCCAAATATACAAAGATAGATAGGTGGTCTTCAAAAACCTCAAGAGATCTGTAGAATATGGCATTCAAAGATGTTTTCTTAACTTAAGATTTTTTTTTATATTGAGACACGTCAATTCCTGATAGCACCTCCCATTCTACTCCAAGAAGATGATGAGCATCAAAGAATCTCCTTTTGGAGATGGTTGCATTGGTGGCAAGCTTGTCACTGGGCAAGAAAAAAATCCCTTACTTCAACTGTAAATAGAATGCTGTCCAAAAAGGACAAAACTTGGAAGCAAGTAAGCCAATGGTCTAGCTCTGCTGAGACAGGGTAGATAAGTTCTTCATAATTCCTGCTTTACAGTTAATGTTTGTCAGAGATACTGGGCCAAAAGGCTGAAGATAGATGTTCCAATGTATTGAGAGAAATTACAGACTGTCCAAGCAGCCAGTTGTTTGTCATTTCTTAGTTTTGGAAGCTGCTGGCTCTGCACTTCCTGTTTATTCAGGTATATTTTTCCTTCTCAGGTCTCTGATGTGGTTGAAAACTAGATAGCTATAGCTTCACAGTTAAATTTTAAGTTGTTTAGGAATTAAAAGGATGTTCTAGGTCTAAGAAGATATTTTTAAGTTGGTAATGCAAGTTAGGATGGAAACTGAGTTAGGTATAGAACTCTAAACTCATTGAGATAGATAGATAATAGAATATTAATGTCAGTTGCAAAATATGTATGGACTGGACATTGAGAATGTAGGTTATACTTTATAATTTTCATAATTATAGCCTATTTGTTCTTATTGTTTTGTAGTGTATTTAGTATTATAAGAAGAAGAGCCTATTATAGGGCTAAAAGGGGAAACTTGGGGAGAAAAAACATACATATATATATATATATATATATATATA
The DNA here is from genome assembly GCA_907164525.1 of Lophiomys imhausi. Classification (NCBI taxonomy): domain Eukaryota; kingdom Metazoa; phylum Chordata; class Mammalia; order Rodentia; family Muridae; genus Lophiomys; species Lophiomys imhausi. The sequence continues at coordinate 5,842,151 of CAJQZJ010001638.1, forward strand.
TATATATATATATAAAATTTGGCCATTAAAAAGAAGGAAATCCTTGATGACAAGATATGGAGCAAAACAAACTGGAATTTATTGCTGGTGGGAATACAATGTGTTACAGTCACTTTGGAAGACATTTTTGGCAGGTTCTCACAAAACTAAACATAATCTTACTTTGACTCAGCAACCATGTCCCTCTGTATTTACTTAAACTAGTTGAAAAGATATACAACCCAAAACCCAGAGATGAATTTACAGCTGCTTGACTCCCAATTGCTAAAACCTGGAAAGAACCAAGGTAGCATTTAGTTGGAAAATGGACATTAAAAACCTATAGTACATCCAGACAACACAATATTATTCAATGCTTTCAGAAAATCAACTACCAAACCAAGAAAACAGATGCAGGTGCCTTATATACATAACTACATGAAAGGAACCAATTAGAAAAGTGTTGTATCATTTTAGCACCAAGTGATATCCTGGAAAACAAAAATGATTTTTAGACTGTGAATAATGAATGCTCCCAAGGGAGAAAAGATAGACAATTAGGCAGAGTGCAAGGAGATAATAGGACAACAAACCTCCTCTGTACAGTTCCACCATGGTGGATACAGACTGTTATAGATTTGTCAAAATTCCTAGAATGTGCAATACCAAGAATGAGTCTCACAAGAAGTATGGGCTTGAATTTATGAAGTTCTCATGTAGGCTCATCAGGGTAAGGAAGTCTAGTCAACATTTGCTCAATCTTGCTGAGAACACACAACTTCCCTAAAAACTAATCTGTTTTCTTAAACACTGCCAATGGTTGATGGGCAGATAACACAAGGGCATCCCAGATACTGTTCCCTCACATTTGGCAATTAGACAATTCAATAAAAGTGCAAGATTTTCATGCCAAATAAGAATGTTTCCATCTATGAATATTAATACTAATTAATTTCAAACTAACTGTAACTTATTTCTTGCTACTTGAAAACAGAATCCTATCCCTTCTAAAATATACTACCTTATCTCAAGAAAATTGTCAGGCATAATAAGATTTATATATAAATATGTTTCATTAAGAGGTGCTTATAGCTTTGGGATAATAAAGCTATACTAATTATTCTAATCACAGTGATATGGGAAACTGAATGATGCAGATCTGTTAATAAGTAAACAATTAAATACATTATGGTATACCCATATATCGGAATGCTGTAGAGCAAACATTTTGATTAAAAAATACACATAAGATAGAAAAATGGACAAATTCTTTCATTCTTCTATCTGTCTATTCAATCATTGGTAACTGACTGACTGCCTTAATGTTCTAGACACTGGTTGGTAAGGACATAGATCTATAAAATGTTGAAATGAAAAGCAAGTTAAGGTGTTTAATTCCCCAAGTAAGGCCTCACTTTCCTTATTTGTAAAGTGAGAGATTGGTGATGGTCCCTGAGGCTGATCGTAGCTGGTCCCCACCTACCTCAGTTCCATTTTCCACATTCTCCTCTTCCTGTTCCATCTTGTCTTAGATCTTTTGTATTTCTACAAGTCCTCTACAATGTCCACTCCTGATCATGGTTCCTTTTCCATTCCCCCTGTTTTCCCTGAGCACTAACATTCACCCCACCTCTTTAGGGATAAAGACCTTTTTATTAGTCACAAGAGAGTGGTTCCATAACTCCCTCCCATTCTGCCATCTTCAGGACACCAAAATTTGCTGACACTCAAGGCCTTGATATAAAATGGCATGATGACCTACACACATCCTCCTGTGTGCCTTAAATAATCTTTAGTTTATTTATAATACCTCATATGATATAGTTTTTATACTTTAAGCAGTCATGAAAAGCATGTTTATATGTGTTCAGCAGAAATGTCATTTTCTTAAATATTTTTACCTGTGTTGGATGAAACTACAGATGTAGAACCCACTAGTCCAAGAGGACTGCTTATATTTTGTAAAGGCTCCACAGTGTTTCTAGGCTCTCAAGTGATTTATCTCTTCTTATTTTCCTTACCTCAGTAACCCCTTTGCAAAATTAAGAAATGTTTATTAGGTCGGGCATGGTGGCACACGCCTTTAATCCCAGCACTCAGGACGCAAAGGCAGATGGATCTCTGCGAGTTCGAGGCCAGTCTTGTCTACAAAGTGAGTCCAGGACAGCCAGGGCTCTGTTACACTGAGAAAACGTGTCTCAAAAAAACAAAACAAGGGCCGGAGAGAAGGCTGTCACACAGACATAGAGAAACCCTGTTGGGTAGTGTTAAGCATTCTAAATGTTAATGAATTGGTCCTGCTTGCTGTCTGTTACTTACATTGTCTCTGATTGGTTAGATAAAAAGCCAAGGCCTGAGTTTGGGCAAAGACAGAGAAAGGTGGGACTTCCTGAGATTAGAACAGGAAGCCTGTGCTTTAGACAGAGGATTAATTCATTCCAGCCAGGAGCAGGAAGAAGAAGGCACACACCATGGGTTAGAAAAAAGAACCTCATTCCACATGGCTAGGAACATCAGCATATCATGGAGTATGGCAGACCAAGGGGACGTATGTATATATGGGGTCATATTTGGGTAATAGAATTAAGAGCTAGCTTAGATGGGCCAACATTCCTCAACTCAGGCCTTAGGCTTGTTAAAATCCGCGTGGTGTCTGTGTATTCATTTATTATGGCGGGTTAAGGATTGGCTGCTGAATCAATTAACAATAATATAAATACTGTTTAAATAGTTTAAATAGCTATATAATTTTTTAACAAAACCCTGTCTCAAAAAACCAAAAACCCAAACAAACAAACCAAAAACCCAAACAAACCAAAACAACAACAGCAAAAACAAAAGAAATCTTTATTAAAATGTCTATTTGTTGGAACTTTGTTTCCTGACTGAACCTTGACTATGAGAATGCCAGAAATCTATGCCTTTCAGTTTTGGCTCTCATGGTTCAAATCATACAAACCCAAAGCAGTCACTGATAATCCCCCTAGGAAGTTCTTAAACACATGGTATCTTAAAACTTTGTCCTGTTTATTTTTTATTTTTTCATTCACTGCTTTAAATACCAGTCTAGACTTTGGACTTCTCACTTTTCCTTGCTCTGTAGAAGTTAATTTATCCCATCTTTATATTCTTACTTGGGTTGCATAAAGAGGAGATAGACATTGCTTGTAACCTCATGGAAGTTACAGAGATTTTCCTGTGTTCTGTGGACTGAGAACAACACATCTCTCTCTCTCTCTCTCCAAAGCACTACTGATAGAAACTATGTATGTGGATAATATAACTGTAATGATCACTCTAATCATAATAGTATTATCCATAAATACACCATTTAATAGGGGAATAGGAGGTAAACATGTTATGGTACACTTATATGTTTAATGCTACATAGCAAACATATTAGCAAAATAAACACTTCAGATAGGAAAATTTAGTAACCCTTTCATTCTTCTATTCATTTATTTGGTCCATCCTAGTTGACTGCCTTTCTCATATGGACATTGATTGGTAAGTCCTGAAGAGTGCTAAAGTTCAAATGGAAAATTGGCATAGATGATATGGACTACGTAGACAGTTTTGTGTGTGCAATAAATACTTTGAGGATAGTTTTTTTTTTATGAGCTCTTCAACTGTTTATTTACTGATTCATTAAACATATGTGAAGAGTTTTTGTTTGTTTGTTTTTGTTTGTTGCTGACCAGGATTTAAGAAGCAGAATCTGTGCACTCAGGCAGCTCACTGTCTGACAGATGATACCGCCTTCCCAACCACTGAAGTGGCAGAGAGCATGGGCATTGAATCTGACATAAAGGGAGACATCAGTACTTGCTGGGTTTATAAAGAGGGTCAGGCAAGGTCACTTGGTTTTTCCTTAAGAAGCCAGTGAAGCATCTCTGTTTTTCTAAAATAAATGTAACTATTGAGCAAGATTCATAAGAGAGTAACACAGTCAAATGTTGTCAAACCTCAGGTAGTCAAAAAAAAATAAGTAAATAGGAGCCAGGCGCTTGCTTCACATGGCGAAACCCACACTTCGGGAGAAGGTAAGTGCTGCGATTCTAAATTCCAGCACAGCTACTCATGAAACGACATTCACCAAGTGAACATAAGAACATTGCTCCGTAAGATACTTGAACTCAACTTCATAGCCTGTCTTGTCAGTCAATAAAAGCTTTCTAGAAATAAAACCCAAAAACAGTTTCCTCTCAGGAGCATCAAATGATAAGCACTAACCCCCTGAAGGGATCAGTGCTTTAGAAAATGTTGGTCATTTTAGCAAATGAATAACATTTAGTAAAAAGAACTTTATTGTACAGAGGAATCTATTTCTACCAGTAACTGCTGAGCCTCCCACCTGCCTGGCCCCAGAAACAAGCATAGTTAAGGCAGAATCTGTGTGTAAATGAGAATATTTTGTAAGGAAGAAGGATGTCATCAGCATATCCAACAAAATGGTGCAGTCCTGTGTGTTAGGTAGGACACAGGAACAATGCATATTCTCCAGAGGAGAGACGTGTTGGCACACTTTTTTATGGGCAAGAATAAATATTTGGGGTTTAGGGTTCATATGGTCTCTTTTGCCTCTATTTCTTCATTCTGCTGCTGTAGCCCTCAAGCAGCTTTGGGAAATATATAACATAACTTAATAATTAGGTTCTAATACATGTTTTTCTTGTAAAAACCAAAGGATAGTCTGGATTTAGTCTCAGGACTGTAGTTTGCTGGCCCCTGACTCAGAGGGTTGGAGAGAAAACCATAAGGGAAGACTTCCAGCAGGGCTGCTGTGTAAATTGTCATGGACACAGAAAGACAGTGCTCCCCAGAGTGAAGGTGTGTCATTCTGAAGGAACAGACCTCAGACATGTAAGGAAGAAGTGTCAAGTTTAATACACATTGGAGATGTGTTACCAGGAACATCAGCTGTTTAGACCTAAACTAATGTCTTCTGGGTTGAATTTTTACATTTTCAACAAGCTCATAAAGGGGTCTGAAAACTACACTGGACATCATATTCATGTGTTGGAAATGGGGATAGCTAGAGTTCTATGAGCAAGGAGCAGAAGGGATGTTGCATAATCAGACCCGAAATGACCTGGAGACTTCCCTGTAAGCTCCATTTCTTCTCTTAATTGTTTAAGGTAGCATACAAGACAATGGTTTTCACTATGGTATTTCCATACCTGTGTCATTAGACTTCACTGTTATTTGCTCTCTCCTGCTACACTCTTGATTCCTAGCCTCATCTTGCTGTCTACATTTTCTCCCCAAATGTTTCTCATCTGTCTTCATATCCCTCAACATTTTCAATGCTCCACCAATTCCTAGTAGCATCATCCTAGTGAGCCAAGCTTTAACACATGAGCTTTTACGAGACAGGGTCCAAACTGTAGGGGTGATCATCAAACCAAGAAGATGGAAGAAATAGTTTGATAGGTGAGTTCAGCTTTATATATGCTGGGTCTGTGACTCCCTGAAGCATCAAAACAAAAAGTTTACCTACACTCATTACCTAGAGATAGATACACCACATGATCCAGCTATGCTACTCATGGGCATATACTCAATCCTACTATAGATATACCTGTTCATCCATGACCATTGCTGCTCTGTTCACAATAGTCAATAAATGGAAGCATTCTATATGTCCATCATTTGATAAATGGATAATGAAATGTGGTGTATTTACTTAACACAATATTATCCAGCTATTGAAGAAAAAGAAAACTATGAAATTCACAGATAAATGGATGGGTAGAAAACAAACATTATGAGTGAGGTAACCCAGACCCAGAAGACAAATGCCACATGTTTTCTCATTTATAGATGCTCTTCCTGAATTTTTAGATATGTTGCTTCACTTGAAATGCCTGTAGAGGCCAGGAAATAAGTGAGGGGCCATGGGGAGGGAAGACAGAATGCAGTGCTATAAAAGGGTAAATGGGAATAGTGGAACCAGAAGCATTAAGTGGGACAGAATTGGGAATGCAGTAGAAGAAAGACTACATGGTGATAGATAACATTAAAATCCTTTTGAATAATCTCATGGAAACCCACTGCTGTAGAAGAACCTTAAAACATACATACACATGAATAAAAATAGCCTAAATGGAGTTACTCCTACAAGGCACCACAGGCTAACAGACAGAACAGTGCCAGAATTGGTTACCTATTTTGAGTTTTTCACCAGTAAGGTCCCATAGACTCTCAAATATTATAGGCTATTGCCAATGCTCTTCATTGCCACTTCTCTCCCCACCTGCTGGGCTACATCAGTATTGATCTTTGTATATTGATACAAAATTAAGATTATATTTGGCCACATTGGTATTGATCTTTGTATATTGATACAAAATTAAGGGTAACGATTCTTAAAGGTATTGTTGTAGTAATACTTAAAAATGAAATGTCAAGTTTTGACCTCTTGCTACCAACCGACATAAACTGTTTAGGATAATTAAGAAACGGAAACTAATAGTCATGAAAAAGTGTCATTTTGTTAGTTACTATGACAGTCTATCACAGTTATTTTCTAAGCTACTCAGAAATCAAGTTGCTAAGAGACAAGCAATATTTGCTTATCTAAATATAAGAGATAGATAGGCATCTTCAAAAACCTCAAGAGATCTGCAGAATATGGCATTCAAAGATGTTTTCTTAAATTAAGATTTTTTGATATTGAGACATGTCAGCTCCTGACAGCACCCCCTATTCTACTCCAAGTAGAAGATGAGCATCAAAGAATCTCCAGTGGGAGATGATTGAATTGGTGGTAAGCCTTTCTCTTGGCAAGAAAAACTCCTTGATTCAACTGTGGACAGACTTCTGTCCAAAAAGGACAAAACTGGAAGCAGATAAGTCGACAGCCTAGCTCTGCCAAGACAGGGTAGGTAGGTCCTTCATAATTCCTGCTCTACAATCAATGTCTGTCAGAGAAACGGGTCCACAAGGCTGAAGATTGATGCTGTAATGTATGGAGAGAAAATGGGAACTGTCCAGGCAGCCACTGGTATGTCATTTCTTAGTTTTGGAAGCTGCGGGCCCTGCACTTCCTATATAATCAGATACATTTATCCCTCTCAGATCTCTGAGGTGGTTGAAGAATAGATAGCTAGAGTCTCATAGTTAAATTTTGAGTTGTTTAGGAATCAAGAGGGTGTTCTGGATCTAAGAAGATATTTTACAAATTATGAGGCAAGTTAGTATGAAAGCTGAGTTAGATATAGAACTTTAAACTCATGGAGATGGTTAAATAGTAGAATGTTAAAGTCAGGTGCCAAATACATATGGACTGGACATTGGGAATGTATGCTAAGCCATACAACTCTTATAATTGTGGCCTATTTATTTCTGTTGTTTTGTATTGTATTTATAGTTATAAGAAAAAGAACCATTTTTTGGACTGAAAGGGAGAGCTGTTGGGGGGAAAAATAAATACCTTAAACTAAAAAAAAAAAAAAAAAAAAGAAGGGAAGAGGATGGGGAATTGAGGGAGAGGAGGGTGGAAGGGTGGGACTGGAGGGGGAGTAGGGAGGGGATTGTGATTGAGATGTAACTTGAAGAAATAAAAAATAAATTATTTAAAAAATAATAATAATCAAACACTATTGTGTTTTGCTAAAGACACCACATACTTTTCTTTTGTTTTTGTTTCTTTTTTATTGAAGATAATTTTTCATGCAATACCTCCTTATCACAGTTTCCCCTCTCCCAGATCTTCTCAGATTCACCTACTTCCCCACATCCAGCTCCATGCCTTCTTTTCTTTAGAAAACAAACAGACAAAACCCAAACAAAACAGAATAAAAAGAAAAACATAAGGCATAACAAACACACACACACACACCATAAAAATACAAAATCAGAAACCATAATATGCAAGTAAAAACCAGTAAGATAAAAAAAGAAAATCCCAAACAAAGTCATATGAGTTAAGAGTTAGTTTTGTGTTGGCCATTTACTGCTGGGCATGAGGCCTGTCCTTAACTGGGCTTATATACCTAGTGAAACTTCCTTTACTAGCAGTTTTCAGTTGAAAATAGCTTCTTAACACCATATACTTGTCTGGTAGAACATGGAGAAATCAATCCTAGAAGCCTCATCCCTACTGGATAGCTTTCATAGTGCTAGAAGTTACTATGCAAAACTATTTGGGGAAAAAAGTAATCACCAATCTTAACTAGCTGTGAGCCTTACAATAATGAGCATTCAGACAAAACATTCCTACTGGTGCAATTGTGGCATGAATGTCATGGAAGTAAAACAATCACATCCTGATTGTCATCAAGGTCCATTCCACAATATGAAACCCATAATCAGCATCATCGTTGGGTCAAGAACCTGTGGCTAGACTGGTGATAAGCCCTAAGGGAGAATCTACTACTATTATTCTGGTATGTGGACACAGTATCAAACCAACTCTTAATGATTTATTATTATACCCCCAGATTAGTGCTCCCCTCAACCCTCACCAAAGAAGCTTCTTTTTTTTTTTTTTTTTTGCTGTTGATAGTGATTAATCCAGATAACTGACCAGGGTGTAGAAAATAAGAGATTGTAGAATGTTTTGGCTCAAATAGGACATCTATATCATACTTTCTGCTCCCAAGGCTCAGAGATTGCTGTGGAGGAATAGGTGGAAAGAGTGTAAGAACCAGAGGTGTCAGAGAACCACAACAAAACTGTTTTCTAGCTAGAACATGGAACTTGCGCATATGAACCCTACGGTGGTTTTGACAGTGTACACAAGACATGTGCAGGCTCAATCCAGACAAAATTTAATATGGGGTTGGGGGTGAGTCACTGAGGAGCTACTGGCAATTGATAGCTACTTAGGGACACAGAAAGTTCACAGCTTTCTTTAAGGGTGTGGTCTCAGACAGGTGAACCATGCTCCAGTAGGATAACCACAAACTCAATATACGGACATCACAAATTGGGCTTGATTAGTTAAAAAAAAAAAAAAAAAAAAGAACACCAAGTTGGGTGGTTAGCAAAGTGGGTTGTAGGTCTGGGAGTAGTTTGAAGAAAGGCATTGAATATGGGCAAAAAATTGTATGAAATTTTGAAGAACAACAAAAATGAGGAAAGAAAAACAAATTAGTTGAAAAATATGTTTACCCACTATGTCCATATATAAAAGCCTGGGGCTTAGAAATGTGTCTGGCTAGAGTTCACTGCGTACAGATTAATGCTGAAGCTTTGAGAGAAGCCAGAATTTCTTGAGAAGAGAAACAAGATCACAGATAACATCTAGAAGCCAGTAGAAGGAGAACAACCAAAATAATAGCAATATTATTTTGTGGTCAGGATAGGCCAGGCACCACTGTAAGAGCATTAAATATGTTCACTCATTTGATCATCACACTAATCTGCATGCACACTCTTTATTCTCATTTACAGAGGAGAGAACGGGTACAAGGATTGGGAATGTCTTCTCAGCGAAGTTGCACAGTACTATTTGATCCTAAGTAGTTTGGCCTGCAGTATTGTTCTTGGCAGAAGAAAGGGGTCAATGAGACTGCATGCCAAAGCAGAATCAAAAACACGGAGAACTGGGAAGAGAAAGGTTTGAAGCAGACAAAGCCAGGCCAGAACTGTGTATCAGAACATAATAGGCTTAAGATGATGGGGCAATAATAACAGGAAGTGCAGTCAGTCCAACACTGCAATCACAGCACACCACACACAGAACAGCTGCTCTTCTAGAATGCTGAAGAATCTCTGAGAATACATGAGTGTCACCCTGCAAAGCAAGAGAAACTTCCCAGGTTCGATTCAAGTCTTGGAGATGAGGAGATGGTCTTGGGGTATAGAGTAGAGAACCGGTGTAACAGCGTGCAACCTTAATAGTAAAGGACTTTTATGGCTGGGGTCAGAGAGAGATGCTTCCTAAAGAGGAGAATGGGTCATGAAGAAAAGCTCAGAGCAGGTCAAGGAGCTATCAAAGGCAATGATTCCCTTTGGCAAAAATAGAGCTCTGCTAGGTCTTTGTACTTCAGCAAGATCTGTACCTCATTTTCATCCACAGAACAAGAAGACTTTACAGCTGACACTGTAAACTGCCTGGTGTGTAACCGTTGTTACTGCAGCAATGGAAAACAAATGCAAGTCTGCATTTCTTCTTAACAGCTTCCCTAGGGAGCATGACCTCCTGTCCACCCCAGGCTGAGGTGGTCAGCCTCATGAGGGGTCCTCGAATGAGAGAGATGATGAATTTGGTTCCATCTGAACTTCCTTAATCAATTTTCAATTTACTCAACTACTCAAAAAAATAAAGGTTAATTCTCAGGTTTTTTAGAAATTTATCAAAACCAGTGATAGAGTGCAAGCCAGTAATTATTTACTGATTATATCTCTGTGTCCATCCATAACATTGCAATTCAATTCTTAGCCACATAATGTATCTCTGTGGACACTTGGTTTGACATATGTTTGAAAAACAGGGACAAAGTGACATTAAATTACATTAAGTTTTAAATGTAGCATTTAAATCAACTTTTTAATTAATAATGTTGAGGATTTATGTGATTTGAGTTATAAAATTGATCCTGACTAAACTCAATGCTCACATAATTAAATTTCTGATATAATTAACAATGAATAAAACCCTTCCGGCAGATAACTATTGCATTTTAAGGCTCATTTGAAATACCATATTCTTTAAAAATCCCACTCCATTTTCCTTAAACATTTATCTAAAATAACTTATAAATTACCCCCTATTTATTTAGCAAGGGATTTGAGATAGCTCAAAGCAAAGCATAGATTCATGTGTTTTCATTCTATATTAGTTTTTTTTTTCAAAACTGGTT
>CAJQZJ010001638.1:5852950-5886659 GCA_907164525.1 Lophiomys imhausi
GCAATGTGAACACTGGAAGTCTGACCAAATCATTTGTAAGTACCTCAGTGGCAAATGTGGGATTACATGATCAAGTCTCCCAAAAAATGGAGGAAAAGAGAAAATAAACCTGACGCTATTACATTTACTCCAACACATCCTGCCAAGCAGTACCAAACCCCAAAATCTATGGCATTAATCATCTGCCATAGTAGGCTTTTCCCCTCAGTTAGGGGGTCTTAAAGTAAAATGTTAGTTTGGAGCAATTTGGTTTTTTTTTCTTTTGCTACAGATATGGTGTGTGACCATTGTTACTGCAGCAATGGAAAACAAATGCAAGTCAGCATTTCTTCTTAACAGCTTCCCTAGGGAGCATGACCTCCTGTCCACTCCAGGCTGGGGTGGTCAGCCTCATGAGGGGTCCTTGAAGGAGAGATATGATAAAGTTGGTTCCATCTCAACTTCCTTAATCAAATTTCAATTTACTCAAACCTCACTAATGGGCTGGTACATACCCCTACAGCAACTGGACTGAGTTGTTCGAATGGAGGCATCATGGATGAGGACATGACTTGGGGTCAGACTGTCTGAGTTCAGGTCCTCTTCTGCTACTTGCTATGAGCTTTCAACCAACATCACTTGACTCAATCAAGGAGCTTCAAGCTCCTTGTCAATAAAAAAAAAAAATGGAGATATTGGTAGCATCTGCCTTCAAGCTAGAGCAATTCCACTTAGGCAGCAAGAGGCACAAAAGCAGGGAGTAGTCACAATTATACAGTGACAATGTCATGGGAGAAAAACAGATCCACGGTGGAAAGCTTTAAATTGGAGACTCTGGCCCTGGCCCACCTGGGTGCCAGGTGTTTGGTTCTACAACTTCCCAGTTGTGTGGCTTTGGACAGGTAACTAGACCTAACACGAGATTAACAGTAACATTTACATTGACTGTCAACATGACTGAACTGATAGATACCTACTATATTAGTAAAGTGTGCTTCTGGGAGTACCCGTGAGGATTGTCCTAGAGAGGACTGATTAAGAAGGTGATAAAGCCACCCACACTCACCCTTCATGAATGTGGTTGGCTTTATTCGATCTGCTGGGGGCCTGGATAGAGGGAAGCACTAGAAAGAGGGATCTCGGGGATGTAGGCATTTTCTCTCTGCCATGGCATAACAGCCATGATGTTCACCATATCCTCTCCACTATGGATTAGTATTTTTTGAGGTTCATTATTACTCTGCAACCAGGTTGGCCTGATCTATCAGGAAGTTCTGCCTTGCCTCAGACCCAAAGCAAGGAAGCCAGTGACTATGAATTAAAGTCTCTGAAATCATGGGTCAAAATAAACTTTTTTTTTTTTACTGCAAGCAGTATATTTCAGTTATTTGTCACAGCAAAAGAAGGCCTAACAGAACTCATAGGGCTGTGAGTAGGGTTATGTATTATACTTCACTAATACCTGGCTCAGAGAGTATACACAAGGTATATTAGCTGTGTTCTTATTGTCCCTATGAGTATTATCATATTAATACTTTCTTTATTGTGCACAAGATGTGATGTTAAAAGTTCCATACCATGAGGTCTGATTACCAATACCACTTTAAGAATATGCGAACCAGCAGAAGGGAGGTAAAATAATGAGTCTCATTAACTGAATTCTTGACCAATGGAACTGGAATTGGAGTCTTTGTAAAGGCAAGAGACAACCTTGCAAGCTGTATCATAATGGACGCAAATGTCTTCAAGGAAAACAGTAACACTGAGAAGCAGGAATGTGTATTAAACAGCAGTGCCCACAACTGCTGTCCTCCATTGTGAGAAGTATTCTCGAATTCATAAATACAATCTTTTGCTGTGAGGAGAAAGCATACAGATCGCTCCTCTATTCTAACACTTTCATTTTTCATGATGAGGACAGGGAGGCCAGAACAGCTCAATGGTGATCCTAAAACAAATAAGTTCAGAAGTAGGATGAATAATAAGCTAAATCAGACCCAGTCATAACAAGTTGCTATGGCAACATGGTAGACAACAAATTTTAAAATCCTTTAACACCATAGAGTGTTGGCTATCAATAGTAAGAAATTTGAGAAACAGAGTCAACCAGTGCTTTCAGGATTTGTGGAAAGTGAGCTCTCATGAAAAGTCACCACTTAAGAGTGTACTGGGGTCACATTGTGGGGATCCAAGATGGCGGTGGCTGGCGTGGACGTATTTTGATTTCGGGGTCAACAATCACAAGGCGGCAAGTGTTCCAGGACGCTGTAAAAAGGGCACGACCCCTTCTAAATCTCACCCGGCTACACAGGGAGCACGGAAGATGCCTGGGCAGGACACCACTTCTGAATCTCGGACAAGCTAGGAAGCCTCTGGACCCAGGAATTGAGATAACCCATCCCCCCAAAAGGAGAAATCCCGGTAAGTTCCAACCTAATATCCAGCCGGCAGATTCAGAAACCACGCAGAGATAATCCCCACCCTGCTGGGCACTCCCAGGTCTCACACAGACGATCCAATCCAATTATCTAGCAAAAGGTTGCAACCCTTGGAAGTGAGCTGGAGATTCCCTGCAAAGTGCCTTTAGACCACAGATTGCAGTCTGTGACCTCACCAGCCAGTTTCCAAGCAGCCAGTTTCCGAGCAGCAAGGCTACTGCAGCTGAACTACAGACTTACCCTCTACAGGAACCAACCCCGGGAAAACTAGTCTTATGAGTACAAGCCCTTTCAGCGGCAGGGAATCAGAGCTTACTTGTAAACAGCCCTGCCACCTGAATTAATTAGGTCCCCACCTGGGAGGCGGGACTGAATGACGCACCTTATAGGGGTGGAGTAAGGCAACTCGAAACCTACACCACAGTGCCCCCTTTGGACCCAAGTCCAGAAAACAGCAAATTCCACATGGCCAGAGGCCAGAGACAAAAAAAAAAAAAAAAAAACAGAGTGAAATGTCTTCAAAAAAAGAAAGCAACGCTATTCCGTCCAGCCTGAACCACCTCACCACAACTGAAACACATAAAAATGATGACAATTCTACAGTATGGAAAGTGATAAAAATCCCTTCAAGAAGAACTTAAAACTATGAAGGAATTCAAAGAAGCCACAATCTTACAAGTCAAAACAATGGATAACATCATTAAAGAGCTCCAAGCCAAGGTGACCCAGCTTGAACAGGAAAAGGATAAAGCAATGAAAGATCTCCAGACAAAAACAAGCAAACTGGAGAAGGAAATGTACAAAACGAACACTACCATTCAAGATATGAAAATAGAAATGGAAACAATAAAGAAAACACAGGCAGAGTTAAAAGAGGAAATGGAGAATCAAGAGAACAGGAACTATGGATATGAGTATCAAAAATAGAATGCAAGAGATGGAAGACAGGATCTCAGGCATGGAAGATTCGATGGAAGAAATCAGTACAACATCCAAAGAAAATGAGAAAGCTAAAAAATCTCTCACCCACAACATCCAAGAAATCAAGGACTCAATGAAAAGATGGAACCTAAGAATTATAGGCATAGAGGAAAGAGAAGACTCCCGACTCCATGGTCCAGGAAATATCTTCAACAAAATCATAGAAGAAAACTTCTCAAACCTAAAGAAAGAGATGCCAGTAAAACTCCAAGAGGCTTACAGAACACCAAACAGATTAGATCAGAAAAGAAACTCCTCTCGCCACATATTAATAGAAATTCCAAATGTAGAGAACAAAGAAAGGATATTAAAAGCTGTAAGAGAAAAAGGCCAAGTCACATACAATGGCAGACCCATCAGAATCACACCTGACTTCTCCTCAGAAACTTTAAAAGCTAGAAGGGCCTGGAGAGATGTCCTACAAGTCCTGAGAAGGCGTAGGTGCCCAGCCAGACTACTATATCCAGCAAAACCCTCTATCAACATAGAAGAAGAAAACAAGATATTCCATGACAAAATCAAATTCAAACAATATCTCCTCACAAACCCAGCCCTACAGAAGATCCTAGAAGGAAAATTCCAACACAGAGAAGATAACTACACCCAAGAAAACAGAGGAAATAGAAACCTCCACAGCAACTAAACAAAAGAGAAACACAAGACAGCCAGTTAAACCAAAATAACGGGAAATAACAACCCCTGGTCACTAATATCCATCAACATCAATGGACTCAACTTGCCAATAAAAAGACACAGACTTACAGACTGGATCCGTAAACAAGACCCATCTTTTTGCTGTATACAAGAAACACACCTCACTATTGAGGATAAACACTACCTCAGAGTAAAGGGCTGGGAAAAGGTTTTCCAAGCAAATGGACACAGGAAACAAGCTGGAGTAGCCACCCTAATATCAAACAAAATAGACTTCCAATTGAAGTTAATAAAAAAAGACAGAGAAGGGCATTACATACTCATTAAAGGAAATATCCACCAAGAGGTCATCTCAATATTGAACATCTATTCCCCAAATACAAAGGCACCTACATTTATAAAAGAAACACTTCTAAACCTTAAATCGCACATTGATCCAAACACTTTAATAGTGGGAGACTTCAACACCCCACTCACAATGATGGACAGATCATCAAGACAGAAGCCAAACAGAGAAATAATGAGTCTAATAGAGATCATGAACCAAATGGACCTAACAGATATCTACAGAACGCTTCACCCAAACACAAAAGAATACACCTTCTTCTCAGCACCTCACGGAACCTTCTCCAAAATCGACCATATAGTTGGACACAAAGAGAGCCTCAACAGATACAAGAAAATTGAAATAACCCCTTGTATCTTATCAGATCACCATGGAATAAAGCTGGACTTCAATAGCAAAAGAATCAACAGAAAGTCTACACTCACATGGAAATTGAACAACTCTTTACTAGAGGACCACTGGGTCAGGGAAGAAATAAAGAAGGAAATCAAAGACTTCTTAAAATCCAACGAAAATGAAGACACAACATACCCAAACCTATGGGACACAATGAAAGCTGTGCTACGAGGAAAGTTCATAGCAGTAAGTGCCTTCAAAAAGAAAATTGTGACAGCTCATATTAGCGAATTAACAGCTAAACTGGGTGAATTGGAAAAAAAAGAAGCAAACACTCCAAGAGGAGCAGAAGGCAGGAGATCATCAAACTTAGGGCTGAAATCAACAACTTAGAAACAAAAAGACCTATACAAAGAATCAATGAAACCAAGAGTTGGTTCTTCGAGAAAATCAACAAAATAGACAGACCCTTAGCCAAATTAACTAAAAGACAGAGGGAGAAAACACAAATCAACAAAATCAGAAATGAAAAGGGAGAAATAACAACAGACATTGAGGAAATCCAGAGAATATTTGGATCCTACTTTAAAAATCTATACTCTACCAATTTTGAAAATTTAAGTGAAATGGACAATTTTCTTGATAGATTCCACCTACCGAAGTTAAATCAAGATCAGATAAACAGATCAAACAGCCCTATAACCCATAAGGAAATAGAAACAGTCATTAAAAATCTCCCATTCAAAAAAAAGCCCAGGGCCAGATGGCTTTAGCATGGAATTCTACCGGACCTTCAAAGAGGAGCTAACACCAATACTTTTCAAACTCTTTCACAAAATAGAATCTGAAAGAACATTGCCAAACTCATTCTACGAGGCCACAATCACCCTGATTCCTAAACCACACAAAGACCCAACAAAGAAAGAGAACTTCAGACCAATCTCCCTCATGAACATAGATGCAAAAATACTTAATACTAGCAAACCGAATTCAAGAACACATCAAAAGTATCATACACCATGATCAAGTAGGCTTCATCCCAGGGATGCAGGGATGGTTCAACATACGAAAGTCTATCAACGTCATTCACCACATAAACAAGATGAAAGAAAAAAACCACATGATAATCTCGCTGGATGTAGAAAAAGCATTTGACAAAATCCAACACCCCTTCTTGAATATGGCATTCAAAGATGTTTTCGTAACTTTAGATTTTTTTATATCAAGACATATCAACTCCTGACAGCACCCCCTATTCTCCTCCAAGTAGAAGATGAACATCGAAGAATCTCCAGTGGGAGATGGTTGAATTAGTGGCAAGCTTATCTCTTGGCAGGAAAAACCCCTTGCTTCAACTGTAGACAGACAGAATGCTGTCCAAAAAGGACAAAACTTGGAAGCAGGTAAGTCGACAGCCTAGCTCTGCCAAGACAGGGTAGGTAAGTCCTTCATAACCCCTGCTCTACAATCAATGTCTGTCAGAGAAGTGGGGCCAAACGACTGAAGATCGATGCTGTAATGTAAGGAGAGAAAATGGGAACTGTCCAGGCAGCTACAGGTATGTCATTTCTTAGTTTTGGAAGCTGCAGGCCCTGTACTTCCTATAAAATCAGATTTATTTATCCCTCTCAGGTCTCTGAGGTGGTTGAAGAACAGATTGCTAGAGTCTCATAATTTAATTTTGAGTTGTTTAGGAGTCAAGATAGTGTTATAGATCTAAGAAGATACTTTTAAAATTGTGTTGCAAGTTAGTATGAATGTTGAGTCAGATATAGACCTTTAAACTCATGGAGATGGTTAGATAGTAGAATGCTAAAGTCAAGTACCAAATACATATGGACTGGTCATTGGGAATGTACGTTAAGCCATATAATCCTCATAACTGTGGCCTAATTACCTCTGTTGTACTCTATTGTATTTGTTATTATAAGAGAAAGAGCCATTTGTTGGACTGAAAGGGGAAACTGTAGGGGGAAATAAGATATACCTTAAACTTAAAAGAAAAAAAAAAGAGAAGAGGATGGGGGGTTGAGGGTGGGAGAGTGGGACTGGAGGGGGAATAGGGAGGGGACTGCGATTGAGATGTAACTTGAAGAAATAAAAAATAAAGGAAAAAAAGGGGAAAAAAAAGAGTGTACTGGACAGGTGTATGCATAGGCGTGTGGATGCGAAGAAGGGGCTTTCAGAGCATATGGCCACATAGAATGTCTTTATGCATGAGGTAGGCTAAATGCCCTTACAGCCACCATCCCAGCTGGAAGTTCTATTAAACACATTAACATCTTTCACCGAGGGCTTGCATTCAAGTAATGCCAATGAGTGTCACTGGCAGTGAGTTCAAACTTTTTCACCTCACAGAGCAGAGCCTCAGGAAGTAACAGACGAGCCTTTGAAAAGCTCAGAAGGGTAGAAACTAGGGTGCTCTTGATTCACTTGAAATGAAAATTAAATTCGAAACTAAGGAACTTCATTGTTTTATAATTAACTTCAGAATCGCAATGTTGAAATATATTTTGGGTACTGCAGTGAGTCCTAGTGATTAAGAACAGACTCTCGGGGTTAACTAGCTCTGGGACCTGGCAGAGGGCACCCTTAATGATTCAGTTCCTTCATCCTCCAAATGGGGGTAAAGACAGGGTCTGTATCCTAGTAATTATTTTGAAGACAGAATGAGTCACACAGTTAAAATAGTACCTTTCTCTACAGAACATTCACTAATCATTAACTGCTGCTACTTCCACCACTGAGATAGGACTTCCTTTTCATAAAGCCTTTACTCCATTTTTTTTCTATTATTGGGTTTTGTGCTTTTCTTTAAGTCATGACCTCTAATGGCATCTCCAGTTTCTCAGTTTGTTCATCGTTCTCCCACACCATCCACTCCTTTAAATCGCTTCAAATCACCACACGGTGATTTTTCACAGTTCCATGAACACATGTGTGTCATCCTTCCTGGCTGCATTCTGTTCCCTGGTGCTGATTCTTGCTCACTTTGACCCGCCCTACTCCTACAAAAGGAAGCCCAAGCATGTCCCCTTTGTAACCCCACCGTTGTGGGACCATCAACCATTCTTCAGCTCCTTCCGAAAATCTTGCAGTTTCTCCTCCCTCCCTGTTTCAGTGAAATTCCACAGACTTCTATTTTAGCAATAGTGGAAGTTTCCCTGCTGGGCTGTGTTCTTTCACTGATGTATCCCAAGTATGGGATCTTAGATGGCATTCGGTGAATTTCTGCAGAAGGATGAAGGAAAAGAGGGATGGGGGGGAGTGACAACTGCTGAACAGGGAGGAGTGACAACTGCTGAACAGGGGGGAGTGACAACTGCTCAACAGGGCCAACCCCTTCTTTGATACCGGATTACGAGACAGACTGAAAAAGTCCTCTGCTTGCATTTTGACTGGTTGGCAAATGTCTCATCTGTTTTCCAGAGAACAAATCAGTCTTTAACTATTAATCCATTAACAATTTGTGATGTGCCTAGCACTGCTAACACCAACACATGTAAACATCTCAGCCCTCAGGGATTCCTACCTCACAGAGAGAACACAATTAGGCGCACGCTCTAGTAGACGTGTCTAACCTTTGACACTGTGTCTACAAAATTCACATTCAAGTTTTGCACAACCAGGTTACTAGAATGAACCACAAAACAATCTCGTGATGTTTAGAGCAGGCCTATGACTTTATGTCAGTAACATGACGGCCCACAGCTCCAGGAGTCATCCTCTCTGTTTGTTCAGGCTGGATCTACCCTACAAGCCTGGGAGTTTCATCTCGTAGTCCTTCCCCTGTAACGTGACTGCTGTGGAAAGGAGAAGTACAGAAACTAAAAGGCTTAATGGGGTGCATAGCAATGCAACCCGTATTTACGTGGCCTGCTTCACTGACAGAAATGCTAGCTGCACTAGATATGTTTTAGGAAGAGAGGTTTCTGGTGTTCTGCTCAATTTACTAATTGAAAGGAAGCTTTACCCCCACTTTATCCCACTGTGAGTTCATTTGTCCATTTAACAGACTTGCAGGGGATTGACACCATGATAGTAGAGTGCGTGAGACAGTTGTATTTATCTCCTTTAGGAGTAGAAAATCCTACCTCCTTTGTGTCACAAGATTCTTCCCCAGAGACAAGTTACTTAAGGCACACTAACTCAAATCCTACAAAGACCTCGCCAGGGTCTGAAGACTCAGAAATAAATATTGACTGGCAAATCGGCGTCTGTGTTACTGAGACGGGAAAACCTGAGATTCATCAATTGTTGATTTTCTTCATTTAAAGAATTCTTATTCTCTAATGAAAGCAAATGAAGCAGGAGAACCAGGTGCTCCCCTCATTAAAAAATAAAATGCAATAAAAGCAAAGCAGCCAACAGCCAAAGTACAGTTCTGTCTAGGGAGACTGGGCCAGAGCTGTGAAAAGACAGCCCCACTAACTTATTTCTGTGCCTGCTGCTTTAGGAAACTTCAGGCAGCAACAGCTCAGAAAGAGCCCTCGTTGGCTCTAGGTCTGATTCAGCAAGGGTTGGAGATAGGGAATAGGGAGGGGACTGCGATTGAGATGTAACTTGAAGAAATAAAAAATAAAGGAAAAAAAAAAAAGGGTTGGAGGTAGGGAACAAGCAACCTTCCGGTATTACCACCAGATGTCAATGCATGTATCTATTGAGAAGCCAGCATGAATTTCCAGCTGTGTGTTGGAGTTCTCACTGAGAGATGTTGACTCCTGATGAAAAACTACATTAGAGAAGGCAAAACTAGCTGCAAAGTGACTGGTATCTCTCTCGGTGTTGAACACAACAATGTCAAGCACGCATTGTCTCATTTGAATTCTCTGGGCTGTTTCCTTACAGGGCAAGACTGAGTCAGATGCACCACTACCTCCTTAGATGTTCAATTAAAGAGGCCTAGGTGGGGCTGGGGAGATGGCTCAGCAGTTAAGAGCATTTGCTGTTTTTCGAGGGGACCCAAGTTCAGATCCTACAGCCTACATCAGGCAGTCTATAGCTGTTCTCCAGTTCTAAGGGATCTGATGCCTTTCAGGGCTCTGTAGACACACACACACACATACACACACACACATACACACACACACATACACACACATATACACACATACACACATATACACACACACATACACACACAGACATGCACACACACGCGCGCACACACACAAATAAATAAAAATAATAAATCTTGTTAAATTGGTATAAATTCTCTCAACTGTAGGCAGGAGGGGTTGTACTCAAACTCAGTCAGTCTGCACCCCCAGTCTCCCAGGACTCTTGTTTTGTGGTTGCCAAGGCCAGAGTTATTGTCTCGATGAAAAACATATACCATTTGGGGGGTCAGTAGAGAAAAATATGAGTTGAGACCAATGAAAACTGTATGTTTTTATAACAATGTTAATGTGTGTGTGTTTGCATTGTGTGATATTTAAATCAAGCTAATTCACATATATGCTACCTCACATGTGACTTTCCATGGGCATCTGAAGCCTCTTTCCAGAGATTTTTCACATATGTGTTTTTACTAAATCAGTTAACAAGCTTTGAAGTCCAGCTCCAGAACATAATCCTCTGCCACTGGCCACCATCTGTCCATTCTTCACCTTAGCTTCTAGCTTCTGTCAATAGCACTGATATTCTCTGATTCAGTAGATTCAACACTTTTAGAGCCACAGTTCAGTAAGATCATGTGGTATTTGCCTTTCTATATTTGGAAGAATGGAATCTTCTGAATGGAACCCACATTCAGATCCCAATGCCCACTTACCATATTGGCCTTCAAGTTCAACCATGTCATCAGTGAGAGAAATTTCTTCTTTTTGAAGATGTCAAGTAGCCATACCAATTTTGAGCAGAAAGAATCTTTGTTTTGGAGGTTATATTGCAAAATTCAAGTGATCAAAACAATGTGGTACTGGCATAAAAACAAGTACATAGAACAACAGAACTGAATGCAGAACCAAAAAGAAAATAAACATAGACACGTATTGTCAATTAACATTTGATGAAGTGTCTAAGAACACGTTTTGGGGAGAATTCAGTGCCTTAAGAAAGTGGGGTCAAGAAATGTGCTTTCTTCGCTTGTGAAATAAATATTTACCTATTCTTATTGCCAATCCCTTTCTATTTCTCCTTATGTCCTTCTATATATGGCTTTCTACCATCTTGGGTGTTAACCTGAGGCTCCCCCCTTTCTCTTTGGCATCATTCCTACCCCTGCTAAATCACGTACACTAGGAGACAAACATCTTTACTTTTCTCTTTCTGAAGCATTCCTTGACACAGCAGCCCCTTCAAACTATGGTCCCATTTTCCTGCTTATCCACAACAACACTGTGGCTGAAGATGACTCTCCAGTGGGTTTCTGGTTGTCATTCCTCCTATTCCACTCTCATGACTTGTGTCAAGCCCCATCACTAGTAATTCCTTCCTTTAAGTTGTACATTTCTCAATAGACCATCTTTCTGCCTGAGGGCTTTCCTTGCCCTGGCCTTTGGGACAACAAACTCAGTTTTCTACATTTCATAAGGGTCTCACCATAGGAGCAGCTATATAATTTGCGGAACTTGGTCAAATATGAAAATATGAATGCTTGCTAAAATTGTTTAGAATCCCAAGACTGCAATAACAAACCATCAAACTAAGTATAGGACCCTGCTATGTGTAGGATCTTTGTGCCAGGTGGCCTGTCCACAAAGCCAGCTCTGATTTCTGTCTGTATAAATACAGGAAGTCCCCAAATACTGTCTCAACCCATTTTCTTCCTTTCACTATAGAGCTCCCTTTAAGAATCTCATATGCTTCCAAGGCTTCATAGCAATATCTTTGCTGATGGCACCTAAGATCTCTACTCTCAATTCCTACAGATATGTTTAGCCAACTGCCATCTCTAACAGGATATCTAAGAAGTACCTCAAACTTGTTGTGACCAAAACCAATGAGTTCCTTCATTTCCTCCCCATAAACCTGTCTCTGCCCAAGGCAACTGATTTCAGCAAATGACATCTTTGATTTAATTTTTCCAGCTTGCTATGCCCCAAGTCTGAAAGCCACTCTTGGTTTCTTTATTGCTCTCATAGCCCAAATCCAATCCATCAGCAAGTCCTAGCCTGACCAAACGTTACCATGTCCACTGCTTCCCCTGTAGTTTGGTATCTATCTGAGAACAGAGGGCACAGTGAGTGTGTGTCCATGAATATGTGGGGAAAAGGCCTTGGACAAGTTTAGATGCAATTTTGTATGACGTTCCTAGTACTACAATTGGATGCTTGATAAATGGCAGTTGTAGGTAGGGTGTTGTTGGGAATAAAAAACTTATTGGAAGAGTTACTGATGCCATGGAGAGACAGACAGACAGGCAGACAGGCAGGCAGGCAGGCAGCATGTGGTAGACTCTGAGAATAATTATGGTCCTTAGTAACAGAGAGACAAACAGCACAGCAGGGGCTCTGAAGAGAGAAATTGGGACCTGTCTGATGATATTTTTTTTAAACTTCATCATCATGGTAGCTAGTTATTCACTAAAACAAATTCCTTTTATTTCCCCTGTACACAAATTAGATTACATTTTTAGGATCCTTTGCAGAAAGCATGCCCACATGCCTGAATTTTAGCCAGCTACTCTTAGTGAAGGCCGCCCTCCTTCATAGAACCTTCCTGAATCATCACGCATTCTGTCTTTTCACAGTTTTCTGGCTGCTTGCTCTGCCAAAGCTGACCTTGGAAACCACATGTGGAAAATGGCAGAGCCAAGCTCTGGGTCCCTAGAGTTGAGGCAATGTTTCTCGCCCTTCAGAACAGGAAGATGGGCTCAGTGAGAAATGTCTGCTGTGATGAGCTCTGGGGATATTGAAGTTTGATAGTACAGCAGCTAGTTACCTTATTACAGCCCAGGGCCTGATGCCAGAGAAGTAGAAGAGGGAGACTCTCAGCATGCTGGTTTGGAACTCATAGCCTGCAGTACATCAGAAGGGGCCTCTTCTAGTAACACTTTGCTGTGCACGATCTCATCTCATGGTCAGGTAAAGACTATGCATGGGTTTTGCTACTGTTTCCTGGCATGTGGTAGACTCTAAGTAAGTATGTATTAAGTTCAAGTGGAGAGAGAAAATTCCCTTATGGTTTGGCAATATTATCTATATCCCATAGAATCATGCAAGACAATTACAATTGCTTGCAATGACTTATAGAAATTACATAACTAATTTTCATGTGGCTGGTGTCCTATTTTTTTAACAAATTATAGTTACTTCAATATAAATTAAAGTGCAAATGAGGTCATTCTTGATGCTCTTTCCTATGAATGTACAAATTAAGAAAACTCTTGCTGAAATATATTCATTTACTGAAGCTAGAAGAATTGCTACTTACATTTATTTTTTAATGACTTGCTCAGCTGAAAATGCATGTTAATCCTGCAGCTCTTTGTCATAAGAACTTAGCACCATAACACACTATGCAAATAGCAACCTGGACACATTAACTCTTTTCCCAACCACATCCGTTTACAAAGAATTTTCAGAAAATGGAGTTGACTTTGAGGTCACATATCATGATTGCAGAAGACTGGTCTGAACTTTCAAGTACCATAGCTAGTTTCTTCTTTCACTATTCCTGAGATGGCAGCTAGAGAGCTGTCATGTGATCATTTAGCTTTTGTGTCTTTCTCTTAACTGAAGGGAAACAAAGAAACAATAGAAAAGTAGAAAACCCTTTTATGGAGTCTCCAAGCTATGTTAGAGCATGGCATTTAGTAGATTCTTAATAGATGTTCAATGAGTAGATGAAATAAGATTGAAAAGTTAAAGCAATGGCCATTTGCCTATAAAGACTAGGCAAACAGCACCATGAACAAATAGCAATTTTTGTATTTGGGTTATCAGTAGTAATTGTTTATAAGTGAAAGGACATGTCAGCTAAAAGTTTACTCAGTTGAACACCATACACTGAACAATCTTTTGTTGTGGAGTTATGACCTTCCAGAAGTTATATGTTGAAAGTTTCTATCCTAGAGCCATGATATTAGAATGTGGGGTCTTTGTAAGTGATTGGGTGATGGGAGAGAACTCCCATGAATAGGGGTCTCACAAAAGAGCCTCCAAAGAGCTTGCTCATTCTTGGTACCATTCAGGGACTTTGCAGCAAGATGGTCATGTGCAAGCCAGGAAGCAGATGCTCAGCACACCCTAACTCTCTTGACTTGACTTTGGCTTCCCAATCCTCCAAAACTATGAGAAATAAATTTCTATTTTCTATAATCCTTCAGATCTGTGCTACCTAATTATAGCAGCCTGGATGGACAAAGATACCCTGTGTAAATGGTAAATAAATTAACAGTCCTTGATCTCCAGGTACTCAGGGCTCAGGAGGAGAAAATTGGTAAAAACCTATTACAAAGCACCAGAAGTCTGATGCTACAACAGAAGGGCAAACAGAGAGCATCAGGCCATAGCTCTGGCACCAGCTAATTGCCTCCACTTTTCCTAAATGTCACTGTGTGGACAGAATCTGACTTTCAAAGAATGGCAATAACCATCCTGTCTCACCTTGTCCTTCTCCAACAACACAGGCATAGAAATGACCTTCTTTCTTTGAATAACAGCTCACCAAGTTCCTAAACTATAACCACACCATGATGGATAGAGACAGACTCCCAGGAAGAGCCCCAGCAGGATTCCCAGGGCCCAGTTCACATCTAGAAACAGTGATATTCAGGGGTAACTGTGCCACTTCTTAGATGTGGATTTTTATCATCTCCAGGCACTGGATAGAAAGAAAGGATTCATTAGAGACAGAGGTCAATTTACTCATTCTCCAGGTGGATAAGGACACATCCTATCAACACCTGAAAATATTGTTATGGGGAAAGAGGCTTCTCTACATTTCCAAAGTCTATACTCTTAACTTATAGAACCCCGAATCATAAATGTGGAGGTCTAAAGAGATTTGAGGAACAGATTTAAAAAAATAGTCAGTTGCTATGTAAAGAATCTGGGTATTGATTTCCTGGACTATAGTTTACTGAGCGGTACTACAAAGGTTTATTTATTGCCCTGCATTCTGGAAAAGGAGCTTAAACACTAATTAAATTTTAAATGAAAGCAATCAGTGATAAAAGTGACCCAAAGGCTAAGGGATTAAAATAAATCACGCTGTAATGGTATTTAAAAGTTGAAAATTACTCGGGATGCAGTTCTTTTAAAAACTATCACAAATATGCAGGGTGACAAAACAGTCATGATTCAAGGGCTAGACTATAAATAATGAATGAAAAGTTCAAATGAACCTTCACCATATTAACTTGGCTTTTCAGTAGATGACCAGTGCTTCCTAACTAAATCCTATTAGCTGTAAAACAGGATAAGAATAAATAAATAAACAGAAATAGTTATTGCTGCAATCTTTTAATGGAAGTCACAGGATTCTCTGGTGTTTTAGATATGGTACACTTTAAACAGGGTCTGCTGAAAGCTGTATAAAATGCAGCAACATGCCAAAAGCACCAAGGACATCCCTTAACTTAGGATCTTGACACCTGTTTCCAACTTTCAAACAGCCATATCCATCTTTAAGTTCCAGGAACTACCCCCTCCTGTCTTTGTGATCCCAGCATGCTGCTTTCTATTGAGACTGTAAAGTAGGATTCTAACAGTGGATCACTCATTTGAAAAATACAAATGAAATCTCCTTGCTTGGAGGGAATAGAAGACTGATAGCCCAGGAAAAATACCAACATTAGTAGTTCAAGTTGTCACCAGTAGTGGCATAGGATGAAAGGGAGGTGGGAAGGAAGATTAAATGGCCAGGGAAACTTAATTGCTATGGTAACAGTAATGATTATAATCATGGTTGAGGTTTTTTGGTTTCTTCTCATAGTCCTAGAAAGTGTATAGAAGAAAATGAAGAATTGAACTCTCTGAATGTATAAATATCAGTATCCATGGGGAAGCTTAGAATTCCCATGGGTACTCATCCACAATTATCACAGGAATTGCAGAGACTGGTGTGAATATAGAAGACTCCAAGAAGGCAGATGTAACAATCCCTGTCTTCATTTAATTCAGCCAAAGTCAAAGCCAAAGCCAGGGTGATGGTAGTAGTTTTCATGTACCAGTTTGACTAGGTAGCTGGGTGCCAGGTTTTTGGTTTAACTTTTTTCTGAGCATGTCTATGAGGGCATACCTGGATGAGGTTAGTGTCTGAATCAGTGGACTCACAAAAGCAAATAGCCATCCTCAGTATGGGCAAATTTTATCTAATCCACTGAAAAACTATGAAGTATAAAGGATCGGTACAGAAGAATTGTTCTCTATGCCCAACTTGGGCCAGGAAAATGTTTTTCTCTTGCTGTTGGAATCAGGCTCAGACTGGGACCCTTTAGGTCTTTGAACTTGCACAGAAACTATGCTGTTGGGTAACCCCTGGTTCCCAGTTTTCTGGCTACAGACCTTGGGGACATTTTAGCCTCTATAATTGCATGAGTCTTCTTGTGGGACTCCTAAGAATGGGAGTTGCGGGGGGGGGGGGGGGGATTATGTCTGACTCTCTTGCCTGCTCTTGGGACTCTTTTCCTCTTACTGGGTTGACTTGACCAGCCTTAATATAAGGGTTTGTGTCTAGTCTTATTGTAACTTGTTATGCTATATTCAGTTGGTATCCCTGGGAGTCCTGCTCTTTGCTGAAGAGAAATGGAGGAGGAGTGGGTCTGGGGGAGAAGAGAGGTGAGGAAGTACCAGGGGAAGTAGAGAGAGGGGAAACTGCAGCCAGAATGTAATGAATGAGAGATAAATAAAGAATAGATAGATAGATAGATAGATAGATAGATAGATAGATAGATAGATAGATAGATGGTAGATATAGATAGTTAGATAGATGATAGATAGAATAGATAGATGATAGATGTATAGATAATAGATAGATAGATGATAGATAGATAATAGATAGATAGATAGATGGATGGTAGATGACAGATGATAGATAGATATAGATAGATCTGAAAAGTAAAAAAAAAAAAAAAAACAGAGAGAGATTTATTGTTGACACAAACCAAACAAATAAAGTAAGTCTGGGCCAATAAATCCCAAGCTAGAAGTAAGTATGAGAGCAGCATACACCACACACACACACACACACACACACACACACACACACACACACACACAATTTAGCTCCTTCTAGCAAGGATCTAGTGAAAGTAAAGTGACCATGGAGTGCTACTATTGGGAGTAGACAGCATATTCTGGGGTCCAGAACCTCAACAACTATGCTTTGTAGTGTTCCTTTATTCTCTTGCTTCTGATTTGAAGAGGGTGTGTGCCTGGAATACAATTACCCCCAGTGATCCGCAGACAATAGGATTTCCTGTGTCCTCTGTGAAGAGGATGGGGACTTTTCAATTAGGTTAGTGATGAGCACACATACTACCAGGAAAGGGTCTGGGCTCTTCTGGATAATGATCAAGGCCTCGCCAGATCTTTCTCCTTTCTTTTCCACTCCACCCCACCCCTTTGAAGAGCTGGCAGGAGTGGACCTTGTCAATGGGCTCCCTGCCCTGTGGATTTTGCCAGCTGAAACAGAGGCAAAGATAGGAGTGATGAGAGAGATGTCAAGTTAGTACACAATCCTTCCCTGTAGATTCATCAGGATCTGGTCATGTGTCCCTACTAACATCTGCTAGCTCTGCCATTGCCCCTCTTTATTTCGCTCATTTGAGCCTGGAGGAGATGAACAGGGCCTTGATGACCAGCCTCAGGGACTATCCCATCTCTGAAGTTCCCTTAGACACTGCCCACACCTATGCAGATGGCCTCTCTATTACAATTTACTCAAATCATTCTAATTTGAGTGTACCATCTTTTTCTTCCCGAGACTGAGACTCACGTAGCTTCAACAGGCCTACAAGGGACTGATTCTATAAAGCATTATTTTGCACTTTTCTTTTTAAATTATTTTTTAATGTTTATTACTTCAGGTTACATCTCCATCACAGTGCCCTCTTTCCACCCCTCCCATTCCTGCTCTCCCACCCTCTACCCCCATCCCTTCCATCCCCCTCCTCTGGAGTGGAGTGTCCCTACATAACAGTCCCCACCCCAGTTCAGCAGTCATATGAGGGCCAAGAGCCTCCTCATACAATGGGGGCCTACAAGGCAGCACCACTAGGGCAAAGTGTCTCATTGACAGCTAACAAAGTCTATGTTCCTGTTCCCTTTGGTGTATTGGCTGTAGTATAGTTATCCTGTACTATAAGGCTAAAATCCAATTATAAATGAATAGATGCCATGTGCATCCTTCTGAGCCTGGGTTCCATCCATTTGGCTGCACATTGCATGATTTTGTTGTTTCTGATGGATGTGTAGATGTACCACAGTTTTTTAATCCATTCTTCGGTTGAGGGACATCTGGGCTGTTTCCAGTTTCTAGCTAAGAACACTGCCAAACTCATTCTATAAGGCCACAGTCACTCTGATTCCTATTTTGCATTTTTCTGAACACACCCCTGCCCACACGTCTACCCACTACATACCTTCCCCCACACACCATGATGTTATAAGACCAAGTAGAGTCCCTGATGCTAATTGGGACTTATCTACATGCGTGCACTGATGTGTTTGAGGGGTTGAAGAGAAGATACCTCCAGGAAACCCTTAAGGAAGATGAAGCTATAGTAACAGGTCAATTTCTGAGTTGAAGCCTCAAATTTATGGGCCTGCTTTACCAACTGGGAACCTGCCTTGGACAGAATTCAGAAATATCTGCTAATAGTACATGAATGCTGTGCAACTTCTCATGATGTGTTCCTGTTTCAGCAATCAGTAACCTGTTTTTTTCTAGAGGGTCTCCTCTCTTACTGCACTTTCATATAATTCTTGTAAAATGGCCTCACTTATTCCTAAGCCCAAATGGGTCTTGTCTAACTAGAGCAGCACATCTTCTGGGCCACCATGGTTCTTTCAGAGATAAGCATGTGACATTAGGAGTCTTGGGACTCTTGGCTGCAAAGACCTGGAGCAAGAACACTCAATGACAGAGCCATTTCCAGTCACCCTGGAAGTGAAAATAGACAGGCTGTGAAGAAAGGCAGTCCAGGAAAAGAGACTGGAGAAATGCATTGCTAATCAGGAGACCCTGAACACCCCCGGTCAGACCTTGCCAAGATATTCCTTCAGTTTTCTTTTGCTCAAGGTACTTAGGGTTGAGTGCTTTCAAGTGCATCAGGAAAATTTCTAACAGTGACATCCCAAGGGCAGGACCATGAGATAAATATACCCTGGATATAAATCATAAAGAGCTATTTTAGATTTTTTTAAAAATTATATTCATTATTGTGTGTCTGTTTGGGGTTATGTGCACATAAGTACAGGAACTCAAGAAGGTCAGAATATGGTGTCCGATTCCCTGCAGCTGGACTTATAGGTGGCTGTGAACTGCCCAGCATGGATGTTGGGAATCAAACTTGGGTCCTTTTCAAGAGTTCTTTACCACAGAGCTGTCTCTCTAGCCCCTGAAGAATGTATTTAACACTGAATTCTGTAACAGTAATAAAATGCACTGAGTCAGTTGGCATTTTATTATTGTCATTTTTTGGCAATTTAAAATTTTTATTTTATATGTATGCATGATTAGTCTGCATGTTTTTCTGTGCATTACATGTATGCCTGGTGCAGTGGAGGTCAGAAGATGACCTCCTATAACTGGAGTTACAGATGGCTGCAAGCCACAATGTGGGCACTGGGAATTGAACCTAGTTGCTCTCTGGGGGAGCAACTACTTTTAAACCCAAGTGAAATGCCCCTTCTTTAAATGAAATGGTTCTACATACTTGCTACATTGATCATATTTCTAATAACCCACGCATAGTTTCTATAATGAGTATATAATATACACAACACACTTTAAATTAGCCTGATTCTTTTACTATCTTTAAGTAAACTTTGCTTTATTAGAAAATTAGCTCAGAGAACTCCTATTGGAGTTGTTGTTTGAAACTATTTAAATTTTTCCCATGTTGGGAACATAACCTTGAGCTTCCACACAACATAACCCAGCACCCATGCTGGGGAGTTCGCAGATGTTAAGCATGTGCCCTCCCACTGAATTTCTCCACAGCAATTAATTGTGCAGTTCACCTCAAAGTTTATGTGGACCTAGTTGCATTTGCCTGCATTTCAGCAGTACATGTCTTAGGGTGGCTCAGGAGAGGTGGTGCTGATGCAGTCTGGGGAAGGTAGAAGAGGATCTCCTTAGAGTCAACACTTGAGTGTTGTGCATGGGTGTCTTCACCTGAAGTCTGCATTATTCAAACAGATTCAAACATATTCTTAATCTGTTATCTTTCTCTGTTGCAGCCACCCTATAGCCTATTCGTATTACTTCAACATGATCTTTTTAAGAGATGATTTTGCTAGAAATAAATTGCAAGAGTTTCCCACTTTAAGCAAGATCAGAAAGGAGTCACCTGACCAAAAAGCCCCACATAATATGAAGAACCCACTCCAGGGTTATCCTGCCCCATCTCTGTGACTCCAGCTTCCTTCCTTGTCTTGAAATTTCCTTGCATTTGTATTTTCTGTTTCTTCTGCTGAGAATCTTTTCCTCTCTTCTCCTTGTGTTTATGATATTCCCCTTACTTCTTTAAGGTATCAGGTCTCTGTTTAGATAATGAAATGTTAGCTAGCACCACTAAGGAATACAGCACCATCCTACTGCCACAATTATGATCTGACTTTATAGCTGTCTGGATCATTCAAAGATACCTTAACTACCGTCACTTTTTGTTTTTCACGTATTATTCCAATACATTTAAGTATAAGTTTTAGGAAAGACTTAGAGCATGTCTGGTAGAATAAGCTCTTTGCATACATTGGACAATGAATAAATGGGGAGGTCCTTTGGCACATCTGAGAAGCTGCTTGCACAAAGGGACAGAGATTTAGGAAGGCACCCTTTCCTTAGAATATTTAAATTTAGGAAGAACATGAAGAATTAAGCAAACAAGGACCTGATGGCAATATCCCCATGTATTTAAAATTTCCAGATACCCAGAATTGTTTCTGAGGAGAAACAAATCAAATAAATGCTGGCAGGTCCTTCACTGGACCAAGGAGCGCTCACAAAGAGCCCAAGTTGACCATATTTCAAGACTTCATAATATTATGCATTAAGCATTTTTTGAACCAAATAAAATCCTTCACAATCCCTGGTGAGGCAATAAACTTTGAATCAATAGCTGAGCAGCGGCCAAGATTCAGCATTGGAATTTCCCCTAATTATAACACCCAGGGAAAAGGTGGTCAGGTGCAAGATCAGCATCCCTCCAAACCAGTGTCCATGCAAATACAGCATCCTTCCAGCCAAAGCTGCAATGGCTGTACTTCTTAAATAAGGTTTCTAGGTTCAGGTGCAGAGAAAATACCACTTAAGAATCTACGTCAAATTGATTCTTTACACCGGAGAGATGGATTGAAGTGCTACTAAGGAGGTGAGATTTTAGCAACACACACTGTTATAACTGAATACTACCAGATATTCACTGACTGCTGGTTATGTGCTGCTCATTTTTCTGGTCCTGTCATTCATCTGTACAGCACTGTTAAGTGTCTATGAAATGCCACACGTAATGTTAGGTGCCCAGGATTAAAAGCAAATGAGAAATCTTCCAAGACACTTCAGAGAAATTACTGTGTGATAAGCTAAAAAGTTCTTTAGGGATGTGGAAAAGTATATTCTTTCTGAGTGAATGCTCGAAAGTCCATTAAAAATTTAAATCATCACTCCACTCCAGAGGAGTGGGATGGAAGGGATAGGGGGTAGAGGGTGGAAAGGCTGGACTGGGAGGAGTGGAAAGAGGGCACTGTGAGGGAGATGTAACCTGAAGTAATAAATAAATATTTTTTTAAAACATGGAAATCACCAACAAACAGAATGACAGTTTGAAAAACATGACACTAAGTAAACTTCTATCCGGTCACTTATGTTATGAGATCATCTTGAGCCGAGAACAGTTACCTGTTAGTGGGACACTTTTCCCTAGTGGTGCTGCCATGTAGGCCCCCAGTGCAAGTGGAAGCTCTTAGCCCTCATATGACTGCTGAACTGGGGGTGGGAGGTGCTGATATGTAGGAACACCCCACTCTGGAGGAGTGGGATAGGAGGGAGAGTGGGGATTGGGTGGGAGAGTGGAACTGGGAGGGGTGGAAAGAGGGTACTGTTATGGAGATGTAACTTGAAGTAACAAATAAACATAAAAAAAGATTGCTTGCTATTACACACATCATGACCTCCAACTAGAGAACTTACAGTCAAAAACCATAAAGGATGTTGCCTGGTGGCTTGCTTGCTCACAGGCTCTTGATCAGCTAGGCTTCTTATAAAGCCCAGGACTACCTGCCTAGGGATGGTGCTGCCCATGGTGGGCGTGGGACCTCCTTCATCAACTAAAAATCAAGACAATACTCACCAATCTGATCTCAGCAATTCCTCAGTTGAGGCTATCCTCTCAGAAGACTCTAGGCTTTCTCAAGTTGACAGTGTTAAGGAGGGTAAGAGGGAACCAAATAATTAAGAAATCCTTGAAGAACACTGAAAAGGTGAGGCATGAGTAAGCTTTTTTTGAGTGTGTTGGTTATGTGACATTTTACCCAAGGCTCGACTTTCTTTTCATGAAAACTAACAGGTAGAATGACTTAAAATCTGGTCTGTGATTTATTAAAAAAACAAAACAAAACAACAACAAAAAAAAAAAAAAACCTGGTCTGTGACACTTTCCCATTCTAACTGAGAAACCTTAAGACTTTTACCTTTAATATAGGGCTCAGTCATCATTTTTATGAATAATTAGCAAATGAGGGAAGTAGAGGTAGAGAAAGAAAACAGAAATAGGAAAGATGATAGAGGAGTTTACTGCATTGAAGTTACTGGCAGGAAACAGAAAGCTGATTTTTAAAAATGGAATCCAGATCATAAAATACTACTCCATAGCTACAAAGAGACAGAAGCCTTAATTTTTAAAAGAATTATAAGTCAACCAGAAATTTATTATTAATAATAAAATTAATAATCATTGAGTTTGGGACCAGGTAAATAAATAAAACTTTAGTTTGTGTACAAATGCTGGGTTGTCAACTTGAAGTGATTAAGAGACTTTTGTTTACTTGTTTGTCTAACCATGAGGTTAGTGTTTCTAAGAAGCAAAGACTGATAAGTAGAAATTAATTATACACACACATAGATAATCTCTAATTTCTCTATTTAGTATAAGGTCTACAGTTTAATTTCTCAAATTCAAAATGTACATAGTCTGTCAAAAGCTTAATTAAAACTATCCTCAATCATATATCACAGAAGATAGAAATCATATTTTCAAATGTACATCACTATTTAGGAATTAATACATATCATATTTCACTTTCTTTTCTAGCTGGTAGTGGCTTGATCTCAACTGGGGGATTTAATTTGACTTTCAGTTGGATTGATTTTGCTTTGTTTCTTTCTGGTTTGTTTTTAAACGTCTTTTCATGTAGTCCAGATTGACCATGATCCTGCTGCCTCAACATCCCCAGTGCCTGGACTACAGGCATGTATCATCACATCTAATTGATTTTGTTTTCCTTCATTACTTTGAGAAAATTCTTTTAGAAGAAAAGTATGGGTGTACAGTATTTTAAATTTAGTCTCAGAAGCTCATTGGCCCATTGCAAACTGAGAGGATCTCTGAGAATAACTGATTGCTTTCTCTTTCATATCACATTCCTCAAACAGAGCTGGTATAAGGGATCAAACCTTTTATTTCACATGGATGGCTCAACTCATTGACAGCAGAACTTGGAAATCCCCATGACCATATATTTCAGTCCACCAGCTTCACTGGGAGAGGCACCATGGTGGAGTTTGTTATGAGAGGAGGCCTTGGAGTTGGTACGTTCATATTGGAGTTCATGAGCTTATGTAAGTGACTGCACTCTGTACAATTTTGTCTTCTAGAGTAGGAGCTGGAGTAGTGTTTAAATATTATCAAGAGTGTGAAGCACCATGTGGACTAAGGTCAGCATCCTGTGAATAGTGGTTATTACTATCACCGAGACTTGCTCTGTATTGATGTACTACACCACCCAGGGAGCTTTATTGTCCATTTGGTTTTCCGTGTAAGATTTTTCCAAACCTTATAGAATGCAATCTGACTATTTGACTTCCTCAACCTTCTTGTTAGAACCCTGCCTGAAATAAATGAGAATTGCTTCAAACTGGAAATGTGCCTGGCCTCTGGCAGTGAACTCCAGATGTGTCTAGATGACCTCCCAATCCCAGCATGACTGATGAGCATTTCTATCATACAGTGTACAGTATGCACCATATTGCTTCTCCTGACACGGGGCCATACTGTCTTAAATATGATGGATGCAGCTGTCCAAGGAAGAAATGAACATACCTCAGTGTCATATGCTGTTCATCTGTCCACATCTGCTCATCAAGTCCTGCCAAGTTTCCCTCTTCAATGTTTTAAGATTCTGTTGTATGAACCATGAAGTCCACACTACTCACCAGGGCAAACACCATCTAACTCTTGCCGTGTGCTCTGTCACTCTATGTCTCACCTGTGACTCCACCACTGTACGAAACTCATTTGGTCCCAACACCTGGATGACCTCACTTATGCTGGAACAGTCTTGCTTCATCATGGTCTTGGTACAGTTGACCAAATTTCTCTCTACCCATACTTTACTGCCTTCCAAATTCACATGCGCTGTGGAGCTGAAATAGCTGCCCTACGTCTGTGTCCCAGAGTATACTCTGCATACCTTAAATTTAATTATTATTATTCCCTTGAAAATCTCCAATAATTGATGTATCTGTTTCTTCCAGCTGGCTGTGAGGACACACCCTGTGCTTTATTTTACTTCTGTTCTTTCAGGCCTGAGGATAGTCATAAATGGAGCTAAATGGCTATTTCCAGAAAGACAGAGCAAGCTTACTTCACACATACTGACAGCTTCTGCTATAAACTAGGAAAGGCTTCTTTATCTGTATAGCAATTGTTTTCTTCATGTTTAAAACAAACAAGTCTATAATGATGTATAAAATCATGATTTTACAGTGTGTGGCTTGTTAATGACAGTACTTGCAATTAGAGGTGAAAACAGAAACTATCTGGACAGCCAAAGCCATTTAACCAAATACTCTGAGTATTGTAGAATGCACAAACCTTCTTATACATCTAGGTGTTAAATGAATGGTTTCCATTGGTATGTCAATGTATTCCTGCTGTTGGCATAGAGTGAGGGTCCTTTCTAAGATCAAGTTGACAACGCTTGCCAAAGAAGCTTTAGTTTAACACCTCCCTGAGCCGTTAACCATATAACATAAGAGCTACAACAGACAACGTTTTAGGAAAAAATTTAACCATGAGAAACTGAAAACGAGAAACTCTCTAAGTATGACAAGGTGACAATTCAAAAGTCTACCACAGAGTCATTGAATGTGGTGATTTGCAGATCACTTTGAAATATGGAAAAAAGTATATATATATATATATATATATATTTTACATTTTACATCTAATAAAGAGACACCCCATCTCCCCTTCCCGTTTCCCAACTCTCTCCCACGGGCCCCTGCTCTACCCACAACTGACCTGACCCCCCTCCCTCCTCTGTCTTACTTTCTTCTATTTTTTTTAAGATTTACAAATCTGGAGATCCAAGATGGCGCCGACCATAGAGCAGTGCATCTGAGTAGTAGGTGAATGAGATTAGTCATTGTGGAGTGAATGTGAGGTCCCCTAGCCTACAGTGAAGCACAGACGGTGTCTGAATGCCCACAGTGAACATTGAGACCGGTCACCAGGTAAAAGAGCCCACGCAGTTCCCGGGAACACAACCCTGAGATCAGCCAGCTCCGTCACTGGTCTAGAAAGGAGCTCTGGCTAGAGATCTAGCCCAGGAGCGGATCCAGCCCACGGCTCCAGCCACAGACCAGCGGACCCGCCTGTCTGCCTGATATCCAGCCCGCACTCCAGCCGCACCACAAGAGCAAAGGTAAGTGAGATTATTTATTTCCGGAGTTTCCAACATGGTGGCACAGTGTGCACTGTAGCGGAGAGGCAGAGACCTAACCCAGTCACAGCAAAGCAATTAGGAGCCAAGACTGCCTGCAAACAGAGCCCGTGACAGTGTGTTCTCCACAAATACTGGGGCAGGTGGGTCACTCACCCTAGCACCCAAGCATCTGAGGTAGTCAGCAACAGGCGCACTGAGGCCAGCATCTGTTGTGGGTGGAGCTCCCTGCCTGCATAGTCAGCCTAGCTAGGGAGCCAGAACGACTGGGTCAGTGAGAGGAGAACACAGACCCAACCACAGCTCTACCTGCCTTTCTGAGGAGACCTGTCAGCACCCAGGTCCTCAGAGGCTAGCCCTCTCCCCACTCCAATCCCCTCTATATTGGTCCAATTGGGTCACAAGCAGTTGAGGAGAGAAGCAGCCACGCTCCTCTCCGAGAGCCAGTCAGTCTATTACAGGAATCTGCCCACCATCTGGAGGTAAACACCAGAATCTCAGGATCAGCCAACCCCCAGGGCAGGGAGTTTTCCTGAGCACCAAGGTCAGGTAACAAAAGAAACAAACAGATAACACCTGGGTCCATCAGATGACAAAAGGTCAGCGCAAGAACATGGTAAAAAAAAAAAAAACAAAAAAAAAAAACAATAGGATGTCTCCAGATCCTAGCAATAGTGCTACAGACAACTCTGGACAGCTGAACCCAATTGAAGCAAAGGAAAATGACCTTAATCCTACGCTTAGATTAATAATAGAAGGCCTAAGGGAGGAAATCAAATACCTCAGAGAGCAACAACAAAGTACTGCAAAGGAGGTGATGGAAATGAATAAAGCGCTTAAAGGAATGGAAGACCTGAAAAGGGAAGTTGAAGCAATGAAGAAAATCCAATCTGAGACATCCATAGAACTGGAAAACCTTAAGAAAAGAATTGGAACTACAGACACTAGCATCACCATCAGAATACAAGAGATGGAAGAAAGAATTTCAGGCTCAGAGGATAAAATTGAAGAAATGGATACATCTGTCAAAGAAAATGTCAAATCTAAAAAAGTCCTGACACAAAACCTTCAGGAAATCAAGGACACAATGAAAAGAGAGAATCTCAGAATAATAGGAATAGAAGAAAGAGAAGAGTTCCACCTCCATGGACCAGAAAATATCTTCAACAAAATCATTGAAGAGAATTTCCCAAATCTAAAAAAAGAGATGCCTATAACTGTACAAGAAGCTTAGAGGACCCCAAATAGATTAGACCAGAAAAGAAAATCTTCCTGCCACATAATAATCAAAACACTAAGTACAGAACAAAGAAAGAATTTTAAAAGCTGCTAGGGAAAAGGGTCAAGTAACATATAATGGCAAACCTATCAGAATCACACCTGACTTTTCTTCAGAGATTCTAAAAGCCAGAAGGGCCTGGACAGATGTCTTGCAGACCCTAAAAAACCACAAATGCCAGGCCAGACTACTATTCCCTGCAAAATTGTCAATCAACATAGATGGAGAAAACAAGATATTCCATGACAAAGCTAAATTCAAACAATATCTATACACAAATCCAGCTCTACAGAAGATGTTAGAAGGAAAACTTCAACCCAAAGAGGTTAACTACACACAAGAAAGCACAGGAAGCAAATAGCATGCCTGCAGCAAAAACAAAAGAAAAGAAGCTCACTCACACACTATTTCTACCAACATCAAGATGGCAGGAAGTAACAATCACTGGTCATTAATATCTCTCAACATCAATGGACTCAACTCCCCAATAAAAAGGCACAGGCTAGCAGAATGGATGCAAAAACAGAATCCCACATTCTGCTGCTTACAAGAAACACACCTCAGCAAATGGACCCAAGAAAAAAGCTGGAGTAGCAATTCTAGTATGCAACAAATTGGATTTTCAACCAACATTAATCAAAAGAGATGGGGAAGGACACTATATACTCATCAAAGGAAAAATCCACCAAGATGAAATTTCAATACTAAACATCTATGCCCCAAATGTTAAGACCACCCACATTCATTAAAGAAACACTACTGAAGCTCAAATCCCACATTGAACCTCACACATTAATAGTGGGAGACTTCAACACACCACTCTCACCACTGGACAGGTCAACAATGCAGAAACCAAACAGAGAAATAATGAACCTCACAGATGTCATGAATCAAATGGACCTAATTGATATCTACAGAACATTTCACCCCAAAACAAAAGAATACACTTTCTTCTCGGCACCTCACGGAACCTTCTCCAAAATCGACCATATAGTCGGTCACAAAGCAAGCCTCAACAGATACAGGAAAATTGAAATCACTCCTTGTAACTTATCAGACCATCATGGAATAAAGCTAGGCTTCAACAATAACCAAAACAACAGAGTGCCTGCAAAAACATGGAAACTGAACAACTCTCTCCTCAATGACCTCTGGGTCAGGGAAGAAATAAAAAAAGAAATTAAAGTCTTCTTAGAACTCAATGAAAATGAAGGCACAACATACCCAAACTTATGGGACACATTGAAAGCAGTGCTAAGAGGAAAGTTTATAGCTCTAAGTGCCTTCAAAAAGAAACTGGAGAATTCCTATACTAGCCACCTAAAAGAACACCTGAAAGAGCTAGAACAAAAAGAAGCAAACACTCCCAAGAGGAGCAGACGAGAGGAAATTATCAAACTTAGGGCTGAAATCAACAACTTAGAAACAAAAAGAACAATACAAAGAATCGACAAAACCAAGAGCTGGTTCTTTGAGAAAATCAACAAAATAGACAAGCCCTTAGCTAAACTAACTAAAAGGCAGAGGGAAAATACCCAAATCAACAAAATCAGAAATGAAAAGGGGGAAATAACAACAGACATTGAGGAAATCCAAAGAATCGTTAGGTCCTACTTCAAAAACTTGTACTCCACAAAATTGGAAAATCTAAATGAAATGGACAATTTTCTTGATAGATTCCACCTACCAAGGTTAAATCAAGAACAGGTAAACAAATTAAACAGTCCTATAACCCTTAAGGAAATAGAAGAAGTCATTAGACGTCTTCCAACCAAAAAAAGCCCAGGCCCAGATGGTTTCAGCACAGAATTCTACCAGACATTCAAAGAAGAGCTAACACCAATATTCTTCAAACTCTTCCACAACATAGAAACAGAAGGAATACTGCCAAACACATTCTATGAGGCCACAGTTACCCTGATACCTAAACCTCACAAAGACCCAACGGAGAAAGAAAATTTCAGACCAATTTCCCTTATGAACATGGATGCAAAGATACTTAATAAAATACTTGCAAACCGGATCCAAGATCACATCAAAAGTATCATACACCATGATCAAGTAGGCTTCATCCCAGGGATGCAGGGGTGGTTCAACATTAGAAAATCCATCAATGTAATCCACCACATAAACAAGCTGAAAGAAAAGAACCACATGATCATCTCATTGGATGCTGAAAAAGCTTTTGACCAAATACAGCACCCTTTCATGATAAAAGTCTTAGAGAGATCAGGCATACAAGGACCATACTTAAAAATAATAAAAGCAATTTACAGCAAGCCAATAGCCAACATCAAACTAAATGGAGAGAAACTTAAAGCATTTCCTCTAAAATCAGGGACAAGGCAAGGCTGCCCACTCTCTCCATATCTCTTCAACATAATACTTGAAGTTTTAGCTAGAGCAATAAGACAACTAAAAGAGATCAAAGGGATACAAATTGGAAAGGAAGAAGTCAAAGTATCCCTATTTGCAGATGATATGATAGTATACATCAGTGACCCCAAAAATTCCACCAGAGAACTTCTACAGCTGATAAACTCCTTCAGCAAGGTGGCCGGATACAAAATCAATTCAAAAAAAATCAGTAGCCCTTCTTTACACAAAAGATAAATGGGCTGAGAAAGAAATAAGGGAATCAACACCCTTCACAATAGCCACAAATAATATAAAATACCTGGGGGTAACTCTAACCAAGCAAGTGAAAGACCTGTATGATAAGAACTTCAAGACCCTGACGAAAGAAATTGAAGAATATATCAGGAGATGGAAAGATCTCCCTTGTTCATGGATAGGTAGGATCAACATAATAAAAATGGCAATCTTACCAAAAGCAATATACAGATTCAACGCAATTCCTATCCAAATACCAACTCAATTTTTTACAGATCTGGAAAAAACAATTCTCAACTTCATATGGAATAACAAAAGACCCAGAATAGCTAAATCAATCATGTACAATAACAGAACATCTGGAGGTATCACCATCCTGGATTTCAAGCTGTACTACAGGGCAATAGTAATAAAAACAGCATGGTACTGGTATAGAAACAGACCAGTTGACCAATGGAATCTAATTGAAGACCCAGAAATAAACCCACACACCTATGGTCACTTAATTTTTGATAAAGAAGCCAAAAACATACAATGGAGAAAGGAAAGCATCTTCAATAAATGGTGCTGGTCTAACTGGATGTCAACATGTAGAAGAATGCAAATAGATCCATACTTATCACCCTGTACAAAACTTAAGTCTAAGTGGATCAAGGACCTCAACATAAATCTAGACACACTAACATTAATAGAAGAGAAAGTGGGGAAAAGCCTTGAAATCATTGCCACTGGTAGCAACTTCCTGAATAGAACACCAATAGTTCAGGCACTAAAACAAACAATCAATAAATGAGACCTTATAAAATTGAAAAGCTTCTGTAAGGCAAAGGACATTGTCCTTAGAACAAAACGGCAGCCTACAGAGTGGGAAAGGATCTTCACCAACCCAACATCCGACAGAGGGCTAATATCCAAAATATGTAAAGAACTGAAGAAATTAAACACCAAAAAATCAAATAACCCCATCAATAAATGGGGTACAGAGCTAAACCGAGAATTCACAGAAGAGGAATCTCTAAAGGCTGAGAGGCATTTGAGGAAATGTTCAACATCTTTGGTTATCAGGGAAATGCAACTTAAAACAACTCTGAGATTCCATCTCACAACTGTCAGAATGGCTAAGATCAAAAACTCAAATGATAGCACATGCTGGCGAGGATGTGGAGAAAGGGGAACACTCCCCCATTGCTGGTGGGACTGCAAACTTGTGCAACCACTTTGGAAATCAATCTGGAGATATCTTAGAAAATTGGGAATAAATCTACCTCAAGACCCAGCCATACCCCTCTTGGGCATATATCCAAAAGATCTGAAATGAAACCACAAGGACATTGCCTCAACAATGTTCATAGCAGCTTTATTTGTAATAGCCAGAAACTGGAAACAACCCAGATGTCCATCAACTGAAGAATGGATAAAAAAACTGTGGTACATTTACACAATGGAATACTACACAGCTATCAGAAATGAGGAAATCATGCAATTCAAAACCAAATGGATGGAACTAGAAAAGCTCATCCTAAGTGAGCTGATGCAGTCCCAGAAAGATAAACATGGTATGTATTCCCTTACAAATGGATATTAACCATACATCAGAGGATAACTATCCTACAACCCACACACCCAAATAGATAGGAACCTAGCATATCTATCCTAGGAAAAATTCTACCCACCAGTGAGTCATGGAATCTGCTGCAGGTTAGTGGAACCCCACACCCTAGATGGTGTGCCTTATCAAGCTCCAGTACGAGTGGAAGCTCTTGGGCCTCACATGACACAAGATCTGAGGGAGTATGATATGTAAGGACCCACCGCATCTGAGGAGAAGGAGAGTACCAAGTAGAGAAACAAGGAGGGAGGGAGGGAGGGAGGGAGGGAGGGGGAGGGAGGGAAGGAGAGAGGAAGGGAGGGGCCAAGAAGGGAGGAGGGAGGAAACTATGTTCTAGAAATAAATAATACTTTTTTAAGAAAAGAGTTAATAAGCTTAAAAATATAATAAAAATGCAATATAAAATTTTCAAACTATAATTTACCTTACTGGCATGAAAGGAAAATGGCCTTAATTTCAGATTAGAATGTTAGACTGCAGGTGGCTACAGAGATTACACAAACTTGATAGCAGCTTAAAAGTTTTTTTTGTTTTTTGGTTTTTTTTGTAGAGGTATAGGCTATTTCCATGGTTTGGCATTAAAAAGCAGGTAACAGGTTTAAAACACTGTAAATAAATTAAAGGTGACAGCTGTTCAACCTGGTTTTACAAACCTCCAAGAGTTGAAAAAACTTAAGAGCTAAGGTAAAATAATGCATGGTGTTAGCCCATGCCTTTACCTCCAGTAGAGACAGGGGGATCACTATAGAGTTAGTTGTCTTATAAATTCTAGAGTTACAAGAAACAGGGTGGTGATGGTGCACACCCTTAGTCCCATCATTGGGGAAGAATACACCCTTAATCCCAACACACTAGAGACAGAAACAGGCAGATCTCAGAGCTCAAGGCCACCTGATACAAAACAAGCTCTAAACAGAGAAAACTTTGATCCAGGAGTGGAGGAGCACATCTTTAATCCCATCAGTTGGAAACCACATGTCTTTTATCCCAAAATTTAGAATGCAGAGACAGGCACATAGGATTTGGAAAGATTTAAGTTTAAAAGCTACTTACAAAAGGCAGGCTGCAATTCAAACAAATTGTCCTTTGAGATCTCAAAATATATACACTAAAGGTTTGTTTAGCTCTAAAATATCAAAATAATTTCTTCTTTAATCTGGATTGAAAGGTAATACTTTATATACTGTCAAAAAAACAAATTTGCTCCAGGAAAAATATTACCTGAACCCCCCCCCCCTCCAAAAAAAAGGTAATTGTCCCAGAGTTAGGATTAGGGCAGGGCTCTGTTCTTATCTTTCCAGGAGATTTAAAGCATCCATTCATGGAATCCAGGGACAACTGGACAAGGGAAACCTCAGCAGAAACCAGATCAGACACCAAAGAAGTCGAGTGGCCCAGATGATCCAGCCTTGAAGACTTCCTCAATAGCAGTTTCCTCAAAAGTCTACAACCACAACAACTCAAAATCCCTAAGATCGTTCAGCTCCACACTACTCCAGGCAGATCTTCAGCAAAGCTCTGAAGATCAGCTTCTGTCTATGAACTTCTT
Source organism: Lophiomys imhausi (assembly GCA_907164525.1). Classification (NCBI taxonomy): domain Eukaryota; kingdom Metazoa; phylum Chordata; class Mammalia; order Rodentia; family Muridae; genus Lophiomys; species Lophiomys imhausi. The sequence goes on from CAJQZJ010001638.1 coordinate 5,885,791, forward strand.
AGGACATCTAAATAGCTGAGCACAAAAGGACTGAACATCAAATGATTCTGTTAACATTTTTAACCATTTTTCCATTCTTATTTGGGCCCCAAACAGGTTTACTACATCCCAAATCAGCAGGAAGTCATTTTAAGAGAACAACGTCCCATCCCCAGAAGGTGGGGAGGGTGTTCTCCCCATTTGGTTATTTGATAGATAATAGAAAATGTTGTTATTTAGGGGAAAAGACTACAAGCTGTTAAATGGTCTCGTTAAATGGGTTTTGGAGGTTAGACCCAGGGACTTCTCTCTTTTGCTTTTCTGTATCCTCCTTTCTCTCCTATATAGGAGTGAACAGACTTGAGAAAAATGGGACATAGACATAGTATAGGAAAGATTAAGAAAAAAGGACAGATTATTGAATATAGCCTTATACCTTTGTATACTGATACAAAATTAATATTATATTGGCTAAATTGGTATTGATCATTGTATATTAATGCAAAATTAAGATTGTATAGGGCTACATCAGTATTGATCTTTGTATATTGATACAAAATTAAGATTGTATTGGGCTACATCGGTATTGATCTTTGTATATTGATACAAAATTAAGATTTTATTTGGCCTCATTGGTATTGATCTTTGTATATTGATACAAAATTAAGGGTAACGCTTCTTAAAGGTATTGTTCATAGTAATACTTAAAAATGAAATGTCAAGTTTTGACCTCTCGCTACCAACTGACATAAACTGTTTAGGATAATTAAGAAACGGAAACTAATAGTCATGAAAACGTGTCATTTTGTTAGTTACTATGACAGTCTATCACAGTTATTTTCTAAGCTACTCAGAAATCAAGTTGCTAAGAGACAAGCAATATTTGCTTA
>CAJQZJ010001638.1:5911659-5922477 GCA_907164525.1 Lophiomys imhausi
GCAATGTGAACACTGGAAGTCTGACCAAATCATTTGTAAGTACCTCAGTGGCAAATGTGGGATTACATGATCAAGTCTCCCAAAAAATGGAGGAAAAGAGAAAATAAACCTGACGCTATTACATTTACTCCAACACATCCTGCCAAGCAGTACCAAACCCCAAAATCTATGGCATTAATCATCTGCCATAGTAGGCTTTTCCCCTCAGTTAGGGGGTCTTAAAGTAAAATGTTAGTTTGGAGCAATTTGGTTTTTTTTTTCTTTTGCTACAGATATGGTGTGTGACCATTGTTACTGCAGCAATGGAAAACAAATGCAAGTCAGCATTTCTTCTTAACAGCTTCCCTAGGGAGCATGACCTCCTGTCCACTCCAGGCTGGGGTGGTCAGCCTCATGAGGGGTCCTTGAAGGAGAGATATGATAAAGTTGGTTCCATCTCAACTTCCTTAATCAAATTTCAATTTACTCAAACCTCACTAATGGGCTGGTACATACCCCTACAGCAACTGGACTGAGTTGTTCGAATGGAGGCATCATGGATGAGGACATGACTTGGGGTCAGACTGTCTGAGTTCAGGTCCTCTTCTGCTACTTGCTATGAGCTTTCAACCAACATCACTTGACTCAATCAAGGAGCTTCAAGCTCCTTGTCAATAAAAAAAAAAAATGGAGATATTGGTAGCATCTGCCTTCAAGCTAGAGCAATTCCACTTAGGCAGCAAGAGGCACAAAAGCAGGGAGTAGTCACAATTATACAGTGACAATGTCATGGGAGAAAAACAGATCCACGGTGGAAAGCTTTAAATTGGAGACTCTGGCCCTGGCCCACCTGGGTGCCAGGTGTTTGGTTCTACAACTTCCCAGTTGTGTGGCTTTGGACAGGTAACTAGACCTAACACGAGATTAACAGTAACATTTACATTGACTGTCAACATGACTGAACTGATAGATACCTACTATATTAGTAAAGTGTGCTTCTGGGAGTACCCGTGAGGATTGTCCTAGAGAGGACTGATTAAGAAGGTGATAAAGCCACCCACACTCACCCTTCATGAATGTGGTTGGCTTTATTCGATCTGCTGGGGGCCTGGATAGAGGGAAGCACTAGAAAGAGGGATCTCGGGGATGTAGGCATTTTCTCTCTGCCATGGCATAACAGCCATGATGTTCACCATATCCTCTCCACTATGGATTAGTATTTTTTGAGGTTCATTATTACTCTGCAACCAGGTTGGCCTGATCTATCAGGAAGTTCTGCCTTGCCTCAGACCCAAAGCAAGGAAGCCAGTGACTATGAATTAAAGTCTCTGAAATCATGGGTCAAAATAAACTTTTTTTTTTTACTGCAAGCAGTATATTTCAGTTATTTGTCACAGCAAAAGAAGGCCTAACAGAACTCATAGGGCTGTGAGTAGGGTTATGTATTATACTTCACTAATACCTGGCTCAGAGAGTATACACAAGGTATATTAGCTGTGTTCTTATTGTCCCTATGAGTATTATCATATTAATACTTTCTTTATTGTGCACAAGATGTGATGTTAAAAGTTCCATACCATGAGGTCTGATTACCAATACCACTTTAAGAATATGCGAACCAGCAGAAGGGAGGTAAAATAATGAGTCTCATTAACTGAATTCTTGACCAATGGAACTGGAATTGGAGTCTTTGTAAAGGCAAGAGACAACCTTGCAAGCTGTATCATAATGGACGCAAATGTCTTCAAGGAAAACAGTAACACTGAGAAGCAGGAATGTGTATTAAACAGCAGTGCCCACAACTGCTGTCCTCCATTGTGAGAAGTATTCTCGAATTCATAAATACAATCTTTTGCTGTGAGGAGAAAGCATACAGATCGCTCCTCTATTCTAACACTTTCATTTTTCATGATGAGGACAGGGAGGCCAGAACAGCTCAATGGTGATCCTAAAACAAATAAGTTCAGAAGTAGGATGAATAATAAGCTAAATCAGACCCAGTCATAACAAGTTGCTATGGCAACATGGTAGACAACAAATTTTAAAATCCTTTAACACCATAGAGTGTTGGCTATCAATAGTAAGAAATTTGAGAAACAGAGTCAACCAGTGCTTTCAGGATTTGTGGAAAGTGAGCTCTCATGAAAAGTCACCACTTAAGAGTGTACTGGGGTCACATTGTGGGGATCCAAGATGGCGGTGGCTGGCGTGGACGTATTTTGATTTCGGGGTCAACAATCACAAGGCGGCAAGTGTTCCAGGACGCTGTAAAAAGGGCACGACCCCTTCTAAATCTCACCCGGCTACACAGGGAGCACGGAAGATGCCTGGGCAGGACACCACTTCTGAATCTCGGACAAGCTAGGAAGCCTCTGGACCCAGGAATTGAGATAACCCATCCCCCCAAAAGGAGAAATCCCGGTAAGTTCCAACCTAATATCCAGCCGGCAGATTCAGAAACCACGCAGAGATAATCCCCACCCTGCTGGGCACTCCCAGGTCTCACACAGACGATCCAATCCAATTATCTAGCAAAAGGTTGCAACCCTTGGAAGTGAGCTGGAGATTCCCTGCAAAGTGCCTTTAGACCACAGATTGCAGTCTGTGACCTCACCAGCCAGTTTCCAAGCAGCCAGTTTCCGAGCAGCAAGGCTACTGCAGCTGAACTACAGACTTACCCTCTACAGGAACCAACCCCGGGAAAACTAGTCTTATGAGTACAAGCCCTTTCAGCGGCAGGGAATCAGAGCTTACTTGTAAACAGCCCTGCCACCTGAATTAATTAGGTCCCCACCTGGGAGGCGGGACTGAATGACGCACCTTATAGGGGTGGAGTAAGGCAACTCGAAACCTACACCACAGTGCCCCCTTTGGACCCAAGTCCAGAAAACAGCAAATTCCACATGGCCAGAGGCCAGAGACAAAAAAAAAAAAAAAAAAACAGAGTGAAATGTCTTCAAAAAAAGAAAGCAACGCTATTCCGTCCAGCCTGAACCACCTCACCACAACTGAAACACATAAAAATGATGACAATTCTACAGTATGGAAAGTGATAAAAATCCCTTCAAGAAGAACTTAAAACTATGAAGGAATTCAAAGAAGCCACAATCTTACAAGTCAAAACAATGGATAACATCATTAAAGAGCTCCAAGCCAAGGTGACCCAGCTTGAACAGGAAAAGGATAAAGCAATGAAAGATCTCCAGACAAAAACAAGCAAACTGGAGAAGGAAATGTACAAAACGAACACTACCATTCAAGATATGAAAATAGAAATGGAAACAATAAAGAAAACACAGGCAGAGTTAAAAGAGGAAATGGAGAATCAAGAGAACAGGAACTATGGATATGAGTATCAAAAATAGAATGCAAGAGATGGAAGACAGGATCTCAGGCATGGAAGATTCGATGGAAGAAATCAGTACAACATCCAAAGAAAATGAGAAAGCTAAAAAATCTCTCACCCACAACATCCAAGAAATCAAGGACTCAATGAAAAGATGGAACCTAAGAATTATAGGCATAGAGGAAAGAGAAGACTCCCGACTCCATGGTCCAGGAAATATCTTCAACAAAATCATAGAAGAAAACTTCTCAAACCTAAAGAAAGAGATGCCAGTAAAACTCCAAGAGGCTTACAGAACACCAAACAGATTAGATCAGAAAAGAAACTCCTCTCGCCACATATTAATAGAAATTCCAAATGTAGAGAACAAAGAAAGGATATTAAAAGCTGTAAGAGAAAAAGGCCAAGTCACATACAATGGCAGACCCATCAGAATCACACCTGACTTCTCCTCAGAAACTTTAAAAGCTAGAAGGGCCTGGAGAGATGTCCTACAAGTCCTGAGAAGGCGTAGGTGCCCAGCCAGACTACTATATCCAGCAAAACCCTCTATCAACATAGAAGAAGAAAACAAGATATTCCATGACAAAATCAAATTCAAACAATATCTCCTCACAAACCCAGCCCTACAGAAGATCCTAGAAGGAAAATTCCAACACAGAGAAGATAACTACACCCAAGAAAACAGAGGAAATAGAAACCTCCACAGCAACTAAACAAAAGAGAAACACAAGACAGCCAGTTAAACCAAAATAACGGGAAATAACAACCCCTGGTCACTAATATCCATCAACATCAATGGACTCAACTTGCCAATAAAAAGACACAGACTTACAGACTGGATCCGTAAACAAGACCCATCTTTTTGCTGTATACAAGAAACACACCTCACTATTGAGGATAAACACTACCTCAGAGTAAAGGGCTGGGAAAAGGTTTTCCAAGCAAATGGACACAGGAAACAAGCTGGAGTAGCCACCCTAATATCAAACAAAATAGACTTCCAATTGAAGTTAATAAAAAAAGACAGAGAAGGGCATTACATACTCATTAAAGGAAATATCCACCAAGAGGTCATCTCAATATTGAACATCTATTCCCCAAATACAAAGGCACCTACATTTATAAAAGAAACACTTCTAAACCTTAAATCGCACATTGATCCAAACACTTTAATAGTGGGAGACTTCAACACCCCACTCACAATGATGGACAGATCATCAAGACAGAAGCCAAACAGAGAAATAATGAGTCTAATAGAGATCATGAACCAAATGGACCTAACAGATATCTACAGAACGCTTCACCCAAACACAAAAGAATACACCTTCTTCTCAGCACCTCACGGAACCTTCTCCAAAATCGACCATATAGTTGGACACAAAGAGAGCCTCAACAGATACAAGAAAATTGAAATAACCCCTTGTATCTTATCAGATCACCATGGAATAAAGCTGGACTTCAATAGCAAAAGAATCAACAGAAAGTCTACACTCACATGGAAATTGAACAACTCTTTACTAGAGGACCACTGGGTCAGGGAAGAAATAAAGAAGGAAATCAAAGACTTCTTAAAATCCAACGAAAATGAAGACACAACATACCCAAACCTATGGGACACAATGAAAGCTGTGCTACGAGGAAAGTTCATAGCACTAAGTGCCTTCAAAAAGAAAATTGTGACAGCTCATGTTAGCGAATTAACAGCTAACTGGGTGAATTGGAAAAAAAAAAAAAAAGCAAACACTCCCAAGAGGAGCAGAAGGCAGGAGATCATCAAACTTAGGGCTGAAATCAACAACTTAGAAATAAAAAGAACTATACAAACAATCAATGAAACCAAGTGTTGGTTCTTCGAGAAAATCAACAAAATAGACACACCCTTAGCCAAATTAACTAAAAGACAGAGGGAGAAAACACAAACCAACAAAATCAGAAATGAAAAGGGAGAAATAACAACAGACACTGAGGAAATCCAGAGAATATTTGGATCCGACTTTAAAATTCTATACTCCACCAAATTTGAAAACTTAAGTGAAATGGACAATTTTCTTGATAGATTCCACCTACCGAAGCTAAATCAAGATCAGATAAACAGATTAAACAGCCCTATAACCCCTAAGGAAATAGAATCAGTCATTAAAAACCTCACAACCAATATAGCCCAGGGCCAGATGGCTTTAGCACCGAATTCTACCAGACCTTCAAAGAGGAGTTAACACCAATACTTTTCAAACTCTTTCACAAAATAGAATCTGAAAGAACATTGCCAAACTCAAATTATGAGGCCACAGTCACCCTGATTCCTAAACCACACAAAGACCCAACAAAGAAAGAGAACTTCAGACCAATCTCTCATGAACATAGATGCAAAAATACTTAATAAAATACTAGCAAACCGAATTCAAGAACACATCAAAAGTATCATACACCATGATCAAGTGGGCATCATCTCAGGAATGCAGGGATGTTTCAACATACGAAAGTCTATCAACGGCATTCACCATATAAACAAGATGAAAGAAAAAAAAACACATGATAATCTCGCTAGTGCAGAAAAAGCATTTGGCAAACTCCAACACCCCTTCATGCTAAAAGTTCTGGAGAGAACGGGCATACAAGGACTGTAGCTAGAAATAATAAAGGCAATATACAGCAGACCAGTGGCCAACATCAAATTAAATGGAGAGAAACTTGAAGCATTTCCTCTGAACTCAGGGACAAGACAAGGATGTCCACTTTCACCATATCTCTTCAATATAGTACTTGAAGTTCTTGCTAGAGCAATAAGACAACTAAAGGAGATCAAGGGGATAAACATCCGAAACGAAGAAGTCAAACTATCCCTTTTGCAGATGACATGATAGTATACATAAGCGACCCCAAAAATTCCACCAGAGAACTCTTACAGCTGATAAACACCTTCAGTAAAGTGGCTGGATACTAAATTAATTCAAAAAATCAGAAGCCCTTCTTTATACAACAAACAAATGGGCTGAGAAAGAAATAAGGGAAACAACCCCCTTCACAATAGCTACAAACAACATAAAATACCTGGGGGTAACTCTAACCAAGCAAGTAAAGGACCTGTACAACAAGAACTTCAAGCCCTTGAAGAAAGAAATGGAAGAGGCCTTTAGAAGATGGAAAGATCTCCCATGCTCATGGATAGATAGGATCAACATAATAAAAATGGCCATCCTACAAAAAGCAATATATAGATTCAATGCAATTCCTATCAAAATACCAACACAATTTTTTATAGACTTGGAAAGAGCTAGTCTCAATTTCATATGGAACAACAAAAAGTCCAGAATAGCTAAATCAATCCTGTACAATAAAAAAAATCTGGAGGTATCACCATCCCAGATTTCAAGCTGTACTACAGAGAAATAGTTGTAAAAACAGCATGGTATTGGTATAGAAACAGACCAGTAGAGCAATGGAATCGAATTGAAGATCCAGAAATAGACCCACACACTTATGGCCACCAAATTTTTGACAAAGAAGCCAAAACGGCACAATGGAAGAAGGACAGCATTTTCAACAAATGGTGCTGGTCCAACTGGATGTCCACTTGTAAAAGAATGAATTAGACCCATACTTATCACTTTGTACAAAACTTAAGTCCAAGTGGATCAAAGACCTTAACATAAAGGTGGTCACACTAAATCTACTAGAAGAAAAAGTGGGAGAAACTCTCGAACTCATTGGCACAGGTGACAACTTCCTGAACAGAACACCAACAGCTCAGGACTTGAGATCAACAATCAATAAATGGGACCTCATGAAACTGAAAAGCTTCTGTAAGGCAAGAGACACTGTCATTCGAACAAAACAGCAGCCTACAGACTGGGAGAAAATCTTCACCAACCCCACGTCTGACAGAGGGCTAATATCCAAAATTTACGAAGAACTCAAGGAATTAAATGCCAAGAAACCAAATAATCCAATCAAAAAATGGGGGACAGAGCTAAATAGAGAATTCACAAAGGAGGAATCCCTAATGGCTGAGAGACACTTGAAGAAATGTTCAACATCCTTAATCATCAGAGAAATGCAACTCAAGACGACTCTGAGATTCCATCTCATACCTGTCAGAATGGCTAAGATCAAAAGCTCAAATGACAGCACATGTGGCGAGGGTGTGGAGAAAGGGGTACCCTACTCCATTGCTGGTGGGCATGCAGGCTTGTGCAACCACTGTGGTGGTCAGTCTGGTGATATCTTAGAAAACTTGAAATAGCTTTGCCTCAGGACCCAGCCATACCACTTCTGGGTATACACCCAAATGCCTCTTCACGGAATCATAAGGAAGTTTCCTCATCTATGTTTATAGCAGCCTTATTTGTAATAGCTAGAAACTGGAAACAACCCAGATGTCCCTCAACTGAAGAATGGGTTAAAAAACTGTGGTACATCTACACAATGGAATACTATTCAGCTATCAGGAACAATGAAATTATGTAAATTGCAGCCAAATGGATGGAACTAGAAAAGCTCATCCTGAGTGAGCTAACCCAGACTCAGAAGGATGCATATGGCATCTATACACTTATAGTAGGATTTTAGCTATATAGTAGAAGGTATCGATACTACAACTAACACACCAAAGGGAACTTGGACATAGACTTTTTATTTTTAATTTTTATTTATTTTTTTTTCTATTTTTTAGTCTTTTTTATCTATTTGTCTGCTTATTGGTTTGTTTGTTTAGTAGTTCTTTCTCCCGGGCAATGAGACACTCGTCACTGATGGTACTAACTGAGATGAGAGACTGTTATATAAGGACACCCCACCCCAGAGAAATGGAATGGAAGGGTTAGGAGGTAAAGAAAAAAAATGAAATGTGATGTTTCGGCCTTTTACTACTTGTTGTCATAAACTGTTTAGGATAATTACGAAATGCAAACTAATGGTTATGCAAGACAGTCATTCTGTTAGGTACTATGAGAGCCTATTATAGTTATTTTCTAAGCTAATCAGGAATAAAGCTTCTAAGAGACAAGCAACATCTGCTTACCCTAATATAAGAGATAGATAGGGTCTCTTCAAGAACCTCAAGAGATCTGCAGAATATGGCATTCAAAGATGTTTTTGTAACTTTAGATTTTTTTATATCAAGACATATCAACTCCTGACAGCACCCTCAATCTCCTCCAAGTAGAAGAAGAGTATTGTAGAATCTCCAGTGTGAGATGATTGAATTAGTTGCAAGCCTATCTCTTGGTAGGAAAAGCCTCTTGCTCCAACTGTTGACAGAATGCTGTCCAAATAGGACAAAACCTGGAAGCAGGTAAGTCGACAGCCTAGCTCTGCCAAGACAGGGTAGGTAAGTCCTTCATAACCCCTGCTCTACAATCAATGTCTGTCAGAGAAACAGGGCCAAATGACTAAAGATCGATGCTATAATGTATGGAGAGAAAATGGGAACTGTCCAGGCAGCCACTGGTATGTCATTTCTTAGTTTGGGAAGCTGCAGGCCCTATACTTCCTATAAAATCCGATATATTTATCCCTCTCAGGTCTCTGAGGTGGTTGAAGAACAGATAGCTAGAGTCTCATAATTAAATTTTGAGTTGTTTAGGAGTCAAGAGAGTGTTATGGATCTAAGAAGATGCTTTTAAATTGTGTTGCACGTTAGTATGAATGTTGAGTCAGATATAGAACTTTAAACTCATGGAGATGGTTATATAGTAGAATGTTACAGTCAGGAACCAAATACATATGGACTGCACATTGGGAATGTACACTAAGCCATATAACTCTCATAACTGTGGCCTAATTACCTCTGTTGTTTTGTATTGTATTTATTATTATAAGAGAAAGAGCCATTTGTTGGACTGAAAGGGGAAACTGTAGGGGGAAATAAGATATGCCTTGAACTTTAAAAAAAAAGGGAAGAGGATGGGGGGTTGAGAGTGGGAGGGTTGGACTGGAGGGGGGAATAGGGAGGGGACTGCGATTGAGATGTAACTTTTAGAAATAAAAAATAAAGAAAAAAAAAGAAACAAAGTTTGTTGAAAGTTTTGTTTTATGTGATTTTATCATTCACACTGTTTTGCCCTGACTTTTGGATATGAGAGAGCAGTTTTTGCTTATGTCCCTCAACTAATGGTTGGACCATATAAAAGATAAAGTTACATGTTATGGTAAAGGGTTGAAAGTCTGCTCTCTGAAGCCAGAAGCCTCCTGGTGACATTCAGAGGCCATCACTCACTAGCTCTGTGACTTTGGGAAAATGACTGTGAGGTTTCTGTGCTTCCCTGTTCACATTTATGAAATGAGGACAGCACAAATACTAACTTGTAGGACTGAAGGAAAAATTCTTCAAAAGACTCAGGTATTATAAGCATGGTCAATATCACAATTATTATTTTATTAAGTATATGCTTTATTTACTGTTATTAATATTTACTACTAAAGTTTACTGGTAGACCAAACTCAAGGAAAAGCCTTGATAACCTTTTAATTATATCTGATAAATATTTTTGTCAATTATTTTTCTATTGGTGTGATAAAGCACCATGACCAAGAGCAACTTAAACAGCACCAGCTGAGGACCAAGTGTTAAAATACCTGAGCCTGTGAGGCCTTCAGCTTTCTTCTTCTCTAGTGTAAATTCTTCCCTTTGTGAGAATCAGAGTTCTAGACACAATCTCTATTTTCTGACCTGATGACTCAACCATGGCAACCTCACTGGTCATTCAAGATCTACTTGAGAAATCCAAAGAACCCTCCCCCCTCCGTGTTCTTACACTCCGCTCACATAGTGCTCTCAAACTGGCACGAGTTGATTTTCTGGGCCATTCTGTTCATTTCGAATCCTCTTTCCATTTTCTCCACCTCTCCAGCTGAATTCTCATAGAAGCATCGATGTGCCCATTAGAACAACTTCTCTTTCCTGTGGGTTCTCTCGGTTCTCTGAAACATTCTGAATCGCAACCCTCATCACATAGAATAATGGTGTCTTCTCTCTTAAGTGAAAGTTTGGCGCTTCATATTATATTCATATTTTGTAGCCCTAAAGTTTCTAGTAAAGAGCCTGATTCAAAACATTTTTTTCAAATAGATCAATAAGTTTTATGTGCCCCATAAAACCTTAGCAGACATTTACAAATATTAACCAGATCAATATGTCCATCTGCTGTAGCTGCCAACATAAAAAGATGGACTCCAAATAAAGGTAAGCAAGAGATATATGTGAAGATTACTGGCTCCAATAACTACTAGCTCTGCACACAATATTATGAGAAGTGAAGTTGCTTTTTTTTCTGGCATTGTCACATTTTTCTCCCCGATAAATGGTGACCTTAGGCACTGGTCCTGCTGTCTCCAATTGAAATGTGTTTTCCTATATTCAGCTTCGGTTGTTTTGTTGATTCATGTAGCACCTTCTTTAATTAAATAATGTAAGTACTTAGTTATGTAAGGAAACCGAATCTCCACTAGGTAATGCAAGAGGGCACTGTGGAAGGAGCCAATCAGCACTA
>CAJQZJ010001638.1:5922487-5936864 GCA_907164525.1 Lophiomys imhausi
AAGCAAGAGGGCACTGTGGAAGGAGCCAATCAGCACTAGGTAAAGCACCAGCTGAAATTTAAAAAGAAAAAAATCACATCATCATCCTCTTTGATAGCTGCCTGCAGCCATATGGAGGTACGGTTCTATTTTATATTTGGGTAGTCTCTAGTACACTGTAGAGAAAAACTACACCAGCAAGTAAAACAATTTCCACATGGGGTTAAAATAGCACAAGTAAACCAATTAATCATGTCCCCAAATTGCAGTTAAATAGTCAATTCCTTTGACTTTACTAATCATGTAACTAAGATAAACATTAGGTTTGCATCTCCAAAATCTTGACAGTAGTTTTTGTTTTCAAGACTTTTAAACACAGAGTAATGATATCAGAAACAGAAAAAGTACTGAGGAGAGAACATAGACATACCAGTCTGAAATTTGCCATCCTCCATGGCTCTCCTATCTTCCTTAGACTCCTTCACCCTTCTCAATGTGATTAAGAGAAGACTTGCCCCTCCTCTTTACACTGTGTTCATCCAAGCCATTGTCAGTCACTCCAAATGAATTAAAAGACAAAAGGCAGGTGCAGACACTTCACAAGATACCCAGGAAGCAAGTAAATAAGACACACCCTTCCCTGGTGGTGCTCTCAGATAAACAGAGGTCTAGCCAGGCCTGTCCTGCTGCCCAGGTTCAGTAAGCCTCTGCTTCCTGCCAAATTTTGGTACTTGCAGTAATGCACTGAAGTTGGTCCTTGCACTTCTGAGCTTCCTATTAGAATGTAAGATCTCAGAAGCAGATGTTGCACTGTGTCCAAGAGTTATATCCATGATCTGCTTCCCTCTTATTATCTCTGATTTCATTTACAGGTGCTTTCCCTCCAGCCACACTGGCTTCTGTCCTAGTTCTCAGTGTGCCAAGGAAATAAATGACTCAAGTCTTTGTACTTGCTGTTTTCTTTGGCCTGGTCATTCTTCTCCAAGTATCTGTCTCCTAGTCCCATCTCTTTTCAAAGTTCCAGCCCTTTTTCAAAGGCCCCTTCCTAGTGAGCCCTTCTCCAACTGCTCTTTGTTTGTTTTTGTTTTTAATTGTACATCCTAAACCAGAGCATGATCTATCATTCTGCCATATCTTACAGGTTTCCACATCACACATCACTAACACAAACTAAATTTCCTCCATCTTCATGGTGGTCTGTCTCATTCCCCACAAACAGAAAAACTCCCAAAAGACAAAAGCAACTCATATGTCTACAGGACATATACAACCTTAATTAGACGCTGATACATATCTGATAATGGATTAATAAGTATGTGGTGGATGAAGTATAAGAGCACCAAAATTAGTATAATATAATCTATGTTCTTGAAATTAAAACTAATGGATTAAAAGATAAAATTGGAGGGGAGTATTCTGAGTGACTGGCAACATCTCTTCCTTATTCCACCAGCATTTAGGCTTCCTTAAGGAAGCCTCTCTGCCTCTGGTATATTGGGACAGTAAACCAGCTGCTAGAGCAGTTAAAGGGAAGACCTTTCTACTCACTGCCTTGGTATTGTTGGCCAGAGCTCATTCTGTGTCTCTCGTCCTATATGCAGCCCAAGGAACAGCAGACACAACAGCTGGAGTCTTGGCAGCAGCTTGCTCATCAGAAGCCCCTGCTGGGACACTATTCATCAGCTTCCTCACAGTGACAGACCTCCTCCATTCCCACCCATGTCCAGTCCTGCTTCTCTGGCTCACTTGGAGTCTCTCGTGAATCAGGCGAGTGACCTATCACCTCCCACTAACTCTGTTTTCGCACCAGGGAACCAAATGCATTTATATTGTTTATATGTCCCAGATCCTAGTATTACAACAGGGAAAAGAATATAGTTCTGAACAACATCTATTATAAGGCAAGTAAGTTTATTTGTCCGAGAAGAGGACGTGAGCTCTACAGGCTCCAAGAGTTGTCATCGGTTCTTGTCTTCAAATACCCGACAGGAAGATATGGCTGAGTAGGAAGAACAGAGGCACCAAGGCAAGGTGTACAAAACAAGCACTTTAAAATTCCTCACTGTCAGCAGGCCCTCTTCAGGACATCTTCCTCAAGTTCCTATGACAGGCTGGACACTGGGAAACTTAGAATCACACAAGATGAAATATGACCTCAAGGGAGTCTATGCAAGCCTCAGAAAGAAGAACAATGAAACGCAAAAGAACAGTACAATTGGAGGGCATTGAATAAAACCCAAGCTCAAGTCTGAAGTGATGGGAAGTAGAGTGTCTGCTACCAAATGCTCAGGCTGTGGCCATTCAACTGTAACTGTGATTCGGAAAAGAAAGTAAAGACAGAAGTACACGTTTTGTAAGAAATACCAACTTGAATATGAAACGGTGAGTATACATGCACACTCCAAGTAAATTAATGTATTTACATATACTAAATGTAATATCACTTGCATATTGTCCTTTTTACAGAATAGTATATTATTAGATATTGGGTTTATGTATGTGTTAAATATAAGGAGTAATTATTCTTTTTGTTTCTTAGTGATTAAAAATGTAGATTTGTCACTCTAAATCATATTTTTATAACTCTTTCCAAGTTTTCAATATTTTTAAGTGGATACTCCTCTTTCCCAGAGGCTCCTAATGTTCATAAAGAAATGGGAATGGACCGGCCAAAGAGCATGCACGGACTGGACCTCGGCCCCCTACACTTACGTAACCGATAGGCATCATGGTCTTCATCTGGGTCCCCTAGCAACTGGAGTGGATACTGTCCATGCCATGGACTCTGTTGTCTGCTGTTGGCTCACTCTCCCTCAGCTAGGCTGCATTGGCTGGCCTCGATGGAAGAGGATGTGCTTAGTTCCTGAGGTTATTTGATGTGCAGGGGCAGTGTGGTATGGGGTGAGAGGGTTCCCCTTCTCTGAGGAGGAGGAAGAGAGGAGAGAATGGGGTAAAAGGTTGGAGAGTGGAACTGGGAGGAGAGGAAGGAGGGGGTTGTGATTGGGACATAAAGTGAATAAATAAATTTGTGAGGGGGGAAAAAAAGAAAAGGAAAGTAATGGGAACTGGACTGAGGAATGCCCATGTGCTTAAGAGTACTTCCTGTAAAGTACTCTTCTAATTCATGGATACATGAATTAGAATCTTCAACACCTACGGTAAAAGGTTGGCTATGCTGTGTAAGCCTATAACCCACACATTGGAGAAGGTATCCACAGGCAGATCCTGCAAGCTTTCGATTCAGTGACAGACCCCGTCTCACAAAACTAAAGCAGGCAGTGACAAGGAAAGAATACCTGGCATCCTCTGACCTTGACATATGTTTTGTGCAGGTGTGCACACCTGAACAGCCATGTGCACCTACCACACACACACACACCTTGGTATCCTCCTCTGCCTCCATGTATGTCTGTTGCAGCTGTGCACATCCGCACATCATGTGAATGTACCACACACACACACAGAGGCACACTTTTTGAAAAAGAAACGGGGAAAGTAAATTTCACATCACCTTAAGATTTTTTTTTATGTTGCTTGATTAGAGGTCCACATGACAATGCGCTAGAAAGTCTAAAAGCGAATTGTTTATACAAGCGTTTTAATATTGATTTAGCTTATGTCGCAAGTGTTAGCAGATGAACACTTTCTATGATAGAGGTGAGCGAGCCGGCTCTGGAAGAAAGCAATAACTGAAATTGTTGCTTTGCCTACTTCTCATTTAAGATGGAATCTTTAAGATAGCACAGCTCAAAATGGCCCAAGGAGTTCACTTCTGAGGGGTTGAGATAAAACATCTTGAGAGGTGAGCAGTTTTGACTCAGGGGAGTGGCCAGCTTTAGTCATTAAGAGACTAGACAAATTCATAAGCAAAAGACACAGCAGAGGAAAACAAAAAACAAAAACAAGTAGCTTGCGCCACTGAACTCAAATAGCCGTTTCCCAGCATCAGCTGCACAGAGCAATGGTTACCTAAGCTTCTGAGAAATTAATCAAGATGGCAAGTAAAGGACTGGCACATGACATGACTTCCACACAGATTGGGCCGTGGGTTACATAAGAAGACACATTGCCATGCACTGCTAGATTTCTCAAATAGGCATTTCAAAGAATTTACCCAGATTTGATTCTTTGTGACTGCCTCCAACACGGTTCCCTGTCCATCATTTGTCAAAGGCAGTTTTAGGTCATGGATTTCCCTGAAAGTTTTCTTCCATTGAACAAAGAATAAGTTAGGATCTGAGAGGGCCCCTGAGGTCCCAGAAATGGAGGGCCAAATAAATCTCTTGGAGACATGGTAAATGGATCTGGAAGAATTTTTCAGAGGATGGGGAAGGGAGATTTCTGTTTTTCAGCAGTCACAGCATGATAGTTGCAAGTATAAGCACCCAGACTGCTGGATTCCAGTTCCAATCATGGCTCTGACACAGGAACAGACTTGGGTATTGTCTATTTACCAGTTACATTGTTTGCAATAAGAGAAGACGGTACCAGTAACTGTATTTTAATTCCTCAATAAACAACAGCAATCACCATTTCAATAGAATGTCCATGCCTATGGTGCAGAAAACCAAGATTCATATAATTTTAGAAGTCATGTACTCTCAGCTGGTCACTCCTCTAACAAGGAAGTTGTAGCCCAGAGACATGAAGTGACTGAATGGAACAGTGACAGCTAAGTGACAGGCTAATCCAGGCATATGAAGCACGTTTCCTGACCAACCCATGAAAGGGGGAATCCCACTTGGTCACAATCTGAAGGGACCACAGATTTATTTAACAAAATACATTTGATTTAGCAAGTGTATGCCAAATAACTACAGTCAGCCAGTCACAGTGACACAAAATTATAATCCAACATTTGGAAAGTAGCAGCAAGAGAATCAGGACTTCAAGGTCACCTCATTTATAAAGTGAGTTCAAAGCCAGCTTTGACTACACGATATGCTGTCTCAAAACGAACAACAAGAATATTCCCCTGTATTCAAACTCTCTGATACCTTTTGTCTTTCTGGCAACTTTATCACCACGTACAGGAATTCAGTGCCATCAAATCATGTTCCTCCTACCTGTCCTCATTAAATCCCATTAAAGCATAAGTACATTATACAGTAGAGACACACAGGAGGAGTATTCCTTTGGTTTCTCTACTCTTGGGACAACTTACCCTAAAACAAAAGAACAAAAGCAGTTAACCTGGAATTACAGCCAATTTTCATCAGAGAAAAACTTTTTTTTTTTTTGTAGGAGAATTCTCCAGGTAGTCCTTAAAAGTCTGCTAAAAAGGATCAACATATCCAAAAGGCTTTAAGCAAGACACCTGGCACCAGGGGAAAAATAGCTAAATGCCACTCATGTGAGGTATTCATAACAACCTCAAGAAGTCATCCAATACAACCTGACAACTTTTTAAATGTCACAATGTTTTCGATCGAGTGCTTTAGTGAACAACCATAGGATCCTTACACACTTTTAAAGATCAGTTCAAAACGGTATATTCAGACAAGGTACATTATAACAAAACAAGTTATGTGAACATTAAAATTGAAAACATACTGCACTCTTATATTAAACTCCATGAGACAGAAATTATTTTTATGATAGTCTTGAGGTATTGACAAATCTGTTTTCCATGGGAGACAGACTTCTACATAATATCTAGAAAGGCATATGGCACAAAGATTGAAAGAGGGAAAAGTCAACTCTTTTAAAAAAATCTATATGCTATGTGATCAATGTGGATAATTAAGCTTAATGTGAATTCAGTTTGGAACTCCTAACAAATATTCTCTACATGATCAACAACATATGCTGTTTCAGAAATAGGGTCTGACAGGTGAAGGAAGCAGCCAACAGCTCAGCAGGAAGAAGTGACTTGCAATGCAGAGTGACTTAAAAGTTTATGAAGCGGGGTTGGAGAAATGTTCCGGCAGATAAAAGTGTTTGTTGCACAAGAATGAAGACCTGAATTCGAATCTCCAGGGCCCACATAAAAACCCAGGCATGGAAGCACACACTCCTGCAACCTCGGCACTGTGTGAGGTAGAGATAGGAGGATTGAATCCCTGTGATTTCCTACATCCCCTGGCTCCAGATTTAGTGAGAGACCCTGTCTCAGGGTACTAGAGCAAAAACAGAGCAGAACATTTCAAATCTTCTTCAGCCCTACCCTTGTGCACAGAAGAATTCACACACACGTGCACAGACACCCAGGCAGACACACTTCATAAAAATAAAAAAATTACAGTGCATAAACATGCTTACTTTCAAACATTTTTACATAATGTTACATGATATTGAAAAAAGTATCACTAGATTTTATATCCAAGAGCTGTATATCAAACAAATTAATAAACGTGCCTAATATCACACCATTATTTTGTGGAAGAGTCAAGTTTTAAAACAAAGCATCATCATTCTTTGCCATGATATATGTATGCAGCTTCTGACACAGACCAGTAGACACATGACCTCTGAAATACAGAAACAGTGCTAAAGGTCTAGGGTCTCAGCACAGTTGAATAGCTATTGGTAGCTTCTGAGGGGAAGAGAATACGTTTTTCCACAGTTGTAGCCACTGGCAAATTGCTCATGATCAGACCACCAGCCCACTCCCATGCATATTCTGGCAACCCTAATTAAACTCAGTGGGTTAAAAAAAAAAACTAAAGTGGACATGAAAGTAGGAGGAGGGCTTGTGAGGAGAAAGGAGGATTTCCAGAGGGGGAGGATGAAGCAAAGGAGTAAGGGGATGTGCTCAAAATACATTATATATTTGTATGGAATTATCAAAGAATAAAATTATTTTTAAAAAGAACAATATCTTGGAAGGACAGACACATATATATGTATACATATATATACACATGGTATACACATATACATATAGATATACAGGTATAATTTTATGGACTAACTAACATATTTTAAGAAAACAAGATATGTGTTTTTGACCATGCACGCTATGTCATAACTAAAAAATGATCAAAGTTTAAACTAAGGATTCAACAAGCTGCTGGAGGAGAGAGATTATCTGTATGTCTTTCTAGCCCCACTTTCTACCCCTTGCCCTTTTCTGATTTCTGTTTCAGTCTTGACTGTGGATACTGGATTTCCCACTACCTGCACAGCAATCAAATATAAAGAGTAAGCTGTTGCTGCATGTGTGTGTTTTTTTTTCTCCCTAAACTAAAACAGCATGAAACTAAACACCAGACAGAACAAGAGATCATATGCATAGACATGAGTCATTTTGAAAACAGCCTTTCTAAAATCTCTCTGACACACACAGGCTGATTCACCTCAGTCTTCTGTGCTTTTCAGGAAAGTGGGGAGATGGAAGGAATAAGGAATGTGCTAGGTAGCACCTGGCTCTCCTAACATAAGCAACTGCCCTTTGGCAAATGGATGAGGTCATCCAGGACTAAATGTGGGGAACCAGATATACCCATAATCCATTGGTCATAATGGATATTCGAGGGGTGGTACAAATACTACATTACATGAACACTCCACCCAAAATGCAAAGACGGATATAAGGAAATGCCCTGAAGGCGATTAGATTAGACATCTTGCCATGTCTGACACTCTGAGGCCTATTCCCAAATGAATGTTTAGCACCCCCTTGTGGCCGGTGCAATTTATCAACTGATTTTTATCATGAGCTTGTATCCTGTTTCCAGAACTAAAGCCCAATAGGGAACATGGCTCAACCCACTTGAATTGACTTGAGACAGACACCTCTCTTAACTCTGCCCCACCAAAAGCCATCAGCTTCCCTGGGACACACATATGTTATGTGGGGGGAGGGGAGGTGAATAACAAAAACAAGAGTGAGCTTGGAGACCTCACTTCCTCTAGAACATCTGCATCTTTAAAGATCAAAGTCACACTCTGTTCAGTATTAGAATCCTAACCATAACTTATCCAGCCTGAAATCATTCTCCTTTTTTTCTGAGGAGTAATAATCTGAGAGAATAAGTAATGTATTTATTTATACCATCGAGTAGCAGCATGGCATCCCCCCCCCAAATTATTCATCTGCGAACATGATACTATTCATTAAGTTGATAAATATCTAATGAGTTCCTACTATGTGCCAGGAATCACTCTATATGTAAGAGCACATAAACTATATTAAATTAAAACAGAGTTTTCCAAACTTCAGGCATATTAAGAACAAAACTAGGACAAGGAGATAAGGACTTAGGAAGGAACAAGGTTCTTTCATTTTCCTTGTATAAAAAAAGGTTAAACAGGAAACCAAAGAGAATATTAATGAAAATATTTTGAAAAAAGACCTCAAGAAAGTATAGAAATAATCCTTGCAGATAATGAGGTTATGATCCCTTTGGACAAAAGCAAGTACAAAGGTCCCATGGCAAGATCATTTTGGTGTGTTCAGGAATCACCAAAATGCTCGGTGGCTGGAATGAAGTACCACGGAGAAAGAAAGGGACATGGACTTGGGACAGACGTCCATGTCATTTAAATTGCAGTGTCAAGATCTTGGCTACTACTGAAGCAGCTAGCCATCAAAAGATTCTAAAGAAAAAAATAGTATGTCTGTATTCAGACTTTTCAAGGGTACTGCGGCTAATGTGTTAAGTAGACTTTGGAAAGGGCATGGAAAAGGGACAAGAAGACATAAGCAGGTCACCAAGAACAGGGAGACACAACGGTCACCTACAGAAAGAGGGTCCCAGGAAGATGACGAACCCTGAATGGATCTTGAATACATTGTAAGGGTAGACTCAATCTATGTAGAATGTGAGTGAAAGATTGCATCAAGGATTCAACCTAAAGGACTCGAGAGCTGTGGCCTACCCACCAGAGAATACAATAATGGGACTTAGTGGGTGGGATTTTTTATTTGGGGAGGAGATTTTTTTGTCTTATCAGTTTTTTTGTTTGTTTGATTTTCATTTTTGTTTTTGTGAGAAATTTTTGAGAGAGAGAGAGAGAGGTATCATAAAATCAGGTAGGAAGGGAGATAAGGAAGGAACTGGGAGGATTCGGAGAAGAATGTAATCAAAATATATTGTACTAAAGTTAAATGAAAGGCTGGAAGTGGTGGCACACATCTTTAATCCCAGAACTTGAGAGGCAGAGGCAAGTGGATCTCTGTGAGTTCAAGGCCAGCCTAGTCCATACAAAGAGTACTTCAACAGCCAAGGCTACATAGAGAGACCATGTGTCAAAAATTAGTTAATTAATTAATTGATTGATTAATTGGATGAAAATCTCTTTTTTAAAAACAACAAGAGTACATGAGAACATGAAGCTGGGAGAGGGCCATGTTAGGGGGATGCAGAGGAAGTTGGAGAGGGGAAAAAAGTGAGTGTATATAATTGCATCTCTTTATATACATATATGAAATTCTCAAAGAAATGAGTTGATTCTTTTAATGGCATTGCCATTAACTGAAATGTGAAGACTGAAGGGAAGTCTGATAGGGAAAATACCAGGGAATCAGTTTCAGCCAAAGTTAAGTTTCAGACCTCTACTGAGCTCCCATCCTTGGAAACACCAATAATAATAAATGTTCCCAATAGATTTATATGTTGCATTTACAATGCGAGCACAGCATTAGGGAAGAGAATAGGGTGCTGTAGTTGGAAAGAGGAAACTGCCGGTAACAATTTCCATACAAGCACCAGGACCCTAATACGCTTCAGTACCTTGGACAGCGCCCAGCACAGTTGGTGCCAAGTACAAACTTAAAGAGGTACTCTACAGCCAGCATGCCCACGAATGAGATTAGCTGAGTTCTATACATCAGTGTTAATGGCTGCTTCTGGGTTTCTGTAGACACTGCATAAGCTGCATCCATCAAAACATTAGTATATTATATTATATTGAATGAATGAGCTCTGTGATCTTTCTGTGGGTAAACACCACTTTCCATATATCCTTCTTTCTCAATTACACCTTCAAAGATATTTGTATTTCTGACTTTAAACACGCATTTTAGAAAATCTACATATATATATATATTCCAACACTGCTCTCTCGCTAGTTGTTTTTCACATTCCAGTTCATATTTTCACTTTGCTACACAGTATTTTGTTATATAAATTGCCAAACTTAGCTATGCCCATTATAAAGTAACATATCAACCATGACAGAGCTGAGGATGGTGGGTATAACCCACCCATCACCAGAGCTTGGCTAAGTTATGAATGCTTACCTCCCACCAGCAAATAATTGACTGGTCCAATTCCTTGTTGATACACACCCAAGGCTTTGATAAGAGCTATTATAATAAAGTAAATTGTATAGTATGTATATTATCTGAAATTTAAAGAAAAATAGCATATGAGTATATCAAGAGCATATTTGAAAATGTTCAGTCATCTTATCATGTAAATAAGAACCTGAGATTAGCACCCTGACCTTTCAAAGACCTATAAACAAATGTGCGCATGTCTTAAATCATTTGCTAAATGAAATATTGTTAAATATATGATAATATATATTGATGTCCATAATTAAGTGTCCTAAATTTTCACACAAGGTTAGAAGCTGGTTACTGAAGCCCAACTCAAGGTCTAAGAGTCTAGTTTGAGACCATCACAAGTGAGGCCCGGATACTAGCCAGTTGTTCTTAGAGAACAAGAACTGTTTAATCTATTGTGACAGAGCTGTTCTGTTCTTTAGATGTGAGTGTCTGCTTATCTGGATGGTATGGGCAGCTTGATGCCATTAGACATCATCTGAGCATCATTTACTATCTCCTTCACATCAAGAAATGGAAAAAAAATGTACATTTCAAAGTAGTTAAAGACTCAAATCAATCAAGATTCTGACTTAACCAAGACCGTGGCTAGTCTTCAGTAAGTATAGGCTTGCAGATAATAATAATAATAATAAAATAACTAGGTACGGTCCTGTATGCCCGTTCTCTCCAGAACTTTTAGCATGAAGGGGTGTTGGATTTTGTCAAATGCTTTTTCTGCATCTAGCGAGATTATCATGTGGTTTTTTTCTTTCATCTTGTTTATGTGGTGAATTACATTGATAGACTTTCGTATATTGAACCATCTCTACATTCCAGGGATGAAGCCTACTTGATCATGGTGTATGATACTTTTGATGTGTTCTTGAATTCAGTTTGCTAGTATTTTATTAAGTATTTTTTGGGGAGAAGAGGGTGGAAGGGCGGGATAGGAGGGGGAATAGGGAGGGGTTTGTGACTGAGATGTAACTTGAAGAAAAAAAAAAGTATTTAAAAAAAAATAACTAGATAGCAAAACCGAGCATTGTTTTCCTTTGGTGTCTGTGTATACTACATAGACAGTTGAAACATACTCCACCCTCTGTCTGCTGCAAACAATACCAGTGAAGTTAATTTGATGATACAAAATAAAAAAAATATAATTTATGATGAGAAAAAAATTGTATGAAGACACGGCATTTTGTAGCAACCAGATTCAATTTAATAAGGGCTTTTAACAGAAATATATAGTTAGCAGAAGAAGGTTTTTCTGTCCTTGTAATATTAAAAGTCTTTTTGAGGCTGGGGAGAGAGCTCAGTATGTAACATGCTTGAGTTTGATCACCAGATCCCAGTAAAACACCAGGCATGGTTTGGAAACAGAGACAGGCAACTCTCTGGGGCTTGCTGGCCAGCTAGCTTAACTTAGTTGGCCAGCAAGAGACCTTAGTACAGGCCAATGAGAGACCTTATCTCAAAAGCAAAGAAGATCTTAACCCCTCCGACTCTCTCTATTCCTCCTCCCTCTCTTACATATGGCTCCCAGAGCTCTATCTAATGTTTGACTGTGTGTCTCAGCATCTGCTTTGATCTGCTGCTGGGTGGAATTTCTTGTAGGATAGTTATGATAGGTTCCTGTTCCTTTGGGTCTGTGGGTTGTAGGACAGTTATCCTGTACTATATGGCTAACATCCAGTTGTAAGTGAGTACATGCTATGTGCATCTTTCTGAGTCTAGGTTAGTTCACATCCATTTGGTTGCAAACTGCATGATTTCCTTGTTTCTGATAGCTGAGTAGTATTCCACTGTGTAAATGTACCACAGGAGTATAATAGGTGGGAGGGGGTAGAGGGTGGGAGGGAAGGACCACGAGGGGAAGGAGAAGGCTATGATTGAGATGTAACTTGAATTAATAAATAAATGTATTTAAAAAAAACCAAGTAGATGATAACCTTTAGGAATTGCATTCACATGTACACACACACACACACACACACACACACACACATACACATGTGCAACCACACATACAAGTGTGCACTCATCCCCAAGTCATTTAAAAAGTAGATATCAATAAACACATTTTTAAATAAAAGAATGCATAAATACAAGAATTGCTTTCTTTCTCCATGAGTCTACTTAATCTGTCAGTATTCCAACCAAAACAAAATAAATACATGAGAGTTTCTATGACAACTTAGCTTTCTGGTCCATGAAGTGACTTCCTCTGAGAAGTAAACATTCAGAGCTCTGGTTATTTCATTGATAAGCTCTGCCCCAGTAGCTGCCAATGTTGCTTTATGTAACATTTGGATGTGTAGGATGATTTATCCCCATCTGTGACAAGCTGGCATTATCCAGACTTGCGTCTCTGCAGAATAGCAGCTAATATGATACTGTATTCAAGTCCAGAACTCATTTTGCACCCATTTGAAGAAAACTTATTTACAAAATCCATAAACATACAAATTTAAGCTGAATAGAATACTTGGCTGGAAATTTGCATAAAATTTGTAATGCTGGTTTGGTCTTTCTTTTTTATTATTACTGTTTAAATTCCTAACAAAATTTCAGAACCTTGGAGTTGGGATGGTTATTAGTTACTGGTCTCATTGCTGTGGCAAAAATAACATACAAAAACAACGGCCCATAGGGAGTGCAAGGGCAGAGTGCACCTTGCTAAAGAAAATACGGCAGCTGAAGCTTAGTGAAGCTGGTGAATGCCTTGTACTCAGCGTTTTTTTCTCCTTTTATCCAGTCCCAGCCTCCATGTCACAGAGTGGTACTACCCACAGGTGAGGTGGGTCTTCCTAGCTCACCCTCCAATTTGATCTAAACAATCCTTCCCAGGCATGCCAAGAGGGTAACCTAGTCCACATAATCCCTCACAGACTTCACCAGAAGCTTGTCTCCTAGGCGATCCTCTCAAAGGGAAAACATTAGCAGTCATGGCTTCCCACATTCATTCATTATTTAGTTCATGCAATGTCTGTCAAAAGCCTTATTTTGCAGTACAGGGCTCCTCTTTTTTTTTTTAAATGAAGAGTTTGAGATGTGGGCAAGTCTTCTTCATTCTGATTGTAGAGCCTCAAAATCTCCCATGTGAGTGGACCCTGCACCTCACTTGGGCAGCACGGTAGATCTGGCCCCATGGAGGGGGCACAGGTGAGCTGGTCCTGGGGGCAAGAGTATGGGAGAGCTGACTCTGTCTGCCTTGAGGTGGCCTGGGTACAGGGGTGATGTTCTTCCCCCTGCCCTCTTCGGGGAAAGCTGGCCCTGAGGGTGTGAGAGCAGGAGATCTATCCCTGCCCCCTCACTGGCTGAAGCACTGGCTGTAGAGTGGACCCTGTACCTTGCCTGGGCAACACAGTAGAACTGGTCCTTATGGGGAAGGCACAGGTAAGCCAGTCCGGAGAGCATGTGAGCAGGAAAGCTGGCCCAGTCCCTCGCAGGCAAAAGCACTTGGGAGAGTGGGCCCTGCACCTTGACTGGATAGCACAGTGGAGCCAGCTCTGGAGGTGTGAATGTAGGCTAACCAGTCTGAGGGCACAAAATTAACCTTGTTCCTTCCCAAAGACAGCACTGGGTGGTCTATCTGGAGCAGTGCTAGAGAGTGCTGATGGTACAGATAAAGGAGGGTCAACATGCTGACCAGATTCAGGGCTCTGAGTTGGCCCACCTCAAAATCTATATCATCTGTGAATGACTGGAATGCATGGAAGGGCTTGTCCTGTTCATCCGAAGCTGCAGGATCTCCATGACACAGGGCAACAACAGGATAACCAAGAGGAATCCAGGGAGGATCCAATATTGATGGTGTCACAAAAGCCAGAGACCTCAAACTAGACCAATGATTCATTGCAATGAACATTTGCAAGTAAGATATGTGGACAGAGGAGTATATTGTGGGACACATTGTGACACACTACAGCTTCCACAATGAGATGTTTTCCTATGCTTTTTGTTTGCTTGTTTGTGTGTCTGGGTATGTGTGCTTAATTTGGAGGAGAGTTGCAAGAGTGATAGATGGATATGAGGAGATGGGGAGATGAGAGGGACTGAAAAACCAACAAAAACTTAATGAAAGAAAGAAGGAAGGAAGGAAGGAAGGAAGGAAGGAAGGAAGGAAGGAAGGAAGGAAAGAAAGAAAGAAAGAAAGAAAGAAAGAAAGAAAGAAAGAAAGA
Organism: Lophiomys imhausi; assembly: GCA_907164525.1. Lineage (NCBI taxonomy): Eukaryota > Metazoa > Chordata > Mammalia > Rodentia > Muridae > Lophiomys > Lophiomys imhausi. The sequence continues at coordinate 5,936,864 of CAJQZJ010001638.1, forward strand.
A
>CAJQZJ010001638.1:5936874-5950855 GCA_907164525.1 Lophiomys imhausi
GAAAGAAAGAAAGAAAGAAAGAAAGAAAGAAAGAAAGAAAGAAAGAAAGAAAGAAAGAAAGAAAGAAGGAAGGAAAGGTCCCAGGTGTGCCTGGTGACCCAGTGGTTAAGAGCATTCACTGCTCTTCCAGAGGACCTAAGTTCAATTCCCAGCATTCACATGACAGCCCACAGCCATCTGTAATTCCAGTCTCAAGTGATCTGATGCCCTCTTCTAGCCTCCACAAGCATCAGGCATGTATTTGGTACATAAACACACAAACACACACACAGAGACACACACACTCACACATATTCAAAACACCCATACATATGAAATAACAATTCAAAAATAAAAATAAAAATGGAAAATTCCCAAGTAGTGTCCAGGGAATTAATCAACTTGCATAGCGTGCATGCGACCTTGGGTACAACAAAAACAAGCTCCCAGTTGTGAAAAATAAGTTGAAAATAATCTCATTTATTCTTTGTGATGATGTTAGTTTTCAACTATCCATCTTTCTTCTTTCACTCAGAACAATATTGAAGAATATTAAAAGAAACCATCTTCCAGTGGTACTTTTCATGAATAAATGGATAACATTTTTATTCCTATTGTCTAACTATTAGGCTACTGTTTGAAAAAATCCAATTACTGTTCTATATGTGAACTGTTCTAATACAGTACATGTTTATGTAAGCTGTAACTGCTTACCATTTCATCAAATACACACTGTGCATCTATAATAGCACATTCTGCAAAAAGGTTTGTTGCAATGGCTACCTGTGGAGTCATTTCAAACTAAGGAAAACTACAGCTTTTAGATCTAAAAATTCTTTGGAGACTGCAGTTCCATCCTGAGAAGCTAATGGGGAAAAAGTATAAGAAAATTTATGCAAAAATAAAATTTATGGACTTATGTGACTAAACTAGCTTTAACATTGTTTCACATAGAAATGTTTGAAAACACTTTGTGGTGTGTGTTTCTAGTCTAGGAAGATACCACAAAGTCTTTTCTAGGTTCCCAGCATCCTATCGAATATGCAAAGGAAAAGTAATAGTATGTGATCCAACTAAGGGAAAATGGGGAATGTGGGAAAGGAAAAATATTCTGGTGTTTAAATGATGATATCAGTTGCTTTTTATCTTTATGTGAAGTGATGATTATTTTATCAATCCATTTATTTCTTTTGGTAATCTAATTAAAAATGATCCCCTGCTTTTGATGCAGAATTTGAGCCTAGCTTATCACAGAATTTCCCACACATGTAAATTGATTTAAACTATAAAACAAATTATTCAACTGGAAATTTACTAATGTGGTATAATAAAAATTGACACTTCTATACATTTAATAAAGCATTTTCATAATATGAGAATCAGGTAAAAAGGATGACATTGAGCATAGACTGAATCACAATGTAATAGTCTCTGTGGTACTGTGAGTTAGCTGTAAGTCTATGATTTTAAAAAATAACATTTGAATGGGGAAAAATGAGATTGAATTTTGTTAGTGAGTGGAAGTGTTGTTGGTACAAAAAGAGAAGAAAATAAAACACAGAGCAAAGCAGGATGTAGTGAATGCTAAGATCTGCAAATGTAGAGATATAATGAATTCTACAATTCATGGAAAAGAATCTCAAGAAACCCAAACAGACCACAAAGAGAATGAATAAGCAAGGAGCATCTAACACACTTTGGCATTCCCTGCTGGAATTCAAGTTTCTTTTAACACTTGATCCTTTGATTTCACATGATCTATCAAACTATAAATTATGGCTGATTAGATTTAAGGCTCAGGGCTCTTCCTCCTCTTGGTACCTGGGATGATGGTTTTTCTTTCCTCGCTCCCTTCTCTTCACCTATTTTTTTTTTTAACTACTGCACTGGAGATACTTCACACATATCTCTGTCTTGATGTGTGTGTGTGTGTGTGTGTGTGTGTGTGTGTGTGTGTGTGTATGTATGAATGTGTGTGTGCATGTGTGTATGTGAGCATGTGTGTTATGCTGTGCCTGCATGTGTGTGCTTGTGTGGGTATGTATGCATGTGTATGCATGGAGGTTACTTGCTAAGTTTTAAGGAAAAGTCTTCCTGTCATATGCACCCTGCTGAGTGTGGACTTTCTCCAATTGAAATAGTAAAGATATAAAACTTGGGTTGGGACTTTGAGAAAGGAAGGGAAAATAAAGCTGCTACATGCTGACTTGTCAAGGCAATCTAGACAGGTTAAGTTCTCTGGCAATCCAGTCTAGTCGATTTTATGGTTCAGCACAGAGGGAAGCAGAAGTATTGGAGTTGGACAAAAAAAAAAAAAAAAAAAAAAAAACCATATCTTTCATTTGCTTTGGTTTTGATTAGGCACTCAAAAGATGCACATCTTTGGAGTTTTTTCCATTGTTTTTGTTTTCTATTATTTTGTCATATCCATGGATTAGTACAGGATCCTATTTGGTGAGAGTGAGTAGGGTTTATGCACCAAAACACTAAAGAATACACAAAGTGTTTTCCCATCGAGAAGAGCACAGGGTACCTGAAGAAGGTGGGAAATGAACACTTCCATTCGGTGATGAAGGACATGTCGGTATCATAGGGGAATCTCCTCAAAATTCAACACATGCGTGGACCAACGAATTTGATGTGTAAGTGTTGATAATGAGCAGTGTACCCTGTGTGTGCAAAGATGCAGATGTCCGTGGCCATTGCTCATAACAATGAAGCCATAGTCACAACCTTGTTTCTCAGTAGGAGGCTCACATAAACTACACTGCAGCTGTGGCAGTGCTAAAAACAGTGAGGCAGCCCTATATCCTCCCTAGGACACTTCCTGGGACAAATCCATCAGAAAAATCAAATTAAATCACCACATATATCTTGACACAAGTATAGTATTTTCAACCTCATACACATGATGTTGGTTCCATCTCTACTCTTTCCTCCATGTGATCTCCTCAAGACCGGCCTTGGGGGTCAGGAAGCCAAACTAGGTCGTCTCGTTTTCATTCTCCCATGCCATACTGATGATATATATTTTTTAACAATAAACACTGCAGCTTTTATAGTTTTAAAAACGTAAGCACTGTATGTCCTGACCACAGTTAAAAACTTTTATCTACAGAACAGCTGAGAGAAAGCAAAGCGTCTCCCAGTGCTCCAGCCACCCAGCATTTATTGTCCCGAATGAAGCTCATTCTATACATCACAGTTGTTTTATTGGTTCCTGAAAATTTGTTTCTAAGCCTTGATTACCCATTTGATGGTAACTCAATAGGCGTGACTACACTGCACAAACCATTTCTATAAATAAAGCAGCTGACGATTTCCTCCAGGGCATCCAGCCATGAATTTAGGGGCCAATCAGAACAGTAATATCCCTTCAGTCCTGAGAGCCACCTGTGCTTTTATTCGAAAGTGTGATGGCCACAGAATGGCCAAACTACGTCAATCAGCTCCATAACTACTGATCCTCGTATTGATTTAAAAAAAAAAAAGTTAGACACACAAAAGATACCCTATGAGCACAGTGTCAATCACTGGGATTTTCTTCACTAATGAGAAGGTCAATCAGGGTCAGGATGTCAAAACAGAGGGACGAAAACTACCTATCCCTTTATTAAGTTCCCCACGAACGTGAAAAACAATTGATATTATAATCCTACACTGCATGCAGGCCAACATCCCTTGCATGACATCTTGACTGTTAGTCCTGCTGAGGAAGCCTGTCAGAGTCTCAACTTCTGGTTAACATTTTGCCTATACACCTCAGAAAAAGAAATATGGCTGAAGGCTAGGCAAGAAGAGAGCTCACACTTTTCTCCCTCTGCTGCCACCCAAAGGTGTGCATATTTTTGCTCTATTGTGCAAAACATTCAGACACAGATTAAAAACTCACACTTAGGAAAATACGGTTTGGGTTCATGCAACTGCTTTTGAAATCTGTTCTCAGGTTGATGTCAAGTTTCATTGCACAAAAATATGCGCGGACAAGCTACAATATCATCCACCACTGTGGGTTTCAAGAACAAATACATTTTTTTAAAAAAATAACATAGAATTCTGTCACTATAAATGTCCATTTGAATTTATCTTAAGCTGTGAAGTTCAGCACACTAAGATATGAATTGTTTATTACTGACATATCTTACTTTAAATCATAAGGATATATATATATCCTTATATCTATATGTATATAGAGAGAGATAAATATGCAAGTTACTACTTGCTCAAATATACTTTTCTGCTAAATTATAGCATTTAAGATCTCCCTCATTAAATAGCTGTCCCTGATCTCTACAAATCCTTCTCAGACCTACCTGACAGTAGTGGGACACTGTCACACTACTGACATAATACCATAGTATTCGATTCTATGTTTTCCACAAACTCTATTTAACTGGTGTTTGACAATGCTGAATCAGAGGGGTGTAGAACAGTCAGTTTTGATTATAATAATTCCCCTCTGCTTAGGTTATTTAATTCATTTAAAAAAATCACCATAACACCATTCAATGATCTACTGGACTATTGAATTCACTTAGCATCCTAATGCTGATCAGCCTACGTTTGTGAATGAAATATACATAAGGAGTTTACGGAAAGTCCGGGGCAAGGACTCTGCATGAGTACTATAGATAGAGATTTTAGTCGATACCTTTTGCAGTTGGGAGCTAATTGTAGAATCTTTGCAGTAGTGTTGGCCTCTGTCCATTAAATGCTAGGACAGCCTCCAAATTGTGGTAATCGACTATGTCTTCAGGTATCACCAAATGTCTGCTGAGAAGCATAGCCACCACTCACTGAGAAGATTTTGAAGTTGGATTCCAGATAGATTCAGTACTTACTCCAATCATTAACCTAGAGTTTGTTCTCTCTGAAAATAAAGCCAAATGGTCTAAACTGTAAAGTAAGTAGTGTTCTTTTATGAATGCCTATCTCTGTCATTAGATACTACCATATTAGGTAATCAAATAGGTATTTTGTTTATATAGTTCACTGTGACAAAGAGCATTAATATTAAACATTTTTAAACCTTAAAAATAGCTGTTCTGTCAAAACATGAAAACTTCCCTATCCTCACTTTCCTTTAGCCAAATCAGAGGTTTCCTGAAAATTAGCCTGGAATGATTCAAGACAATGCCCAGCCTTAAATGAACATATTTAAGCTCCCACTTTTTACATATCCACTTGTGAAGCTTACCCAAAGTTTTCAAGGGCTGTCAGTCAGGATAATACATATATCCAAGATATTCATCTATTATCCCAGTAGCACTTTAAAAATGTAGTTTTAGATTAACCATTTTTTTTCTTTTTTTTTTTCTGCCAAGTTCCTGTTCTCTTCATCCAAGATTTATAAGGGTCATTCTCACAGCCAAACATTAGGCGGAGCTAAGGGAACCTTGTGGAAGAGGAGGAGCCAGAGCATCAAGAGTACTACAAGAAAACCTACAGAATCAATCAACTAACCTGAGCCCCGTAGGGCCTCACAGTGACTGAATCATCAACCAAAGAGTGTGCATTGGACGGACCTAGGCCCCCTACACATATGTAGCAGATGTGCACCTTGGTCTTCAGGTACAACTGACAGTCCCCTAAGAACTGGAGCAAGGACTGTCTCTGACCCTGTTGCCAGCCTTTGGACCACTTTCCCCTAACTGTCTAGGATGCCTTCTCTAGGAACAATAGAAGATGCTCCTAGTGCTACAGCAATTTGATATGCCAAAGGGGGTTGATACCATGGGAGGCCTCCCCTTCTCTAAGGAAAAAGGGAGGGGAGTAGGTGGAGGAGAGGGGAGAGGGAGGAGCTGGGAAGAGAGGAGGGAGGGGAATCTGCGATCAGGATGTAAAGTAAATAAATAAATTAATAATAATAATAATAATAATAATAATAACAACAACAACACAATTCTATATCCAAATTTAAACCTCATAGAGCAAGAACTTCAACTAATGGCACTTCAGTTAAGCAAATACTGAATAAATACACATTCTTTTTTATAAGCCCTCTCTATAAAAGTAGATGAGATGGTGTGTACTTCTGAAAGACTCACTGTTCAGTATAGAATCTACACAGTAATGTTAATGTAACTCTATAAGGATGACATAGTAGCAAAAACCCCAAAGCAACAAACTCAAAAATGGAGTGTTAGGCAACATGTTCTGAGGAAAGCTCAATTTGAAGGAGGTTTGAGGGATGATATACTGTGTGTCAAGTGAAGAAAAAACAAGGTGAGATAAATATTTCTAAATAAATATTCAAAGCAAAGGCAAGAGTCCATGAGATTGGTGGAAGGACAGTTGGCTGTCCATATTTAAGGAATGATTGATGAGTAGGATGGAGAACTAAGCGGAGGTCAGGGTGGAAGGGTCAATTAAACCTTCATTAGTCATGGTTGGTGTTATGTGCCCAAAGGCTGAGCACTAATGAGTCCAGTCTGGGCTTTCTAGCAAGTTCCAGGACAGCCACAGCTGTAGAGTGAGACCCTGTCTCTAACAAGCAAATTATTCACTAATATGTTCATAGGAATATATTCCATTGTGTTAAATTTTAACACACATAAATGATCTGTAAATACGTCACTGAATACGCTATTATGAAACCTACATGCTGTTCACAAGGAGCGAATTTTGTTCTATAATGAGTGGTGTTCATGTACTCTGAGTCCTAACTTAGAAACTCCCAGTGGAAAGATCAGAAACTCGTCTATGACGTCATAGTCACTCACAAGCAGGTCATCCCAAGCACATTTCTCCTAGTTTTTATTTACAGAGCTGCTCAGTTTTCTAGACCACCAAGCAAACTCCACACCAGTCAGAGCTGTTTAGCAAGATCCTGTAACAAACAAATTCAGTGCTAAGAATGGATTAAAAAGATCAGTAAGACCCAAAACCCAGGAATGACCAGAGACGGTTCACTGATCTTCAAATACTGAAATGCTCAAAATGAGGCAATAGCTTAATACTGCCAACACCACTGGAGAGTAGCGTGATTACATGATGGTTCTGAGGTCAAATATGAGAGTCCTTGTGGCCAAGGAAAGGAAGGCTGGGATGTGCATTAAGATCCCAATGAGAAAGTGACACCCTGAGAAGCAATACAAAGAGATACTCAAAAAGAAATGGGAGATCACAAGTGTTAGAGAAGCACATGACACACAATTAGACATAAAGTGTGAATATAACACGGGGGGGGAAGAAATCATTCACCATTTCACCAATTAAACAAAATTATACGCAGCTCAAAGCAAATGCTAGAATATTATTACTGTCATTTATTTTAGTGCCGGGAGCTATATGCTAAGCAAAATTATAACTATCTGATTTAATGTACAAAGGTGCAGGCTAGTGAGTCTGAAGCCAGCTCCCACTCAAAACAAAAGGTACTCTCTTATCTAACTTCAACTTAACCCACAGTCACCATTCCCTTTGTAAGATGTAAGGACTAAAGCCCACGACTCGAGAAAACTCATAGCTTACATTCACTAATTTCTGTTCCCTTCTTAAAATTATACCTTGAAGAATTGGTCGTGTTTATTCCCTAAACTTTTTCTGCCATTTTTACTTACTGTGGTGATGGTGGGGTTTTAGTTAAATCCTGTATAAACCAATGAAACTGTTAAAGTAAAGTCAGTATTCCCACAAAAAGTGAGTTGAATCCTTTGGAAGCATTGATAAGGCTGAGTCACACTTACAAAAACATTGCTGAGAACATGTGGAGTGTGATTGGGCGGGGAGGTGGGAGAGGGGATACATGAAACACCAGGTGAGTTCATCAAAAGTTTAATGAATTCTGCTCTTTGATCAGCAGTTCTCGACCTATGGGTTGCAACCTCTTTGGGTATTATGTAAATATCAGATATTCTGCATATCAGATATTTACATTATGAATCATAACAGTAGCAAGATTACAATTATGAAGTAGCAACAAAATAATTTTATGGTATGGGGGTCACCACAGCATGAGGAACTGTATTAAAGGGTCACAGCATGAGAAAGGTTGTGAACCACTGCCTTAGATTGGCCTAAGTCCTCAAAGGCAAAGAATTGTAGGCACTGTTGATACAAGAACGAAAATGCAGGTGCCTGGAGATGACTCAGTGGGTAAAGTACTTGCACAAGCATGAAGACCTGAGTTGGAATCCACAGAGCGTCCATGAAGCTGGAGAAGGAAGAGTCACGAAGATCTGTAATCCCAGGACTCCTTGGCTACATGAGAGTCAGAGATGGAAGAATCCCAGAAGTTTGGGGACTACATATCCTGCAGTGACAATGAGCTAAAAACTAACCCTGTCTCAAAAAAGTAGAAAGCAAAAACTCACTTCCGGGGTTGATATGGAGTCCAACAGCTTATCAACATGCTTTTGTCCTGGTGATAAAATTTCTCCATCCTTTCTTATATTTTTGGTTGTGAACCTAGCCTTTAATGGCTGAGCCCTCGAGCCCTCTCCCTCCTTTCTTAAGGAGGCATGGCAATGGAGTTACAGCACATCCCTCATTTCACATTTTATAATTGGTTAGAAATATGACTGTTTGTCTACCAGTCATGACTTCATTAGAGTATGGCTTTGATTCTCAACTCTATGGTAAAATATTGCCTTGATTCTTTTCAAATAGTTTATTTTCAAAACCTCAACTCCTGTCCAAGCCCAGAAGACCTAATCAAGTTTTAACTAGACTAGCCTAGATAGGGCTAACCCTTGGTTGTGCCTGTGGAATGCAATTATGTTATTCACATATCACGGTTATAATTTGACATGAAATGATCTCACACAGTGTAAGTGTGCCCAAAAGCCAAACAAGCATTTCTCCTCCCATTAAAATGTATCTTGAAAACACCTGTCTCTAGATATAGTACGCACTATAGCATACTAACAACTATGGATTTTATATTTTCTAGGATTCCTAAAAAAATAGCATCCCAAAGGCAAAATGATAAACAATATCTCAATGTTCCATAATCAAGAAAGTGTTCCAAGTCATTCTCCACAATATAAATATTAACAGAATTTTTTTGTTCCTGAAGTCACAAGTTCTAACCTCTAACTTTAAGGGATGAAATTAGAAATGGGCAGTGGAGGTGCATGCCTTTAATCTCAGCACTTGAGAGGCCAAGGCAGGAAGGTCTCTGTGAGTTCAAGGCCAGCCTGGTCTACACATTGAATTCTAGGACAGCCAGAGCTACAGAGAGAAACCCTGCCTTTAAAAACAAATAAGAGAGATATGAAACTTACTTAACGATAGTTTAGAAACTAATAATGTGGTGTGTATGTGAAGAAGGGCACAAACCACAGTTCTAAGAAGCTTAACCATGGAAAAGCCTAGAAAGATGGACAACTTAATCTGCAAGACTCCAAACAGCCTTGTGCTAGTAACATACTCTTTTCACTTCTTTTCTTTCTTTCTTTCTTTCTTTCTTTCTTTCTTTCTTTCTTTCTTTCTTTCCTTCCTTCCTTCTTTCTTTCCTTCTTTTAAGTTTTATTTATATTTTAGAATCATGTCAAAATGTGGGTGAGAGGACACATGAATCATAGGAGAAGGCATAAAACTATTTTTTCAAATTTCAACTCCAGCATGTGCTTTTCCCCTTCTCATCTCTGTCCCTTCCATGTGCTATCACTTGAGTTTTTGACCTTAGCCATTCTGACAGGTGTGAGATGGAATCTCAGAGTTGCTTTGAGTTGCATTTCCCTGATGACTAAGTATGTTGCCAAAACTGTACAATGGAAAAAGAAAAGCATCTTCAACAAATGGTGCTGGTATAAATGGATGTCAAAATGTAGAAGAATGCAAATAGACCCATATTTGTCACCTTGCAAAAAAAACTTAAGTCCAAGGGGATCAAAGGCCTGAACATAAGAATGGACACACTAAATCTAATAGAAGAGAAGGTGGGGGAAAGCATCGAACTCATGGAAACAGCTGACAACTTCCTGAACAGAAGAACACCAATAGCTCAGGCCCTAAGACAAATAATCAATAAATGGAACCTTACGAAGCTGAAATGCTTTTGTAAGGCAAAGGGCACTGTCACTAGAACAAAATGGCAGCCTACAGATTGGGAACAGCTTTTCAGCAATGCCACATCCAACAGAGGGCTAATATCCAGAATACATAAAGAACTCAAGAAAGTAAACACCAAGAGACCAAAATAATGGAGTACAGGACTAAACAGAGAAGTCACAAAAGAGGAATTTCTAATGGCCGAGAGACACTTGAGGAAATGCTCAGGAGCCACATTCTTAAAGAAAACCAATGTCCCTCTCCCAACATCTTTCACATGCCAAATGTTCCCCACATAGGGAGAGACTTGCCTCCATGCCTGCCTTCTCTCTCCATGCTGAGATTCAATCTATGTTGAGCTTGCATGAGGTTGTGCATTCTGTCGCAGCTGCTGTGAGTCCATATGCGCAGCTGCCCCGCTTTGTCCGGATGACACTATTTACTTGAGTTCACGCACTGACTGGCTCTTACAGTCTTTTTTCTCCCCTTTCCCCAGTGATCCCTGAGCCTCAGGAAGAGGGAGTGAGGCATGAGTGAGTCCTATTTAGGGCCAAGCCTCCCGTAGTCCCTTACCTTGGCCAGTTGTGGAACACTGTGTTAGTTACTGTTTACTGCACATAGTTTCTTTGATGAGGGTTGAAAGATGATTATTTATTGGTATAATGATAAGTCATTAGGAGCCAGTTTAATACTGTCCACATTTAGCAAATTAAATAATAGCAGGTTCTTCTATAGGTCCTAATACCTGTCTAGCCACAGGCTCTTGACCTGACTATGGTGTCAGGTATAGAGCCAGACTTAAATCCAATTAGAAGGTAGTTAGTTACTCCTATGGTGTTCATCCACTATTGCACCAGAGGGCATGTCTTACCAGGCCAGTTGTCATTGTAGTTTCTGGGTTCCATTCACATCCAACTTTATTATACGCACCTCACCTATTTAAATTTACCCTCTAAACTTCTCTTGTAAGCTGAAATACTCTGATAACCTACAAACTAAATGACCCATGCCCACTCCTTGCTTCCTCTTTTAACACCCCTTCCTACAACAAGACTTTTGTACATACTACTCCCAAAATCTGAAATTCTTCTGTACAGTAGAATGATGAGTATCTACTCATTTTTCAGATTTTCATGTGATGCTCACTGAGGCATTTCTATTTAGAATGTTCCCTATGCATTCCTTCTGCCTTATTATTCAGAGTAATGATCACAGTTTGTAATTTAGAATACATATATGTATATATGTATGTATATTTGTATATATATGTATGTATGCACACATATATGTATGCATATATGAATCCTGTTTGCTTTACGCATCTATCCACTGTGGGTTCCACAGTACTGAGCCTGAACATATCCACTACCCTTTGCCCACCAAGAAATATATTATCTCTCATATAGTAAGCATTCAGTATGTATTTTTAAATGAATCAACAAAAAATGTTTGACATATGTTTAGTATTATGGTACATACTTTAAGTGCATTGTAATACTGAAATATGGTTTAAGAGTTTACTTAAACAGGGTTTAAAACTTTAATTCACTATCTCAAAATTTTAACAAACTTTTCTCTTACAGCCCCAATCCCATCTGGCAAGTAGCTTTTACAGAAGAGATGTTCTATATGCAACAGACATTTATTACTTGTTGCAGTATTATTTATTATTTAACTATTATTATTTTTTACTTTGTTCATAGTTTTAAAGGGGTAAACATTCAATTTTTACTTCAAAACTTTTATGCTGACAGGAAAAGATACACATAAGTTCACACACATATGTGATGTTACCTGTTAAATAAAAGTCTAAGTTTTAAATAGCAGGGCTTGAATGTTCTTATTTAAAAACTAGTGAATCTGATTATAGTCTTCAAAATATCAGACTTATCAATGATCATTTGAATCATTAAATTGTATATTGAAACCACATATATGAAAACAGACTTACGAAATTTCAGAAATTTATTTAAACAAGTGTGCAAGTTCATATTCACCAAACACTCCCAAAAGCTAAAAAATAGTTTAAAGTGCAAGTCCCATGAGTTATGAAAGGAATGATTGTGCCACACAACAAACGGTGGCCACAAAAATGCTGAAGGTTTTTCATCAAACTCTTAAAAAGAGGCTAACAGAGAATGAAATTCAGATTTTAAAGCTGTATGATAATGTGCCCAAGTTGGGCAAATGAGCTGTTTCTTGTATGATTTTTATGTACTACCTTCCATAAATTTTATCCAGAACAATTAAAGAATTGGTCATCATATCCTTTCTTTCCACTCTAGCCCCACCAGGCATGCAGACAGTTCTTTGATGTGGAGTGGATGCATTCTCTTTTTACAGTGTTCCTAAGGCACCCATTAGGTCTGTTAAAGAAAGTACATACCATCTCCTGCACCTACTTATAGCAATCTCCCTATTTCTCTCTTCTCTGGCCCTTTACGGTCACATTTGCAAGCTTCACACATATACTCTTTCCCATTATCAAGTTCCCAAACATATGAATTTATTCATTTCTGGATTCAAGGGTATTTTGTTTGTTTGTTTGTTTTAGTGGATCAAAGACCTTAACATGAGGGGATCCAAGATGGTGGCAGACTGCATGGATGTATTTTGATATCAGAGTTAACAGTCACAAGGCGGCGAGTGTTGCAGGACACTGTACAAATGGCATGACTCCTTCTAAATCTCACCCAGCTACCCAGGGACCACTGGGAGTCCCTGGGCAGGACGCTCCTTCCCAATCTCCAACACACAAGGAAGCCGCTGGACCCGGGAATCAGGACCACCCACCCCCCAACAGGAGAGACTCCCGGTAAGTTCCAATATAAAATCCAGCAGGCAGATTCAAAGCCCACTAAGAGATAATCCCGACCCTGCTGGGCACCCCCAGGTCTCAAACAGACAATCCAACTACCTTGCAGATCGCAGCACCACTGCTGTGACATCACTGGCCAGTTTCCAAGCCTCAGGAGCGGCAAGGCTATTGGGGCTGAACGGCAGATTTACCCACTACAGGAACCAACCCCGGGCAAACTGCAAGATATTTGAAACTGTCGTATATCGGACTTTTGTACTAGTACTGGCCCTTCTGGCGGGGAACCAGAGCTTACTTGTACACAGCTCCACCACCTGGATTAGTTAGGTCTCCACCTAGGAGGCGGGGCTGAATGACTCACCTTATAGGGGTAGAGTAAGGCAACTCAAATCCTACACCAAAGCACCCCCTTTGGACCCAAGTCCAGAAGACAGCAAAAAAATTCCACATGGCCAGAGGCCCCAGACAAAAAAAAAAAAAAAAAAAAAAACTAGAGCGAAATGTCTCCAACAAAAGAAAGCAACGCTATTCCATCCAGCCCGAACCACCTCACCACAACTGAAACACATGAAAACAATGACAATTCTACACTATGGAAAGTGATAAAGTCCCTTCAAGAAGAACTTAAATCTATGAAGAAATTCAAAGAAGCCACAATTTAACAAGTCAAAACAATGAATAACACCATTAAAGAGCTCCAAGCCAAGGTGACTCAGCTTGAACAGGAAAAGGACAAAACAATGAAAGATTTCCAGGCAAAAACAAGCAAACTGGAGAAAAAAATATACAAAACGAACAATACCATTCAAGACATGAAAGTAGAAATGGAAACAATAAAGAAAACACAGGCAGAGTTAAAAGAGGAAATGGAGAATCAATGGAAGAGAACAGGAATTACAAATGTGAGTATCAAAAATAGGATACAAGAGATGGAAGACAGGATCTCAGGCATGGAAGATTCGATGGAAGAAATCAGTACAACATCCAAAGAAAATGAGAAAGCTAAAAAATCTCTCACCCACAACATCCAAGAAATCAAGGACTCAATGAAAAGACGGAACCTAAGAATTATAGGCATAGAGGAAAGAGAAGACTCCCGACTCCATGGTCCAGGAAATATCTTCAACAAAATCATAGAAGGAAACTTCCCAAACCTAAAGAAAGAGATGCCAGTAAAAATCCAAGAGG
>CAJQZJ010001638.1:5984130-5997751 GCA_907164525.1 Lophiomys imhausi
TGTGTGTGTGTGTGTGTGTGTGTGTGTGTGTGTGTGTGTGTGTGTGTCTGTCCATCTGTATTCAGTTGATATTCACTGGTGACTTCATCAGGTCCCACTGGAGAGTTCCAATGGAGTCACCAATGGGCACACAATTGAAGGCATACACACATACACACATATACACACACACACACACACACACACACACACACAACTGAGCATGTTGTGATGACATCATTTACAGTCTCTGTCTTTTTTAAGATGTGGGTGTTTCTAATTAGGACATCCAAGTACAGCATCATGCTGGTCTTCCATTTTTTCCTCAATACTACTTAGATCTGTCTTAGTCACTTTCTAGTTCTATAACATAATGCTTTATTGTGGCTAATTTCTAAATAATAGAAATCAATTTCTTATAGCTCTGGATACTGGGAGGTCCAAGGTCAAGGTGTCTTCTTTGTTTTGGTCTCTGCTTTTGAGATGGCACTTTGTGACTGTGTCCTCAGGTGGAGGGATGTGGAAGAACAGATCTTTTTTTTCTCCTCTAGCTCATTTGTAAGTCACAGATCCCACCCATGATGGAGTTGTCCTTATGTACTAAAGACATCCTAAAGTCTCCGTCTCTTACAGCGTTATATCAGGGCTTAAAATTCAGCATGGATTTTGAACACAAACACTCAAACAGTAACAGGGCTTTAGCTTTTGTCTTCATTATTTTTTCTATTAACGGAAATTATTATTTCCATTTTCGTGGACCAGCTCCAAGATGACGCATTTTCTCCCAGTGCTCCTGCCATGTATCACCAGAATTGTGATAGAAGAACTCTGTTCATCTTTAGCATAGCACAGTTTTAAGTCATACCTACACTCGCATCATTGTAGGCAAATGTTGAGGAAGAGTGATATAGCATACACCCTCCACTTAGGACAGTTCCTGGTAGATTGTCAGTCTTTGGTTTCTTAGTGGTTATTATATTCATTATCAACATCAGCACCACAGTTCTGATAATAAATTGTTGTCAGTGCAAGCCAAGAACTAACAGTCTCTAGACATTCATCAGCACAAAGATTTTCTAACTCTGAAAGTGTTTCTAGGCTTTATTAAGAAAATATTCTTCACTGCTTCCTTCCATCACTTGTTTAAGAACATATTGATTAGTTTTGTTCTTTGACAATTTCTTATGTATAGAGTGCTTTCTGATCTCTCTCTCTCTCTCTCTCTCTCTCTCTCTCCTTCCCTCCCTCCCTTCCTCTTTCTCCCTATCCTCTCCTAGCTTCTTCCCACCTGTCCACCTTTCAAATTCATGACTTTTGGTTCTGTTTTGTGACTTAGTCTAATTAGGGCCATCTGTGTGACTATTGGATTGAAACTATTCATTGGATGTTGATGGGGTCACCAGTGGGTATGCACTGACACTCCCAGCCCTGAGCCTATCAGCGCCATTGCTTTATTTTTGCATCCAACTGAATAAGGGTCCTTCCCACTTTTTAAAAAATATCCTGTAAAAATATGCCATAAAAATGTGTAACTTAGAAAATGGATGAAGTATTAAGTGAGCACCAAAGCTCTGGATGCTGTTACAAATGAGAACCATACCCTCAAACACAGCGAAAATAACCTTTACATTGGTTAGAATTTTGAAGAAGGAGAAATCACTGCCTTAAATTGTCACTGTAGAGTAAATGATTCTACCATAATAAAAGATTAGAATTTTCTGAGAATAATTGTGTGAGTCTAGAATTCAATTTGAAATATATAGTAAGAAGTTCGTATTGAAATACCAGTCAGGGAAAAAGAAAGTTAGTGTTATTAGACAATTCTCTTCTGATTATAATTGGACTAAAAATAAACTTGTTGCTTACTTATTTCTACCAAAGTCAAGTCAGGACTTACTGGAGAATTCTGTGCTAAATTCACCATTCCCCCACCATCCCTGTCTCATTCCTAAGTATCTAATCTCTATCTTTTCTTCTCTCTTGACACTGCTCATTCAATTATTCTATTTTCTTCTTCTTTTTGTTCCCAGTTCTTAGCACTTGTGAAATGATCTTCCTGACTATTCCTTTACTTGAGATATTATTCCCTCCTCTTGTCTGTAAGCCCTGTGGTGCCAGCTATGTTGTTTGTAGTCAGGAATGTACCTGACATATGAGAAATAATAGCATCAGAAGATGGATGGTGGCTTGGGCTGGAGTGGAGTAAGTGAGGTTGGAGATAAATAGATTTAGGATGTATTTTGCTAGCTTAATAGACAGGACTATGGATGGACACAGGGGGCTGCTTCTTGATTAACTAATGGGCAGAGAATAGAGTCCTTTATTGTATTTTGTTGTTGTTGTTGTGTTTGGTTTCATAGGTTATTTATTTACTTTACATCCTGATAATTTTTGTTTTTAAGAAGCTGGAAAAAGTGAAAGAAATGAAAAAAAATCAAACCCTGTAAAGCTCTGTGTAGCACCCATATGGTACTATTGAACGGGCAGCCAGAGGGATAGTCATAACAAGAGGTAAGTTGGAGAGTGGCCACCTGTTTGTCGCATTTATACTATAGACTGGGATATAGATGAGAGAGAGAGAGAGAGAGAGAGAGAGAGAGAGAGAGAGAGAGAGATGGCTTAGGGAAAAGGCCTAGAGCTGCCAGTTAAATAGATGGACAGAGAAAAAGAGGTTGTCAGAGATATTGAAAAGATAACAGAGGAGAATGTAGCAAACAAGGAAGATATTTCATTGTTGAATCCAGAGAGGAGACTTTAGAAAGATAGATGTCCAACCTGTCAGTTTCTGCTGGGTTATCATAAAGCTAAAGCTGATGATACCAAGTGTTTGAAATGGTGTATGGAGAGAGGGACATTTAGAAAATGTTGGCACAAATCCAAATAGTGAAATTCTTATGGAAATCAGAATAGAATTCCCCCAAAACACTAAAAAAATAGCAACTATGTGATCTAACGATATCACTCCAAGAACCTAGGTCAGCATGCTATGGATATACTACACATCCATGTTTGCCCTTTGCAACACTATCCACAACAGTCAAGATATGGACCTAGCCTAGCTGCCCATTGACAGACAGTTAGACAAAGAAAAGTTTTAATGCACACAATGGAGTTTCATTCAGCTGCAAAGAAGAATGAAGTTACGCCATTTGTACGAATATGGATGGGATGGGGGACTGGATCATCACATCAAGGAAAATAAGCTAGATGAACAAGGAAGGACGTCATATAATTTCTCTCATATGTGACACAAAAGCGTTGGGAAGCAGTGAGGGGACAGGGGAGGCAAAGGAAGGCAGTGAGGGAGAAAACATGTGCTAAGGTCAGTGATTCGTGAGTGAGTTGAGAGGGAGGGTGGAGAGACATGGTTGCAGGGGTGTAAGTAGTGAACAGAAGACGACAAAGCAGGTACAGGGAGAGAGAGAGAGCTTACATAGGCCTTTTAAGAAGCTATGAGGGGGTCAGAGAAAAAGGAGGACCCCTCAGTGGTCAAGTAGAAGTTTAAAATTTCAGAGATTCTCCTAAGCGGGGTGAGGGCTGCTGTGTGGTAAACCCTCTGGGGTTCAAAAGGTAGAACTGGCTTGTAGATAAAAGTCTCTGTTTTCTTTCTAAGGGTGTTACTCAACAAACACTCATGACTGGACACTCATGAGCCAATAAATTGGCTTAAGATATTTGCCATCAAATCCTTCACAAAACAATCATCAGGGCTGTGCATGGCAGCACGTGCCTTTAATCCCAGCGCTGGGGAGGCAGAAGCAGGCAGATCTCTGTGAGTTCTGGGCCACCCTGGACTACATAGTGAGCACCAGGACAGCCAGGACTATATAGAGAGACTGTCTTAAAACCAAAACCACGGGTACAGCTTATATAATATACACATATGGTATATGAACACATAGATAGATTATATATGTGATGGAGTTTCAAAGAATTTCGAAGAACCCAACCATTCTACAGCCCATCTGCACCTGAAAGGAATGAGAAACGAGGGAAAGAAACGGGGAAAATGAGAGAGAATATAGTGTAGAGTTGTTTATCATCTACTCAGCACATATTTTTCCATTTCAGTTTAAGTTACAAGATATAAGAACCAGAGATTTTGGGTCGCACAGACCTGGTTTGAAAGCCCCATTTTGCTGTTTTAAAACTGTGAGGTCGTGGGAGAATTGTTATACAGTTCTGATCTCAAGTCTGTGAAATTAAATTATAGCCAATTGATCTTATAGTTACCATGAGCCACTGACCAGGTTGCTGAGTAGTTAGAAAGGCAGCTGTAGCTACAGCCCTCTTGATTAGTGATGACTCTTATGCCCCAAGACCCTGAAAGAACCCATACTAAACTCTGGAGAAAAAGATGACGAGGTTCATAATGCATAATGGTCATCATAATTTCTTCTCTTCTTACCAGTAGCTTTTGAGTAAACCAAGGATTTTACTTTATTCAATTGAAATTATTATTCAGGCAATTGTTGATATCTAACATATTATAAGAAAAATGCAGAAAGAACTTGTGTATAACTCCACCCAATGGCAACATTTTGAAAATCTGTCATCTAATATCACTTGATAATTTGGTTTGATAAAAATGAACTTATTGTGGCCAATAGCTATTAAAAGGTCAGAAAATCTCCTTCAGCCTACATCACCTCAACTCAAAACAAAGATCATGGAGGTCCAAAATTACATCATTACTCAAACAGAAATATGCACAGTATGTACTTCAATTCTCTGCTCTCAAATTGTTATTAATTTTACATAATTTGGAGCTAAAAGCAAATCCTGACTTGAGCATCAGGTGGTACCATTAGATTAATGGATGGAGTGCAGCAGTGACCTGTGACCATGGCCAAGACAATGAACTTTTATATTCTAGGGCTATCTGGAAGTTGGGGCAATAATACCCACTCAATAATTCATAAGAATATCTGGATGGATATTCATAAGGATATCTGGATGGATCTGTACCATGTACTACTCTCTCCTGCCTTTGTTCTTTTTTTTTTTTTGGTTTTTTTGAGACAGGGTTTCTCTGAATATCTCTGGCTGTCCTGGACTCACTTTGTAGACCAGGCTGGCCTCGAACTCACAAAGATCCGCCTGCCTCTGCCTCCCAAGTGCTGGGATTAAAGGCGTGCGCCACCACCGCCCGGCCCTGCCTTTGTTCTTAACACACTCCCTGCTCTCTTCTGTTCCTGTTGGTCCACCCCAGAAGCTTCTTAATTCTTCACCTACTATTCTAACTCATTTCCTCCCATTTTTCCTAATACTGGTCCTTCCATCTTCTATGGTGTTCAGTCTGTCTCTGTTTCATTCCCTCCTTGGTCTACCTGGTAATATTAACACAAACTTAGTGTCTGACCTTTTCTCTCCTCTCCATGTTTGACTTTTATTGTCCAAATCAGGTTCATCAGAGTCCTTCAGGGGACACTTTCATTCCTCGCACACAGGATGACCCTATGGCGACACCATAGCTCCCTACCCCCGTGCTTGTTTCCTTAGCATCCTGGTCCTCTGCTTCAGAGAACATTACCCCATGTCCTTGTGTGTTGTCTAATGTCTGTTCACCAGGATACGGAGTGGGGGCTGGGACAAGATGGCCTTGTTCACCATTATGTTATACTTGTCATATTGCCTGCCATTAAATGGGTGTTCAATAAATTGCCCATCACATGAGTGAATAAATACATTTAATAAGCACATGCTTAGCTTTTGGTGAGGAAACGCTGTGCAGATTGGGTAGACTGGTGGATGGTACTTCTTTTAGTATATGACTCATCTAGATTCAAGGGTGTTAAGTGTTTAAAAATATGTAGGGTAGTTTGGTTTTCCTTTTTTTTCTCCTTTCTTTTGTATTCCTGTTGGAATCTCTATGTAACTATATCTTGCAGAATACCTCAAACAGTGGCCAAGATGATTTCAGAATGAAAGACAAACCAAAAATAGAGATGAATGTTTGAGTTGGTGCAGTGAACAGTTGCAAGCATGACGCTTTCTTCGAGGTATCTCAGTACAGTGTACTGCTCTGTCTCATTTTGGCCCAGGTGATAAAAATGTCCCAGTTTTAGGTAAACTGGGTTTATATATGCTGCATGCATCTGGATGCCAAATATGAGGCCCTGACTCAAAATATGTGGTTGAGATAAATATAATATTAACTTGTGTTGCCTGTGGTGGTGCCTTGTGCTAAGTTTAAAAGAATTAAAAAGCAGGATTTTTTTTTTTTTGAGACAGGGTTTCTTTGTGTATCTCTGGCTGCCCTGGACTGACTTTGTAGAAGAGGCTGGTCTTGAACTCACAGAGATTCACCTGCATCTGCCTCCCGAATGCTGAGATTAAAGGCATGAGACACCAAGCCCAGCTAAAAAGCTATTTTTGCATCTAAATTGTCTTTATTTTCCTTCCCCAGTGTTTCTCTTTGGAGACAGACCCTGCTTTGGCACATTGTTCTTGCTTTTTATTTCCTCTAACTGTTGCAGGATGAGCCCTTGAAAGACAGCTTTCTGCAATTCTCAGTACTTCAGCTTGGAGGAAGTTTCAGGGAACTGCTTGCCTTGTTTCTTTTCTTTTCCACATAAAAATATTTATTTATTTATATTTTTAAATTTTCTATTATTCCTTTTTTGCATTTTTGCAATTTAATTATATATTTTTCTTATAACAACAACAAAACAATAAAAACAATTAGACAACAATTATGGAAATTATACGATATAACATACATTCCCAATGTCCAGTCCATATGTATTTGGCAACTAATACCTGTCTATCTCGATGTGTTTAAAGTTCTATACCTAACTCAGTTTCCATCCTAACTTGAATTACCAGCTTAAAAACATCTTCTTAGACCTAGAACATCCTTTTAATTTCTAAACAACTTAAAACTTAACTGTGAGACTGTAACTATCTAGTCTTCAATCATATCAGAGACCTGAGAAGGATAAATATATCTGAATAAACAGGAAGTGCAGAGCAAGCAGCTTCTAAAACTAAGAAATGACAGACAACTGGCTGCCTGGACAGTCCCCAATTTCTCTCTATAACATTGGAACATCTATCTTCAGCTTCTTGGCCCAGTATCTTTGACATACATTAGGTGTAAAGCAAGAATTATGAAGGACTTTCCCATCCTGTCTTGGCAGAGCTATGGCCTTGTTTCTTAGTCACTTGGAGGGTATTTTTATCCTCAAGGAGCCTGTTTCAGAAGATCCCACACACCAGTGTTTCCTGTGCTAGAATTATTGTTAGAATATCCAGGCAAGCGCTATAAACATTCATACTCTAGAACCTTGTTGTCTAAGGTTGTCACTCAGTATGTTTGAAATGGGACTTGAAAGTCAATATTTTGTTCATTTATTTGTTTGCATTGGGAACTGCTTTTGTGGGATTCCATTGCTTAGAGACCTTTTGTTCATATTGATGCCTTTATGATCAAATCTCTTTGCGCACGAACAGTATTTGTGCTCTTGGTTTCCCCTTGCTTCAGCCCATGACCTCATTCAGTTCCATCTCTCAACCCAACCCATTTACTGTAGATTCTTGAATGGTTCACAGATTCCTTAACTTTTACCTATGGTTGAGCAGGGGTTTACCTCCTCTGTGTCCTGGGCAATTTCTCCTTGTCTCTTGGATTTCTCTGAAGTCTTGATTGGGTAGGGATTTCTACCATCATTGGGGATTCTGTTTTGTGTCCTCCCCATTTGCATTAGTTGTTTTTGTGGCTTTTGTGAAAAATCTTCTGATAGGGAAGGAAGGGTTTATTTTGGCTTGCTGTATTGTGGTTACATAGTCCATCACGGCAGAAAAGCCTGGAGGTCAAAGGGTAAGAGAGATGCTCGTGATGTGCCTGGATGCAGGAAGAAGACGAAGAAGAAGAAGAAAAAGAAGAAGAAGAAGAAAAAGAAGAAGAAAAAGAGGAGGAGGAGGAGGAGACAAATACATAGCTCACTTTCCTCATATATTCGGCTGGGAACCCAGGCCGTGGGATGGTGCTCCCCACATTCAGGGTGGGCTTTCTGTCTTCAGGCAAACCTTTCTGGAAACACCGTTATAGACACATCCAGAGGCGGGTTTCCATGGTGACTGTTAAGTCCAGTCAAGCCAGCAATGAAGCTATCCAGCACAGCCTTCCCCTTTTCTTTCACACTTACCAAACAGTATTGATTTGCCAAGCCCTGTGGGTGCCAGATAGTTACAAATGGAAAAAGTTGTTTGATTGGTTTTCTGTCTTCCTTGCTCCAGTCTGAGGTCCTGAAAAGGAGACTGGTATCTCTGTCACTTTCTGGAATACGGAGAAAGTTAAACAAATCACACTTAAATGAACCAAGGAATGAATTAGTAACTAATAATGAAAACTAAAAAAAAAGAAAGAAAGAAAAAAGCCTGTCCTTTGGCTAGGAACCACTGCAGTAATTACTGCTGCTCTCAGCTGGAGACAATTTGTCTCTTAGAACAGATGCATCTTTTACTAGAAAAAGTGAGGAGTCATTTCCAATAATTGATACTTTGAATATTAGGAAAACAGAAATGTGCAAGCAAATTATCTTACATTTGAAGTACCTTTGAAGTGTTTTGTTTTACATGATAGGCAACTGTCATGTGATCCAGATTCTAAAACTATAAAGGTCATGCAGAGCAGAGCTCCTCCTGTCCCAGCCTCCAGACACCAGTTTCTCTGATGAAGAGGCATTCTTTGTTTGAGTTTTACCATTTTTCAAAGACAGATGGTAATACATGCCATGCGACATTCTGTTCCTTGCCTTTTACTTACTATGTGTCTTGGCAAACACCTTACATGAAGGAGTGCACAAGGAACTTTTTTTTTCTCTGCCTCCTTCACAGCTTCCAAGACTCCTGCTCTCGGTTATATCTCATTCATTTTGTGCACTCCTGACTGGTGATTTTGCAGGTTTTTATTTTAGGCTGAAATGAGTTCGTTTCCTCACCCATATGACTTTGTACATGCATGTGGATATGTAGGAAAGTTTCCAGTGCTATATGCTAAGTTACCAGATATGTTCTTTGTCATATTCCCAACATGCCAGATATATTCATTATCCTGTTAGATGTCCTTCCAAACCTCCGGTATCTGATGGTCCTTGTAGGCTCTGGCTGTCCAGCACACCATTTTTCGGACTCTGCAACATGCTATGCACTGCATGACTTCTATAGGGAGACATAAAGAAGGGTCTGTCCACCAATATATAAATGACATTGATAGAACAAAGAAAGAGTTCTGTCCAAGCAGAAGCCCAGTGACTCAAAGGCAGCTGCATCGCTGAGAAGTCCCACCCCAGCATGGCTGGCTCATCAGCAGCTGCACTACCTAGCCGTTTCCAACCCCTAGTCAATCTTCCACTGCCTCTGCATTCTAGCATCCCGAAGGCTGTATGCAGCAGAGCAGGAGGGAGGGCAGCTGGATCGTCAGGTGAAGGTCTTGTGATCCTTCCATTCTCCCACCAGGGGATGTTAACAGTTTCATAAATTACATAGACCTATATCAGCTGTGGTTTTCTGCTTATTTTCTTTCCCAGGCCTGTAGGCCCTTACCACCACGCTGCTCATGACAGCACCACCTTCGATAAGCCTGGAGGGAATAACTGCACCAAGTTCTGTTGTGTGCAGTTGGTTAAAACAGATTGAAGGCGTTGAAAAGTGACATAAACCCTAAAAGCCGTGTGGCCCATTCAGGCTCCTTTTTCAGATTGCTAGTATTTATGAATTGAGCTCACCATCTAATTTGAGGTATTTAATCAGAAGCCAGTAAAATAATTGATACAATGTAAGGTGTTTCTCCTTGGAATTTCATCAACATCTTGTTCATTGATCCCTGAAGAGGAAATAGTCTCTATGTGTGATTAAGAAATTTGTACACAGTTAGAAGCAATAGCAAAGTTGAATAAAACAGTGGTTTAGTGGCTGCTGTACACCAGCTGGTCACACCTACTAGACAGAATAGTTCTGTTTCTATTATGTTAAGGGATTATTTCTCAGAACTGAGCAACAGACACACCCTGCACGTGAAATACCTAACAAAATGATTAATCTTCACTTTAACCCATAAACTAGCAGGATTGAGGGGCATGAATACTGTATTTTAAATATGTGGCTTTTTTTTCCTTTTAAGTAAAAAGGAAAAAAACCTGACCTGAGTACTTCTTTTCTTGCTACTCATAAAAATTAGGAAAATCAGAAATATACTTTAGAAAAGAAGGAAAATATACCTAATCTTGCCATATAAATGCACACATTTCTTTAGTTTTTAAAAATGGTACTTAATGATTTTGCTTATTTGAAATATTATGCTATGTAATTTGGGATCCAGATTTTTCAACTATTATATATATATAATATATGTGTGTGTGTGTGTGTTTCTAAAATAAAAAACCTTATGTATAAAACATAATTTATTTAATCATTATTCTGCTATGGGACAGTTATGTTTTCAACTTTTAACTGATGAAATATGGCACAGTTGACAACCACTGAATATTGGTTTTTTATATGATGACCTCCCTATGTAAAATGAAAGTGGAAATATCAGTGCACAATGTATAAATACTTTAAAATTCTTATTATTCAATACAAAATGCTTCCAACAAATCTCTATTAACCCGTATCTCTGTAATTGGCTATTACACTCCCATGCCACTTTTTAAAGTCATGCATGTTAAAGTTTTTGAATTTATTATTAGTAAACATAATTTTTTGAGACAGGGTCTCAGTATGTAGCCTTGGCTGGCCTGGAAGTTTCTACATAAACCAGACTGGCCTAAAACTTTCAGAGATCTGCATGCTTCTGCCTCCTGAACTATTTTTTGATAGTTCATTTTTTTCATTGACCATATTTATTTATTTATTTATTCATTCATTCATTTATTTTGCCAGTCATGATTAGTTCTATCCTAGGTCTCTGGGCTATCCAGCCTCTGGTTCCTGGCCCTCCAGGCAGTGCCAGGCATGGGCTCCCTCTCATGGCATGGGTCTCCAGTTGGACCAATTGTTGGTTGGCCACTCCCACAATTTAATATAAACTTTATCTTTATGATCACATATATTTCTCCAGGAAATTCTGGTTGTCTGTCATTTAATTTTTTTCTAAATAAGCAAGTTCAGGAGTGTTACTCAGATCAAAGCTTCTTGCAGATTCTTCCTTTGCTTCATGATAGGGATGCATGCTTCTATGTCCACAAGGCATTTAGGTATTCATTAACATTTCTTTTCTTTATATTTTAATGGTATCAATAAATAATTCAAAATGCAGAGCCGTAGCAACG
Organism: Lophiomys imhausi; assembly: GCA_907164525.1. Lineage (NCBI taxonomy): Eukaryota > Metazoa > Chordata > Mammalia > Rodentia > Muridae > Lophiomys > Lophiomys imhausi. The sequence goes on from CAJQZJ010001638.1 coordinate 5,995,386, forward strand.
GCTTAGGACTTAAGAGTACTGGCTGCTTTTCCAGAGGATGTTGGTTCGATTCCCAAAGCCCACATAGCAGTTCACAACTGAACATAACTTCAGTCCCAAGGCATTGACACCCTCTTCTGACCTCCATGTGCATGTGGTGGAAAGGCAAACATCCAGGCAAGACACACACACACACACACACACACACACACACACTTATAATAATAAAATTTTAAAATAAAAAAGAATTTAAAATGCTTAAAGTAGCAATTCCATCATGTATCAGCTGGTGCTAACTGTGAAGAGGAGAAGTACATCAAGTTGGAGGGATGTGTGAAGCCAGCTGTGGAGGAAGGCTTCATCAATAATGAAATGAACTATCAGAAGTGATCAGCAATCTGCACAGGGAAGGAGTGAGCTGAGCTGTGAGAGTGATGTTCTAGCAGAGGGATTAGCAGTTCCTTAATGGGAGCATACCCAACACCGCCACGGAAGAGCCAGAAGGTTAGGGTGGGTAGAACTCAGTAGTGAGTAAGGGAGAGAAGCTGAGGTCTGAGAGAGAATGATCTGATTCACCACCTATTTTGGGTATTTGAGGGTTTACTTTCAGTGACATAATACCATCATAACGATTCAAATACACAAGTGCCCTGGCATGACTTACTTTTAAAATGATTACTCTAGGTGCTTGATGAAGTACGGATGTCTAAAAGAAAAAGTCCAAGTAGAAGGAAAAGCAGAGTGTTTGCACCTGAGAGCTGTCTGCCATGGAGCGTAACAGCAATCGGGCCACTGTGGACAATAGTGTGGTGGTGGGGAAACCTTGGGGAAGTAAATAGTCTTTCATGTTGTCAGTTTTCTATTGGCAACTAGTTCTCTTGCTGTTTGTTGAATTAATAGTCCTAGTTTTTAGTTTATCAGAAATTGCAATTTTGTTATTGCATTTCATTATTTTCATAGAATTTTATATCTATCCCTATCATCTATATTCCTTTTTCCTGTTGAAATGTCTGCATTTTCAATATTAATGGCAAAGAATAATATACTTAATTTACTTAAATGTATATTTTATATTTGTATTGTATATATTAACTCACTTATGTGTATATAATATAAAATACATATTTATGTATGTTGTAGATACTAAATCAATGAAAAGGAATGTGTGTATTAATTAGACTGCACTCAGATGGAAGTAAGAAATTCTGCTATTGAAGTTAAACCAAATGGGCTTTAGTTCTCTAGCTGTATGTATAAGAAGAGCAGTTAGGGACAATTCACCATCTCAAGGAAGGCTTTAAGGATACATGTTTCCATTCTTCTAATAGTGATCATTTGACTATGATGCTTGGGTTTACAAAATTTTTGCCTTTATCCAGACACTAAGTACTACATTCTAGTCAGGAGGAAGGAAGAAAAGGCTGGGGACAGCTGAAACTGGTTTTTGTTTTTTGGGTCAGGAAACATATTTCTCTGGAACCTCTAGTCATCACCTGATTACTTCTTTGCCAGAAGCGGGATATATATCTGCTCTCAATATCAAGAGTATCTTGAAATGGGTGTACAGCTGCCTTAACAACATGCTACATTTTCCTACTAAGGAAGAGGGGACTTAAGCAGTCAAGGGCAAGTTTGTAACTCTAAATTAATATAGGATATCCCCATCCCCCTTCACGGAGGAAGGAGGGTTAGCCACAGTGGGTATCCAATAGAAAAGTGGGTACAGGTAAGTCCAAAAGAAAACACACACATGTTCTAGTCAATATTATCTAAAGACAAGAACATCTGTGGTATTTTAACATGCAAATTAAACAATAGTAATTTTCACGTTTTTGTTCTTTGGGTTGTTGACATATAAAAACGTGACCGCCTTCAAAGTCAGCAAGCATGCAGTAGGACGGTCGGTCCTGGTTTGCTTGACTAAGGAAATTATAAAGCGGTATAACCTTCCTTGGATCAAGTTAATAATTCATGTGGGTCTGTAACAGAATCCCATTGAGGGCTTGTTGGGCATTTCTCTAATGACAAATGAAGTCGAGTGGTTTTGCAGAGGTCTTGTGACCATCTAAATCCCCTCTGTGGTAAGTTGTCTGTTTACATCTCCTACCCATTTCTATACTTAATTATAGCCATTTTCTTAGAAATATAAAGTTGTTTCTGCTTTTCCTTTTCAGACATAACCAATTTGCCTAGGATATGTGTGGCCCATATCCGTGTACTGCAATTGGCTTGTTAAAGCTTGCTTATGGTCTTTTATGAACAGAACATTGATTTTAATACTGTCTAATCCCCTATTTTCTCTCTCTCTCTCCCACTTCCTCTCCTTCTCTCCCCACCCTGGTGTGTGTGTGTGTGTGTGTGTGTGTGTGTGTGTGTGTGTGTGTGTG
>CAJQZJ010001638.1:5999828-6056398 GCA_907164525.1 Lophiomys imhausi
ATTCCTTTCCAAGACAACCTTTGTTCTCACAGATCCACATCCTAGGCCCTCTTACTCACTCTATTAAATGTGTTTGGTTTAAAGTATTTTTAACGTATTCACTTATGTATTAAATTTTGTTAATATTTATAAATTGAACATTTCATGCATGCAATGTGTACTAACACAATCGAGCTTTTTTTTTTCTTTGTTTAAAGCTTCCTCTTCTTGTCATCTTTTCTCATCTTTTGTCAATCACTATTCCATTTTCTCTATTTTCAATGGTTCTTTAGATAGGGGAGGAGCTGTGGTTCTTGTCTTTATGTCTCTGGTTTATTTCACTCACCATAATGTCTTCCATTTCTATCCATTCTGCTGCAAATGACAAGATTCTATTTTTTGTGGTTAAATAATATTTCCTTGAGAATTTATACCCCATTTTAAAGTCATTCGTCCATTGATGGATACCTAGGCTGATTTCATTTCTTAACTATTACAAATAATATATTTTAAACTTTTCTATTTCATTAACTATTGGGATACACATTATCTTCTGCTAATCTTCCTGACAATACTTCATTTCCTGATGTTTTGTGCTTCCTGATCAGGAATTGAGTGTCATCCTTGTTTCAGTGGCTAGGGAATCACATTTCTTGCTTTCAAGCTTGGCTCTCTATTGCTTTCTTTGTTATATTTGTCTATTTTATTTATTTTCTTATTAATGTAAGATTCTTTTATCACATCCCCTTATTCCTTTTTTATCTTCAGTAGCTTCCAGTTTCTGTCCTTTCATTTTATTATTATCATCAAAACAACTTTATGCTACATTGGAAAGAGTCTATAAAAATAAATTTAAACAAAACAGTTCCCATTATCCTATCATTGGGTAGAAGGTTCGTGTTTGTTCTGTGGATATCCCCTAAATCTTTATTCATGGGGCTTTCTTGTTACAACCCTGTTCTGTATTTAATTTATATAGCAATTCTTTTTCTAAAACGATTTGTAAATCTTTTTTTTAATAATTTATTTTTTATTTCTTCAAGTTACATCTCAATCACAAAATCACAATCCCCTCCCTACTCCCCCCTCCAGTCCCACCCTTCTACCCTCCTCCCCCTCAACCCCCCATCCTCTTCCCTTCTTTTTTTTTTTTTTTTTTTAGTTTAAGGTATTTCTCTTTTCCCCACAACAGCTTTCCCTTTCAGTCCTACAACTGGTTCTTTCTCTTATAACTATAAATACAATACAAAACAACAGAAATAAATAGGCCACAATTATGAGAGTTATATGGTTTAGCATACATTCCCAATGTCCAGTTCATATGTATTTGGCACCTGACTTTAACATTCTACTATCTAACCATCTCCATGAGTTTAAAGTTCTATATCTAACTCAGCTTTCATACTAACTTGCCTCATAATTTTAAAAATATCTTCTTAGATCCAGAACACCCTCTTGATTCCTAAATAACTCAAAATTTAACTATGAGACTCTAGCTATCTATTCTTCAACCACCTCAGAGACCTGAGAGGGATAAATATATCTGATTATATAGGAAGTGCAGGGCCTGCAGCTTCCAAAACTAAGAAATGACATACCAGTGGCTGCCTGGACAGTTCCCATTTTCTCTCCATACATTACAGCATCAATCTTCAGCCATTTGGCCCCATTTCTCTGACAGACATTGATGGTAGAGCAGGAATTATGAAGGACTTACCTACCCTGTCTAGGCAGAGCTAGGCTGTCGACTTATCTGCTTCTAAGTTTTGTCCTTTTTGGACAGAAGTCTGTCCACAGTTGAAGCAAGGGGTTTTTCTTGACAAGAGAATGACTTACCACCAATTCAATCATCTCCCACTGGAGATTCTTTGATGCTCATCTTCTACTTGGAGTAGAATAGGGGGTGCTGTCAGGAGCTGACATGTCTTGATATCAAAAAATCTTAAGTTAAGAAAACATCTTTGAATGCCATATTCTGCAGATCTCTTGAGGTTTTTGAAGATGCCCTATCTATCTCTTATATTTAGATAAGCAAATATTGCTTGTCTCTTAGCAACTTGATTTCTGAGTAGCTTAGAAAATAACTGTGATAGACTGTCATAGTAACTAACAAAATGACACGTTTTCATGACTATTAGTTTCCATTTCTTAATTATCCTAAACAGTTTATGTCGGTTGGTAGCGAGAGGTCAAAACTTGACATTTCATTTTTAAGTATTACTACAAACAATACCTTTAAGAAGCGTTACCCTTAATTTTGTATCAATATACAAAGATCAATACCAATGTGGCCAAATATAAACTTAATTTTGTATCAATATACAAAGATCAGTACCGATGTAGCCCAATACAATCTTAATTTTACATTAATATACTAGGGTCAATACCATTGTGGCCAAATATAATCTTAATTTTGTATCAATATACAAAGATCAATACCGATGTAGCCCTATACAATCTTAAATTTGCATTAATATACAATGATCAATACCAATTTAGCCAAATATAATATTAATTTTGTATCACTATACAAAGGTATAAAGCTATATTCAATAATCTGTCCTTTTTTCTTGTTCTTTCCTATACTATGTCTATGTCCCATTTTTCTCAAGTCTGTTCACTCCTATATAGGAGAGAAAGGAGGATACAGAAAAGCAAAAGAGAGAAGTCCCTGGGTCTAACCTCCAAAACCCATTTAACAAGACCATTTAACAGCTTGTAGTCTTTTCCCCTAAATAACAAAATTTTCTATTATCTATCAAATAACCAAAGGGGAAGAACACCCTCCCCCCCTTCTGGGGATGGGACGTTGTTCTCTTAAAATGACTTCCTGCTGATTTGGGATGTAGTAAACCTGTTTGGGGCCCAAATAAGAATGGAAAATGGTTAAAAATGTTAATAGAATCATTTGATGTTCAGTCCCTTTGTGCTCAGCTATTTAGATGTCCTACGAAGTTCATAGACAGAAGCTGATCTTCAGAACTTCACTGAAGATCTGGCTGGAGTATTCTGTAGAGCTGAACGATCTTAGCGATTTTGAGTTGTTGTGGTTATAGACTTTTGAGGAAACTGCTATTGAAGAAGTCTGCAAGGCTGGATCATCTGGGCCACTCGTCTTCTTTGGTGTCTGATCTGTTTTCTGCTGAGGTTTCCGTTGTCCAGTTGTCCCTGGATTCCTTGAATGGATGCTTTAAATCTCCTGGAAAGATAAGAACAGAGCCCTGCCCTAATCCTAACTCTGGGACAATTACCTTTTTTTGGGGGGGTCAGGTAATATTTTTCCTGGAGCAAATTTGGTTTTTTGATAATATATAAAGTATTACCTTTCAATCCGGATTAAAGAAGAAATTATTTTGATATTTTGGAGCTAAACAAACCTTTAGTGTATATATTTTGAGATATCAAAGGACAATTTGCTTGAATTGCAGCCTGCCTTTTGTAAGTAGCTTTTAAACTTAAATCTTTCCAAATCCTATGTGCCTGTCTCTGCATTCTAAATTTTGGGATCAAAGACATGTGGTTTCCAACTGATGGGATTAAAGATGTGCTCCTCCACCCCTGGATCAAAGTTTTTCTCTGTTTAGAGCTTGTTTTGTATCAGGTGGCCTTGAGCTCTGAGATCTGCCTGTAAGTGTGATCTCTTAACTGGTCCTCCTCTTACCTGCTCCCACCGAGTCTGTCATATCGGGATTAGGGATTTAAAGCACTTCTTTTATCACTCTTCCTTCAATGGACCATCCTCCTTAGTTGCGCTTTTTTCTTATGATTTGAACATCAAACTAATTCTGAATGTCCCACACTCTGAGCTCATTCCATTTGTCAAACTTTCATTTTTCATTGCACATTGGACGGGCCTGATCCCCTCATCATCCTCTCTCTGTACCCACCATATATATTTCCATTATCAATCATATTTGACTCTGATTCTTCCCTCTTGACAGGGTTTTCTCTGATCTTTTCAATCTCTCTGGATGTCCCCTTTTTCCACATTCCTCTTTAACGACTGGTAGGTGTATTTTGGTTTTAGACTGCATGTGCATTCTTAATTTTTTTTCTCTATGAATCTATCCACTGAGAATCATTTTAAAAACAGAAGAAACATCAGAATGGCTAAGATCAAAAACTCAAGTGATAGCACATGCTGGCAAAGATATGGAGAAAGGGTAACACTCCTCCATTGCTGGTGGGAGTGCAGACATGTGCAACCATATTGAAAATTACTCTAGTGATATCTGAGGAAACTAGGAACAGTTCTACCTCAAGACTCAGCCATACCACTCCTGGGCATATATCCAAAAAATTCCTCACCAAACCACAAGGACATCGGCTCAACTATGTTCATAGCAGCTTTAATCGTAACAGCTAGAAATGGGAAACAACCCAGATGTCCTTCAACTGAGGAATAAATTTTAAAAATTGTGGCACATTTACACAATGGAATACTACTCAGCTATCAGAAAAAAGAAATCATGCAATTTGCAACCAAATGGATGGAACTAGAAAATCTCATCCTGAGTGAGCTAATTCAGACTCAGAAAGATACACATGGCATGTACTCACTTATAACTAGATTTTAGGCATATAGTACAAGATAACTATCCCACAACCCACAGACCTAAAGGAATGGGAACCTAACATAACTATCCTACGAGATACTCCACCAGCAGTGGATCAAAACAGATACCAAGAGACTGGAGAAATGGCTCAGTGGTTAAGAGCACTGATTGTTCTTCCAAATGGCCCAGGTTCAAATCCCAGCACTCACATGGCAGTTTGAAACTGTCTGTAATGGCTGGGCATGGTGACTCATGCCTTTAATCCCAGCACTTGGGAGGCAGAGGCATGCTGATCTCAATGATGTCAAGGCCAGTCAGTTCTAGAGAGTGAGTTCCAGGATAGCCAGGGCTACACAGAAAAACCCTGTCTCAAAAAACCAAAAATCAAAACCAAAAAGATGCTGAGACACATTGTCAAACATTAGGTAGAGCTCTCGGAATCCTGGTTAACCTGAATTATCAAATTGATGAGATAGCTAGAAACTGGAAACAACCCAGATGTCCCTCAACCGAAGAATGGATTAAAAAACTGTGGTACATCTACACAATGGAATATTATTAAGCTATCAGAAACAATGAAATTATGCAATTTGCAGCCAAATGGATGGAACTAGAGAAGCTCATCCTGAGTGAGCTAACCCAGACTCAGAAGGATGCACATGGCATCTATTCACTTATAGTAGGATTTTAGCTATATAGTACAGGATATCTATACTACAACCAAGGCACCAAAGGGAACATGGACATAGGTTTTTTATTTTTGTTTGTTTGTTTTTTAGTTTTTTTTCTCCCTGGCAATGAGATACTTTTCACTGGTGGTACTGCCTTGTAGGCCCCCAGTGTATGAGGAGGCTCTTGGCCCTCATATGAGTTCTGAACTGGGGTGAGGGACTGTTATGTAAGGAGACTCCACTCCAGAGGAGTGCAATGGAAGGGTTACGGGGTAGAGGGTGGGAGGGTGGGGCTGGGAAGGGGGAAAAGAGGACAATATGATGGAGATGTAACCTGAAGCAACAAATAAAAAATAAATATTTTTTTTAAAAAAAGAAGGAGGACTAGAGAGAGCCGGACAAGAATACCACATGAAGATCAACAAACCCAACCAACCTAAGGCCTTAGAGGCTTACAGAGATTGAAACGCTAACCAAAAGAAGAAGAAGAAAGCGTATGAAGTCTAGACCTAGACCCCTCTATAGATGATAGGCAACTTGGTCTTCAGCAAGTGGGGGGCTCTCTGTCATGGGACTTGTTGCCTGTTAGTGAACACCTTACCCTAATTGGGATGCTATGTTGGGCTTCAGTGCAAAAGGAAGCTCTTATTCCTCATGTGACGGATGAACTGAGGGGAGTTGATAGGTTGGGGGGCTCCCTGACCAGAGAAAAAGGAAAGGAGGGAGAGGGGGAACAGGGTAGGAAAGTGGGACTGGAAGGGGAGAAGGGAGGGAGGGAGGGGGCTGTGACTAAGATGCAACTTAAATAAATGTGAAGAAAAGATAAAACAGAGGAAACAATCACGATCAGTCATTTCTGACCAAGTTGTCACTCAATTTATTTTAGTCAGTGTTGTCTGAAGTCACTCCTGTGAGTTAGCATCTGGTACTGTCCCTCACCTAAGCCACACCAGCCTCAGCCAGCTGACACCATTATATCTGAAATTCATACCGAGTCATCACAAGGATCTGCCACTCTGTTATGTTCCCTGTCCTGGTAGTGACAGGCCTGATATGCACCACCGGAAGCAAGTTACTGAAGGCTTGCTCATGTTGGACACCCCAACAGTGCCTGTTACTATGCAAGAAGCAGTTCTGAAAAGGTCTTGGAAAAGAACCAAGAAGAAAAAAAAACCCTTTCATTTAATAATACCACAATAAACCCTCACTACTATGCATGCAAACTTAAATTAAAAAAAAAAAAACTTTTTTTTTTTAAATGCTACATCAAGTCAGCTTTACTATGTTGATTGAAAATCTAAAGAAACAAAGTTTGGGGGGGATCCAAGATGGCGGCGGCCTGCACAGACGTATTTTGATTTCAGGGTTAACAGTCACAAGGCAGCAAGTGTTGCAGATGCTGTACAAAGGGCACGGCCCCTTCTAAATCTCACCCAGATACCCAGGGACCGCTGAGGATCCCTGGGCAGGACACTCCTTCCCAGTCTCAGACACGCAAGGAAGCCACTGGACCCGGAAATCGGGATCACCCATGCCCCACCAGGAGAGACTCCAGGTAAGTTCTAACCTAATACCCAGCAGGAAGATTCAGATCCCATGCAGAGATAATCCTAACCCTGCTGGGAAGCCCCAGATCACGCACAGACGATCCAACTATCTGGCAAAAGGTTGCGAACCTTGGAAGTGAGCGCAGCTCCACTACAAAGTGCCTTCAGACTGCAGATTGCAGTCTGTGATGAAACTGGCCAGTTTACAAGCTGTAGGAGCGACAAGGCTATTGGAGCTGAGTGGCGGATTTGCCCGCTACAGGAACCAACCCCAGGCAAATTGCGAGATATTTGAAACTGTCGTATATTGGAATTTTGTACTAGTACTGGCCCTTCCCGTGGGGAACCAGAGCTTACTTGTACACAGCTGCACCACCTGGATTAGTTAGGTCTCATCTTGGGAGGCGGGGCTGAATAACTCACCTTATAGGGGTGGAGTAAGGCAACTCTACTCCTACACCAAAGCGCCTCCTTTGGACCCAAGTCCAGAAGACAGCAAAAAAATTCCACACGGCCAGAGGACCCAGACCAAAAAAAAAAAAACAGAGCGAAATGTCTCCAACAAAAGAAAGCAACACTATTCCGTCCAGCCCGAAACCACCTCACCACAACTGAAACACATGAAAACGATGACAATTCTACATTATGGAAAGTGATAGAGTCCCTTCAAGAAGAACTTAAAACTATGAAGGAATTCAAAGAAGCCACAATTTTACAAGTCAAAACAACAAATAACACCATTAAAGAGCTCCAAGCCAAGGTGACTCAGCTTGAACAGGAAAAGGATAAAGCAATGAAAGATTTCCAGGCAAAAACAAGCAAACTGCAGAAGGAAATGTACAAAATGAACAATACCATTCAAGACATGAAAATAGAAATGGAAACAATAAAGAAAACACAGGCAGAGTTAAAAGAGGAAATGGAGAATCAAGGGAAGAGAACAGGAACTACGGATGTGATATGAAAAACAGGATACAAGACATGGAAGACAGGATCTCAGGCACGGAAGATTCGATGGAAGAAATCAGTACAACATCCAAAGAAAATGAGAAAGCTAAAAAAATATCTCACCCACAACATCCAAGAAATCAATCACTCAATGAAAAGACGGAACCTAAGAATTATAGGCATAGAGGAAAGAGAAGACTCCCGACTCCATGGTCCAGGAAATATCTTCAACAAAATCATAGAAGAAAACTTCCCAAACCTAAAGAAAGAGATGCCAGTAAAAATCCAAGAGGCTTACAGAACACCAAACAGATTAGATCAGAAAAGAAACTCCTCTCGCCACATAATAATAGAAATTCCAAATGGAGAGAACAAAGAAAGGATATTAAAAGCTGTAAGAGAAAAAGGCCAAATCACATACAATGGCAGACCTCAAAATCACACCTGACTTCTCCTCAGAAACTTTAAAAGCTAGAAGGGCCTGGACAGATGTCCTACAAGCCCTGAGAGAACATAGGTGGCCAGCCAGACTACTATACCCAGCAAAACTCTCTATCAACATAGAAGGAGAAAACAAGATATTCCATGACAAAATCAAATTCAAACAATATTTCCTCACAAACCCAGCTCTACAGAAGATCCTAGAAGGAAAATTCCAACACAGAGAAGATAACTACACCCAAGAAAACAGAGGAAATAGAAACCTCCACAGCAACTAAACAAAAGAAAAACACAAGACACCAGCTATACTAAAATAATGGGAAATAACAACCCCTGGTCACTAATATCCATCAACATCAATAGACTCAACTCACCAATAAAAAGACACCGACTTACAGACTGGATCCGTAAACAAGACCCATCTTTTTGCTGTATACAAGAAACACATCTCACTATTGAAGATAAATACTATCTCAGAGTAAAGGGCTGGGAAAAGGTCTTCCAAGCAAATGGACCCAGGAAACAAGCTGGAGTAGCCACCCTAATATCAAACAAAATAGCCTAACAATTGAAGTTAATAAAAAAAGACAGAGAAGGGCATTACATACTCATTAAAGGAAATATACACCAGGAGGTCATCTCAATATTGAACATCTATGCCCCAAATACAAAGGCACCTACATTTATAAAAGAAACGCTTCTAAAACTTAAATCGCACATCGATCCAAACACTTTAATAGTGGGAGACTTCAACACCCCACTCACAACTATGGACAGATCATCAAGACAGAAGCCAAACAGAGAAATAATGAGTCTAACAGAGATCATGAACCAAATGGACCTAACAGATATCTACAGAACGTTTCACCCAAACACAAAAGAATACACTTTCTTCTCAGCACCTCATGGGACCTTCTCCAAAATCGACCATATAGTTGGACACCAAGATAGCCTCAACAGATACAAGAAAATTGAAATAACCCCTTGTATCTTATCAGACCACCATGGAATAAAGCTGGACTTCAATAGCAAAAGAATCAACAGAAAGTCTACACTCACATGGAAATTGAACAACTCTTTACTAGAGGACCACTGGGTCAGGGAAGAAATAAAGAAGGAAATCAAAGACTTCTTAAAATCCAACGAAAATGAAGACACAACATACCCAAACCTATGGGACACAATGAAAGCTGTGCTACGAGGAAAGTTCACAGCACTAAGTGCCTTCAAAAAGAAAATTGTGACAGCTCATGTTAGCGAATTAACAGCTAAACTGGGTGAATTGGAAAAAAAAAAAAAGCAAACACTCCCAAGAGGAGCAGAAGGCAGGAGATCATCAAACTTAGGGCTGAAATCAACAACTTAGAAATAAAAAGAACTATACAAAGAATCAATGAAACCAAGAGTTGGTTCTTCGAGAAAATCAACAAAATAGACAGACCCTTAGCCAAATTAACTAAAAGACAGAGGGAGAAAACACAAATCAACAAAATCAGAAATGAAAAGGGAGAAATAACAACAGACATTGAGGAAATCCAGAGAATATTTGGATCCTACTTTAAAATTCTATACTCCACCAAATTTGAAAACTTAAGTGAAATGGACAATTTTCTTGTAGATTCCACCTACCAAAAGCTAAATCAAGATCAGATAAACAGATTAAACAGCCCTATAACCCCTAAGGAAATAGAAACAGTCATTAAAAATTTCCCAACCAAAAAAAGCCAGGGCCAGATGGCTTTAGCACAGAATTCTACCGGACCTTCAAAGAGGAGCTAACACCAATACTTTTCAAACTCTTTCACAAAATAGAATCTGAAAGAACATTGCCAAACTCATTCTATGAGGCCACAGTCACCCTGATTCCTAAACCACACAAAGACCCAACAAAGGAAGAGAACTTCAGACCAATCTCCCTCATGAACATAGATGCAAAAATACTTAATAAAATGTTAGCAAACTGAATTCAAGAACACATCAAAAGTATCATACACCATGATCAAGTAGGCTTCATCCCAGGAATGCAGGGATGGTTCTACATATGAAAGTCTATCAACGTCATTCACCATATAAACAAGATAAAAGAAAAAAAAACATGATAATCTTGCTAGATGCAGAAAAAGCATTTGACAAAATTCAACACCCCCTTCAGGCTAAAAGTTCTGGAGAGAACGGGCATACAAGGACCGAACCTAGAAATAATAAAGGCAATATACAGCAGGCCAATGGCCAACACCAAATTAAATGGAGAGAAACTTGAAGCATTTCCTCAGGGACAAGACAAGGATGTCCACTTTCACCACATCTCTTCAATATAGTACTTGAAGTTCTTGCTAGAGCAACAAGACAACTAAAGGAGATCAAGGGGATAAACATTGGAAACAAATAGTCAAATTATCCCTATTTGCAGATGATATGATAGTATACATAAGCGACCCCAAAAATTCCACCAGAGAACTCTTACAGCTGATAAACACCTTCAGTAAAGTGGCTGGATACAAAATTAATTCAAAAAAATCAGAAGCCCTTCTTTATACAACAAACAAATGGGCTGAGAAAGAAATAAGGGAAACAATCCCCTTCACAATAGCCACAAACAACACAAAATACCTTGGGGTAACTCTAACCAAGCAAGTAAAGGACCTGTACAACAAGAACTTCAAGCCCTTGAAGAAAGAAATGGAAGAGGCCTTTAGAAGATGGAAAGATCTCCCATGCTCATGGATAGGTAGGATCAACATAATAAAAATGGCCATCCTACCAAAAGCAATATGTAGATTCAATGCAATTCCTATCAAAATACCAACACAATTTTTTATAGACTTGGAAAGAGCTACTCTCAATTTCATATGGAACAAAAAGACCAGAATAGCTAAATCAATCCTGTACAATAAAAAACATCTGGAGGTATCACCATCCCAGATTTCAATCTGTACTACAGAGCAATAGTTGTAAAAACAGCATGGTATTTGTATAGAAACAGACCAGTAGATAAATGGAATCGAATTGAAGATCCAGAAATAGACCCACACACTTATGGCCACCAAATTTTTGACAAAGAAGCCAAAATGGCACAATGGAAGAAGGACAGCATCTTCAACAAATTGTGCTGGTCCAACTGGATGTCCCCTTGTAAAAGAATGAAACTATACCCATACTTATCACCTTGTACAAAACTTAAGTTCAAGTGGATCAAAGACCTTAACATAAGGCTGGTCACACTAAATCTACTAGAAGAAAAAGTGGGAGAAACCCTCGAACTAATTGGCACAGGTGACAACTTCCTGAACAGAACACCAACAGCTCAGGACCTGAGATCAACAATCAATAAATGGGACCTCATGAAACTGAAAAGCTTCTGTAAGGCAAGAGACACTGTCATTCGAACAAAACGGCAGCCTACAGACTGGGAGAAAATCTTCACCAACCCCACGTCTGACAGAGGGCTAATATCCAAAATCTACAAAGAACTCAAGAAATTAAATGCCAAGAAACCAAATAATCCAATCAAAAAATGGGTGACAGAGCTAAATAGAGAATTCACAAAGGAGGAATCCCTAATGGCTGAGAGACACTTGAAGAAATGCTCTACATCCTTAATCATCAGAGAAATGCAACTCAATACAACTCTGAGATTCCATCTCACACCTGTCAGAATGGCTAAGATCAAAAATGCAAATGACAACACATGCTGGCGAGGGTGTGGAGAAATGGGAACCCTACTCCATTGCTGGTAGGAGTGCAGGCTTGTGCAACCACTATAGGTCAGTCTGGCGATATCTTAGAAAACTTGGAATAGCTTTGCCTCAGGACCCAGCCATACCACTTCTGGGTATACAACCAAATGCCTCTTCACGGAATCATAAGGAAGTTTCCTCATCTATGTTTATAGCAGCCTTATTTGTAATAGCTAGAAACTGGAAACAAACCAGATGTCCCTCAACCGAAGAATGGGTTTAAAAACTGTGGTACATCTACACAATGGAATATTATTCAGCTATCAGGAACAATGAAATTATGCAATTTGCAGCCAAATGGATGGAACTAGAAAAGCTCATCATGAGTGAGCTAACCCAGACTCAGATGCCCGTGGCATATATTCACTTATAACCTGAATTTTAGCCATATAGTGTTTGTTTGTTTTTAGTGATACAGTTTCTCTTTGTAGCCCTGGCTGTCCAGGAACTCACTCTGTAGATCAGGTTGGCCTAAAACTCACAGCGATCAACCTGCCTCTGTCTTCTGAGTGCTGGGATTAAAGGTGTGCACTACTGCCTTACTCAAAGAGTTTTTTTAAAGTTGTGTATGCATAGTATTTTTGCTTCAAACCATGTAATTATTCACATGTCAATTACATTATATTTTGTAATTATAAGTGATCTAGATATGGTTCTAAAACATAGGTTATATGTGCATAGGTTATATGTGACTACTGTAACATTTGTATAAGGACTTGGGCATCCTCTGATTTTGTTGTATTCAAGGGCTCTGAAACCAGTTCCTCACAATTACAAGATAGACTATGAGACTGCAGACACTCACGTCTCTCAGTTCTAGCCAGCAATAAATGTCAAATTCAACATGGATTTTTCTCACTCGGTTTATAGTGAAAGCTGGGCACACTGACTTAAACCCTCAGTGTTCACCAGAACCTCGACTTCATCACAGACAGACAGTTCCTAATTTTGGCAAAGCTCTAACCATATTCTGAATAAGTGACTGATGTAAGGGAAATTATCATACTATTTCTGATCCCTGAGTTATCAGCTAGAACTGAGATAGAATCTCATTTTAACATCATGTTATATTTATATAAGTAAAATATATGAAGAGCTAGAGGACACCATGATGCTGCTTGCTTGTTTGAATAAAGTAGGAGATGTTGGCATGTTGGTCTGGATGAGTGATTAAATTCTGGTTCTTCCCCTCTTGGTTACCTCTATTTTTGCTGGCTTGTAAGTATTCTGACACTGGAATTCACAGAGCTTTAAATTGTAGAAAAAGGAAAGAAATAAAAAACAGGGATATAAGTGCAAATTGAATTGGCAAATCTTATTGGGATGTTTAAAAATGGTCTAAAACTAATTCATAACGACTTCACAATGTGATAAGTTTCCTTAAAAAAAAAATACTGATTTCCAATTGGAGATGGGTGTATTACATGGAAAGCAACCTCATTTTTAAAAAAGTCTGTCTGTCTGTGTGATGTCCGTCTGTTTTCCTGTATTACCCAAGGCACCAGGCACTTGGCAAATGTAGAAAGTTTCTTTTTCTTGAGCTACAGACTTTCCTATTTGGTAATCAGAATATACAAATGCATTCTGCTAGGATTATGCTAATGCATAATGTACTGGGAAGAACAGGGGGGCAGGTTATACATAGAAGCTGCCCTGACATTTGAGGTTGAGTAAGAGCTGGATCAAGGACATAATGATCCAAGTCAGGAGCTAAAATAAATCTGAGGAGGTTGCTGTCTGAGAGGAGAGTGAGGCAGGGTCCTTGAAGAGAGAATAAGTGATCATGATGATAAGTAGATAGAGGGTTAGCGAATCAGCATCTTTAGTTCTAATCCTGTTTGGACTGGCTTGACCTTGAGTAATTCATCCCTTCTACATCTTATTTTTTTTTTTAATCCATGAAATTTCAAATGATATGTAAACATAGCAATGCCCTTTGTCTACCTCCTGTAACTCTTACAGGGACACAATGAGGCTTTGTGTACACCATCCTGGAAAATGCAACATAGTATCAAGATGTTACAATGGCAAGTCTCGCTCATTGAGAAACAGAAGCCTGGTCTTTGGGATAGTAATAGATTAAGGTAAAATCCCTTATTTAGGAGAGACAGAAAAGAGAATCTATAGGAGTTAGAAGGAGGGTACATACATGGGCAGATATCAGAGGCACAAACAACTCAACTTGTTAGAAGCTGAGTGAGTCTGAAGGACCACGAATAGAAACGTGGTTTTAACATTCTGATTTGCAGAATTTCTTGGAAAGGCTTACTTAGTAAAAGCAATAACTACCTTAGACTAGTTTGCATAGCATAGTAGATCTTATTGTGGATTGGTGAGAAGAAAGCTTTACATTGTTGCTAATGCCTCCTTTACCAGCACCACCATTATGATGTCAGCACCAACAACCCCAACATCACTAGCAACTACAACCGTCAATACCATCAGGGACCACTGCAACACCGTAAGAAATGATCAACTATCAGCAATGATCATCTAAACACGTCAAAAGCAGCCAACACTACCAGAAATGAATATTCACCACTAACAACCATTTAAGCATAAACATACATATCTGCTACAAATTTATAACTTGATACTGCACACAGTAGGGATATATATGTGTGATATATATATCTTTGCACAAACTTTCCCTTCTTATATTCCTCTGTGGATCATCGGTGCTGCCAATAAATGAGAAAAAGGTTCAGATAAATAAGCCCTAAAATCCATTATTCAGTAGAAAAAAATTATTGAATAATATGCTTAAATATTAGCTAAAATGTGGATCATATTAAGTGGTATTAAACTATATACACACACACATACACATACACACACTGACATCACACACATATACACTCATACACACACTCACATACACATACACAAAAGATTTTTTTGAAGATTTTGGATAACTGGCATAGATTGTAGTGACAGTTTCATGGGTATTTACTTTTCTCCAAACTCATCACATTATGTACATTAATATGTGATTCATACCTCAATAAGTACATTTTCAAAATAAAATATTCTAAATCCATCAAGGGAATGTAATAAAAAGTTTCTGATCTATAAACAGTGGTATCATAAGTATGTAACCAAATTATTCTTATTAACATAAAAATGAAACTTAATCATTATTGTAAGTGTACGTTAGCTCTACTCTACACTATGATAAAAAGCAGCAGAATAATCAACAGCCTATATCCTTCAAGCTTTAGGGGCTCATACTCTGTTACTTCCTGTCAGTGTGGTTCTCCAAACATCTTGTGGGTCTTAAGACTATCTGGTCTCGTTCTTGGAAACTTGTGTTCCAAAGGTGAGGTGAGAGGACAGGGGATTTCAGAAGTATCACCCAAACACCCTCTTCTGCTCTTGACTTGCCTCCAACAGGGGCCCAATGTTCGCATAATTGCAAAACAGATTTCATTCTAAAACAGACTTGAGGCAGTTGAAGATGTGCAGGTTCTCCAAACAAAATCAAAAGAATAATTTTCAAACTAAGAAACATCAAACAAGATAAACGTGAAAAATAAAATTTAAATTAAAACTAATATCAAGGGAATGAGGAAGTAAGGTTAAAGGAAGAAAAAATTAAACTCACATTGAGTGCAACATTAATATCTGGGTATTTTAAAGAGTCCCTATTTGGATCTACTACTCTGATGCCTATCTTACTAATAAAATTGCATTTATAATATTTAATTTGACATGAAAACTATGCAAAATATAGGTCTATTCCTAGCTATTTCCTATAGATCTATAATGTGCCAGGAACTGTTCGTTGTTCTGAGGAATACCACACAAGGAGCACTGTGTATAATCAACAAACACAGACACCATGAAGATAAGTGAGTGAACTCCACAGCACATTGCAAGACAAAACACACGACACACGGGAAGCTACCAGGAATCAATGACTACCACAGGGCGGGAAAGTTGGGAAATTTCAAACATGATGGTCAGGGAAGGCTTCCCAAAGTGGTCAGACAGGAGGAAAAGTAAAGTTTCCCACACGGGAAGCAAACAATACAAAGACCTGAGGCTAGAGCACACAGGCAGATGTGCAGGAGGGGCAGCAAGGAGGCCATACGGTTGGAGCACAGGGAGCCACAGAGATGACTTCTCTTTTAACTAGGGAACTGGGCTTCCATGCCTAGCTCAGAGCTGGGAGGTGACTACAGTGGTCCAGGAACAAGATGCCAGTGTATTAGGAAGAAGTAGGAAGTGTCACATTGATACATTCCGAGTCTATGTTCTCTTTCTTAAAAGATCTGACCTGTCTTCAACTGATACTTTCCGTTAGGTAAAGCAAGTACCAGGCGAGCATTCCTTTTTTCAGTGTAATATAGGAGAGATGTTGTGCAAACACATTTGCTCACATTTGATCTAAAGATTAAAAACAAAACAACATCCTGTATATTTTCTCCTAAAAAATCTGTGTTACATTATCCAGGAGTTTCTGATTTATAATCACATATTCGTAAGATTACACAGACTATAATTTTCATATACGTAAATAGTAAATTTTAAAACAAAACTGTTGGGCCAGAAAGATTGCTTGGTGGGTAAAGGATCTTGCCACCAAGCCAGAGGACCTGAGTTCAATCCTTGGAACATACGTTGTAGAAGGAAAGAATCAATTCCTGCAAGATGTCCTCTGACCTCCACACACTGGCCATGGAATGTACATGCCCAAATGCATAACAAGAAAGGGGTTTTACAGTGTTTTATACTATCATATTCCATTTTTAAAAAAATACTATATCCAGCTTGTATTTTTCTTCTTCAGTGGGGAAATTTGTATAGCCAATTTTTCTCCTTCAACTCACAGCTAGCCTGCTTCTCCAAAGAATTTCGCCCCAATGTAGCATATTTTATGTTGTTTACATTGAAAGCATTTTATTGCCTATATTACTATGTTTGTCTACAAAGAAATATTTCACGCAGCTGTTCTGTTTAGTATTCGAAGCATTTCTACATCCCTGAACAATGCACAGTGGTGAAATTTGGGGTGGATGTAAGGGCTTTGCTTGGTTAATTGAGGGAAAAAGAGTGACTGCAAATGGGCACATGAGATGTAGATCTGGGGAGTCACGGTCTTAAAGCCTGCTGCTAAATAGCTGCACACCCCCATCTGAACATTTATTTAAAGACCCTGGTGTGGATCACCCATTTGGGCACTAAAGAACATCCAGTTTTCTGTGGGTAGCCATGATCTCACTGCTTGGTTTCCCCATGCCCTCATTGGAGATGAGAAAGGTAACCTAAGTGGCTTCTTTAGACAAATGTCTTTGTCAAGCAACTCAAGTCATCCTGCTGAAAAAGATGATAATCTCAGCTTTAACTAATAGACCAGGTCTCTCTTTAACTGGCCTCACGCTGCCAGCACTCAGGACCTTAGTTGCCAGAAAGTCTTCTTTTTAATGTTTTTTTTTCTTTATTCTTGAGAGAGTTATATGTACAATGAAATATAAACATATCCACCCATAAACTCCTCACATATTCCCCAACATAGGTCCTTCTTAAATTCATGTCCTTTTTTTTTTAAGTAACTCAGTAAGTTCAACTAGTGCTGCCCATATGTGCATGGGTGTGGGGCTCACCCACTAGAACATGGGGAATCCACTACTGGTGACAGCACATTCAACGAAAAATAATTCTTCCTCCCCCAGCAGCCACCACCTGTCACAGGGTCCTCAGTAAGGGGTGGGAGGCCTGGAAGGCATCTCCTCCATCTGTTGGAATTTTGGCTGAACTGATCTTGTGCACCACCACCAAGGCTCAAGGAACACCACAGAAGAGGAGGCATAACGAATGTAAGAGCCAGAGGATGGGGGAGTGTTGTAAAATGCTTCCTTCTGGATTTGACATAGCTGTCACATTCATGAATTTACAGCGATTGTGGTTCCCTGCCAAGCAGTCTTCCCTGCCCTTAAGTTCACTGTTAATGATTCTCAAAGCCTTAGCTGAAAAAAAATCAATGCACAGGGAAGATGGCTTAAAAGGAACATACTCTATGTACATTTCATACACCTGGGTTAAGTCTGACCATCAGAGAACTGATTTCTAAAGGCACCTTTGATTATTGCTTTCATAAAGTCTGTAGGGCCTTGCAGTAAACACAATGGATTTTAAAAGAATTAGCATCACCAGCTTTGCTTACTGCCATAACAAAATACAGTGTGCGCCTTATGAAGAATCCTGGGAGAAGCTTGGTCTTCATCCTAAACCACTCATTCATCTTTGCTTCTACCAGCAATTTTCTGCCTCCAAAATGAGAACTTAAAACAATTAGCCCCTGAATATTATGCTTAGGTCATTCTTGTGGCTCTTGAACTGTTCTTGATACCATTTCATTCCTAACCTATTCTTTACCTTTGATCTACTTTTATTCCATGTCATTGCATATGGTTACAAATTATTGTGCATGTAGAAGGTGATATCCATAAAACTACACACACACAATGTAATTTTTGTCCTATTATTCATGCTTTCTTTATATCCATAAAGGAAACAGAATTTCCCTTTAAAATATCATCTATTTTTAAAACTAGAGTCACAAATAGGCTATAGACTATTTTATAAAACCAAAGTGCTAAGAACACAAAGTGTAATCATTTCAAGTGTCCAAAAGCATTTTTGAAGGAAGTGGAAACAGAAGCATTCAACCCACAGAACAACAAGAAAACAGAAACAAGAGAGATCAAAACCCATTTTTCATCTTCAACAATCAATGTTTTGAACTCCTGTTTTGTGCCAGACTCTGGGTTATATATGAATAAATTGAAATTAAAACAAGAATGGTTCCTGCTTCAAAGAGACTACTATAGTCTTCAGAGGAAGGAACAGGAGAGGAAAACATCAGACTTCACATGGAAAACCAAGGGGGAAAACATGTCTGTAGACGGCCCCAGACACTACAAGAAATGTCTATAGTATAAAGTAAGTAGAAATAAAAAGTGAACAAAAGTGAGAATGCCCTCAGGGATATGTATATGGTTATACATACCCATACTATGGCTATGGGTACGCAAATGCTTATGTGCATATATGTAGGTGATATATATGTATATATTATATATGTGTGTGTGCATGCACACATACACATACACACTTATTGCAACAAAACTATGAAATAAGTATAAACAATTTAAACACAGCTTTTAAAGATCAATTTTATTATTTATGTGTGTAAGTGCATGTGTATATTTGTGTGTGTATGACTGTATGTGCACTTTGTGCAGGTACCTGCAGAAACCAGAAGAGGGTTTTGATTGTCTTCTGCATTTGTAGTTAGAGGCAGTTTTGAACCATGTGATGTGGGTGCTGGGAATTGAACCTATTGAATGTAGTCCTGCATCTTGCAGGAAGCTTGGACCCTGTCCAGTACCAAGCTCGAAGTGCACGCTTCTCTGACAGAAGGTCCAAACTCCATCAGTTTCTGGGCAAAAAAAAAGGATGAAACACAGAACAAGATCCATGTCACAGCATATCCAGTCCAGTCAGAAAGGCAGGAGAATAGATTTTCTCCACTACAAAGTGTTACAGCCATGCAATGTAAGGTCACAGCCCTTTTAGCTAAACTGCCTGCCCCAGGCTGGGCAGCAGCAGGGAGCTCGAGGCTCCCGAACTAAGTCATGCAGTGGTGGGGGTGGCCCTAGCAACTAGTGGTTATGATCAAGATGCAAGACTGACCAGCAGCAGCAATGAGGAGAAGGTGGGAGCTTGAGCCCGGAGCACCCCAAAGTGAGCTCTGGCTGCTGGCAGCAAAAACCTGGCTAGACAGGTGGTTCCAGCAATGAAAAAATCCTTCCTTCCCAAGTGTTACAGCCCAAAATAACAGTGAGTGTCAGACGATCTTTGACAAAGTGGATGGTGAAATCATTTATTTTGTGAACAGGGGCAATATAAACCTTGGGCACCAGGAGGAGTTTTGGGGGTGAATGCATTTGACTGACTGAGGCTAGGGGTACCAGGGATGCTTCAATTCCATGCAGCATCATGGTCCTATCATCAGAATGGGAACTCAGATTCTAATTATCCTATGAGGGTTTGGGGGGACAGAAAACAAGAGAACAGTTAGTGTCAGCACTAATTAGAGACGTCCATCTCATCCGGCACCTGTTATAGTAACTAAAAGTTTAACTTTGAGACTTATGTGACAGCACTAGCCTCAATTAAGAATGGTCTCACCCAGTAACAGAGGAGCACCCATGGTTTACCGTACAGCTAACTGGAGAATAATTGTCTGGGAAAGTCTATGGGCAAGGATTTCACCATCAGTTTTCACAGCTGAAATTTATATCCATACAAGCAAACTAAAATCCTTCTGAAGTCAGGGTCTGACCAGAAGGATACCATAAAACATTTTCTCAAATATATTTTCAGTTCCATGGCATAACACATCACACTAGTTACAGGAATGCACTTAAGACTTGAAGCTGATAAAGCTCTCTCTCAGAGATGACTTCCTGGAAAAGGGAACCGACCCTGAGTCACCTCTCTGGGTACTTTATAAATTTTGCTAAAAGAGAAAACTACCTTTTCTTCTTCTTTTAAGTAAAAGCACTTGAATGAAAAGCTAAGCAATCTATGACTTTTTATATTGGCTTCCTTTCCCCTGCACTGGAATTTTAAGACCAAGACCTGCAGGTCTTTTTCTATGGCTCACAGTTGTCCCTTTTTCCTATCAGTCTCACTGAGCTCCTGGCGGCTCAGATTACTTGGTCCTTGATTGCTATTTAATGAAGATTCTCAGGCTCTTGAATTGCTTAAAGTTACATTTAAGTGTAGCCTGTTTGTGCTCTGCATTGCTCAACAAAGTAGACACCATTTATATACATCTCATACTGTCTGTTTAAGACAGGCTCCCGGAGCAAAGCAATTACAGGAACTTTGTGACCACTACACACAGCCCAGGGCAGCTCTCGAGTGCATAAATGAGTCAGTTAACCAGTTAGTGTGGTACCTGTACCACATTGGGTATGCTGAATGCTGAAGCATCCCCGATGTATGGGCTACATCTCTTTATTTTCCAATCCTCTGTTAGTTCCCAATTAGCAATTCTCTAATCTCAACTTGTGCACATAATTCCTAGGCAAATTTTTCCCTCTGTCCTTCCAGCTTTAGGTTTATCACTGGCTCAGATAAGAAAATTTAAACACTGTATGCATTTTACACAGGTGAAAATCTTCCTAAACATTTCTTAAATAATATATCTATGCCTTGCCTGTAATGTGGAAATTCTTCAAAAAAAATTGTATGCTACAAGTGCTACAAACAACATCAAAGATTAATTAAAATATAGAGAAACATTATGTGGGAAATCAAATATGAACTCTTTATTAAAAAACTGCTAAACCCCTCAGATTTCAGGGAACCCTGTAGAAGAAGAGGCAGAAAGATTGTATGAGCCAGAGGGGATGAAGAAGACCAGTGAAACAAGGCCTCCCAAACACAGAAGTACCAATGCACATACTAACTCACAGACATGGTGGCGTCATGCACTAGGCCTTCACAAGTCTGAGCCAAATGAAGTCGCAGAGCTGAGAGGAGAAGGGGACACATACCCTCATCTTTAACTAGAAGCTATTTCCATTGACAATAGTTCACAAAGGAGAATTTATTTTTCTCCAACAGAGTCTCATTGGATATATAAACCACTCTTAAGAATAAGCCCCAAGCCCAACAGCAGACGGCCAACACAAACTCAGTGGCATCTTTGGAAGTTCCTTCTCATAATATTCTGCCAGAACATTTCTTTTCTCTGTTTATTTCTTTGATTCTTTCATTGTTTCTTTGGTTTTTTCCTTCTTAACCTTGCAAATCCTCTGTCTATAAATTATAGCTTTCATTTCTGTTTTTATGGGATTCCTGTGTGTATGGACACATGTGCAACTCTGTATCTATATGTGTTTCTCATGCATTTTCTTTGGCTCTTCTGTTTGTTTTGTTGTATTCCTGTTTGGGGGGGGTTGTTGTTTTTTTCTTTTTCTTTTAATATATTTTTTGAGGCAGGGTCTCTCTATGTTGTCCTGGGTTTCCTAGAAGTCACTATATAGACCAGGCTGGCCTTGAACTCACAATCAGCCCACCTCTGCCTCCCTAGTACTAGAATTAAAAGTGTGTGCCACCACGTTCAGCTTATCTTATTTTCTTATTATTCTTTACATGTCTTTTTTCCAAAGAGAAACCAAAAGGTTGTGAATTCAAACGGGAAGGGAGGGGAGAAGAGAAGGGTCTCAGAAGAGTTGGGGGAGGTAAAAATCAATCAAAATATGTTGTATGGAAAAAAAATCTATTTTTCAATAAAAAAATAGACAATATAATAAAATTTAAAACTACTAAAAATCAAGAAGAAAAAACTTTAATTTTAAAAAAGTGAAGCTACAACAGAAAATTAGGTCATAGAAGAAAAACACAAGTGCATGAAAAGACATTCAAACTGGACTAAGAGATGCACCTGGACCAGGCAGATTAACAAAAATTAAAATGTTTGCTGGTGAGGTCAGACATGAGGGAGGATATATTCTCATCCCTGAATGCTGCAGTATAAACTGCAAGCTACCATCAACAAACTCCAAGCATTCTACTTTCAGAAGTCTTTCTAACAAACTTAGCCATGTATGACCAGTCTACTTAAACCATCTGCCTCCATCCTTGTCAGTTCCATCTCTTGTTTATTCCATCCAGAAGACTGCCAGCTATGTTAGGGTAATAACCTATCTCTGGACTACATACCACCTAAAGAGCAGGCCCCATGAGCCCTCAAATATCTACAGAGACAAAGGAATTCATTCCCCTTTCCTCCTATCTTCTTGTTCCCATGCTCCTCTGCTTTGTTTTGTTCCTCTTCCTGCCACGAAGCCGTTTACAGAGCCTCTCCCTGGTCCCATGGCCACATGGCCCCATCCACAGTTAAGTGTATCACTGTGACAAAGTCTAAGTGAATTTCAATTTGTGCTAAGTGTCTGCGAGCCTGATACTAAAGCTCCATTAGACCTCTCCAAAAAGCTTCAGCGTGTAACCATTAATTAGAAACATGAAGAACGATCATAGTTATCACAAGAATATTCCACTAAGCAGGACAATACCGACATGTATGTAAGAGAACTACATGCACCTTACATTAGAGGGACACATCATGGGAACAAACCAGTGGTTGCTGGGTAAGATAACAGTGATGGTGCTGTCAACTTGGCAGACTCTAGAACCACAGGGAGATGAGCCTCTTGGTGTGCCTGTGGGGGATGGCTTGATTGCGGTAATTGATGTGGGAAAAGCAGTCTTAACTCTGGGCAGGACTATTGCATAGGCATGGGACCCTGGACTGTATAAAATGGGGAAACAGGGTGAGTACAAGTAGGCATTTGTCACTCTTGCTTGCAAGTGCAATGTGACCAGCTCTCTTGAGCCCCTGACACTGTGACATCCCTGCCATGATTGACTGTGACCTGGAACTGTGAGCCTAAATAATCTCCCTCTCCCTTGAGCTGCATTAGTCAGTATTTAATTACAGTAACAGGAAAAGAAACTAAGACAGTCACTCTCTGTAGGCCATGTGCTAAGCACTCTCTACATATCTACATTTTTTTTTTCACTGCTAGAAACTATGAAGCCGGCATTCCCAGTAATGCCCATCTTTATAATCGAGGACAATGATGCAGAAAGAAACTGAGTCATTTACCCATGATCCAAAGGTGCATGATACAGCCAGGATGGGAAGAGACTATCTTCGCCAGAGCCTGGGCTCTCCACAACTAGGTGATATTTTCTTTTAAATCTTAATTCTATAGAAAAAGGGGAGAAAATATTGGCTGGAAGCATTTTTGGAGTAGAGTAAAATGTGGATGCTGAATTAAAGATCATACATACAGAACATAGTGTGAGAACTTTGGATATCCAGATGTATAACGCAGTTCTTCCCTTAATCGGCTCGCCCAGATGCTCCAATAGGTTGTACAAATGTTGCTTGCTGGCATCCCCACACATCTTACCACCTGCTTTACTACCCTTTACACTCTTGCTCCCTTCCTTCAGATAGAAATTCCTTGCTAAGTTTTCTGTGGGTTCATTTTCTAGTTCCTCCCATCCCCTTCTCTGAGTGGTCTGTGCTAGCTAGGTCAGTGGTTACCTGCCCTCCCGAGGACTGTAGCTCCCATGATCACAGCGCCCCAGTTCTCCCAGGATAATCCACCAGACTGATCTTCTCAGACTCAAGCAAAGGGAAAACCCACTTCTCTCTCCATCTAAACCGTGGATCCACATGTGCTTTGATATCCAAAGCACTTCCTCCTTTAACCAGTTTAAGAATGAAATGGCTTTATTATTATAATCTTTGCACAGGGTAGGTCTAACTGTTCAACAGGAAAAAAGGTCACATGACTCTGAAGGATTAGACAGAAAGAAAATGTAAATAAATAAAAGCAACAAAGAGCAGCAAGTGAGTAGTAAAAAAAAAAAAAGTTAAGCATAATGTATAATTTGTATGTGAGATGCTTTCCAAAACACTCATGGGTTGAAGACTCACTCCTCCGTTAGTGAATCCAGTCATTGATAGATAGACGACTGATTCAACAGGACAACAGCTTCATCAATAGTTAAGTAAGCCCATTGCTGAGTTCATACTAGATGTGCTATCAGTACATGGTGCCTCCTCATAGAGTGCATCACCAGGATGTACTTTGAGGGATCGGTCTTACCATGAACTCTTCCTTTCTGCCTTGTTTGCTTCCCAGCTTTCTTGAGGTTAGCTGCTCTCCTTCCTCGTCCCCTCTCCATTATGGTGTACTGCTTTGCCTCACCTCAAATCAGTGGCACTGGAACCTCTGAAGCCCTGAGTGAAACTAAATCACGTCTCCCACAGCGTATTTACATTGTGTGTTTTTGTCACAGCAGTGAAAATCTGGTCAAGTGTATGGCGTTAAAACGTGAAGGGAAGCCAAGTATGAAACACATGGCAAACACATTTTTTTCTTTTTCTTTTTTTCTTTTTGTCCTTTGTACTAATCCCTCTCAGATCAGCTTCATAGTTGCTAAGGAACTTTTCTGTGTTCCTTCTGACCACTCCCATTTGATGCTAGTCCATGAAAACAGAATGTTGACTCTTTTCACTGGTGGTTCTTCTGCCTGGGACATAGTTAAATGTTCAATAGCCATTCATGGAGTGAAAGAACAAAGGAACCAATGAAAGAACCATCTCTGTGCCATCTTCCTCTACAAATAAAATGTGTTTGCTCTCATGGTCTAGCCAGCATATTTACATATATTGGTCCAAACTCTTTAATGAATCTAGATTAATTTTCAAGGAAGAGCATTGTCTGATCACATACAATTCTGAGATATTAAGACTCACCAATTTACCATTCCCTACAAATGTACTCACTGACTGTTTTTTTGCAAAAGGGAGGGAAACAGCATGACAGAAATCATGCTCAGGGGATGAACTAAATCCATTACAAATAGAATTTTCTAAGCCATTTCTTTACCTACATGAAAACTAGCTTATGCATGTATATCCCACCGGTTCACAAAATAATCATATTCCTTGTAACAGCACAAAGTTAATTGCCAAAGAAAAAGAAACATAACCATGTTATTAGCAATAAAGCACCAATGGACCCTTGAGGCTTCTCATATGCTAGACAGTGGGCTAATTAACACCCCAATGATCTAAATTCAAAATTCTCTCTACATCTTAAATGACTGATTGAAGTTAGATTTTCTGGTTTAATTCCTTGCCATGATTTTTCATCTTGTGGTACTGAAGCTTGAACCCAAGAATCTCATATGCATGCTGATACTAAAATGCATCTACAGTATTCTTATTTTTTTATTTTGAGACAGGGTCTCCTTAAGTTGCCCAGGTGTGCCTTGAACTCATTCTGTAGCTCAGGCAGGTCTTAAACTTGTGATCTTCCTAAGGCATAAGGCTCAGTGGATGAAAATACATACATAATGCCCAGAAGCCTGGCTTTATGAAGACTTTGACTGCCTTGGACAAAAGGAATGAGTAAAAAGTGTGCCTCTTAAGAACTATTCATCCTCTCTGATGAATGAAGGCTTTTGGTGTAATTAACCCTAAGGAGCCACTTCAAACACATATCCACAACTGATTTTTTCCAAACTTAAATCATCCCCCAACTTTCAAAATTAATAAAAGTCTCTAAGACTAATCCCTTTCTGACTCATTCCAAAACCACTTTGGTTTGATATTGATACAATATTATTATTGATTATTATTGATACACTCCCTAGGTCTTAAGGTTTTTTCCTACCTACTCCTTAGCTGGAATCCTTGCTCTACTGTCATATCTGCAAGTCATGGCCTACTGGTTCTATTTAGGACAGTCTACTCCCAAGCTAGGTAATTTATACACCAGCTTGATCCTTACTAGTTTATAACCTTTTCAAGGACAGGAATTATATGTTTTGTTTGTTTGTTTCATTCCTTGACACCTAAAGCAATGTTTTTGCCTGTAGAGACCACTCAATATATTCTCATCATTTACTTTATTTAAATTAGTTTGGAGGCAAAGACATTTTCAAGAGTTTCTACATAGAATTTCTAGTGGGCTATATCCAGTTCTCTCTCTATCTCTTTATCCTTCTCAGTGTAAGCCATGGAGTCACACTGTTTTCATAAATTAACTTCTCTACATAGACCAGATGCTGCCACAAGTTTTAGATGGTCATTCCCTGTCCTTTCTTCAGAGGACTTGGTATTTGTCCTACAACAGTCCCTAAGCTAAGACTTGGGGTATAGAGATGAAAGTATAATTCTTGAACTCAAGGAACCAAGTGGAGAGAGAGAGGAGAGAGAGAGAGGGAGAGAGAAATTGTTACACTATGTAAGATCCTAAGAGATCTTGATGAAGGATACAGGAAGAGAGAGAGTCAGTTAGTTTAATTTTAGTCATTAGGGTTTTATAAGGATGGCATCTAAAGGATTTGTGGGAGACAAAAGGTAAATGGGCTTCAAAATTTACTCTGAAAAGAGGGAGACGTTCTAGGCACAAGATAGAGCATGCTCAGAGGCACTGAGGACACTCAGAACAGTGAACGCTTCTAAGAACTGCAAATGGTTTTGGAACTTCTGAAACATCCCGTTTCTGCTTCAGGACAAGGCAAACAAGGAAGCGAGCAATGAACACTATAGTGAGTATAGTTTACACGAGCAAGGAGTCTGGTCTTCAACCTGCAGTTAGTTCCATATATGCTGCCCCACCCAAACTGTCAATGTAGGATCCTAGGGAACAGGTGAGTTTTTCCAAAGAACGGGATTGTCATTTCACCACATGACAACAGAATAAAGCAATTTCACTAATTAATCTCTTTTGTTCACTCAAGTAACAAAATCACAAGCTGCGGGCGCTTTGGAGAACAGCAAGATGCATGTTGAAATAACAGCAAAGATGACTCCTTTATGAAAAGAAATTCTCTTTGACTGAACCAAAGGCACAAACTTCCCAAGCAACTGGATCCCTCTCAGAAATGGGATGTGACAGCAAGCAGAACACAGGCTCAGAATCAAGAGGATAAGCTGTATGAAGCCAGAGTAGACAGGGCTCTGCAAAGGTGATGGCCATATGTGGCTGCTTCAGAATGTCTCTAATGCTGCACCCAGGATGGACACAGCACATGCACAGCAAATATTAAGCAAATTCATAAATGTATGAACCAATCCATAAACAGACATAATCACTAAATAATTTAAGTGCAGAAGAAAAACCTAACCACAATGTTTCTTAATTTCTTGAAATTTCCACAAGGAAAACAAAATTTCAATTAAAAAATGAATGAACAAATTACCATTTGGTTGATGTGACTCACACTGACTGGCACAGCTACGTAATCTGTGTCCAGTGAACCATGACATAATGGTCACCAGTGAGTTAGCTGCCACAAAGCAGTTTTGTGAGCAATGAATGACAGAGTAAATGTCAGCTGTGTATTGTGGAAGAGGTCCCACACCAGAAAAAGAGCAGGGTTCCCAGTAAGTAAATAAATGTGATTTGCACTAAATTCATGTTGCCTGGATGTCAAACAGATCTCTAACCTCAGGAAATGACTTTATTTCCTTAACTTGTAAAAAATAAATAAATAAATAAGGTCGGATGTACCTCAAGGTGCCTCAGGGTAAGCAAGAGAGATCACACCTTAGCCCTAGTCAGGACAGTTCATAATTTTCCTACTGATCTAAGGCATTCTGATAGTCATGTGAATATGAGTTCTGAGAGCAGGGTAGGGTCATCAGAACGTGCAGCCCATCTCCTCCAGGAAGACCAAACAACTAATCTCCATCCAATTAGTAATGAATAAGCGGAAACACACCTCACATTTTTTTCATAGCTAGGCTGGCTAGCATCTTCTGAAATTATCTGCACCAAGCCTAAGGCAGCAGATACAGAATTCGAGGGACATAGATGGTGACAAGGTCTAGACTAGAGTCCAAGTGTCCTGAAGATGTGCTTCTTTGGCCAGCACATCTCTGATTCCCAAGTTTCTCTACTGGCTCCCTCTCCACCACTTACAAGAACAATGTAAGGGAGAAAGGCTACCAGCTGACTCAAGCCAAAGGTCACCCAGAAGCTGCCTGATGAAGAGTTAAAGACTTCTAATAGCCAAAAGGTCCACAAAACCTGTCAATGATATGTTTCAACAATTTCTTGGCTCTTCAGGCTTAACCCACAGTCTGACTGGAGAATTAAATGCTAAATATAGAAAAGAATTTTCCCCTTTCATCTCACATTATTTTGGGCCTGTGATTTGGTCCTCCTCCAAAGTTCTGCCATCTCCTGCTACCACCCAAGATGTAAAACTTGCAATGTAAACATTTATGACAGTCTGGATAGATTATTATTCTACTGAGAGTGTGTTTTCCTCCCCCCTTAGGAGGCTGATCTACTGACTGTAGTCCTGAATTCAGTAGGGCAGCACAGATCTGAAACACAGTTACCGACACAGCTCGTGAAGCATCTTTCCTATGTTATACAGTCCATCTGTGCTGCCAATGGGAGAGTGAGTTCCTTTCAAAGTAGATCACCATAGCTGATGTGAGAAGTAGTTTTGATTCTCGGCTGAGGAACAGTCTTCCTTCTAGGAAGCTGATGTGGGAGTTGCACATTACTCCCTTTACTCTGTAAAATGAGCTCATGAAAAGATGATAAAGGAGGATATTGGCTTAGTTATACTGAAAAGGGCAACATAAGAATCCAGCCAGCTTCCTAATAACGTGGCTAACACAGTTTCCAAAGCCAGGTTGGATCTTATAATCAAGTGATTTTTACTTTGTATCATTTACAAACTTTCTCTCTTGACATAAAAACCACTCACGTAGTAAACATGTCAAAAAATGAGGGCAGTCCAACCTAGGCAGATATAGAATGCCATTAATTAAAATGTAAAAGTGATGCTATTTCTGGTCCGTTGGTAATCAGCTATGGAAAAGAGTTTCAATGACAAGAATGCCTGCAGAACCATGAGGCGGTAGATATATTAATGCAGAGAGTTTCATCTCTAGGTTGTTATAGTTTGAGCAATTGCAGTTTTGTTACCTAAAGAGAAGCTGTGACTTCATCCATCAACATACGGTTTTCATTTTCAGTGAGTCTGTCCATGTGCACATATGTGTGTTCAAATAGGGAGAGCAGAAGTAGGGAAGACAGAATGCAAGAAGCAAGAGAATAAAAATGGAGACTCTTGACTCACAATGTAAGGTGCAGGTTTGAAATTAAAATGTCACCCAAAGAAATAGTGAAAGGGTTGGATGGAGACTCCAGTTAAGGAGTGTGAACAAGTGAATAACTGCATCTATACTGGTCCAGGAATTTGAGACCCCTTTGAAATAACTTCAGTGTGTGGTAGTTGCATAGCAGCAAAATACCGCCCAAATAAAATGTTGCAGTGACTTCATTACACTGAGGACGATACAGGCTCCACTCGGAACAGGTTTGTTTTGTTTTGTTTTGTTACCAGTTCCTGGGGTACTTCTCCATTGGAGACACTGCAAAGGAGTTAACACAACAGCTTGCTGTGAAACAAAGAAACCCTGAAGAGTGTACTCACCGATTCAAAGACATTTCTAAAGGCATTACCTGGAAGTGAGGTGCAGAAAGTGGGGAAATCCTCTAACCGTCTCCCTCTTCCTCTCCCTCTCCCTCTTCTTCCTCTCCCTCCCTCTCTCTCTCTCTCTCTCTGTCTCTCTCTCTCTCTCTCACACACACACACACACACACACACACACACACACACGCGTGCGGCTTACTAGAGAGTGGTAGACAATATCTCAGGAATTTTCCCCTGAGCATGCTGCAACAACTCTCAAAATTTCAAAAGTAAACAGTGCATCTATATACATGTGTATGTACATGTGTTTACATACATATGTGCATATACACACAAACACACAAACACACACACACACACACACAAATACGTGATTACTTAGAGGAAAAAAATCCATTGAACAAAACAAAGCAAGCCTGAGGTATCACCTTGTCTCAAAGCTAAAGTTGCTGCTGATTACAATGAAATATTTTCTAAATGCATTAAAAACTGTCTGAGTGTGAGGTGCGGAGGCAATTTCCAAGACATCCTGATGAGTACCACAAGTTGCCTGCCCCAGACTTTCAATAAAATCCTTTCAGTTAGAGTGGGAGATCAAACAACGTAAGGAGCTGTACATTAAAGAATCATCAGAGGAAACAGAGAAGCCTGCCAGGCTCATCTCAAGATTGCCATGAACCACAGTTGCATGCAGCAAAGAATAGATACCAGAGATATAGCCCCAGCACTGTTGAAGTCTTTCAAATATCACTTAAGGATTCAGATTGCAGTCTGAGAGAACAACTCCCCTCTCTCCTTTATTCTTAGCCCATTAACTCATTCTACTCTTGAAAGGGTTTGGAGGGAGCATATAAATACCTAAATAGTAGAGGTATTTAAATGGACACTTTCACGCTTTTTTTTAATGCAAAAAATAATACAAACAAAATTAAATCACCGAAATACAAAAGGCAAACAAAATACCAAATGTATCTACTTTGGACCCAGGAAACAGGAAAAAAACATGTCATCACGACTAGTTTAATAAAAATCCACAGACAGTGGAAATAAAAGTGGTGCAGCAGAGCCAGACGGCCCTAAAACTTGACACTCCAAACTCCCAAGGAGCGAGGGGAGAGAGAGATCAGAAACTTCATTCTCTATTCCCTCCTTGTTTACCACAAAAAAAAATCACATGGATTAAAGACTAAATTATACCTGATAGCAACTCTTCCTGGAGTTGAAATTCCCATATACAAAAAGATCACCAATATTCAGTCTAAAACTTATAAAAAAAATGAAGAGAGTAACAACTTCGAAGCTTATAATTTGCATTGTTGCTTTGATTAATATAATTTACCATGCTATGGAGGGAAGAGAGGAAGGAAGGAAGAAAGGAAGGAAGGAAGGGAGGGAGGGAAGGAGGGAGGGAGGGAGGGAAAGCTCCTTGTAAAAAAGACTGCTCCCGCAGTTCAACAAGGTGAGACTCCAGAAAAACTCTTGGTTTCCTTTGGGATCCCAGTAACAGACTCCTAAGTTGCAGTGTTCTTTACAGCCAACCTGGGAGGCCAGGTGGAAAATGAGAGCAAGAACGCCTGCCTCAGAATAATCAATCTGCCACGCACATGTTCTTCATTGGAAAGCTGCTTATTTTCTCTCGGAAAAGTCTAACCATTCCAATAGCTTCAGAGCTTTTATCTCTCAGCAGGAAGATGAAACTATGTTGTCAACTCCAAAATAACGTCCTCCCGTTGTTCCCCACCACCCTCTGAAGAAGCAACCACGACCCAGGTTTGCAGAGCCAGCCGGTGCCCCGAGACTCAGAAGCGATGAGGTCATACAGTCTACTCATCCTGCCAGCGCAGGATTCCTCTCACTGCTAATGTTCTTGCCCAAGTTGCAAACCCCACAAGACAAGGGCCATTCTGGACCCACCGGCAGACGTTTCAAGCACCACTGCCCATACAGACTCTGACATAACTCACACGTGTGTGCTCATGTTCTCCCAGGAAGACGCAAGTCTTTGCTATGTGGCAGGTCACCCCTGATCCCTCCAGGTTCTGAGAAAGTGCCCCTTAGGATGCTGAGGAATCCTCCTGCTGGAATCTATCCGCCAGCCTGCCCAGGTCCCCTGCACACTGCTGCAGTTTGCTGTGGAGAACACATTCGCCTAGCTGCTGCTTCAAGGACAAAGAGAGCTAGCATTTGTGTTTCCGTCATAGCCAGAGGGCTCAGGTTTGTGAAGAAATAAATAAATCAAAGACAGACTATGCGGGAAAATGAGCCCAGGCGTTTTAGTTTGCTGGGTCCTCCAGAAAACGACCATGAGAGCAGAAGAAACGCAGAAGGAAGGTCACTAAGCCAAGCTGGGAAGAGAGGGAGCCGGTCTGTTCACTGCAGCAGAACAGCTCATTCAATGCAAGCAAGCACTTACCATAAAAATAGAGAGAGCCAACAGAAGGAGAAGGAATCCTTCCTTCCTCGGGGTCTGTGGTAGATAGAAATTCACATCCAACCTCCAGGCTTGACTCAGAAGAGGCCGGCAAAGTGATGGGAGGCAACAAACCCTCAACACACAAGTCGTTTTTTAGCCTCCCCTCCAGCCCGCATGCAGTTGTTTGTGCTGTAAAACCCTGAGAAGTCTGGAACAGGACTGACTCTCCGGGAGAGCAAGCAAACCGGAGTGAAAGCAGCCAGTCGGGGCCAATTTCACCACAGCTTCAGACCATCACTCTCAGGACAGGTCCTGCCTACTGGGTGCAGGGGTAGCATGGGGGAGGGGGCACAGGCTAGGCTTTGGAAAGCAAGGTCTGGGGTAGGGAAGGAGCCTCTTTGGATTGGAAAGAACTGCCGGTGAGCACATCAGTATTCCATATCAGTTATTGCCAGCAACCAATCAGCCCAACCGGGGGGCTGTTGTCAGTGTGACAAGAGAGTGCAAATGACAGCCGGTCCGGGGAGCTGCAGGACAGCTCCCTGCCAGCAACAGAAGTTTGGGAAGACTGGCAGCTTGCCTTCTCCCCAGTCTCCATTAATATTTGCTTGCCTTTTGTCAATTCCCAAAGTCCCCATAGTTACGCTGGACACTCAGCAACTTCCCAAACATCCCACACTATGTCTGCAGGAAGCCACGGTGGAAAGAAGCCCAGTGAGTGATGTCAAGTGACTCCTCACATATCAGGCAGCTCTGACAGGACCCTCCACAAGGTCACCACGAGTACAAAAGTGGCACTCTGGACCTGTGCCTCTCTATGACCAAAGTGGAGGTTCAGATAGCCAAGAATAAGGTTTTCCACACCCTGGGAGAAATTTAGACAGAAAAGGGTTAAGCGTCTCTGAGGGAATTTGAGCCTCCATCTTCATTAACTTTCTGTGTAATGTTTTCTAAAAATGTTGTTAAAGGTGAATTTGTAAGGACAGTTTACATTTCTCTTTGAGAACTCTTAAATCTCCCATGATTTAAGACAGGACATGCGTGCTCTTGATAAACAGTATTAATTTACAAACACTGAAGTGAGACAACATAATTTACGCTAGCGGAAAAGAGCCAAGGCCCTCATGGTCAATGAAGAATAAGTCTAAACATTTCCTATTTACCTTTTTCTAAAACCATTCTATTTTCACATTGAACCTGGAATGCTGGTAACATACATATTAAGTTGTGTTTGCTTGTGATGATTAAAGTGGATCACGAAGTGGTTCTGAGACTAAATGTTAATTTATTGAGATGTCATAGTAAAACTTCCAGATTTCTTTAACTTTGGAAGATTGCTTAAGGTTGTTTTCTTAGCAAAAGAACCAATTCCCTTTTCCAGTCAGGAGTAAATAGGGAGATACTCATCCTTTGAGTTTTTAATGAGATGCTGGATTTCTAATTTTAATTCTCTTTTTACTTACAAGTTGGACATTCCCTGACATTCTGTTATGCTGTCCAGCCATGGGCAAACCGCAGGCTGACACAGAAGAACCTGAATACCTCTGCTTAAAAAGAAGGGCTAGGCTCCAAGGAAGCAGTTAGCCAGGCTTCAGTGGGAGTCACAGCAGGAGGTCATGAAAATGTTCCACGTCCTACTAAAATGAAATTTCTTAAGTGAGAAAGCAAAGGATGCTTACCAGAATAGCAGAGTGTACATTAAATGAGTAAAATCTGATCGTTCCAAATTCTGCTTTATTATTCATCTCAGTCCAACTCAAATCAGCAAACACAGAAGGACCATCAGCATGTGTAAAGGATACAGAGAGGACCCCTGCCTTTGAGAAGTTTGAAATCTCACAGGCAAACTGAAATCTCCTTTTGAAATGCTATTATCTTCGCCAAGACAGAGAGCATTAAAAAAAAATACCTTCCAGGTGAATCAAGCTGTGAGGCTGAACTTCAGCCTCAAGGCTCTGAGCTGACCTCTTGTGGGGCATTTTCTATAGCGGAAGCTATCTGGGAAACATAAACGCACAAGTAATCTTGATTATATTTATTGATTTTGCATATGTATGTGGGGTGATAGGTACACACATCCCACGGTCCCTGTATGGAAGACAGTATGTGAGATGCAGTTCTCTCCTTCCACCATGCCAGTCCAGGGAATTGAACTCCAATTGTCAGACTTTGCAGCAGGCGCCTTTACCCCCCTGAGCCATCTCTCTGGCCCACTTTTAAAACCTTAATTTTTGATGTTCTTTTCTGAATGTTTGTTTTGATTAGCACCAGCAGCTCCTAGCGTGACAAAAACCATGGTCAGCACATCAAATAATGTGTTTAAAGAGAGCATTATTTAAAGCTTTGGAATAATTAGGATTAATACTGTTTATGAAACAGACTCAATACCTTGACTATATAGGAGGATAATGAAGCATGAAAAAGGATAATACTGCAGAAATACAAATTGCCTAGTAAATTGAATAATTGTACAATCTATATGGCAATTAGGTCAAGGAAAATGGTATTCTAGTCACTCAAATGGGATTAATGTTTAAATGTTTGGTCATTTCTCTATTCCTCCCTCTTTCAAATGACAGTAGAAATCACTCAACCTCAGACAGCAGCAAACAGCTTTTCATTTTGTACTATACAATCAAAAAAACCAGTTAAACTCAGGGTATCACACTGTGTCCCGCTCTCCACCACCTAATGCATCATAAATTCCCAAGAAACCGTTGTTGGGTGGCCATTTGATTGGCCCAGGAGAATCTTGATAAGTTCCACAAGTGCATGATTTAATGCCTTATTTTTAAAAGACTTCTAGAGAAGTTGAACCTTCTATCTATAAGCTGAATTATGTACCTACATCAGCTGTTTGTTTAAAAAGAACAAAAGGTCGCTCTTTATGGAAATCGTCTCCCAGGAAGCTTGCTAGCAATGCTTTATAAAGCCAGAAGGTAAAGATATTTCATGGCTAGTCATTTAAAACCAGGGTGAAAACCGTAAAGTTGGGGTCCACTTTTGGTAACCAGCTTAAGAAGAAACAGTGAAAAAAAGAAATGCCTACTATTACAAGGACAAATGTCTGTGTATGTGTGTTCACAATTTGTGTGTATGAATACAGATGCCACATACTGCAGCATGCATGAGGGTCATAGGGAAACATTAGATCTGACAACCTTGGCTGCCAACCTTATTTGAGGCAGGGTTTCTTTGCTGTTTTGGTCTTGGCTTCTACTGTGTCTACCAAGCTAGCTTGTCTGAGAGCTCCCACAGATTCTCCTGTCTCCGCCTCCTGTTTCTCTCTGTAAATGCTGGGATTATATCCATTTGCACTTGTAGTTTTACATGGGAATTCAAGCCCAGGTCCTCATGGTTGAATGGCAAGTGCTTTTGCTCACTGAGCCATCTCCCTAGACCCCTATTTCCATTTTTAACACCAAAACCCATTACAGGAGGTATGAGAACCAAAGAAATTTAAATACCATTTTACCAATTGATGGGTTTTGATAACTGCTAGAGTTTTCATAAGGTAAACATCCCATCTAAAGGGATTAGGCACCTCCTAATCCAGCTTTGTCCTGGGGTTTACACTAATGACACCATGTGTCTTTCATGTCTGATGTCTGCACTCTTAAGACGTGAGTATGTGCACACAGGGATGGTGAAAGGTGATGGCCTATGTGGCAAATCCAGAATGGGACCAGTTAGAACGGCCTCAGAACACTTCCTCTTCTTCACAGAAATACACTGAGGTAGACACAAAAGCCTGCAAGAATGTTTTTTGACTCAATCCATGTGGCTGTGAAGGGAAAGGTGTCCATACTGTCACCTCAATTTGAGAGAAGCAGGACTCAGAAAGTCGAACTAAAGCAGAAAAGTTCATTTTACTTCAGAGATTAAATGTAACCCTTTTATGCGACAGGAAAAAAAATAGCTCATAATTGAAAGAGAAAACAATTTATATTTATTGCTTTATCTTCCTCAGTTTTGACCCTACGGTTTCATATTAAGTCCAGGCTGAGTCATCCTCAATTACTAGAAAAATAAAAGGAAAGAATATTCCATAAAAGTGTGGGATTGACACAAACATTACAGTCCCATTTCTGATATCTAAATTGTCCTTCTGCTTTCTGTGGGAGGTCTGGAATGCAGAGAGAATAGAATGACCTGCTGAGGGTCACCGACTGGCTGAGAATAATTTCCCAGAGTGTTTAGTAGGCGAGCTTTCAGATAGCCAACAACAGCTCCAGATACACAAGAGGAATTTGAGGCTCACAACTACAACCAGAGCATCCAAGTCTTGAAAAAATATGTTTGTTTTCAGCATTCCTCAAGCCAGAAGAATCCCCTGGGATTTTCAGAGATCAGACCATACTGAAAAAATAAAATCCATGAAGATCTCAGCCCGACTCACTTTCTCTACTATTTTTGAAGATAGCAAAGTAAATCAATATCTGACATAAAGAGTGCCAGAGAGGAGAGAGAGAGAGTGTGTGTCTATGTGTGGATACAGAAAAGCAGTGTGTATATCTAAAATTTTACTGAAGTGGCTACACTGTAATTAGTCCCTAAGTCTCAACACTGGCAACCAATTTGGGGCATCATTCTTTCTTCTAAACTATCAAAATGGTCTCCAGTCTCTCCCCTGTTCTAAGCTAACCTCCCTACTGCCATTAGCATTTCATTACTCTAGTTAAAAAGCTGGAATGATCAGAATAAATACAGTAGCTGTTAAACTTGAAATTGAAGTCCTACCACAATCTGGCCCCAGTTCACACTTCCAGGGCCAATTCCCACCATTACATCCCCTATATTGCATGCTTTCCTTACACCTGATTATTTACTATTCCTATGGGTACCACTTCCTTGATTGTGATAAACCTCTTTCCTGGAATAGCCATTCTTTCCTTCTCTCTCTGGAAGCACTCCACTACTCATTCTTCAAGGCCCAGTTCACTATCATCTTTTTGGTCAAGGCACCAAATTGCCCAGTGTGATTTATCACGCTTGTTTTTCCATAATGTGTTTTTTGTTCTTGTATTACAAATAATACAAATAACAAATACATTATACTAAATTAGTGCCTTTTAAGCAATTTATCGAGATCCTTTGATACTCTAAGTATCTGACGCACAACCACACATGATGAATGAATGACTACTTTTTATGCTTCTTACAGTCAAAAGCACTCTGAAGACAAGTACAAGCCTGTTTCCTGGAAATCTGCAGGGCTATATATTGCTTATTAGCAATATATAAATATCCCCTCCTTCAAACAGGAGTTTCTGTGGTTTGAGGAGAGCGTTTTGGATTAGAATCAGAAGAACCAAGTTCCAGCACATACCCTGTGCCATCTCAACCTCAAAGAGACTAAATTACATCCTGATAATATGTGGCTTCTCTGAGCTGCAAGTAAGGTACCCGACAGTGAGTAAAGTACTTTGGAAGCTGTATAAACACATGATTGCAGACATATTGTCACCAGTATCCTGTGATTGCTGTTGCTACTAAAATGTCACCAGTCATCACAAAATGCGTTCAGACAGTCATCCTATGCAAACCCTGAGTCTAAGACCCATTGACCTAGCACTGAAGTTACTTCAAGTGCCTGGCTTCAAGCCTGCTCATCAAGAGTTGGGGTAAAGCGGAGAGTCTCTGAAAGCCCAGGACTCAGATTCACCCTCTGTCACTCCTTGGCTACACAGGCCTGGTCTGTAAGACCCAAGCCCCTCATCCAGGAATCGGAAATAATAATACATACTTTGGGCATGTTGTCAAATGAGGTGGGATATATAATATACATATCAATACATATGATTAGATTATATGCATAAGGATATATCTACCCATCTCTTATATTTATGAATCTGGTAAGTATTCTATGATTGCCTTGAGAAAGGTTTTCCTTTTCTCCTAACACTACTGGATCCATGTAAGTACCAGCCCTCACCTTGTTTCCTGAACTTACCAGGAGTCTGTTAAAAGTTTCCTTTGCCTGGAAACACTCTGCCTGAGATCCTGGGCAATCTCTTCATCCAAAAGTCTTCACTAATATCACCACTCCCATTTCCAGCACATTGTTGTGTTCATTCTTCCTATAGCATTTGTCTAACAGATCTACTTAGTAGATTACTTCTTTAATGTTCATCCTCTGTGCTTCAATGCATGTTCTGCTAGAGTGAGGACTGTTGGCTTCACCTTCCTTACTAATACAGTCCAAAACATAATGCATCCTCAACACACAACCCCGAACATTTATAGCATGACCAACGTTTGCATAAGTGTTCCTGCGCTATGTAGAGCGGTACAAACTTCAAATTATCTTTGACTATTGAGCAGATATAAAATATTGGAGGTCACTTCATTAAAAAAAAAAAACTCAGAACAGTGCCACAATGCTCAAGTTTACATAGGTATTTAATAATTCATGACACGTATCAACAAATATTAAGATGCTATCCAGAGAGAGACAAGAGGACTTTGCAAACAAATTTCTAGCTCTGAAAGAACAGAAATGACCAAGCACAGCACTCTCTCCTGCACAACTGAAGTACTAAGCTCAAGTGCTTAGTCACTGCTTAACCAATCAGGGGCTTCCCTGGATTCTTATTTCACATTTTCCTTCTCTTATTTTATGCTAAAATCATTCTGATCCCACCCTGTCCTGGGAAGCAAATTGTACAGTCCTTGATCTCTGAAATATTAACTAGAACAAATAGTTTTGGGGAGCCCAGAAATCTAGGTAATTTGTCTTCCCTCCCAGGGAGCTATCTCAAAGGTAAGGTACACTAAAATCCTCCTGAGTCTGACCACAGCACCCCTGTTTCTGATTAGCTCAGCCTTACAGGAGGCCTAATAAATAAATAACCACAGCAATGCTGTATAATGTATGAAGGCTACTTTCCAATGGTCATTTCAATTAGAATATTTTCAATTAACAGTAGCATGGTAATTTACCAAGCAGGCATATGAGCTTACTTTTCATTACAAGAAATAGAAAATAGGAAAGCTTTTTTTTTTTTTTTTAAGGAGAGGCTTGGATGGAGAGACAACTTGATTTAATATGTAAATGATGGGGGGGGGGAGAAGAGAGGCTCCCTAGACATAATAAAAGCCATCTTTCTAGCTGGGCGTGGTGGCGCAAGCCTTTAAACCCAGCACTCAGGAGGCAGAGGCAGGTGGATCTCTGTGAGTTCAAGGCCAGCCTGGTCTACAGAGTGAGTCCAGGACAGCCAAGGATACACAGAGAAACCCTGTCTCGAAAAAACAAAAAAAAACAAAAACAAAAAAAAAACAAGAAACAAAAACAAAAAAAAAAACATCTTTCTCTCCCAAATTTGCTCTGCTTCTGACTTCTCTTTTTCCATTTATATGCATCCTGGTGGACTCTATTACCAAAGAAAAGGATCCCTGTTGAAATCACCTCTTCCATGAGTAACTGTTGACTCATGTTGTTCTTACTTTACCCACCATGACCATATCCCTTCCTCCCACACACACCTCTCTTCCATCCACACCATTGCCCCAGTCCAGCTGCCAAGGCTCTCAGCATCTAAAATGATGGTTTCCTTGCCTTGACCCTCATTCTGCCCTGTCTATCCTTGTCACTGCTGCCTGTGAGGACTGAAATGAAGATGCCATCACATCCTCCCTTGCAGAAACTCTTCCCTTCTTCTTACCTTTTCCAAACAAAGGATGCTCTTGATCCTAGCATATGAGAGCCCATGACCTCTCTCCTCTAATTCCTTTGCTGTCACTCCTCAGTTGTCTCCTCACATCATGCATGTCCTGTTGGTCCTGGCATAGCTCTTTTCACTTCTCCTCAACCCTGGGAACTCCTGTCCCCCAAGGCTCAATTCAAGCTTGTCTATTCCCCATTTAAAATACTCTCCAACACTCCTCCTACATCTGAATAGAGGAAATCATCCCCAATTCTGGCACTAATTTTATAGTAGTATAATCGTTGCAAGGTATAGTAGAAATA
Source organism: Lophiomys imhausi (assembly GCA_907164525.1). Lineage (NCBI taxonomy): Eukaryota > Metazoa > Chordata > Mammalia > Rodentia > Muridae > Lophiomys > Lophiomys imhausi. Next base: position 6,040,159 of record CAJQZJ010001638.1, read on the forward strand.
TATTATATTCCTGTAATCTCAGCACTTGGGAGGCTGAGGCAGGAGGACTGCTGCCAGTTCTAAACCAGCCTGGACTACAGTATGAGATCCTGCCTGAAAAATGACCAGGCAAAACCACAAAAGGGACTTACTGTGTGCTTCCTACAGGGAAGTCCCCATCCTGGGTCTTATTCATCTATGCATCCCCAGAGAGGAAGTTTCTCTGGAAGCATTTAAATAAATGGATATTAAAAGCCCTCGCTTCTCTGTGTATCTGTCTCCCTTGTTATATTGAATATCTTCTGAGAGCTCAAAGAGAATCTTACCTGTCTTTCCAACCTCCCAGCTCATTATAGATGCCTAAAACATATGGATGTTTATTGCACACTTGTGGGATTAGTTTGCATGTGATTGGTCAAAAGAGAAAAATTAGTTTGGCTCCAAGGTTAAAAAGGAAAAAAAATACTCTCCAAACTGATTTCTAATTAGTTCATTGTTTTAAAAATTAAATCTATAACTTTTTATCCCTTATAAAATAACCACAGGCATTAATTCATAAGGATGCTTCCTTGGAAGCTCATGGCTTTTTCGGCTAACCCAACTAATGGTGCCACCTTGGGGGGTAATGAGGTACTCCATACATAGTTCTACTTTGAACTGCCTAGATATAGACTATGGCAGAAGGGAATTCTTGGAGAGATTTTACACTATTTAAGTCAGGAGTGAAAAGAGCCCTACCTTCTTGAGAAGAGAATTTCATTATAGAGAGATGTTCCCAGGCAGCCCAGTGGTCTCCCAATGTGAGTGTCATTATAAGAAGCTGTGCAGCTGGAATGGCAACTCTAGGAAGGATGGCAACGATTGTGTGTATAGTGGACACTCCACAGCAGCATCATGGGAATAAACTGCAACATTGGTGGTAGTGAGATGATTCTCCAGGCTCCACCGCCATGAAATGTCCCTTCATTTCTCAGCAACCAATTTCAGTTCTCTTATTTGAACCAAGAGGTAAAAACAGACCCAGCATTTTAGAGGACCACAACATGCTCAGGCTTTGACAAAATTAAACTAGGTCATATACTGAACATTCCATGCCCTTATAGGGATGTCTCTGACTCATAAGGTTGTAGAAGCCCTTTGATCCTCTAACATTAACAAATCTCCACTGCAGGTAGGGGTACGAGGTGGTACAGACATTTTCAAGACAGTCTGACAGTCTTACAAAGCTGAACATGCTCTTGCCATGTGGCTCAGAGATGACGTGCTTTGACGTTTTACCCAAATGAGATGAAAACATGTCCTCAAAAAACTTGCAGTACCTGAGTGTTAACAGAGGCTTCATTCATTCATGATTGCCAGGACTTCCAGGTAACCACAAAATGAATGGGTGAATTCACTTTGTGGCGCATCAAGACAGCAGAATACTATTCAGCACTAAAAGATGTGCGCCATTGAGCTACGGAAATGTGTGCAGATATCTCAAATTTATATCACCAAGCATGCCAGTGTGAAAAGGGAGCATACCGTCCAAATCACATCCATGCATACAAAGACAATAAGATGAGCAGTTGTCAAGGACTTGATGGTGAACAGGCAAGGCACAGAGGATATTTAGGTCATTGGAATTATTCTGTGTGATAGGCACCCATCTCCATGAATTCATCCAAACTCCTGGGTGGCAGAATATCAAGAGTATGGAGTAATGATTACAGCAAGGTTAGTGAGTTGGAGGAACAGTTTGATGGGGAGTGTTGATGGAGGAACTGGGAAGATGCAGAGGAAAAACTACTCAGCTTTGCTGTGAACCAAAACTGTCCCTAAAATTAAAGTCTATGGGCTGGAGAGATAGCTTAGAGGTTGCGAGCTATTACACAATTGTAAGAACCAGAGTTTGGATCCTAGAACCTATATAGCAAGCCAGGCATCCTGCAAAGACCTTTAACTCCACCTCTGAGGGAGCTGATATCCTCTTGTGACTTTACACACACACACACACACACACACACACACACACACACACACACATGCAAAGGCTGCATATACTGTCGAATCCCAATACCGTGTGTTTATGTGTATGAATGCACATGTACTTGCACACATGCTTGCCCTCATACAAGCAATTTCAGTTGTCTCATGAAGAAGATACACCTGGAAATGCAGAGGGTCCAGAGGGAAGGAGGAGGGGGAGAAGCAGAGGAAAAGGAGAAGAGAGGAGTGAAGAAGAGAAAAGGAGGTGGGAGGAGTCAGAGGAAGGAGATGGGAGGTGGAGAAGAAAGAGGAGGAGGAGGAGGAACAGAATAGAAAGAGGGGGAAGAGAAGGGCAAAGGGGAGGAGGAGTGAGGTGAGGGAGAAAAGAGGAGAAAGGAAGGAGGAAGGGGGAAGGAAGGGGATGGAGAATGGTCAGAGAAATCTCATTCTCCACAGAGAGTAAAGAAAGCTCTAGAAGACTCACTGTAAAAAAATGCACAAGCAAGTCAGTCAGCAATGTTCCATACCTCCACAAACTGTGAGTACTAGAGAAATGGAACATTCCAGAGGTACAGTTCCATTGTCAAGGCCCAAGAAACACGAACACACTGAGCATAGTGAATTCTATTAAGAACGTTTTTTAATTATAGAAGAATTCCTAATCTTTCCTTCTAACCCCTGCCCTCTTTTAAATTGACTTTGCATTGCTGCCTGAGGCAGGAAACATGTTAGTAGAGGAACAAAATAGCATGTGGGGATCTATGCAGGAATACAGGAAGGAGAGGAAGGGCCTCGGGAGATTTAACTATATCTATAACTGACCAAATTCAGTTCTAATCACAGCGGAATAAACAGGAAGGAAATGACTATACAGAGAAGAGAACTATTCCCTATGTACATGGAAAGTGAGGGGGGAAAGATAAAGCACAAGGCAAGAGTTTGGGGAGGGGTACCCCGTAAGAGGAGAAGTTAGCGCCTGTTTCCCAGAATTCAGTGCGCAAGTAAACGCGATAGGCAGCTGCACCCACTTCCCTGTTCCGAGACAGCCATAGCGCCAAGGTAGTCACAAGGAGCAATCAGCAACTGGAGAAGGAAGCAAGACTGCAGCAGGTTAGGAGTTAGGAGAGGATGAATCTGCTGAAGTCATAGCCAGAGGTAGGAGAGAACTGGGTCAGGGTTTTGGATTCCTAGGCTCATTCACGCATGTGACAAGAACCTGTCAGTGACTCTGCAAACTGAGCTAGGCCAGGGACTTAAAGTAAAATGCGGCTGCTGGTGATGAAGAGGCACACATATCTGAAGGTTAGGTTGCATTTGCTGCAGGCACCCACAGCCTAATGGGATGAAGGCCCTGGGCACAGTATGCTCTGCATCCCTTGCTCCTCCAGGACCCCTCTCTCATGCAACTCTGGCAAGCTAAGACCTTCTCTGCCAAACTCCTTGAGGCTGAGGACTAAAGGGTTCCACAGTACCCTCAAATGCAGCCTAGAAGGTGGAAATGAGGTAGAGATAATCTTCCTGAACTTTGTGCTGTTTTCCACTCTGACAAGATCATAGCGCTGTGTGCTTTCTTGACAGCATCTTTTCTTTCTGAGCGAGGAAGGGCACCGTGAATGCCCTTCAAGGTCCAGAAGCCAACAACTTGGCCATGAGCCTGCAGCACTATTACAAAGCTCTGAAACCTTAGGAAGTAGGACCTGGTGAAAGAAATCTAGGTCACTGTGGCTATGTCCCTGGAGGGGATACGGAGACCCACAAACCCTCCTGGTCTCTCTCTTTACTTCCTGACTACCACAGAAAATGTGTTCTTCTACCATGTGACCCCGCCATGATGTAGCGCCTCTCCACTAACCCAAAAGAAATACATCCAACCATTGATGGACTGAGACCCTTACATCAAATGAATTCTTTCCATTCTTCAAGTTGATCATCATGGGTATTTTGTCATAATAATGGAAGGACAGCTGTCACACCTGGTGGGTAGCATCTCTGGTTTCCTGACCTATGAATGGTGACTATAACTGAAGGAATGTTAACTTCATACTTCTTATAAAGATTTTAGAGGTAGACCATATCCTGTCTCCTAAACCTCCTCTGGTCTCAGAATCCACAAATACTTACATTAAATATTTTCCCCACCTAGATATTTTAAAATAGGGACGAACTAAAAGGAGGCTGTCTGGGAACTGAAAAGAGACCAACGGGAAGGGGAAATACGTCCAGAGAAGTAAATGGAGACAATATGATCAAACACACTGTATACATGGATGAGTATATTATATGGAACCCATACATTTATATAGTTAATATACAGTAATGAAGATGGATGAGAAACTTAAAAATAAATCTTACCTATGTAAAATACTAAGAATTACTTCTGTTTCTTATACTGATTTCTGATGGTTTAAATAAGTAAGGGACAGATGGACTTGTATTTCAAGGAGTAACCTTGGCCATTGCTTAGAAACTGAGTTGTGGTACCCACTTCGAATGAAACAGTGTGACTGGAGAAAATAAGGATTTTCTTAAATATGTCACAAATAGAAGATGTACTTGAAATGCTGTGATGCAGAAGTCAAAGAAATGGATCCTTAAATTGATTAGTAAATTAGTGTTCTGTTTTGTTTTTCTGCTTCTATGAGAAAACTGTTCCAAACCAACTTAGTGGAAGGAAGAGTTTATTTGGCACATAGGTTATAATTAATCTTTAAGGAAGTCAACGCAGGAACTGGAGGCAGAAACTGAAGTAAAGACCATGGAGGAGTGCTGTTTACAAGATTGCTTCCACTTTCTTTATTTCTTTCTATCTTTCTTATACCGCACAGCCCCACCTGCTCAGGGTAGCACCGCCCACAGTGGGCTGGAGCCTCCTACATCAATCAGAAATCAGCAAAAGCCCTGGGGGATGTGTCAATAAGATGGAGACAATTTCTTAGTTGAGATTTCCCCATTTCCAGGTAACTCTAGGTTAGTACCACGTTGATAACTGAAGCTAATTATGGCAATTACGACATGCCCAGAGGAAAGGATGGCATTTATCTATTACCAGGTGTCCCTTAGTAGGGAAAGTGGGGAAGAGGGCAATAAGCTACACTCATTGGCATAAAGGGAAAAAGAATGAGTACTTCCTATGTGCCATGTTCAAAGTGGTCAGAGGGGAGATCAAAGCCAGGCATGGGACAAAGCCAATTCTTCTAAGGTTTATCTCATTTTTCATTATGTGTCTATGGGAGAAGGGGATATGCTCACTGGAGTACAGGTGACCCTCCAAGGCCAGAGACATTATCTCTCCTGGTGCTGGAGTTGTGAGCCACCTGATGTGGGCACTGAAAAAAGAACTCAGGACAGTAAGCATTCTTAAATGCTGAGCCATCTCTCCAGCTCCAAGCAGGAGTGTAGTAACAGGAAGGATACTTAATGACCAGAGAGAGAAAGGTGAGGAGGTGCAGGAAGCAAGATCAGCTAAATGTATAAAGATAGTAAAGCTTACATCCATGTAAACATTTCAATGTAATCCCAAGATGATGGGAGAATAGATGAGCTACCCTTTGAGAAGGGACAAAGTAGGGCTACAGTGAGACTGTCGTGGCTCCCAACCTGACCTCTAAGTGGGAAATAATGAGGACCAGAAGTCCCATCTTCAGGGTGCAACAAGCTTAAAGAAATTACTTTTGCCTACAAGCAAGCTTCACGTGAACATCAGTGATTTCTTCCATTTGGGTTGGAATTATATCAATCCATTGAGTAACACTGATTATCCCAGGCTGGTTAAATTTATCCTCTGGTAACCAAAAGAAAGTGATTACAAGTTAACTACCATTCATTAAATGCTGTCATTTTTTAAAAGTCTTCCAAAACATACAACTTTGGTAGGGAATCATGAAAAGTATCCTTTGTGGGGGAAACAACTATTAACTGTCATTAGAATTAACAAAATACAGTTAGACATTACTCAATTTTCTAAATATGTTGTGGCCAGAATACAAGGGAATTCCATCAAGCCAGAAATAGGTTGATTAAATTATAAATCTGATAGTGTGAACCTGTGTGTTAGATGACTAAAGGTCTCAGTCAGGCTGCAGAAGGTACAGTTAAAATCCAAAGCCTAGATCAGTGAGACCATTCCAAGTAGACACACAGTTTTAGGGGGTCTCACTGGCACAGCATCTATGAAAAGGAGGGTCAACATAGCTACCAGAAACATAGTAGCTCCCAACTTTCATACTAACAAAAAACAGCATGACAATTAGGAAGACTACCTCCTTAGCATATAAATATAAGCTTGAAAAACTCAACAGAACATGGAGAGTATATAATCAAGTCTGTCAAAGCAACATCATTATTTGTGATAATTAAACTGCTAATAATTTTAAGAGAACTTGGTGTATTAGAAATTATCTTATGAATAACCATTGTGATGCTAATTAAAGTGTGTGGTTGGGTAAATTGTGATTTGGGATTTCAAGTTAAAGCTAGGGTCTGGCATGGTGGTTCACACCATTATTGACAGCACATGGGAGGCAGAGCAAGATGTAGCTCTGGGAATTCAAGGCCAGGCAGGGCTACATAGTAGGGCACTGTCTCAAAACAAAACAAAAACAAAGTTGTGAAATTTGTGAAAATATTGAAATGTTTATAAGAATGTAAGTTTTGCTGTTTTGTGTACTTAGTTCAGTATATTTATAAGAATAAGTGATTTTTTTTTTGCTATGTAGAAAAAGTCTTTAAAAGCAGCTATCAAAATTATTAATACATTATAATGTTTCCAGGGGAATTTAATTATAAGGAGCCAAACTGTAACCAGTATATTCCTTATAATTGACTATTTATATTCATAAATTGGAGAATAATATTTGCAAATTAAAACCTTAAGGAAAAAAACCTAGGCTTTTGAATTTGTAAATTTAATGAGCTGAAAGTTAATGTTTAAATGGCTGGCAAATACAAATAGCCTCTCAGAGGCACAAAAGTCCTACCAAGAATACTAAAAACAAAATCACATTGCATCGATTATTAATATGGAGGGCAAATATGTAGAACCTGCACAGTGTCACCAACTGGGGACACAAAGATAAACATGATTGAGTGGAAAGGACAGAGCACAGAGAAACAGTGGCAATGTGGCCGAGAGCAGGACCTCAAAGTTTCAGAGGTCGGGATGATTGGGGAGCTCAGAATAACCAGATATAGGGGTGAGGAATGGCTCCTCGGTGAGACATATGAACTGAGTCCATGTAGTGTGACTTGCAGAGACTCCCCTCTCAGCTACAGCAAACTAGGGTACCCGTTTGCGGTGAATGAGGTGAAGCAGGTGGTTATAAGGCATCAGGGTAAAGGTCTGATGGAACTGCCATGATATCCTCCATAAGAATAAAAATGAAACTGCCAGGAAGTAAGGCTGGAACCCCGTGAATCTGAGGCCTTCTCCAAGACAGGGAAGCGTCTTGGGTTGGCTGCAAGCTCATTGTCATGCCAGCAACAACACTGACCCATGAGCCCAGTACAGAAACCACAACCAATCTAGAAGACACGGGAGCCTGTCTAGGACAGAGGGGAATTTCAGGCTGACCATAAAGGAGAGTTCCTGACTCACAGAACATTAAACTCCAATGGCACTTTGGAGACCATGCAGTCTGTTGATCTCAATCGTAGTTACACTTAAAGAATATGGAAATCCCATCTCAGATCTATTGTACACAAACTTTGGGAATTAGAAACCTGGATGGTAAGTACATACGCATGGTTTGTTTTTGTATATTTTCAGTTTGTTTATTTGTTTGTTTTAGTAATACAAGTGGTAATATGTTTATTGTTAAAACAACAAATCACAAACAATAAAGGCATACAACAAAGAAAGAAAAGTCTTCTTTCTTTACTCTCCCTAAGTTAGAGGTATATATTCTATAATAAGAAATGGAAGGATGGAAGGAGGAAGAAAGTGAGAAAAGAAGGAAGGGAGGGAGGGGGAAGGAAGGAGAGAGAGAGATTAATGGATATTAGAAGTCCAGTGTAATTTTAACAATAGAATGAAGGTATTGAGTGTTCATTGTAAAAGTCTTTGAATATTCCTGCATTTTATATCTTACAGTAAAAAAGTAGGAAAGCCCAGGTCTGACTGAGCATGCTTAACCAGAGCTGACAACTACAGATCTAAGCCATCAGCCAACTTTGCTAATAAAAGGACTTGGGGTCACAGAGGTAACTTGAGCTTTTGCTCTTAAGCTCCCATGGATCCCCATCTTCTGACCACCAGTCAGTTTCCCTCCCTCAACCTCTAGCCAGAAAGGTAGCCTTTCCTGGACTTCATCTCTCTGGGCTCTTTGTATTTTGAATCTTCTTGGTAACAGAGGACAACAGTAAGTGTTTTAGAACTGGCTGCTACTGTTTCAGTTCTGCACATGTGGATTTAATTTCACTGCGGCCCTCTGATTCACATCACCTCCAAGTACCTGAAGATCCAGGGAGATAAGGCAAGCACCTGTCATTTTCCACACCTCCCATAATCTTGTCACCAAAGTATCTGCGTCCATCGAAACTCTTCTGTGGCAACGAGGAAGAAAAAAGAAGCCTCCAAATTTTAAAAATTTTCTTCTAAAATAAAAGTTGCTCCTTTAACTCCAAGGGAATCTCACAGTGCAGTGAAAGAACACTCCTAAACATAGCTTATTAGCACACTTAGTCACGTTGCTAAGTGGGGGCTATGAATACAAGGGAAAGTTTACTGTCTCATCTTTGGCATCTTTATGAATGATAAAATTTATTTTGTGGGAAGGAATAGAGGGATTAAATTCCTAAGCCTGAACCTAAGCAATGATACAAAATAAGAGTACTGGCTCTTCCCAAATTTACACTTGAGTGGCAGCATTTTGTTTTGTTTTGTGCCAAATAAAACATAGAAAAAAAAGACTTGTGATATTTTTAGACTCTTTTTATGGTTTTCGATAAGCTGAATGTTCAGACTCTATTTCCTAGCCAAGGGGTTGGCTGAGGGATGCCTTTGCTCTTAGCTCGTCACAATTCAGTCTGTAAGGATGGTCAGTCTGTACTCACAAGGAGAAAAGAGAAGGGCAGTAATTCTTTGAAAAAGACACAGTTGTTTTCTTGGGGTTGATTTTACTCTTTTGTGTCTCCAAAACAAACACTGGTTGAAAGAGCAATGGGTGGGGTCCTGGGGTGGAGGGGATTTCTTTTGAATGTTAATTAAATCAATTTTTAAGACTAGCACTTAAGGGTGATGATTATCTTTGTGATAATGTTGAGGAGCTCCTTCACATGGTAAGTTATTCTTGTCCAAATATGAGTCCCAAAAGATTCCAGTAGATATTCTGGAGCCTCTGGACTCTGTATGCCCTGGTGAAAGGTGAAGGAAAACAAAGCAAGCTAAGTGGTTGTGAAATCTCTTATCCTAAGGCCGCTAGGGGTCTGGGTCATTTCTGGTGCTGAATCCCGAGAGTGATGAGCAGCTAAATCATTAACAAATTAGAGTTCTGGGGTGGGTCTGGAGAGAGTTCACCAATTGCTTTGGAGAACATTCGCAGCCCACTCTCAGAGCAGGCACAGAGCCCGATTGCCAGTCCTGGAGTCCTGGGTCTATTCATTTCTGGATGTATTAGTGGCTCTTCTCATCCATTTGACTGAATAGTTTAAGGCAGAGGTCCTCGCTACCTGGGAGGCCAAAGGACCCTTTCACGCCCAAGACCATCAGAAAGCACAGCTATTCACATTACGATTCATAACAGCAGCAAAATTACAGTTATGCAGTAGCAACAATAATAAATTATGGGTTAGGGGGGGTTCACCACAACATGAGAAACTGTCGCAGTCAAAGGGCGACAGCATTAATAAGGTTGAGAACCACTGGCTTAACGGTTTATTCTGGCTCACAGCTCCGGGGGGGTCGTCCATCATGGAGGGGAAGGTACGGTGCTAAGAACAGTTGCTGATTGGCAGTGGCTGCAAGAAGATCTTGGTTACACCTAAGCGGTGTCAGGAAGCAGCCTGGCCTGGGGAAATTTGTGTCCAGTTTTCTTTGGGAAGTCCTGCCCCTACTGCTTGTACCCGACAGCTGGACCCCAATTCCAACCAGCAAACAGCGCCACCAGCTGGAGAACACGTGTTAGCAGCTATAAACCGGCTAGGACTTTTTTTTTTTTTTTTTAAACATGCTTTTATTTCATTCAAGACCAGTCTCAAGTACTCCAGGCTGGCTTTAAAATGGTTTGATAGGCAAGGATGCTTCCTGACTCTACATCCCGAGTACCGAGATTACAGGAGGGTTCCACCAGGTCAGTCAGTTTACATAGCACTAGGGATTAAATCTGGTCTTTCTGTTCTAAAGCACTGCACACCAGCTCCTGAGGAAGATGTTTTATATTTGAACCATCACGCTGTCTGTGAAACTTGGTTGTTGTGCCTTGGTCCTTCCACATAACAGGGAAAATAAGACTGCTTCCTTATAGGATTTTTTTCCAAAGACTCAAAGAATTACCAGTGGGCATAGCGTGAGCACTCCTTAAGTGTTATATTGTGGTTATCATTTAACATTGTTGGTACCCGTTCTCAGTATAAAAAGTCTGACTGCTGTAGACTGTGATTTCTGTAAGGTGCTTAAATATATTCAACTGGCAGAAAGCTACTGAAGTTTTTCTTTCCCTCCCTTTCCCCTACCCCACGCCCTGCAAGCTTTCTTTCCAAACTAATGATCCTCCTGCCTAAGTCTCCTAACTTGCACATCACCAAGCATGGACAATTTTTTTTTTCTTCAAAAGTGAACGTACAGGGATAAGAATGTGGCTCAGTTGCAGAGTACAAACTTCCACACTTGGTGTGACAACGGCCAAGACGTCAGGATATTTCAAAAGAAATCTAGACTAGACGTTAATGGCTTCACCTCTAGGAGAGTGGCCATGAACCAGCTCATGGACATGGTGGTCATTTTCTTCTCCTTCCTCTACCTACATTCCATGATAGTTGTTAAGACTTCCCTACGTGCTGTTTCGTTTAACTCTTAAAACAGCACTATAGTAAGGATTGCCATTGCTTTCAGTTTTTCAAGTGAGTCCTTGAGTTTCTGTAAGAACAGCTTCCCAAAAAAGATCACACAACAAGGAAGGAATGGGTCTAGGAACTGAACCAAAATCTGACTGATGACAGATACTATCCCCCCTGCCCCTTGAACTCAGAGTCAGGGATCATTTGCACCTTGCTTTGATAAAGGGTACAAAAGCAAGTCATCATAAAAGCCGTTTGCGTCCCCACCATGAGCATGGAGGGGTCAGCTCCCACTTGTCTTAGATGGTAGGGTTTCCGCATAGGTCTCTATTTTTACCCCAGATTCTGTGACCCTTAGCCTTGCAGATCCTTCTTATAAGTACATCTCCAAAGAGTTACATGCATAGCAACTGCTCCTTTGGAGAAGGAAAAACAATTCTCCATGCACTTGAAAGACTACTGTCTTAAAACATTTGGTTTATACACAGACACCCACCCATTCCCCACCCAACAGGAATGCTTTAAGTTTAAATTTCGAAGGCAAACTTTTCAATGGAATTATTTTTTTTTTATTTAATTTATTTGAGAAGGAAGATATGAGGTCGGCAGTGTAATGAAGCCTTGAATTGTATATATTTTTCTTGGATTACAACTCCAAGAAAACAAAACAATATCTTCTCCAGAGTATTAGATAGCTTTAGACTGAAACACAGCTTCAAGGAAAGATTAAGCTGAGTTTTTTAACGTGAAGACTGCACAACCATCTGTCTTTAAACGCATTCACCCTATAGCCACTTAACTCATTCCCTACTTTTTTATTTCCATTCATGAGACTGTCCAGAGAAAACTAAATTGATTTTGCTACAGGAAAATAGAAAGGAATTACATCCCAAACCTTCTGTGTTCAAGGAGGAAACACATGGACAATGGTCGTCTCATTTTGGATTGTCTGATTAAACATTGGTCTGCAACTATGTGCACATGTGTGTGAGTGTGTGTGTTTTGGGGAAGGGCACACTGTGCACACATACTTTCCAAATGTCAATTACAGAGTGATGGATGCTCTCCCCCATTTCCTTCTAAGTCTCTTCATCTGTGTGAATGTTTAACCTCTACTCACTAAGGAATAAGTTAATCAAAACACTCAATCTGTTTCAGGTACCACAGTCTCCAGGGACAGAATCTCAAGGTGTCGATCTCCTTTTCTCTTCAATTAGTTACATCCTGTGACCTAAAAAAGAGTGGGCTGCTCCAACCTTCTAGTTATAAAATGTTGTTGATGTAACTCAGCAGACCTTTAAGGAGGTCAAGATTCAGAGATAATTTGCTTTGCGTTTAGTTCCTTGCTATTCTTGAGATTTCATTAAAATAGATTATACAGTTTGATATTTTTGAATGTTATAATTGTTTAACTTCCTTTCCTCAAACAGATTCATTAGACGAGCCTTTCTGAGAGGGCAGAACCACACAGGGTATAGAGAGAACTATTTGTTTTACAAGTGAGGCTCGAGAATGGGGGTTGACAAACTCTTTTATGTAGAAAGCCAAATAGTGAGTATTTTCACCTCTGCAGGCCATACAATCTCTGCTGCAAATTCTCAAATCTGCAGCCAAAGCATTGGAATACCATAGACATAGGAAAGCAGATGAGCGTGACCATGTTCCATATGAAAACAGATGAGCGTGACCATGTTCCAATCAAGGTGTATAAAAACAGCCAGGCCATGGGCCATAGTCAGCCCACGGTTTGCCATTTCCCCGTGGTTCATACGAAGACGCTGAATGCTAGTGGGTGACTGATCTTCAACCTCATCACGATGGAGATTTATTTTTAATGATTTGAATGCTATGTGATTGAACACATTACACTCCACACACTTGTCTGTCTGTGTATGTCTGTTATATTTCACAAGGAAGTCTGAGTGTGTTTTAAGCAAACGACTGTGGGTTCCAGGGAACCTAGTGTGTCAGGGTTTCGAAGCTTGGTACAAAGGGGCTGTCTGGATAGAAAGATGTTTTCCCAGAGACTGAGAAATTTGAGAGTTAGAGGAAAGGTTTTGTTATGTTGACCACTTCCTCCCCAGGTAATGATTCCTTTGCAGGGGTCTGACTTATCTCGATGGGCAAAGCTTGAGTGTGGGAAGGATCAGCATTCCGCAAGCCAAAAGGTGGCCAATCCATAACTAACATTGTGCAATAACCAGTTTCAGTGCACAAGGCCTAGCTTGTAAACACACAGAGAGCTAAGGTGCTCGCTGCCAGCCTTTTAGAGAACTTGCAATTGATCCACAGAAGTAAGACAGGGCACAGATTATAATAAATGGACTTTCAAAACTATACAAAGTCATCACCATTTAAAGAACAATGTCAAAAGTGACACAATTAGAGAAATTCAGGAACATATGTGGAAAAGCACCTCGTAGACTCCTGAAGAGATGTGTGGTGTAGGTAGCAACCAGAAAAGCCAGAAAATTAAAGCACAATGAGGTATCATTTCACAGACTCCTGATTACTAAAAACATTATAAGCCAGTCAGGTTGGGGGTGTTACAAGAGTATGACACACACAGGACAAGCCAGCCGCAGCAGCATGAGATGTAAGTTAACTACACATTAAGTGCCTAGAGCAGTGCCTGATATACAATGACAGCTTAACTATCATCATCTGTCACCATCCTGATTACCACTGAAATTGTTCCTATGTACTGGTGACGGATGTGTCCCTTGATACCACTAACTTGGAAGACAATTTGTTTGTTTTGTTTTGTTTTTTTCTGTAATGCTAGGCAAGTTCATGTCTTATGATTCGAGGCATCCACTCTAAGGTAAAAACGCTTGAGCAACAATCGTACCTGAAATCATGCATGCAATGACTCATGACAATATTCTTCTTAACAGCCCCAAATCAGAGTCATGTGATACATAAGTATATTAGATATAACAATACACTGGAGTGCTAAGTGGCTACAGAAATAAATAAATTACAACTGTCCACAGCAATGAGGATCCCTTTATCTTAAAGTAAATGCAGTTAAGTCTCTCTCTCTCTCTCTATATATATATATATATATATGTATATATATATAAAACATAATTCTGTTTGTATAAAGTTCAAAAGCATGCAAAACTTAACTCTGTGTTGTTTAAGGATATGAACAAATAATAAAACTATAAGTCAAAGAAAGGATACTAAAAACTTGAACTCTCTGAACATGTTTCCTCCTAAGAGTCACATGCTGAAAGCCTACCTACAAAGTAATGGCATTGGCACTCAGGACCTTTGGAGGTGGGCTGGAGTGTGTGCCCTTGTTAAAGGACCCCAAAGAGCCCATTGTTGCTTTTTTTTTTTTTTTTTTTTTTTGGTGACCAAAGAGTTGTTATTAGGCTTGCTAACACAAGTACATACAGGCAAGGAGCTACTTTCAAAGGAGCAACGATGGCTCAAAGGAGCAATGATGGTTCAAAGTAGCTCCACCAAGCCCACCCCAGTGTGGGTGTTGAACACTCAAAATTGCAATCCTGGAACCCCAGAGCTCTTGGAGGCAATATTATAGTCTGAACTTCTCTTTATCTGATGAGCAGTTTGGCTGGTCAGAGTCTGCATCTCCACCAATAGGTGCCTTAAGAATCTTATGTTTTTTAAAAAAATATTATTATTATAACTTTTTTTTATAAATACTTTATTTTTTTTTTCTTCAAGTTACATCTTATAACTTTTTTTTAACCTCCCTTAATGTCTGAGGCTTCTGAGCTTCCCTCTCTTTCCTGAAGAGAAAGAACCATTTGTTGGACTTAAAGGGGGAGCTGTTGGGGGGAATAAGATATACCTTAAACAGGAGGGATCCAAGATGTCGGCGGCCTGCACGGACATATTTTGATTTCGAGGTTAACAGTCACAAGGCGGCAAGTGTTGCAGGACGCTGTACAAAGGGCACGACCCCTTCTAAATCTCACCCAGCTACCCAGGCACCATGGAAGATCCCTGGGCAGGACTCTCCTTCCCACTCTCGGACACACAAGGAAGCCACTGGACCTGGGAATCGGGATCACCCATCCCCCAACAGGAGAGACTCCCGGTAAGTTCCAACCTAATACCCAGAGGACAGATTCAGAACCCACGAAGAGATAATTCCCACCCTGCTGGGCCCTCCCAGGTCTCACACAGAAGATCCAACTATCTTACGAAAGGTTGCAACCCTTGGAAGTGAGCACAGCTCCACTGCAAAGTGCCTTCAGACCACAGATTGCAGTCTGTGACGAAACTGACCAGTTTCCAAGCCACGGGAGCAGCAAGCCTATTGGAGCTGAACTGCAGATTTACGCGCTACAGGAACCAACCCCGGGAAAATTGTGAGATATGTGAAGCTGTCGTATATCGGACTTTTATACTAGTACGGGACCTTCAGGCAGGGAACCATAGCTTACTTGTACACAGCTCTGCCCTTGGATTAGTTAGGTCTCCACCTGGGAGGCAGGGCTGAATGACTCACCTTATAAGGGTAGAGTAAGGCAACTTGAATCCTACACCAAAGCGCCCCCTTTGGACCCAAGTCCAGAAGACAGCAAAAATATTCCACATGGCCAGAGGCCCCAGACCAGAAAAAAAAAAAAGAGCGAAATTTCTCCAACAAAAGAAAGCAATGCTATTCCGTCCAGCCCGAACCACCTCACCACAACTGAAACACATGAAAACGATGACAATCCTACACTATGGAAAGTGATAGAGTCCCTTCAAGAAGAACTTAAAACTATGAAGGAATTCAAAGAAGCCACAATTTTACAAGTCAAACAACGAATAACACCATTAAAGAGCTCCAAGCCAAGGTGACTCAGCTTGAACAGGAAAAGGACAAAAGAGTGAAATATCTCCAGGCAAAAACAAGCAAACTGCAGGAGGAAATATACAAAATGAACAATACCATTCAAGACATGAAAATAGAAATGGAAACAATAAAGAAAACACAGGCAGAGTTAAAAGAGGAAGTGGAGAACCAAGGGAAGAGAACAGGAACTACAGATGTGAGTATGAAAAATAGGACGCAAGAGATGGAAGACAGGATCTCAGGCATGGAAGATTCGATGGAAGAAATCAGTACAACATCCATAGAAAATGAGAAAGCTAAAAACTCTCACCCACAACATCCAAGAAATCAAGGACTCAATGAAAAGACGGAACCTAAGAATTATAGGCATAGAGGAAAGAGAAGACTCCCGACTCCATGGTCCAGGAAATATCTTCAACAAAATCATAGAAGAAAACTTCCCAAACCTAAAGAAAGAGATGCCAGTAAAAATCCAAGAGG
>CAJQZJ010001638.1:6056798-6070886 GCA_907164525.1 Lophiomys imhausi
TTATGCAATTTGCAGCCAAATGGATGGAACTAGAAAAGCTCATCCTGGGTGAGCTAACCCAGACTCAGAAGGACGCATAAGGCATCTATTCACTTATAGTAGGATTTTAGCTATATAGTAGAAGGTATCGATACTACAACCAACACACCAACGGGAACTTGGACATAGACTTTTTATTTTTATTTTTTATTTTTTATTTATTTTTTATATTTTTTAATATTTTTTTTCTATTTTTTAGTCTTTTTTATCTATTCTCTGCTTATTGGTTTGTTTGTTTAGTAGTTCTCTCTCCTGGGCAACGAGACACTTTTCACTGACGGTACTGCTTCGTAGACCCCCAAAGAGTGAGGAGGCTCTTGGCTCTCATACGACCTCTCAACTGAGATGAGGGACTGTTATATAAGGACACCCCATCCCAGAGAAATGGGATAGAAGGGTTAGGAGGTAAAGAAAAAAAATGAAATGTGATGTTTCGGCCTTTTATTACTAATTGTCATAAACTGTTTAGGATAATTAAGAAATGCAAACTAATGGTTATGCAAGCTGGTCATTCTGTTAGGTACTATGACAGCCTATTATAACTACTTTCTAAGCTAATCAGAAATAAACCTGCTACTAGACAAGCAACATCTGCTTACCCTAATATAAGAGATAGATAGGGCCTCTTCAAAAACCTCAAGAGATCTGCAGAATATGGCATTCAAAGATGTTTTTGTAACTTTAGATTTTTTTACATCAAGACATATCAACTCCTGACAGCACCCCTATTCTCCTCCAAGTAGAAGATGAGCATCAAAGAATCTCCAGTGGGAGATGACTGAATTAGTTGCAAGCCTATCTCTTGGTAGGAAAAGCCCCTTGCTCCAACTGTAGACAGACTGCTGTCCAAAAAGGACAAAACCTGGAAGCAGGTAAGTCGGCAGCCTAGCTCTGCCAAGACAGGGTAGGTAAGTCCTTCATAACCCCTGCTCTACAATCAATATCTGTCAGAGAAACGGGGCCAAATGACTGAAGATCGATGCTGTAATGTAAGGAGAGAAAATGGGAACTGTCCAGGCAGCCACTGGTATGTCATTTCTTAGTTTGGGAAGCTGCAGGCCCTGTACTTCCTATAAAATCAGATATATTTATCCCTCTCAGGTCTCTGAGGTGGTTGAAGAACAGATATCTAGAGTCTCATAATTAAATTTTGAGTTGTTTAGGAGTCAAGACAGTGTTATAGATCTAAGAAGATACTTTTAAAATTGTGTTGCAAGTTAGTAGGAATGTTGAGTCAGATATAGAACTTTAAACTCATGGAGATGGTTAGATAGTAGAATGTTAAAGTCAGGTACCAAATACATATGGACTGGACATTGGGAATGTACGCTAAGCCATATAACCCTCATAACTGTGGCCTAATTACCTCTGTTGTTTTGTATTGTATTTATTATTATAAGAGAATGAGTCATTTGTTGGACTGAAAGGGGAAACTGTAGGGGGAAATAAGATATACCTTAAACTTAAAAGAAAAAAAAAAGGGAAGAGGATGGGGGGGTTGAGGGTGGGAGTGTAGGACTGGAGGGCGAATAGGGAGGGGACTGCGATTGAGGTGTAACTTGAAGAAATAAAAAATAAAGTAAAAAAAAAAAGAAATTCCCCCCCCAAAAAAGATATACCTTAAACTTAAAAAAAAAAAGGGAAGAGGATGGGAAGTTGAGGGTGGGAGGGTGGGACTGGAGGGGGGAGTAGGGAGGGGATTGAGATTGAGATGTAACTTGAAGAAATAAAAAATAAAGTTAAAAAAAGTGTAAGACCAATAGAGCTAGCAAAAAAAATAAATACAAAGTCAGAAAGAAAAAAAAAGACTCCACCTTACAACCCTGTCTTGTTGGGGACTATGTTTCGAATGCAGGAATTCAGGGGGACTCACTTAAAAGAATATCAGGGATAAACCAGAGTAAGGCAGAACTACACAAAAGGGAGGTTGTTTTATGGGCTGTTCAGTCCAGTAGCAACATTGTTTCCTAACTGAAACATTTACTCCCATTGTTGCTTTTACCAGAAGGACACTGTGAATAAACGCCATCTATGAACCAGGAATTGGGTCTATAGTACAAACAGAATAAACTGGCGACTTGATTTTGACCCATTCAGCATCCGGAACTGTGGGAAATGTATTTCCATTGTTTTTAAGCGACTCCCTTTATACTATCTCATTACAGCAGCCCAAATGGGTTAAGAGAACCCCAAATTTAAGAGAGTAGTTACCTCTAATGTAGGAGAAAGCATGCGAGAGGTGGAGAGAGGCCACAGGGAACTTCAGTCACGTACTCTTTGTTTGAACTGGATGATGGACACACAGGTGTGTAAGATCACGTGATCCTTTATGTCGTTCTTACACTTCATAATTCTTTTATATCCACTCAATAATTAATGAAATCCCATCTCAAATGAGTTAAAGAAGAAAGGGCATTTGCTCATGACCAGGAGGCACAAAAGGCTGAGGTCACCATGGCAATAGCGCTCTTTCTCCTACTCACTTAACGGGTGCATGTTCCCTGGCTTCTGCCTGGGGACCATGCAGCTGCTCCAGGCTCCCTGGAAAGAAGGCTGCAGTCCATGGGTAGCGTTTGCCCTAGTCACAGGTCTCAGAAAGATTACACTGCCTGCTGATTTGGAATCCCTGGGCTGTGTTTTTCCTGCCCCACCTCTTTTCTACAAAGCCTCAAGCTCTCCCTGGAAACCAGGTGTCATTTGGGTCAAGACCAGTGGAGTCTGGGGAATGAAGGAATGCAGCCTCCCAGCAGGGGGCTAGAATCCACAGCAGCCTTGGAAAAGATACAGAAAAGCACGGACCTAAGTACATTCCACAATGAATCAGCACTGCAGTTGTGTGTGTGTGTGTGTGTGTGTGTGTGTGTGTGTGTGTGTGTGTGTGTGTGTGTCCACTTCCAAACCATCCAATCATCTCTCCCAAAGGCTTGGCCATGTAGCCATGCTGACTGCTGTAAGTACAGCCCTACCAAATGGTGTGTAGTTGCTGCCATGCCTATTCATTCATTCCTGACGGGGCCTAGGTCATCTGCAGTTCTCTGCAGTTACACAAACTTTTACATGGTAGATGTCACAAGGGAAACCACTCCTCCCCTGCACCAGACCGTACACTACAGTCTCTATAGAGAGTTGAAATCCGGGGCTGTGACCCGGCTCTCTCCATTGTTCGGCTTCTAGCTCCATTGCTAACTCTGGGTCCACAAACCTATAAGATTCATATGATCTGAGCTCCACCAGCAATGAGATAAGCCTGAGACTACAGTCTCGAGTGTAAGCTTGATTGCCACAGCCATACATGAGAGTACACAGACCAGGGGGAATCCAGTGCTTTCTCTAGCTCCGCCTATGGCTTGCATTATTGCAGTGTGATTGAAGACTCAACTGCCAACTCCATGCAGGCTTGTTCTCCTCACCTCCCTCTCCTGACGCCTGGCAGCTCAACTCAGTTAAGCACCTTACAGACCCCTCTGGTCTCTGCAGGAGCCTGCGTAGTGTTCCGTCCGTCGTCTGTCTTTCACCTCCATGCTCCAGCTTCTTGTTCACCAACTGCTATGGCCTAATGGTTACTTCCTCCCTGCTACCCCCACTGGCCAAGCAGCTCCTGCCTCTAGTGGACTGGCTCACCATCAAATTCTGGTAATTCCTGCCAAGTCCATTCCTCTCCAACAGAGTATGTGGTGTGGGGAGAACTAGGGAGTAGGTAGTATTTTTAGCTAGCTAACTTAGATCTAGATTTTTTTTAATGTGTATTTTAAAAGTAGATATATTCAATGATATAGAAATTCTCAGAATTTATGTCAGTAGATTACATTTGGATTATGGATACCCATCAACATAACTCACCATCTAAATGAATTTGAAAGTCGAGGGACTGAGATATGCTTAAGACATATAAGAAAAAAAAAATGAGTCTTACCTTTTTTGGGGAAGGATCTTGTAATCAAGAAAAAGATAGTAAGTATCAAAGGAAAGAGAAATCAAGACAGTCCTCTTTCATGGTATTAAATTGGAACACACGGATCTCTGGGACCTTTTCTCCCCTCTACATGTCAGTCCTAACAGATACAGGAGTCATGTATGAGCCAGCAGCTCCTCACAACACATTCTCCTCCCTGTTTCAGTCAGTGTTGACCTGCACCCCTTAGAACTAAGGAAAGAATAAACCAGGAGGCTAGCACAAACTGTTTTCATCACCATGACTTCTGTAACCCTTTCAGAATGAACATTTGTCATTCTTCTCTGGCTACTTTCAGAAAGGCTATGGACAGTCTATTTATATTATGATAGGAACAAAAAAAAATAAAAACTGTAATGAGAAAAAGAAGCACAAATATGAAATCCCAAACCAGTAATTGTCAAACGTTAGTGCACTCAAGAATAACCAGAGTTCTGTCAGAAATGTAGATGCCCAGTTCTGAAGTTTAAACAAACAAAAATTTGTAGATCTGTAATAAGGGCCATCGTCCACATGAGCAGGAACTCTGGGTATTCTGACATCAACCTTCTAAGTCATGCTGACACTGGTTAAAATAATCATGACAACTGTAATTAGAGCTTTGAGCTTTCTGGTAGCCAAAGCAAAAAAAGGAAACATTGAATTATGGAACTATCATTGCATTTAGTTTGGGGATGACAATTTTCCAAAGTCTAAAAGTAATGTGTTTAACTACCTATGCAATAGAGTTGTTCTAAGTGAAACAAATTGGAATCAATAAGGGAGAGAACTCTTGAAAACTTTGCTAAGGAAAATATGTCAAACTGTACTCAAAATATTTTTGAAATTGTGTTAAGCAAACATCCTCTCACTGGCTAATATAAGCTATCCTCTAGCTTCTGAATATGCACAAAAAAAATGTCTTATGGCCTCATGTACCATGGAACAGGGTAAGAGGGGAAGAGATCACATGAAAATGTATCATTCTACATTAAATCTATGTTTCACTATGCCCAATTGACTGAAAGATTCCCAAGGAGTAATAACCCACACCAGGCAGCCTGGTCTTCTGTAATTATCTTTTCTACTTGTGATTTTACAATATATCGATATAGACACAATATGTCTACTTGTACATTTGCAATACATCCACAGGCAATGGCTCTGTAGGCAAAAGCTCCTGCTGTGAAACTGAGAGGACCTGAGTTTGAAATCCTCACAGAAAAACAGAACACAGTCACATGTGCCTGGAAACACAGTACTGTTCCCAGGAGATGCTCTCCAACCAGCCTAGCTGAAGGTGGCTCTGGGTTCAGGGAGAGATTCACCTCAAAAACATAACCACAAACATGACCAAATATTTAACAAATATGACCCAAAAAATCGATCTTTTGTGCAAAGGTGTGGATGCTCTGTTAGTTTAAGAATGTACAAGTAGGGTGTTTTATATTTCTTTGTACATTCCTGTGGGCCCTTCCTTGCTTCAGCAGAGAAGCTATTTATCCCCTCATAAATAGCCACCTAAACAAATAGTTTGAGCACATGTGAAGTTTATCACAGGCACAGAGATCCATGACATGACATTCTGTTTTGTTTTGTTTTGTTTTTTTTCTTTTTTGAGACAGAGTTTCTCTGTATAATAGCCTTGGCTGTCCTGAACTCACTCTGTAGACCAGGCTGGCCTTAAACTCACAGCAATCCACACCTGCCTCTGCCTCCCGAGTGCTGGGATTAAAGGCATGCGCCACCACGCCTGGTGACATGACATTCTTAATATCTACTAATTTCCCACATTTAAAGGAGAAGAAAGTCCTTTTCACAAAGGCAGACTAGTGATGCCACACGATGCTGTGACATAACGTCAGCAGCAGGAAGCCTGAAAGTATGTAGAAATTGTAACAGTTTTCAGCTACAGAAAATTATCAAATTCCTGTCATTGGAAGTCACTCATAAAATTATTCACATAAATGTGAATTTACAAATCAAATTTCTAATGAGCCAAATAAATTAACTCAGTTAAACATCCGCATTGAACTACTGTAACAGGAACGAAGATAGACAATGAAAATATAGACAATGTTGTGACATAGGGGTGCTGAGGGACAAAAGAGGGACCTGGGCATAAAAGCATGCAAATAAAAAACATAGTGCACAGAAGTAACAGCAGCAAGATAGCTGAGCAGCTCTTGAAATGATGACATCTCAGCTCTTGTTTCCTCAAAAAACAAACAAACAAACAAACAAAGAAACAAAAAACTATCAATTTGAGCAACTATCCATTCATAACAATAATTCATAAGACCTAAGAAAATCAGGCTAGAGGTTATAGCACCTGATATAACACAGAAATAAGAACGAGCATATAGAATGTAGGGAGAATGGCCTCAGAGTTCCTGCAATTCCAAACACAGAAATGAAGAGAGAAAGACTGTCCATAGGAGATGTTCTCGTTCCATTTCTATTGCTGTGATAAAACATGACTAAAACTAACTTGAGGAGAAAAAGAGTTTGTTTCATCTTACAGTTCCCATCATCCAACATCAAGGGAGGCCAGCAAAGGAACTCAAGGTAGGAATCTAAAGGCTGGAACCAAACCAGAGACCATGGAGGAAGGCTGCTTACTGGCTTCCTTCCCTTGACTTGTTGAGTTACCCTTCTTAGGTATTCCAGGCCCACCTGCCCAGGAATGGTACTTAGTTAGCCACAGTGAGTGGTGCCCTGACACATGGATGAAAATCGTCAAAAGCCCAACAGACATGTCCTCAGGCAATTCCTCAACTGAGACTCCCTCTTCCCAGGTATGTCTAGGTTATATTAACTAAACATAGTCTAACCTGGAGGGAAACAGGGTAACGTGAGCACCTAATTTTGCCATGGAGCTCAGTGCAAGAACACTACTAAAACCATGGGCTAGGCCAACCCCCTTAGCCCTAGGTTCTAGGACAGTAAAGTGAGATAGAGCTTTACAATGCTAGAATATTCCCTAAAGCCCCATGCTCCAGCAGACCCAGAGTCTAGGATCACCCTACTATACTACAGTGAGATATTAGTATTGTTGAACCCGAGAGGGGCTCACCGAATCCTGATGCCACAGATCACCAATGCCCCCCGATTCGCTGTAATAAACATGAGGTTTATTAAACTGACGCGCCAGGGCTCGATTCTCCCGTAGAGGAATGAACCCCGTAAAACGGTCCTCTGGCCCTTTAAATACACAAGCGGCTACAAAAAGGTGGGGGCACCAATGAGTAGAGGCAAGGCAGCAGCCACAGGTGGTGATAAAGGAACAAAGAGTATGTTAAGTTAGGTGGTGACACAAGTGGAGAGTGTAGAGGAGGGAGCCAGAGGGGAGTCTGAACAAACCTGTCAGCTATGCAAGCTTTGATATTTTCAAGGACTGAGTTCTGTAGAAGGTTTCCAGAAGGAGTGAGGTCAGGGTCTCACCAGAGAAGAGAAGGCCATGTATTCATTAATTTTTACAGCCTTACATTATCTTCTGACTGTTCATACAGATTCAGCCTCCAGACCATCACCTTCAGATTCAGGTCCCATAGCTTTAAATTGTGGAGTGAGATTTAACACAGCAAGGGCCAGTGTATGTGGAGAATCTGTTCATCGGGGACAACCAGACCTTGAGGTTCAGAATTTAGCATTTCAATACGTAGCAGCACCAGACCAACCCTCAGCAGGTCCCAGCTCCACATAGCAGCGCAGTGACGTCTATATGCCAGTTACTGGACCAAGATCTGTTAACCAAGGCTCCAAACTGGCCCCTATAGATTCAAATCACCACATTGACAAGCTAGTTCCCATGGCTCTTGGCTCTGGAGAACCCACGCTTCAGGCTATATTAATTTATTTTGTTGTTGCTGCTGCTGCTGTTGTTACAGAACCCCCTGATTAAAAGCAACATAGGGAAGAAAAGGTTTATTTTAAAGTTTACTCCAACTTTAAAAGTCCCTCACAGTCTTTAGCAGTTTCAATAGTATTCAAAGTTCAAACTTCCAAGTCTCTTCTAAGACTCAAAGTAATCTCCGTGACTTCCTAAAAATATCCAAAAAAAATCACATGCTTATAAAATACAATAGCACAAAATATACATTCCCATTCCAAAAGGTGGAAATTGTTGCATAGTGAGGAAAGACTGGACTAATGCATGACTGAAACTCATCAAGGCAAACATCAAATCTGTGTCCAGCAGCTATTCAGTTTCAAAAGACCTTTATGGCTCTACACCCCCAGCTTCACTGCATCTGTCCTTGGACTCGTTCTACTCCCTGTATGTGGTTCTCCCCTTCCTCTGGGGTCATTGGCCACTGGCCCACGAGGGCAAGGAGAACAGAGGCACGGGGCGGGGTTCAGATGGTCATGGATATGACAGAAGACTTCTGGGAGATAGCTTCAGTGAGACAGCTCAACTTTATTCAGAGATAACAACAGGTACACCAAGCTTGGGGAGTGGGTAGGGGTTTCCAAGTTGGCCATATACTATTGGCTGGGGCTGAGGTGCTGAGAATGCTTCATTTACATGAAGAGAAATTCCAGGTTCTTGCCATGCAGGTTCTTTTATTAGGAGAAAGAAGTTGAACCTGTAATTTGGCCATAGATTACATGACTTTCCTCAGAGGTTGTGGAGGCAGGGGTCTGCTTAGAGATACTCCAAATAAGGTCAGGTAGAAAAGAGCAATCCTCATTGAGAAAGGGAGTCTTCCACTGTGTGCTGAGCTATTGTGGCATGGTATACTTCGACCTTAATAGCAGGGTCTTCCAACACCTGTATTCAGCTCTCCTTGGAAGATATCTCATAGACCTGGCATCTCCAACATCTTGGGGTATCTGCTACAATCTATATTTCACCTCCACAGCTTCATGCATTGGCTTTCTAAGGCCTCATTGAAGGGACACTAACCCCTGCCACACATTGCCTGTCCCCAGTGGCTTTCTGGAACCATGGAGTAAGAGTTTATGACCTCTCTGTCACCTTGGTTCCTCCTACCATGATTAAGAAATGCACACAAGCCAGGCATGGTGGTACAACCATTAATCTCAGCACTTGGGAGGCAGAGGCTGGCAGATCTCTGTGAGTTTGAGGCCAGCTTGGTATACAAAGAGAGTTCTGGGACAGCCAGGACTGTTACACAGAGAAACCTTGTCTTGGAAAAAAAAAAAAAAAAAAGGAAAAAGTGCATGCATTACAAAGTACTGAGAACTAATCTACAGTCCCTTCAGGACAAGACTTAAGCTTGGTAGAGAACAGAAGAGGGAAATAGCTGTTCTCAGATTTTAAGTTTACTTAATTTTTTTAATTTTAATTTATTCATTTCAACCAGGGTCTACGTTCACTTCCCAATCTGGATCCAAACTCCTGGGTTGAACCAGAACTTCATCCCAATAGCTGGGAGAGTAGACACAGGCCGCCATACCTGATAACTACTCTCTGGTGACTTCTACATAGAACTCCTGTTTTCCAAGGCTACAATTCCACAAGACTTCAAGGACTGCATAGTTTAGAACTCTTTAAATAGGAGTTTGAATGTCTCTTATTTTCATGCTCTCATATGACTCTATTATATGAGTCACATTCATGCCTTACAATGACACCCACAAGCAGTCGGTTAATGTATGATATGCATTAGGCAGGATCTATTTAGATTTGTCTAAGATTCTCTGGAAAATCATGTATGGAGCTGGGACATAAATAAGAACCAGGCAGAATCTGACTTTCTAACAGTCTCTCTCTGTCAAAGCTTTACTTTGATATCTCTTCAAGACACTAAAAAGGACTAGTCCTAGTTTTAAGGAAAGCGGGGACTTTACCAAATTTTTATTTTGTCTCAGTATCTTTCTTTCTTCAAGAAGATAAGGCAATTTGACATCTTTTAAACTCACTTTAATGTGTGTTCCTGTCAGATAGGCCACTTTCTGCATACAAAACCCAGAAGCTATGATTACGATAGCATAATAAAGCAAGCATTACCATTAACAATAATCAACATAATCATCCATAATTAACAATAGCTCCTCGACTCACTATTATCCTCAAATATCAGTGACCAATAGTACACATTTTTACTTTATGCATAATCTAAACTATTCATTCTAAAAACAGATTTAACTAAGTGATATTCCAAGGAGGCATATGAACAAAAATAGTCACCTGTAATTGCCCTACCCACTCATGGTAGTCAGGGGTTTTTCACAGTTCAAATGCAGCCCATAGCTAAGGATTCCTCGGAAGACTGTCAATCAATCATGGCCCTGGGTCTTACTGCTTCTCTTCGATGCATAATACACAGTCCTACATTTAGAAAGTGGCTCAGAAAGCAAGTTCTACATGAAGAGATTGCTTTCTCAGTTTATTTGTGAGCCTGGCATGAGCTCACTCACTGTAAGGAAGATTTATGAGTGGATTGAAAAACAATATTGTTATGGTGACCAAGTTCAAGACCAGTTTCCAAAAGCCTACGTGATTTAAAACAAACCACCCAAATGAAGTCAAGTGAATTAAACTTGGAATACACTGTATGCTATCAATAGTTCCTGTGTGAACCTGTAGAAGAAAAGATATGATATACAAAGGGGGCATGGCAACTGAATGTTTAACCAATTAGCAAATGCCTCCAGGGGACTTATGCCTTTGTGGAAAGTTGTAACCGAACTTTTAAATATTATTTATCGTTTATTTATTTATTACTAAATTCACTTATAACAAACACCAACAATTTCTTAACTATTAATCCTATAAATTCTTACAACCCGTTTAACCTATCCACTAAACCTATTGATAATTATTTTTCTAACCTTTTAGAATGATACAGTCTCTGGGGCAGGTCCTCAGTCGTCAGGAACACAGTCTTTGTTGTAGATTCTTTAACACACTTAGCAGTCCTTTTTCTGGATCTCTCAGATGGAGGTTCATCAGGGTAAGTTGGTTATTGCAGTCTCACCTTAAATAAGGCTTCATGCTTTCTTCTCTGTGGGAGACCCCAGCCGTCTGCAGGCCAACTTACTTCTTTTGAATCAGGAACTCAGCTGCTCTGCCTCAGTCCTTAAAGCCAGGCACAATTTCCTTTAGGCCACTGTTAGGACAGATCAAACCCCTCTAGGCAAAAGCTGAGCCACAGGGTTTAGTCCTTGGCCTTTTGGTGTCTTGCTCAGGCTTTCTTTGCTCACCAGCTTCTTTCTGCTTCAGGGAAATCTGGCCATCAAATGATGGCCAGCACTTTTTTCAGCAGGACTCTTGGAGCTCTCTAGCATCAGGGGCCTCTTCTTTTTCTGGGCTCCATGCACTGTCCTTAAATAGGATGAACTCTGTTTCAGCTTAATTTGGGCTCCACCCACTTAGCAGCTGAAAACAATGTCAGGCCAGATTGTTTCTTCACTTCCATTAAGTCTTTCCTATTTTCCTGACTTCAACCTTGTTTTTCAGTCTATTGAGTCTTTCCTGTTTTTCCTGACTTCAACCTTGTTTTTTAGTCTATTAAGTCTCCTGTTTGTTTCCTGTTTTTAGTCTACATGCTGATAATGCTCTTCATGCCCCGAATTAAGAGACAGTATCAGAAACTCCTATATATTTTCTAAATCTAATTTATCTAACCCCTACAGAAAGTGGTTGCATGCAATTATGCATTTTCCTATTTTATATGTGTTATGGATGAACTGCCTCAGATTAAGTGGGGGAGATTACCTAGTAGAATATAAGACAGGAATTGACCCCTGGGCTGAGAGTGCTAACAGGATAGTGAGTTTTTTGGTCATTGGTTTCAGACTCAACTGGCCATGTAGACTCTACAGAAATGAGACACTAATGCTTAAATTGAACAAAAATTATAGAAAGCAAATTCTCAGTGAAGCATGCTAAGTATAGAAAGCTACAGGGAAACCACAGAAGCACGTTTAAGAGGAACCCCATGTTTACAGCCCTAGAAACTAGATCAAATATCAGTATCCCTACTTACTAGGTATATATCATAGGCAAGTTATTAAATCTCACTGAGACTCATACATACAGATTTCTCATCTGTAAGAGAAAACTCAGTACCTAACGTCATTTCCCAAAAGGCTGTTCTGATGACTCAATGGGAAACAGCATTGATTCACTTGATGAGCATCCACTGGACACATGCTGTGCTCTGAACATTGTGAAACAAATAGGAATGCTGGTGGAAACTGGTTAGCATGAGCTATGAGTGCACAGGTTCACATCAGTCCTGGCACAGGCTTGGTGTTCAGGACATGTCCACACCAAAACTGCCTTCCTTCTTTGTCTCATGTCTGATCTCAAGAGAAATTAAGGAAAAGGTTCTGGAAGGGACTGAGACCTCTGCAGGCTGAGCAGGAAGCCCAGCTGTACTTTCTTTTCACTACAGTACCACGTACAGATGGAGACAAGTTCTTACACCCAGACCTCACATCTCCAGACATCTTCAAACTTTCACACAGATGTTTCAGGTAGAGAATTTTCTTGTGTTATTTACCTGCTTTGTGTCTGGCCCTTTGCCAGGGAAGTCATGTTTCTCCACTGAGAATGTGTAATATGGTCAGATATCAATGGCATTAGCAGTTCTGACCCCGTTTTTCCTTTCTCCACCTGGACCAGCAAAACTCAGGTAATACTTAAATTTTTTTCTGAGTTGAGACCTCAGTCTTACTTTGCGTTTGTGTTCTCTTATGGCCTGGATAGAAAGTGCAGAGAAAAGCATTATCTAATTTGAAAGATATATTGAGTTTAATATCTTTTGATATATCTAAAATATTTCATAATGAAATGTAATGTCTGTGAATAATAAATATTAAAGTAAAATATTTTTAAAATGCCACAGTGGACCAGAAAGTCTTCATATGGAGGCAAAAAAAGAAAGGAAAGCTTTAGTACTATGGGAAAGTACCCGAGGTGGGCAGGCCCTGGGAAGGAATGCAAGACGATTGGATGCTAGAGTGCTCCATCATGAAATGGGCTTCAAAAGGGCAGTGGGCAAACCACAACCTTGGCCTGTATCTCAGATTCAATGGATTTCTGAATTTGATAATTTAAAATTTTTCCTGTATTTTTTAGATTTATCATTTCCTTCACCTGTTTGATTGTATTTTCCTGTTTTTCTCTGAGGGATTTATTTTCCTTTTTTAAAGCCCCTATCATTTTCATAAACATAGTTTTAAGGTCATTTTCTTGTGTTTCAGTTGTGTTAGGAGATCCAGGTCTTTGTGTAGTAGCAGAGTTAGGTTCTGTAGATGCCATATTGCCCTGTTTTTGCTTTGTTTTATTTTTGTTCTTCCACTGGGCTTTAGCCATCTGGTTGTCCCTCATGTTGTCTGGTTGTTCCTGGTGCCCACTGGTCTTGGTGCTCAGGGAGGTCCCCTAGACCTGAGGCTGGATGATTCTGGGGTCTGGAAACCCTCCTTGGGATGATGGGTAGGTCCATGGACTAGAGACTGGATCTCAGCAAGTAGCTACAGCTCTCCTCAGCTGGTTGTGAGCCAACTGGACCAACAGGTAGGGGACTGGTATTAAGGGGGTCTAACATTCTCAGGACGTAGGATCCTGGGAATCAGCATGTCTTCTCAGGAAGACGAGTAGAGCCGTGGACCAGAGTCTGGAACCATGCATTCCTGGTACCCGGTGGAGGGCCTCCTCAAGCTGGAGAGACACAGATGTAGTAGTTTCAGATTCAGTAGCCCAACCACTCACTCCTTTCATAGTCTCTGAGTTCCTGCTCCCCGACCATTGTTCTCAGTATGCTCTGCCATCTTGGAATCTGACATTCAGGCTTTCCCCAAGGAACATGTAGGCAGTGGGCAAAAAACTGTGGAAGGCTATAACCTAGGAGTCATTCATGGGTGGGGAGGAAGAATCAGGGGACCAGAGCTAAGTGTCCCTGGAACTCAAGGCCTGTCCTTTTTGTGCATTTATTAGGAGTGCCATTGAATCTGAGATACAGGCCAAGGTTGTGCTTTGCCCACTGCCCTTTTGAAGCCCATTTCATGATGGAGCACTCTAGCATCCGATTGTCTTGGATTCCTTCCCAGGGCCTGCCCACCTGGGGTACTTTCCCATAGTGCTAAAGCTTTCGTTTCTTCTTCTTCTTCTTCTTCTTCTTCTTCTTCTTCTTCTTCTTCTT
>CAJQZJ010001638.1:6070896-6117461 GCA_907164525.1 Lophiomys imhausi
TTCTTCTTCTTCTTCTTCTTCTTCTTCTTCTTCTTCTTCTTCTTCTTCTTCTTTTGCTTCCATATGAAGTAAACCCATACAACTACAAACACTTGATTTTTGACAAAGAGGCCAAAACCATACATGGAAAAAAGAAGCATCTTCAACAAATGATGCTGATCTAACTGGATGTCTGCATGTAGAAAATATGTAAATAGTTCCATATTTATCTCTTTGCACCAAACTCAAGTCCAAGTAGATCAAAGCCCTCAACACAAAATGAGCTACACTAAATCTATTAGAAGAGAAGGTGGGGGAACAGCCTTGAATTCACTGGCACAGGAGACAAATTCCTAAAAAGAACACCAATAGCTCTGGCTCTAAGATCAACAATCAATGAATGGGACCTCATGAAACTGAAAAGCTTCTGTAAGATAATGAGAACAAAATGTCAGCCAATAAATTGGGAATCTTTACCAACTCTACATCCGACAGAGGACTAATATCCAAAATGTATAGAGAACCCTGCCCCTAGAGACATTGCAGATGTGGCTGCTGTGTCACATATGCATCAATAGGTGGCAGAGAGGAGAAAGGCTATATCAACATACAGTGTTTGACCTATAAACATCTGAATGAATAGTAACCTAACATTCCCAGGGGCCCAGGGGTGGGGGGAAGCAAGCTGAATACCAACACAACTTAGGTGTCATGTGGCCTGGAAGGGGAACTAGCCTGTGTCAACCACCAGTCCAGCACCAGGCAAGCACCCAGGACAGGAAGCAAGCCAGAGACTAGAGGAGACCTGCCTGACTCTGGGTTAGGGAGTTGTGGGTGAGCCAGCCACAAGGGTATGAATGTGGGAGAATCAGCCCTGCATTTTGTCTGCTTTGTGATGGTGTTGGCAAGGGAGAGATCCCCTCCCTTTGGCCCTCACCACCAGTGGTGGGCAGGAGATCTGGCCCCAATGGAGTCACAAGAGTAGGAGATCTGTCCTTGCCTCTCACATGCTGCAGCACTCAGGAGAGTGGGCCCTGCACCTTGTCTGGGCAGAACACTACAGCTGACCCTGGATATAGGGATTGTGAGTGTACCAGCCCTGAGTGAGTTGAAAAGCCATTCCTGGCTTTTGTCTGCTTTGTGATGGTGCTGGTGAGAGAGAGATAATTTCCCCTCCTTTTTGCCCTCAGCACCAGTGGCAGACAGGAGATCTGGCCCAGATGGAGTCACGAGAGAAGGAGAGCTGTCCCTGCCCCTCACAGGTTGCAGCACTTGGGAGAGCAGGCCCTGCACCTTGCCTGGGCAGCATACTACATCTGGCCCTGGATGTGAGGGTTGTGGGTGAGCCAACCCAGAGGGTGTGAGTATGGGAGAGCCAGCTCTGCCTTTTGTCTGCTTTATGGTGTTGGCCAGGAAGAGATCCTTTTTACTCTCTTGCCCTTGCCACAGGTAGCAGGCAGGAGAATTGGCCCTGATGGGGTCATGGAAGCAGGAAAACTGATCCAACCACTTACCTGCTACAGCACTCAGGAGAGCAGGCTCTGCAAGTGGGGGTTTCAGGCCCATACCAGGGCTTTGAATTGGCTCACCCGATAGATGAACTGCTGGAGTGTATGAAGAGGCCAGTTCCACAGACCCAAAACTACAGGATTTCCATGACACAGGATAACAAAAGTATATTTGAGAGGAGTTCCAGAGAGGTGCCAGTGCTGACACAATAGCAGAAGCCAAAGGCCTCATACCAGACCAAGGAGTCATTATAATGAACATTTGCAAACAAAAATGTGTGGACAAAAGGGAATATTGTGGAACACACTGAAACACACTACAGCTTCCACAATGACTTTTTTTTTTTTTAATGCGGAGTTGAAAATGCCAGTTTCAAGGGTGGAGGGTGGGTCTGAGGGGAGGTGGGAGAGGAGAGGGAACAGGGCACATGATGTGAAATTCACAAAATAAAAGAACAACAAGAAGGGGGAAAGGAGGGAAAAAAACAAAATATATAGAGAGCCCAAAAAAGTAAACACTAACAAACCAAATAATTCAATTAAAAAATGGGGTACAGAGCTAAACCAAGAATTCTCAACAGAAGAATCTCAAATGACTGAGAAGCACTTATAGAAATGCTCAACATCCCTAGTAATCAGGGAAACCCAAATCAAAATGACAACATCAAAAAATAATTTTCTTGTATTAAAAACAAGGAAATCATGAATTTCACAGGCAAATGGATGGAACCAGGAAATATCATCCTGAGTGAGGTAACCTAGACCCAGAAAGACACATATAGTGTGTACTCACTCATAAGCAGATAATAGCCATATAGTACAGGAGAACCATACTACAATACACAGACCCAAAGAAGCTAAGTAACTAAGAGGGCACAAGGGAGGATGCTTGAATCTCACTCAGAAGGGGAAATAGAATAGACAGTGGAAGTGGATAAAGAGAGGAAACTGGGTAGGAGAGGCAGAGAAGAAGGAATGGAGGGTGGGGTCAGTAGTGGGAGGAGTTGGGGAGTGGGAGGTGAAAAGTCTGGGAGAAAGTTGGGAAACCAAGTGGGAGGCATCTCTGAGGCAAGCTGGAGACCAGTTACAGGGTAGACCTCTGGGAGGATGTGGAGGTGACTCTAGCTGAGACACCTAGCATTGGAGGATATGGAGACTAAAGGGGCCTTCTTCTAACTAGGTAGGATTCCTACTGGAATGAAGGGATCACCAACCTACCCACAAAACCTTCAACCCAAAATTTATCCTGTATACAAGACCTTTAGGGATAAAGATATAGCAGAAATTGAGTGAATGTCAAACCGATGATGGACTCAGCCTGAGACCTACCCCAAAGGAGAGAGCCATCCCCTATCACTATTAACAATATCCTGCTATGATTACAGACAGGAACACAGCATAACTGTCCTCTGAGAACCTCCATGCTGCAGAGGATCCAAACAGAGGCTAAGACTCACTGTCAAACATTACATGCAGTAATCCTGTAGAAGAATGGGGGGAAAGATTGAAAGACCCAGAAGGGATTAGAACTCCACAAGAAGACCAACAGAGATAACTAACCCATGTAGCCTCACAAAGACTAAAGCACCAATCAAAGAACATGCATAAACTGGACATAGGCCCCCTACACATACACAACTGATCTGCAGCTTGGTTGTCATGTGGGTCCCCTAGCAAGTGGAGTGGGGGCTATCTCTGACTTGGACTCTGATGCCTGCATTTTGATCACTTCCCCCTAATGAGGTTGAGGTGCCTGGTCTCAGTGTAAGAGGATGTGCTCAGTCCTGATGCAACTCAATATGCTGGGATGGGATGGGATGGAGGTAGGGGTTTTCCTTTTCTGAGGAGCAGGAGAGGGAGGTAGGGGAAAGAAGGAGGGATGACAGGACCCAGAGGAAGGGAGGGAGGGGGTTATTTCCTTTCTTATATTAAAATCTAGAATCCTTGAGGATGTGGAGAATCAATTTAAATTGGGCAAAAGGTATAAAATATGTATAAAAGAAGACCATAGAGCAAGAAAATTGGAAGAAACCATAATAGGAAAGGAACGTATGTGGAAAAAATGAGACAATCTTTCTTGACAGAGTTGGCGGTTACTTTAGACTTCACAGTACGCCTGCATGGAAGTTAATACTGCTCTCGTTTCATCAGTCACAACAACTAGCAGCACCCAGCTGGCGGGCTGTGCTCAGAGGTCAATGGTGTCAGTGGACTCTGTGGCCTTCAAAGATTCCTTCCAGTGTGGAATTCAGCTTTCTCTAATGCAAAGTCTCCAGTGGCCACCCCACCTCCATAAGGACAATGATTTTCATAAGGTCATGGCTTTTGGCATGCAGAACTCAAGGTCTTAACAATCAGGCTTGTTTTGGGATGGAGACATCAGAGAGGTAGAACTTATCTGATATAGGATTGGAAAGAGGCAGGCAGAGGCCAGCCAGAAAGACTAGAGGGATGGAACTTGATTCTCTACACAACATGATTTGTAACCACCAAAATGTTTTCTAAAAGGAAATGACACTACTCAGTGCTCCCTTTAGAGGGATTTATGCAATAACGTTGTAGAGAATGGATGGGACAGACTCCAAGGAAAATGAGAAACCAAGTTTTGGCGTAACTGAAGGTGTGAAGGCTCTGAATCATTACAGAGGTGGTTTGGGATGGGAAGAAAGGGACAAGTCCCTTCAATCCCATTTCAAAATGATGAACAGGGCAGAGGAAAACCTAGGACTGACTGTTCTAGACTTCTGTCTTGGCCAAATGAGTACATTCAGAAAACACAGTGGGGACAAGAAAAAAACCAATGCCAAAAGATGGGTTTTGGTTAACTTGAATTGGTATGTACATGAGACATTCAGATGGGGCATCCAGAGGGGATTCACAAAAGATCAAATGAGAGATCTGAGTCAAAAGTGCAGCATGCAGAATGTTAGTGAAACAGGGTAGCAGACAAGACAGAGAGAATAGAGAAAGCAAGAGAAGAAAGTGTAGAGCACGCAGTTTGATATCCTAATATTAAGGGACACATGGGAAAGGAGTTAGTAAAGAATAAAAAGAGGTAGAACAGAGAAATGAGGCCTAACACAAAGCTGAGGAGCTTTAAGAAAGAAATCTCCCAAGAAGATCTGGAGAGGTGGCTTAGTGATTAAGAGCACGTACTGCTCTTGCAGAGAACCAAGGTTCACTTCCCAGCACCCATACTGGGCCTGTAACTTTTCTTATAGGGAACCCAATGTCTCTGGTTCCTCAAGCACCTATCCTCAGGCACAGACCCACCCAGGTACCTATAATTTAAAAAATAAAAATAATCACTTAAAAAAGGACTATCAGAGAGTGGAAGAAGGCAAGAGTGGAAAGTAATCATTTGGGATTGGAAATTAGGAGGCCACTGGTGACATCCTGTGATCACATCCTATCCAAGAACTGTCATCCTCTATAAGGGGAGTACCAAGTGCTGAGGAGGGAATGAACAAGAGGGAGAAAAGGGAAGATAGCCATTTCTCTGTGACAGAACTTGAATATAAAGGAAAGGGCAGAGGACTCTATCTGGAGGGAACTCTGGGTTTCATGTTGGTTCAGTATTCTTTTATTGTAGTTATAGATTAAGCATTGCATAGTTTACTGGTTTATAAGCTGTAGAACCTGAGTGACTATTGGTGCTAAAGGAAGAAAGCAGAAGAGGAGAACAATTTTTAAAAGTAAAGTCCTTGAAGGTAATGGGGGATGCAGGCACACTACTAAATCACAGTGAATCATAAGTGTTGAATCATAACTATTTATGTAACTATCTTCTCTGTTATCTGTGCCAGCAGGACCAGGAATCCTACTTTTCATCTTTCCAAATATCTACAATACTTAGCACAATGGCATGCGCATAGGAGATGTTCAAGAAAAAATTAACACTAATTAAGATTTATGGTCATAAAATTATAGCAATCAGTATTGCCAATCTTCTTCTAAGAGATTTTATATGGTGAAGTTCTTTGAATTCTTACCAAAACACAATAATATTTGCATGATTATTATTCCTGAATGTATTTAGAATGTCTGAGAAAATAAATGTTAAAACAAAGTAGATAACTTGAATTTTTCTAGTTTACTATTTACTGTTCTGAGATGGGAAGTGATGGTATTTCTCAGTAAATGGAATGACTGAATCTTTCAAGATGTGGTAGTTCTTAAAAAAAAAATCCTCAGATACTGGGTGGAGTGGGCAGGAATTTGTCATATCATTTCTTTTTCTTCCTATGTGACTCCCTGGCAATGTTTTTTTCCCTCAGAAGTAACATTGTAAAATAATGGTCCATGGACAAATCTAAGTGGTAATGTCAGTTTCACTCCCAATCTTTGCTAATCTACTGTTTAATATGGAAAGGCTCAAAGTTGTGTTATATTGCAGGGTGCATAATACTGTGGACATGACCCTTCTAAAATTAGTTGAGGAACAGTTATCGAAAATTTTTTCTTTAGCAGCCTCCACCATATTGCAAATCAGTGAAAGCAGTGTCCATGGGTTGTGTAAAACCACTTACACATAACTTTTAAAAATGTTTCTGATTGCCTGGCCCTACAGGCATTGCAGATGTGTCTGCTCTGTCACATGTGCATCAACAGGTAGCAGAAAGGAAAGAGGCTATGTCTACATTCAGTGCTCTGACCTATGAACATCTGAATGAATAGTACTCAGCATTCCCTGAAAAAAAACAAGCCTGCAACCACTACCAGTTCGGCTCCCAAAGACCCATACAGGGAGCTAAACTGTGATGACCACCCATCCAACACCAGGCAAGTACCAGATGGGCTCCCAGGACAGGAAGCAAGCCAGAGACTAGAAGAACCCTGTTGGCACTACAGACCTCAGGCAGATGGCTAACTGGGAGAACTGGGCAAGAAAGCCCGAGACAGCCTCCAGACTGGTAACATGGGGGCTGGACAGGATGGACAACAGTCTGGTGCCATGAAGGCCTAGGGGTCTGACCATACTGGTGATGACCCCTGCCAGATGCTGTAATGCGCAATGTACTCTCATTCTGCAGCTTCCAGCAGGAATCAGACCTTGTCCAGTACTCTCCCAGGAAGTTAGGGCTTTGTCAGGCACCAAGTTGGAAGTGTACACTCCTCTACCAGAAGGTCCTGGATACATCAGTTTCCAAGTAAAAAAGGATGAAACACAGGATGGGATCCATGCCACAGGATACCCTGGAGAGGCAAGAGAAAGGATATTCTCCATCACCAAGTGTTACAACTCTTTTAGCTAAGCAAGCAGGAGGGTTAAGATAACCCTAACCCTTTCTGTCATGCAGCAAAAGGTTACTGCTCTTTTGGTTAAGCTTCCCAGCTCCAGGCTGGGCAGCTTCAAGGATCTCAGAGTTCCTGGACTGAACCAATCAACTCTGATGTGGTTCATGAGAATCTGATGGGAATAGTCAGCAACCAGCCACTGCCACAGATGAGCATTACAGAGAGCAGTGTGGGTGAGGGAGAAACTAGAGCTTCGGAGGCAGTGATGGGGTGACTGATGGCAGTGATTGAGATGTGAGCCTGGCTAGACAGTGGTGGTGGTGGAAAGGCAAAAGCCTGTACCCTGAGCAAGCTTAGCTAGGCAGGCAGATCTAACAATGAGTTCTTCATGGAAGGAAAAGCCCTTCCTCCCCAAGCCAAAAATAAACATTTGAGTCTCAGAAAGTCATGGAGAGAGAGTTTACTTGATGAAAAGAGACATTATATACCACAGGAAGTGTGGGTGAGGCACCAACTCCAGGTACAGTTAGAGGCATGGACAAAGGTCATTGGCTAAAAGCCCAGGCACCAAGAGGTCTCATGATAGGGAGGTATTTTCAGGAGATCACCAGGTGGATTTCTTATTAGGAGAAAAAGTTGTGGCTGTAACGTCCCTGAGGGTTATGTGACATTCCTCAGATAGAGG
This sequence comes from Lophiomys imhausi, assembly GCA_907164525.1. Taxonomy (NCBI): domain Eukaryota; kingdom Metazoa; phylum Chordata; class Mammalia; order Rodentia; family Muridae; genus Lophiomys; species Lophiomys imhausi. The sequence goes on from CAJQZJ010001638.1 coordinate 6,078,307, forward strand.
GTGTGGTTCCACAGTCTAGGTACCCCCATACCAGCCAGAAGAGAAGGGAGTCCCACTGAGAAAAGGGAGTCTATCATTTAGTACTGGGCTCAGGGGCTTTCCAGTAATCCCAGACTTCAACCTTACCATCAGGGTCCAACAATGCACAAGTAGGGCTTAGCACTCCTGAGACCACTCCTGAGACAAGCCCAGACACTCAGTAAGTGGCAAAGAAATGGAAGAGCAAGAGAAGGATGTGAGCACAATGAAGAGAAGCACAACTGGAGACCTGAGGGTAGTGAGGAGCTACCTGATGTGAGTAGTCGGTGATGCCATCTAGGACCATGGTGGGGTCCTGGCCTCTGCTGCCAACAGGGGCCATAACTGGGTCCATGACCCTGCAGCAGCAGGGGTCCATTACCACTAAAAGCCAGGAGGACATCCCTGGTCTGGGCTGCCACCTGCAGACTTGTTGGTGTCTGAGGGCTGTGCATAACTGGCCTACCCCCTGCCACCTGGGCATCATGGGAGAACTGACCCTACAGACATGACAGCAAGAGAGCTGATCTTTCCCTAGCCAGCTGCAGTAGTCAGAAGAGCAGGCCCTGAACATTTCAGGAATTTCCAATGAGTTCCCAAGGATTCGAGCTTGAGGGAGCTGGCCTTACCATTCACCTCCCTGTGGTGGCATGGATGAAGGAGAGATACCCACCTCTCCCTCACCCTTCATCATCTGTAGTAGGTGGGAGACCTGGCCCTGGGGTCATGAGGGAAGAAGAACTGGCTCTTCACCTCACATACTACAGCATTCAGGAGAACAGACTCTGCACCTCACCTTGGTAGCACAGTACAGCTGGCCCCAGATGTGGGGGTTGCCAGCCCAGAATCAGAGCTTTGAATTGGTCCACCCCAACACCTACTCCATGAATGAACTGCTGGAGTGCATGGAGAAGCCTGTTCCCAATCTCCATGACACTGGACAAAAGCAGGATATCCGAGAGAAGTCTCAGTGAGATTCCACTATTGACAAAGGAACAGAAACCAGACCAAGGAGTAATTGGAATGAACGTTTGCAAGCAAAAAAGTGTGGACAAAAGGCAATATTGTGGAACACACTGTGACACACTATAGCTTCCACAATGAGATTTTTAAAAATTTTTCTGTTGGGAAAAGTTGCAAGGGTAGAGGGCAAGTCTGAGGGGTGGTGGGAGAGGAGTGGGATCAGGGTGCATGATGTGAAATTCACAAAAAAACATAATTGTCTTTGTGATTGCATTGTGATGTGAACATGGGTGTACAGGTGTGTTCACCACAAATGTGTCTGTATTTGTGTGTGTGTGTGTGTGTGTGTGTGTGTGTGTGTGTGTGTGTAGGTCAGAGGTAGCTGTCAGGTGTTTTGGTTTTTTTTTTTTCTGTCACCTTCCATCTATTTTTTCTTTTTCTGAAACAAGGTCTCTTCACTAAACCTGGACCTCACTATTTCAGCTAAGCTAAGTTAGCCAGCAAGCCCCTGAGATCTACCCGTCTCCCCCTACTCACACTACCCCCAGCATTGATATTAAAGATAGGAGCCATCCATCATGTACGGCTTTCATATGCCAGTTGAGGATCCAAATTAAGGTCTCCATGTTTAAACAAGAACCTTGCCCACTGAGCATTTTCCAAGGCCCACAAATGCATTTTAATAAGAAAAAAATGTATCTTAACACTTGAGATAATCACAATAATAGTATAATGATGCTAACTCAAAGAGAACCCCAGGCTTGAGACTAAGTGGGGACAATTAGCCTATATGCCCTACTGTTTGGAACACCTTAGTGAACTATCATTCAAAAATCACATGATCCTTTACTAAGATAATAAGACTACCCTCCATCAAAGTTATCCTCTAGCAGTGAAAAGAACAGGGAAGAGAAGCAGGAAAACATCAATTACAGTATCAGTAAACTTGTGAGCAAGAGAAATCAAGGTGAGTGCTCCAACTACCAAAGAGACAAACATTTGAGGTGAGCAGGAGTTAATGAAGTATGAAGAAATCTGTTAAAGCCAACACTATCAGTTAATTCAACCACAATAAACAAAAAAGACCATAATCAAAGTGTAATGGTTATTATGGAATTTGTAATATTAAAGAGTTGGGATACAGCATTAGTTTAAAGGCATGTTTAAACCAAGATTTAAATCAAGCCATTAAATCCAGTAAATATTGACCAACTTTTGTGTATCACAAGACCACAAGGACCCAAGTTCAAACCAGACATTTTACTAACCTGATAGTACTCACCATCTTGTACAGTAAAGATCCATACTCAGCTGGGATTTGCTGTGATAACTAGGGCAGAAAGTGTGAGGTGGCACAGAGAGGAACTGGCAGCTGAACCAGATGTGATTCTATCAAGCAGAGTATGACACTCCAGGGATGAGTCTGACATAAGCAAAAGATGTTACTAAGACCACAGAGAGACCTAGAATCCAGGATGCTCGGGGGCCACAAAGTTAATCAGACAGCTGAGGACAGATCAGGAGGATCTTGAAGTCGATCCTTATCAAGAACACACTCAGGAATAATTGACAGAAGTCTCAGTGTGTGCAGGAGAAGGGGGTGCGCTTATTTTGTTGCTCTAGGGGCGTGAAATTTACTATTAGAGAGAGTGATGGTTGACTTTGAATGTCAACTTGATTGGATGTGGAATTAACTAAAACCCAATGCTCTGAGTAGGTCTGTGAGTTCATTTCCAGGAAAAATCAACATCATGGAAGAGTTAAGGTCCAGATTGCCTGGTGTATCTTCTGATGATGACTCAGATATCAAGAGGCCCAAAGCAGAACCATGTTGCTTGCCTGTAGGCCTTTTTTTTCTTGTTGGTGAAAATAGGCTCTCAGCTGTTATGCCTGGCTGCTGTTGTTACTGTCTTTCACTGATCTCAGAACTCAGGATCTCTCAGGTTTCAGTGTGAACTGAAGACCAGAGCCTCTAGAAATCTTCCACACTTTCAGTTCTAGACTGAGACTGATGAGGAAATAACTTCAAGGACCTGGTTCTCAGCCTCTCAGCACATGCAGATTTAAAACAAACAAACAAAAACCCACACTGAACAGTCATAGTCATTCCCCATTCTCCCTTCCTCAAGCCCCTGGGAGCCATGATTTTGCTTTCTTTCCCTATAGATTTGCCAATTCTGGAAATTGCGTGCAAATGGAATCATACACTGTATTGACTTTCATGGACAGCCTCTTTCATTTAGAATAGCATTTTCAAGGCTCATCCATGTTGAAGCACAGAGCAGTACTTATTCTGTATTTTGTTTTGTCTTTTGAGACAAGCTTTCACTGTGAAGCCCAGGATGGCCTTGAACTCACAGAAATCCCCTTGCCTCGGCCTCCCAAGCATTGAGATTACAGGCCTGTGCCACTAAAGCCAGCACTATCCCCCCTTATGTTGACTGAGTAATATTACACTGTACAGATATGCAGCATCTCATTTATTCACTAAGCAAATGATGAGCCTTGTGCTGCGTCTGCTCTTCATTGTGAACAGTAATGCTATAGCTATTTCTTATATTTTTGGTTGTAAGCCTAGCCTTTAACGGCTGAGCCATCTCTCCAGTCCTATAGCTATTTCTTGCAAGTTTTAAAGTATTTTCTATGAATTTGGGGGTTTTACTCTAAGAAGTAGAATGTCTAGGCCAATTGATAATTGTGTGAAAAACTTACTGGAGAACTTTCCATCCCAATGGTTGTTTCTAAGCCAAGAAGGAGCAGATTTAGATCAATGTTTTAGACTATGACAACAAGCAGAAAACACTTGGGTCAGGAGGATTATTGAGAGGGTAGACTGAGAAATGAGTGGAAGCAGAGAAACCAGGCAGAACTCCCCCACTGAGGTAATAATACAAAGCCTTGAATCACCGCAAGAGCAGTAGCCATGGGGGTAAAGAAAAGATGGTAGGATTTGAAAAACCTCTCTGGGGCAGAATGAGTCTGAACTGATGAGCGTTTAGATGAGCTCAGGGCTGAAAGAGAACGCTTTGTTCACAGCTCTACATTACATCAAGTTGTGTAGTTAAATTCACCTCCTCAACTAGATGCTGAGCTTCAAGGAGAGTCAAGTCTTAGTCACTCTCACAGCCCTAATCCTTAGCAAAGAACCCGCCCAGAAAATGAGCAGAGAGCAATTTCAGTGTCTGGCTGAATAATGGGGCCACTCATTATTCAAAGGAGACAGATAATGACTGTGAAAGCAGAGGGCTAAGAATGACTCTGCTCCCCGTATCAGAACAGGATAGGTGGTGATGCTGCTGTTGAAACAGAGAATTCAGAGACAGACATGCTTTTTATGAGACTACAGAGCAAAGCAGTCCATGAGATAGTTAGAGATCCAGAGCAAGATCTTGGGAGAAAAGTTGAGAAAAAAAAGAAAATATTTTTATATATACCAGTATTGGCTTTACTCATTAAAAATCTCTCGTTTACATGCAGAAGGTCATGAATCAACTCAAAATGCTACAAGGCCATGGACAAATTTCTTGTAAGTACAGAACATGAGAGTGAAATATCTGATGTGTGTGTGTGTGTGTGTGTGTGTGTGTGTGTGTGTGTGTTATGAGTTAATCTACATTATATCTGTGGCTAGGGTGCAGGTAGGTCCAGGCTCACCTCATATACTGACAGGGAGGTAACCTGCAGGCATCTACTTTTCTAAGATGCTCTCCACTAGGAGGAAAGGGTTTTATAAGAATGTTTGGGTAGTAACAGGTAGAAGGAAGGTACTGCAAATAAGGAATGGGGAGGGGAACAGAAGTCTCTTTCAGTAAACACTTCTGGCCCAGCCCCAAATACTCTGATTTGAGACTTACCTGAATACTCGCTTTTGGGTCAGTAGGCTGAATGTAAGAGAGATGTAGCAGATTGCATTATCACTTCTGATTATTCGCCATTCCAAAGTCCATATCTGGTGGTCATATGGCTTCACTGTCGACTGAAGTACTGTCTGTCTTTATTTAGACCCTGGGCTCATCCCTGTGACTCGGCTTTGACTGATAAAATACTAGCAAATCTGTTAACAGAATAAGCTTGATGTTTGCATGACTAGCCTGACCTCTTTCCCTTATGTCTCTGTCACTGTCGTGAGAACATTCAAGAACTTACTCGCTGGAGGATGAGACTGTAGAGCAGGGCTGAATCATCCCCATTGTTCTAGCTGAAGCTGGTCTGAATCAGCCATCACCAGCCAACTTGAAATCAGAGCCATGTAGCCAGCCCCCACCTCAGCCTAGATACTTGAATAGATGTTTAGTGTTCTATACCACTGAGATTTGGGGTTTGATATGTCAAAAGAGGAAAGTTAGATTTTGGCCCATGGGTTCAGAAGTTTCGGTCCATGGTTACTTGACCTTATCACTTTGGTCCTACAGAGTGAGTGACCATCAAGTGGGTGTGTGTGGTGGAAAAAAATGCTGCTAACATCATGGTGGCTAGGAAGCAAAAGAGAGAAGGGGGCCAGGGATCCTAGTATACTACTCATCAACAGACCTACAATGACAACTTCGTTGTACTAAGCTCACTACTTTACAAATGAAAACCAAGCTTTCAACACACGTGGTTTGGGGAGATATTTAATATCCAAACCGCAATAGCTAGTCGGCAGCTTCACTGTGATAGCAGCTAACTGGCCAGTAAACTTTCAGCACTCTGTTCACTTCAGCCCATGAAAATGTCAGGATACCCAGTCCCTTTGAGAGTTCCTAGCTTTTGCCAGATGAGGGAACTGCTTCGAGGCTATGGGCATAATAAATGTTTTTAAGGTAAAATTAATAATCAGTCTTCAAAGAAAAATCACTTCTTACACACTGGAACTTTCACACATGTTAGAGAACTAATAGCTCCTGGGGTCCCTGCATATCTCTAGAAGGGGGTGCTATGGTATAGGTCCTGTCCTACTTAGAGCAGTGTTTGACCTTTACGAATTACCTTAGATCAATGTTTGAAGTGCAAGCTGTAGCTCATCAGTAGTCAGTGACGTCATATTAATGCACCCCTACGTGTCCAGTTTTAAAACATGAGGAGATAGGTTGAAAACTGTCAGAGCATCTGACAAATAAGGATTGAGTATTACTTCCTGAAGTATCTTTTCTAGTGTGTATAAATAAAAGAAAGAAGGAAAAGAGGAGGAGGAGCAGAACACAATATAAACGTGTCTTTTAATTTAGGTGTTGACCTGAAAAAAAAAAAAACTTGAATGCCAAAAGTCAAGAGAAAGCAATTCCCTGATTCAAATACTAACCAGAGACAGCCCACAGGGACAGCCCAGGGGACAGAAGGAATAGACACGTCAAAGGAGAGGATAACATCAGTACAGTGGCCTATTAGGACAACAGCATTTGCTTGTGTCTATGATTTCAAAAGCACACCTCTCTATTTTCTCTTCTTTAAGCCTTACAACGCCATTGTACAGATGGAGAAACTGAGACACAAAAAGTCAAGTCCTTTATATAAAAGCAACACAGTGGACATCAGATCTGAGGACAGCAGCCAGCTCTTTGGTCTTCTATTCCATATTTTTGCTAAATTTTTGTGGGTTCCTAGATATCCTTGACCTCTCCCTTCACCTACTGCCATACTTTCAGCCTCTTCCTATATCCCCAGGCCAAATTAATTCCTGCTTTATGGTCTACCTACAACTGTTCTTTGGCTTCATTTAATTAACCATATTTTCTTATTGTGTAATTATTTAATACTTATCTCCTCTGCTAGTATGCTCCCCTGTTGTTCCCTAACAAAAGAATGTGTTTGGGTCACTCTAGTACACCCAGCACCCAAAAAACAGTGATGAATAAAAGTGTCAGATAATCTGGAATAAGAAACAAAACTAACAGCCCCATTATGCAGCAATGGCCCTAAATCACTTCTATTATTCCTTGCCTGATAAAGATAAAAACTGCAGTTTTCACAAACCCTCAGGGTTAGGGACAAAGTGACCAGAGGGTGTTTCCCAACCCTTTGAATGAGGAAACTACAAACTGAATGAGAATCCAGGTATTCATCAGTGTATGGTCAATGGGAAATCACCCCAGATTCTGGGCCTTTTCTTGTACAAACCTCAGAGCTCCCAAAGACTCTGTGATTGCACTGGACTGGCAAAATCACTTGCTGACAGGTGTCCACAAACTCTCTCACTGAGTTCTGACAAAGCAGACCTCAAAAATCCTATCCTAGGGGACAATAAGATGACTCAGCACATATAGGTACTTGCAGCCAAGCTTGAGGATCTGAACTTTATCCTTGTGTCCCACATGATGGGAGGAGAGAAATGACCACAAGTTGTCCTCTTACCTCTACCCATATGATATGATACATACATGCACACACACACACTAAATCAATCAATCAATAAATGTAATTTAAAAAACTTTTAAAAGCCCCATCCTACTTCCATTCAGCACTTCAACATACAAGTTGTCAATCATCACCCTGCTCCCGCCTCAAAGGCCTGCAGAGGTTCTCATGCCTGTGGTATCCCATTTATATCCTCTCAACTGCTTCATGTTAGTCACCTGATGTGACAGATGGCGGTCTACCAGCTCTTCTGGATGTCGGTGATGCTGGCTTTCGGCTGACTCTCTGTTGAGGAATTGCCCACACAGAGAAAATGTTCAAGCCCACACCCCTTCCTTGTGGCAGCTTGCATACAGGCAAGGATGAGAGAGCACAAAGGCCTTGCTATGGGACATCTTGGAGCATGTTCAGAGTTGTAGATCTTCCTTGCAATTGTCCGTGGTCCTCCTTTTGTCAAAACTTTCCTCTATGCAGGCATCTTCCCTTACCCTCCTACCCATGCGAACATACATGCACACTGACTGTTCCCAAGAAATCCCTCAGTAGACTTCATGCATGTAAACCTGTGACTCACAGTCTGTTTCCAGGGGACGGGAGCTAGGACAGCTAAGACCCCTGCTGAGTCAGTGTCATGGTTGTTGGCATTTTGTTTCGTTGTCTAAACAATGTGTATGGGAGAGTCAGAGCCTCTATCTCATGACTCAGCAATTTCCTGGTAACGGGGTATGAGCAGACCTTCCACTTATAGCTACTAGATGGATAAAGCAAGTGTCCTTTCTGAAACGCTGTTTAACTGATTAAGAGCTGATTAACTCCAAGGCAGCATCTTAATGCTTAATTCTGAAAGATAGCATCCTAAGAAAGGAATTCAGAGGCAATGTTTTGATAAAGATAACATTGCCTGACCCCTTTAAGATCACTCATATCTTTCATAACATCTGCCTGTTGGGTTACTCTACAAGCTTTGCCATAAGATTTTTTTAATACATTTCTTATATTATTTCCAAGTCCTGAGATGAGAAGCACAGACATCACTTGAGAAAAGGCTAGAAATACAGACTGTCACCACCAACTCCAAGGGCAACTGAACCAGCGTCTGTACTTCAACACAATCTCCAGTTCGTGTGTCCACGATAAAATGTGAGGATTACTCTTTCAAGCCAAGGAGCTTCAATTCTGTTTTAAAGGCCACAGACATTTTAATGATGAATCAATGTCCAAATTCATCTGCATGAGCCACAGCTAATACTGAGTGTCTCAGACACTGGGTCCACAACAGTCATCCTCATTGCTTGGCTGTTCACTGGGAGTATGATGGAGAAGTTGTTTTTGGTTGTGGTGTGAATCATGGCAGCAGAGAGGAGCTTTGGTTTTAAGTATACTGGAAAGTACTTATGGCATCTGTTCACTCGCACACCATAGATCATCGTTTCCAAGTGTTACTAAAGCTGTTTCTAACTCAGGCCCTCTTATAGTCAATGAACCAGACTTTGAGTGGTGAGAGTTCAGATAACTGAGTGAGCTGATTAACTCCAAGGCAGCATCTTAATGTTTAATTCTAAAAGACAGCGTCCTAAGGCAGTTTTAGGTTGTTTTGTTTTGTTTTGTTTTGCCAAATCAGCTGATTACCTAAGGCACTTTTAATTCAAGTTTTTCAGTTTCTTATCAAAATCCTCAAGTAGCTTCATAACAATATCGTTTAATTGACTTTGTCCCCATTTGCCATAAATTGTTCCTGGAGTCACTGCTGTTTTCAATTTCTAAGACAAAATAACCACCATACATGGAAAAGGAACTAACGGCATTGTGCTAGACTGGAAAACTGAATGAAATAGCCTGGAATTCTGAAAAGAAGGATCAAATTTAGGGAAACAGGAAACTTGAACAAAACTCGGTGACTTACTTCTCATCGCCAACCCTCCCCTTAAATGAACATCTGAAATCACTCTCTTAGTTCTAATGCACAGGCAGGCCCCAACCTGGATCAGACACAGATCTCTAACAAGGACAGATTACTCTGCATATTATCAGTAGCTCAACTTGCAGGTTCATTATTAATGGCATCCAACCTCTGAAAATATAGCTCCTCCATGTTTCCTTTGGCATCAATCCTGAAAGTATCTGGTCACGATTTGTTGAAAGATACTGAATTCCTGGTATGAAATGGGCACTTGTTTTAAGACACTCTATACCCCTGGCAAACTCGTTACATCACCACAGTAGGCAGAACTCAAGAGGTCAGAGTTCACACACACCAGAAAGTCCCACTAGGTAACCAGGAAGGGAGGAAAAGTAATATCCCATTTCCTAACAAGATACAAGAGCTCTGCCCAGACATTAGGTGCAGAAGGTAAATGAAACAAAGAGCAGTCATCTCACATCCTCATGTCCTTCCACCAATGAGGATCATACTTAGAAAGCCCATAAAGATGTCGTGGTTCAGTAATGTTCTCTTTCTAAAATCCAACTCTAGCAGACCAGTGAAGGGCAAAGGGCAAGACATGGGAGCCTGGAGAAGGGAAGTACAAGACAGGAGGAGCAAGATCTCACTTATTCTTACATGTGGAGAGGCAGAGAGTCTACCGGCAGAAGATATATTATTTATAACATGATTTCAGAGTGCACACTGGGGACTGGAAAGAGGGGACAGGAGTCAAGGGCGAGACTTTCATCTAAGGGAAAAAAATATCTCTACTTTAGAAAAACAACTTCCTCCAAATTGTAAGGCACAGTCTGCCAAAGACAGCTATCAAAATGGGGTCCAGATTCATTAAAACCCGTGACCCCACTCTCAATGAGTAAACTACCAGAACATTCTCACCAAGCATCAGAGGTTCAGAGAGCCTAGCCAATTAGTGTAAGTTGGCAATTCTCAACTGAGGTGACTACTCTCCACAGGGACATCTGGCAGTGCCAAGAGACATTTTTAGCCATTACCACTGAAACAGATTGAGAGCAACCCAGAGACACATCCCAATATCCTACAGATGATAGAGCAATCCCAGAAGCTAATCATTACTCACATCAAAATAGTCATGGTACCAAAGATGGTATAACTGAAGAAGAAAAGGCCCACGTGCAGCCTGAGGAACAATTCAGGGTGAGGTAAAGGACACAGTGAAAAATAAAAGTGAGCAAATGTGTTAAGAATGTATTTTATTAGGGACAGTACTAGAGGAGAGAACATTGAAGGAGGGAGCCCATTGGCAAGGCCTCCTTATAGTACATAGGAAGAAACTCAAGGAGGCCAAGAGGGCTAGGGATTGGCAGTGAATATGGGCTACTGAGTGTTATAGGATGCCCTGTGTGTTATAGGATGAAGAGTCACAACTCTGGGCTCTACCCATGAAATGCCTGCAATACTTCCTTCTCAGTCTTTAAAATTATCTGCAGACATTGGAAAAAGTCAACAAAATCAACTGTAATAGAAAATAACCTTCAGAAGGATCTTTCAAAATCAAAGTGCAAACACACACACATAGTATAATACATTATGACATTTATTCCTCCATCTTGGTCATTTCTTGTAGGTTCAAGTCATTTCTTTTTCTAAAACGGGCATATTCATATTTATTTCAGAAGGTGTGCATAGGATAGAGTTTCAAGTATTTTTTCCCAAAAATTTTCTAGCCAAATTTGGAATTCCGAATTAATTCTCACTTTCTTCAGGACATTGAAAATTTCAACCTACTTCTTCTGCTCCCTGTCATTACTATTAGAAAGTTCAGATAATTTGTCTTTTCCCTCAGCCTGTTTCTTACATTTTCACCTTTTTGGTTTTGCTGGCTTACTATAACATAATACTATGCAGACTCCTTTTTACTTGTACTTGCCACTCATTATATTTCTTGAATCTAAGGAAATATTCTTTTCCCCTTTCTTTCCATTCTCTTGATAGAGGGGAGAATTTTTATTTAATGTATGTTGCAGTTTCTGTTTATGTATTTCACAGCAGAAATTATGACATCTAAAGGAATTGCCACTGGAGTTGGAAAGAATGACAAGGTTTGTAAAGCAAAGGGGGGGGGTGATAAATTCACAGAAGGGTCATTTCTTAGCTAGTTTAAAGAATAAGTATTGAAAAAATTAATTAAATTGGGTTCCATTTGTAGAAATAATTAATTTATTTACCAGTATTTATGTTATATTTAATTGGTTCAGCGGCTAATCCTTTAGCAGACATTAAAAATGAGCACACAGAGACTGCACGTGGATTTTAACAAGCCTTGGCCTGAGTTGTGCAATCCTGGCCCATCTAAGCTAGCTCTTAAGTCTATTACCCAAATATGACCCCATATATACATACGTCCCCTTGGACTGCCATTCTCCACAATATGCCGATGTTCCTGGCCATGCGGAATGAGGTTCTTTTTTCTAACCCATGTTGTGTGCCTCCTTCCTGCTGCTCCTGGTTGGAATGCCTTCTTCTTCCTGTGCTGGCTGGAATGTTTTCTTCTCTGTCTAAAGCGCAGGCTTCCTGTTAGGAAGTCCCACCTTTCTCTGTCTTTGCCCAATCTCAGGCCTTGGCATTTTATTTAACCAATCAGAGTCAATGTAAGAAACAGACAGCAAGCGGGACCAATTAGTTAACATTTAGAATGCTTAACACTACCCCAACAAATAAGAAAGAATTTGTAGGAAGATATTATAAGGAAGGGCATTCACATAGATGGTCCAATATGAGCAAAATCATGGCTCTTGGGGAACAGTCGTATACCACCATCAAGATGGATCCATAGAGAATGGTAAGACAGTCTTTAAAAAGCTAGTCAAGAAGTCCCTTGTGTACCATGTATAAAGTATTTAGACCTTGTTCCAATGACAAGAGGAAGTAACAGAACATTTCAATTGGGGTTAGTGGGGAATGTAGAAATGAAGTGGAAAGAGGGCATGGTAGAATGAGGGACGGTGGGACAGAGGGAGGGAGGGAGGGAGGAAGAGAAGGGGGAGGAAGAAAAGGAAGGAGGGAGAGAGAGAAAGAGGAGAAAAAGAAAATGGAGGAAAGAAGAGAGAAGAAGGAAAGGAAGGGAGGAGGAAGAGAAGGGAAGAAGGAGGAAAGAAAACAGAATGAATTCGAGAAAGTTAATGCCCTAGACACAGAAGGGAAGGCTTAAAGGGGCTGGTAAGAGAGTGCTACATTGGACTAAGTATAAAAATGAGAACTTGAGCTGAGAGGTGTCAGAGGGATGGAGAAGGTCTTAACTAGGGATGGTTTCTAGGAGGCTGCAATAAATGTATACCTACCTAGCTCAAAGGCTGGAAGCCAGCAGAATATTAATGATAAGGACACAAAGTTTGGGACTTGGGAATCTGAATGATTCAACAGACTCTAAACCTGTGTCCTGTCAAATTTCATCTGCTCAAATTCTAATCTTCATGTGATATGCTTGGAGACAGTGTCTTAGAAGGCAACTAGCCATGAGGCAGAATGCTCATGAAGAGGATTATTCCCCTTATAAGAAGTTAGAGCACAGCCGGGCAGTAGTGGCACATGCCTTTAATGGCACTTGGGAGGCAGAGGCAGGAGGATCTCTGTGAGTTTGGGGCCAGTCTAGTCTACAGAGTAAGTTCCTGGACAACCAGGGCTATACAGAGAAATCCTGTCTCAGAGAAACAAAACAAAACAAAAAACAAGGAGAAGGAGGAGGAGGAGATGAAGGAGGTGGTGGAGGAGACGAAGGAGGAAGTGGAAGAGGAAGAGGTGAGGAGGAAGAGGAGGAGGAGATGGAAGAAAAGGTGGAGAAGGAAGAGGAGGAGGAGACGGAGTAGGAGGAAGGAGTAGTCCTCAAAGCACCAGGCTGGAAATACGGCCGAGCAGTTAACAGCACTTGCAGCTCTTGCAGAGCACCTGGGTTCAATTCCCAGAACCCACATGGCGGCTTCTGCAATTCCAGTTCCAGGAGTTCCAACGCCCTCTTCTGGCCCCTGCAGGCACCCAGCACACAAATGGTGCACAGATACACATGGAGGCAAGCATTCATACACATTAAATAATAAGTAGATAAATACAGTTTTTAAAGTCAGAGTACTAACCATGAGTTTATCTAGCCAAAAGATGGCCATTGGAATACCAGGAAGAGAGTATCCACAGAAACTAGGTCTTCCTGCAAACTTATACAACCACTGTGGAAATCAGTCTGGCGATGTCTTAGAAAACTTGGAATAGCTCTACCTTAAGACCCAGCCATACCACTTCTGGGTATATGTCCAAATTACTCCTCACAAAACCACAAAGACATCTCTTCATCTATGTTCATAGCAGCCTTATTTGTAATAACTAGAAACTGGAAACAACCCAGATGTCCTTCAACTGATGAATGGATAAAAAAAAAAACTGTGGTACATTTACACAATGGAATACTACTCAGCTATCAGAAAAAAGGAAATCATGCAATTTGCAGCCAAATGGATGGAACTAGAAAAGCTCATCCTGAGTGAGCTAACCCAGACTCAGAAAGATGCACATGGCATCTATTCACTTATAATTGGATTTTAGCCATATAGTGCAGGATAACTATACAACCAATGTACCTAAGGAACAGGAACATGGACTTGGTTACCTGTTAGTGGGACACTTTGCCCTAGTGGAGCTGCCATGTAGGCCTCCAGTACATACATGAGGAAGCTCTTAGCCCTTATATGACTGCTGAACTGGGGTGAGGGACTGATATGTAGGAACACCCCACTCTGGAGGAGCAGGATAGGAGAGAGAGGGGATAGAGGGGTGGGAGGGTGGGACCACGAGGGGTGGAAAGAGGGTGCTGTGATGAAGATGTAACTTGAAGTAATAAATAAACACACACACATACACACACAAAGAAACTAGGCCTTCCTGTGCCCTGATCTTGAACTTCCCAGCCTACATTTTTTTAAATATTCAATAACTATTTGTTATTTAAGCCACTGAAACTATGGTATTTTTACTATACTAGTCCAAACAAACAAACAAACAAACAAACAAATAAATGGACTCAGCCACCATTAAATGGAATGAGAAATTAAACTTTAAGAAAGCTCCATCCAGGTTATATAACTTGAAAATATCTAAGAACAAGTTGAAAAGTCCAGTAGGCAGCTATAACTAAACGTCCTAGTTTGTCAGATAAACCAGACACAGGATTATTAGCTGAGGGCCATCAGCATGCATTTGGAACTGAGAGTAAAAGAAAGGAGGGGATGAACCTCAGTGGGCTGTGTGGGAGTCACCAAAAATGGAAGCCGGGAGATGGTGATACAAATTGTAAAGCATGGCCATCAAAATTTGGGGGAAGAAACACACACAGAGTGTCTGAGATGGAAATTTTCTCAGACTCTCTCAATTATATCTTTTTCTGTTGAAGAAATCTCCATCTGATATATTCTTACCAATATCTTAATAGTATATTTTATAATAATGCATTACAAATATACAGGTTCTAAAGAGCCTGAAGTGTCCTGAAAACCAGCACCTTTTGAGTACCAACATTATGTGTCAAGTGGCAAATTCCACACCTGACCCTCAAGTAATAGGTCACAGTTAAAACACAAGTATATTAAAAATACTATATAAAGTTACCTCATCCTTTATGTATAACACATATGAGATGTAAATGAACCAGTATTCAGACTTGGTTCCATCCTCAAGATGTATTATTATGTATATAAAGACATTTCAAACTTATAAAAAAAATTCTAGGTTTTGAAGCACTTTGGGTCCCCAGAATTTCTGAAAAGCCATACTTAACCTGAATTGATATTTTTAATACTGAATTAATTAGTTTACTAGTGAAATAAATGTGTGTATGCATGTGACTCCTCACCATGAAATCTTATTACCTTAGGCTATCTATTACTAAGATGAAACACGTGAGTAAAGGTAACTTGGGAAGTAGAGGGTTTATTTTACTTCTTTTTCTTTACCACAGTTCATCGCTGAAGGAAGTCTGGACAGGGCAAGATACTGGAGGCAGGAGCTGATGCAGCCGCCATGGAGGGTTGCTGCTTACTTCCATGCACCCCATGGCTTGCTCAGCCTGCTTTCTTATAGAACCCTGGACCACCAACCAGCCCAGGGATGGCGCCAGCCACAATGGGCTGGGCCTCCCCTCCCGCATCCATCACTAATTAAGAAAATGCTCTACAGGCTTTCCTACAGCCCACTCTTAGGAAACCATTTTTCCCAATTGAGGTTCCCTCCTGAGATGACTCTACCCCGTGTCAAACTGACATAAAACTATCCAGCGCACTTCAAGTTTAACATTCATCACACAAAAGGAGAACACGTGGTTTCCAATCTGTTTTCTCCACTAAGCACTGACTTCCTTGAGAGAGTTGTGATGTCCGTCTTAATTTTCTATCCAAAGATCATATCACGGTGCACAGGAGAGAGAAGAACTTAGTACACATCATATGGATGAGTGGACGGATGGATGGATAGATGACAGATAGAGCAAGCCAGCACGGGGACTGCTACTTAACCTGCTGACATTTATTTACTGACGAAAACATCATTTGTCACAAGGAAGGAGCAGTATTTCCAGGGTTTCACAGCTTGTTCACTGCACACTCTGGAAAGCTGGGCTAAGTCTCATGAACAAGGATCTACTGTACGTATCAGTTACACCATGAAGAGAAAGACGATGGAATAGAATTGCAGCAAGAATAAAAACAGCCTGGAAAAGGAAGGGACTCGGGGAGCTCCCACCCCTCACTGGGGAGCTAGAGACAGTGATTGTTTCTGGTGGAGGAAGAGTTAATTTTCTTTAAGTTCCAGTGGGTAGTTTCATACCTAGGAATATGTTGACAGCACAAATTGGACTCAGTGGGTTATTGGAGGGAAAAAAGGACACAAAGTTGGGAGGTGGTGGTAGATCTGAGAGAAATTGGGGAAGAAGGGTAAATATGTTCAAAATACATTGTATGAAATTCTCAGAGTAAAAATATTACATAGAAGTAAAGATCAATAGCTTTTCTGTGTCAGCACAGAGGCTTATGGAGTTAAAAAAAAATTAGATCTATGAAAGCACATATGGCAAGTTGTGGAATTTCCAGGACACCTGCACTGACTCCTCTCACCCCAAAATTTTCTTCCACTTAGCAACAAAAGAAAAAAAATAAAAGATATAAATAAATCAAATATATTTTAAAGCAAATAAATGATAAAGAAAGCAAAGATTTCGCACAAATACTTTACACACTGAAATCAAATAAATTACTGCAAGGAAACAAATGTAATAGGCCTACAACATAAGCATAGTCTTGACGTTTATAGAAGCTATGGCCGCATCTATAATTTTCTAAAAGTTGATGCCACACGCCCAGGATATGTGTAATGCTCAGGTGTGCTTTGTAACAATATAAATAGCAGCAATAATAACCATGATAAAAAAATAATAATAGTTACATGGAGAAATTCAATGTTATTGTTAAAGGAAAGCCCTGAAATTGAGAGAACTATGGGCTTTTATTTCGTTTTTTCAAAACCTGCAAGTTAAAAATAGAAGCCCCTTTCCAAAGTCAGCTTATTCCTGCATACACTGACTGCTCTATGGGAAGGAGAAAGGGCGGACTGATGAGAAATATAAAATGTTTGCCTGGCAGCTCCCATGTCCCACTCCTCTTTGCTGAAAAATGCCGTAACTTTCCCCTACTGTGGCCACAGAGGGATCTGATTTCTTAACTTCAAATGTTATTGAACTAGAGCAAGCACAGTCATTTTTCTTCACAATCAAACCAAAGCCCCCAGGGCTGGAGGGTCGGCTCAGCAGTTAAGAGCACTGGCTGCTCTTGCCGAGGACCAGGATTCATCTCCCAGCACCCATACTGTGGCTAAAAACTGTCTTCTAACTCCATTTCTGGGGGAATCTTTCACTCCCTTCTGACCTCCACAGGCACCTGCTAACATATGGTACATATACTCGGGTACACACACACACACACAAAATAAAAAAGTAAATCTTTAAAAATAAATTATCAAACTGCCATTGATTTTGAGCTCACAACACAGACTTCTCTATAATCAGAAAGATGGTTAAGTTCCCTCGTGGTGCAGAGCTAATGTTTCACAAGTGATCTCTAAGACTCTTTCGATTTCAAGCGAGCATTTTCATCAAAGACACTTCGGAGGAAAAGTTCTCATGGCCTGTGAGAACGATGAGCAATCAAAACCCCAGGACAGGCAGCTTGTAGAACACAGACTGCCTAAGGGTCCCCCTGCACTGTGCACGGGGCCTAGAGATCCTCAGTTCAGTGGTGATTTGCCCGGCTGTAATGTCTGCAACACCAGCATCCCGTCTCTAGGTGGCAGCAACTGCAGATTGTTGCTTGCCACACAAGGACTCTCAACACAGGCCAAGGTTTATTTCCTGAACAGGGCTGCAGATTGGCTTTGGCTAGTTAAGCTCTTATCTCTAAGTGCTGGAGCTACAGGAGGAAATACAACAAAGTAGGTTTTCGTGTCACTTAAAGCTCCACCTCAGACTTCAGAAACAAGGACAGTGAGCATACCACCCTTGTGACGGTCGTGTTTTCTGCACCTGACTTCAAATGTGATAGGTCATAATTTTTTTTTGCCTTGTTTTTTTTTTTTTGCCTCTGTTTATGTTATGACTTCCAAAGGTCACATAGATCAGTGGTCAGCAAACAGTTTCTAAAAAAGTACCAGACAGTAAATAGTTCAGCCACTATAGACTGTAAAATTTGTTACAATTTACTTGATTCTGCATTGTTATGCAAAAATCACTATAAGTTATGCATAAATGAAAGTATGGCTTCACCCAAGAAGGCCTGGTGTAAGAAACTGGAATTCAAACTTTATATAATTTCACATGTCATAAAATATCATGATTAATTTTTCCCAACCACTTAAAATGAAGAAGAAAAAACCCTACTTTTTCTTTATTTTTGAGATTATAATATCATGTGCCTTTCTTTCCTCCAAACCCTCCCGCATATCTCTTTTTGCTTTCTTTCAAATTCATGGCTTCTGCTTTGATTAATTGTGTTTACATGTACATATATACATATATATATGTATGTATGTATATATATTCCTAAATATAACCCTGCTCAGTCTGTATAATGTTACTTGCATGTGTGCTTTCAGGATGAACCATTTGGTGTTGGATAACCAATTGGTGTGCTCTCCCCTGAGGAAGACAATCTCTTCTACTATCAGTTTCCCTTAGTTGCCTATAGTTCTCTGTATAGGGCTGAGGGTCTTTCCTTCATCAACTTTAACATGTCTATTGTCCTTGTTCATTTCATATTTAGGCAGTCATGTTGGTGGGACTTTATGGGTTAAAACAAAATCTATTCTTAATTCTTTGGCTGTTCAAAAGCAGGAAGATGGCTGGGCGGTGGTTTTCAAGACCCCCTGACACAAATCAATCTGATGAAGCAACGTGAACTGGCTCTAAGGCACTAAAATTAAATAGCAAAAGAGTTGTACACCATTCTTAGACTCCTGGCTCCTAATTCGAAGTGGATTCCTACAGAACATTTTAGCAAATGGAATAACACTTCAGCCACACATCTCCAAACACAACCTTCGTTCTAGTCTAGCTAAGTGATTAAACACAGGGATCATGGAGATACTGTATGAGACCAGAGCATCACACAAGCAGAAGTACAGGGACAATGTGTTCAGGAGAGAAATGTACAAAAGAAACCTAGGTGTGCCAAGACCTCCGAAGAAGTCAACACTGTTACCTGTTGTGTCTTGACTCAGGGTTTCCTGGCTGCTGCTGCTGTAAGAAGGCACGGGAGTGATGGACAGCGAGGCCGGGCAAGACAAAGGTGTGGCCAGGTCAGCTTTGCGAGTGAAGGACTGGTGGTACACAGGGATGCTTGCATCTTTGGGGAGGAAGAGGGGTAGATCTGATGGGAGGGTGGGTCGGCCCTGCACATAGGGATTCTTCCAGTGGGTGAGTCCAATCGCAACAGGTCCAGCCACATCGTAGCCTGTTGAAATAAACAGAGTGGTTAGTAACCACAATCAAACCACTTATACAATGTTTTTAATATTTCTCAAAGGTCTTAAGCTGTGAGTCAAATCAAAGACCATTTGAACTAAGGATCCATGCTCACGATAAACAGATGGATGTTGTCACACTTCATGAATTGTATTCATCTTATCACATTATTATAGTATATTAGTTATATATTAATATATATCATATATTATATATTATATTAAACACATATTGTGTGCTAAGCACCCAGTCTTTGCCTTCTAGTATTCTAAGTCAAACAAAGTAGATAAGATTTGCAGTCATGAGGGTTTTGTTTGCTTGTTTTCTGTGTGTGTGCATGTATGTACACATGTACGGCTTGCCTGTCACAGGTTCCACAGACATCCAACAATCATGTCCAGTTCCAAGCAGCTGGAGTTGCAGGTAGTTGTGAGCCACCCAAAATGTGGGCGGGAAACTAAACTTGTGTCCTCAGGAAGAGCAGCAAACACTGTCAACTGCTGAGTCACCTCTCCCACCCCTGTGGTCATAGATTTTTTTAAAAGCAATTGGAGGCCAACTATATTCTAGACACTTTACACAGCCAATCTCTAACCTCCACAGCAACTGCAAAGGGCACTATTAACCATTTCAGCTCCGCAGATGACAAAAGCACCTATCAGCTTTCCCTAGATTAAGCAGCCCACACATGCCAAAGGCAGAATGCAAGCCCAGAACTGTCTGAATCCAAATTCTGTGTGGTTCCCCCTAAAGCACAACTAACCACAGGGCAAGGAGGGAAAAAAAGAAACAGATCAAAAGTAGAACAGAAACTGCCCCTCAGGAGTTCAGGGGAGAGAGTCCCCTCTGTCGGGGAAATGAGGCCAAGGAGAAGATGGCATGAACAGAGCCTTCTACACAAAGTCAGCATGTACAAGCCAGTGGGATGAATCTTTTCTGTGGAAATAGTCTGTTTATCCCACCCTTTTCGGTAATTTGAAGTAAAATCTGTAGTGACAAGAATAAAATCCAAGGCGCTTTCACACATTAAAAAAAAAAAAAAGCTGGTTCTTGACTTCTAATGACAAAAACAGTCTCTTGATCTTCTCATGAATATTAAACAACACTGCACCATATCCCCACATGGCAGCTGTCAGTCAGAGCAACGAAAGTTCCACCTCCTGGAAGTCCAGTAGATTTGTATCACGGTCCCCAAACTCCCTAACACCTTACTCCAGCTTTCTTCTCTCAATTGCTGTGCATGCCTGGCCTCTGCAGGCTTTTGCGTATGAAAATTAGGGACAGAGCTTGGGAATGTAAAGTGTATGCAGTCGGAGGAGAACACAAAACGAAAAAGGGTAGGCTGAGATAAGACAAGCTGAGACGCAAAGGTTAGATTTTATCTGGAAGGCAGAGCAAAGCAAGGATCTTCAAGGCGCATTGTAAAGTGGGCATTGTTGTGATTGCGCTGATGTTAGTGAAGATAGTCAGAGCCATTCACTTCCTCTTGATCATGTCTTACAGGAAGCTGACTGGCTTCTCCACACTGTGTCGGCTAGGTGACCTGATGCCTAAAAGGCAGTAGTGTGCAGGGACCGGGACCGGAGGTGTGTAGGAAGAAAGTCCTGGTGAGAGAGGGACACATCGGAAAAAAAACAGCAAGACAGAAGGGGTGGGAAGAGAAGCTGCATGAACTGAATTATGTTTGCTCCTGCCTACCCGATGCTAGACACCACGCAGGCACAGATTCACACCACAGTGTCCCTACCCACACTTTACCCACAAGCCCTTCTTCTCCATTCTGAGCCGAGCCTCCCTTGAATTAGAGGGTGCTTTATTTATCTTCAAAATGAAGACCCAGAAAAGACCTTTCCGGTCTTTCTCTATTTGGTTTCTTTCTCGCTTCCCTCCTACAAGTCCCCAGCCACTTGTCTCTGGGCTGACACTCTCTGTTCACTTAATTTTCCCATCACAAACTCGTCAGGAAGATTATGTGAATGGCTGTGGAGCAGAGGCCATGTGAAGGTCATTTAAGGACCAAATCAAGGCACTGGCAGCAGTAAAGAAAAAAGACATACAGAGACATAGCCACATGGACACAAGAAAAGAGCCTGCAGCTTCCAGGTAACTCTGCCTGTGGTGGTTTGAACGAAAATGTCCTCCATAAGCTCAGATATTTGAGTATTTGTTCTCCAGTTGGTGACACTGTTTGGTGGGGAAGGGTTGTGCAACTTATCCTCCTTCCTGAAGAAAGTAACATCGTTGGAGGTTGGGCTTTAAGAGTTTCTAGTCTTTCCCCACTTCCTGTTCATTCTTCCTGCTCAGTGCCCACAGTTGAGGATGCCAGCTCTTGGTGTCCTGCTCCTGCTACCATGACTTTCTGCATGATGGACCCTTATCCCTCTAGAACAGGAGGTTCTCAACCTGTGGGTTATGATCCCTTTGGGGGTCACATATCAAGATATCCTGCATGTCAGATATTGCACTATGAATCATAACAGTAGCAAAATTACAGTTATGAAGTAGTAACAAAATAATTTTATGGCTGGGAGTCACCGCAACATGAGGATTAAAGGGTTGCAGCATCAGGAAGGTTGAGAACCACTGCTCTAGAAACATAACCACAAATAAACACCTCCTTCTGGTGTCACCTGTCACTATCACTGACAGATGTCAGTGAAGACTGGGACAAAGAGAACGGTAACTTTTCCAGCCCAATGATGGTGATCAGAAGACTGGGGTTTTTCCAGGACAGAGGAAAGCCAGGTTTGTCTTGAAACGTCAGATACTTGAGTGTCAGTGGAAACAGTCTTGTAAACCTATCTGACAGGAAGGTTGAAATATGGAAATGATAAGAGATGAGGCAAGTACCATAAATCCAGGCTTCATCCACACAGAGGTTGCTATTGAAGGCTAGGAATCAAAAATGACAACATTCCTAGTATTTTCTGGCACAGCACCAAGGAAAACAACTAGCGCCATCTCGTGTCAACTTCACAAGACTCCTGACAGTCATGCCCGGTTAGTGCCATGGACAGATGAAGAAAGTGAGACTGAATGGGGTTGGACCTTCCCCAAGGTGAAGACTACACAAATACGTCAAGAATTGTGCCCAGACACACTGAAGATAACATGGGTGTGCACTTCAGCACTAAAATGTGTCTATTGTTAAGAAAGTGGTCAAGATTGGTCCTGGAAGCTAAAAATGGGATTGGGCCCTGAAAAGTCAGTCTTACATTGTTTATTCCTTTTCTGGACAATTTTTCATAGAATAATCCAGCTATCAGAATACTTGAGAAGAGGAACAAGTTAAAAAAACATCCCAACAGGGGTATTCTGATTTTTCTCAGTTGGTCACCTTCAGAGAAGGTATCTCATGGGATGCAGGGAATGTGAGTCTTCCAGGAGGGTCAGGAAGCCCCTGGAGCTCACTGATAAGAACTCAAACTGTCCTTTTTGGACAGAATTCTGTCTACAGTTGAAGCAAGGGGTTTTTCTTGCCAAGATATAGGCTTGCCACTAATTCAACCATTTCCCACTGGAGATTCTTCAATGCTCATCTTCTACTTGGAGTAGAATAGGGGGTGCTGTCAGGAGCTGACATGTCTTGATATCAAAAAATCTTAAGTTAAGAAAACATCTTTGAATGCCATATTCTGCAGATCTCTTGAGGATTTTGAAGACGCCCTATCTATCTCTTATATTTAGATAAGCAAATGTTACTTGTCTCTTAGCAACTTGATTTCTGAGTAGCTTAAAAAATAACTGTGATAGACTGTCATGTACCTAACAAAATGACAGGCTTGCATGACTATTAGTTTGTATTTCTTAATTATCCTAAACAGTTTATGACGGTTGGTAGCAAAAGGCCAAAACTTCACATTTCATTTTTAAGCATTACTAGGTACAATACCTTTAAGAAGTGTTACCCTTAATTTTGTATCAATATACAAAGATCAATACCAATGTGGCCAAATATAATCTTAATTTTGTATCAATATATAAAGATCTATACCTATGTAGACCAATACAATCTTAATTTTGCATCAATATACAAGGGTCAATTATATTGTGGCCAAATATAATCTTAATTTTGTATCAATATACAAAGATCAATACCGATGCAGTCCAATACAAAACTTGGAAGCAGGTAAGTTGACAGCCTAGCTCTGCCAAGACAGGGTAGGTAAGTCCTTCATAATTCCTGCTCTATAATCAATGTCTGTCAGAGAAATGGGGACAAACGGCTGAAGATTGATGCTGTAATGTATGGAGAGAAATGGGAACTGTCCAGGAAGCCACTGGTATGTCATTTCTTAGTTTTGGAAGCTGCAGGCCCTGCACTTCCTATATAATCAGATATATTTATCCCTCTCAGGTCTCTGAGGTGGTTGAAGAATAGATAGCTAGAGTCTCATAGTTAAATTTTGAGTTGTTTAGGAATCAAGAGGGTGTTCTGGATCTAAGAAGATGTTTTTAAAATTGTGATGCAAATTAGGATGAAGCTGAGTTAGATATAGAACTTTAAACTCATGGAGATGGTTAGATAGTAGAAGGTTAAAGTCAGGTGCCAAATACATACGGACTGGACATTGGGAATGTGTGCTAAGCCATAAAACTTTCATAATTGTGGCCTATTTATTTCTGTAGTTTTGTATTGTATTTATTGTTATAAGAGAAAGAACCATTTGTGGGACTGAAACGGGGAGCTGTTGGGGGAAAAAGAAATACCTTAAACTAAAAAAAAAAAAGAGGTAGAGGATGGGGGGTTGAGGGGCAGGAGGGTGGAAGGGTGGGACTGGAGGGAGGAGTAGGGAGGGGATTGTGATTGAGATGTAACTTGAAGAAATAAAAAATAAATTATTTATTTAAAAAAAACCCTCAAACTGTGTTCTGAACTGTGGGGGAGCCAGAGAGGAGCTTGAATGCTGTTCCCAGGACTTAGACAATCATGTCTCTCAGACTAAACTTCTGATTCATTATGCTTGACTATCCTCTAATCCCTACTATGGTGTAGACTATGGAAGTGAGGTTCCAGAATACTCCACTTAATTTAATATTTTATTATATTCTCTATTTTTTTTTTTAGTTTGGAAAAATATTTTTAATAATTTATTTTTTATTTCTTCAAGTTACATCTCAATCACAATCCCTTCCCTACTCCCCCCTCCCGCCCCCCCCTCCCCCCCCCCCCCCCCTCCCCCCCCCCACCTCCTTCCTTCCCTTTTTTTTTTTTTTTTTTTAGTTTAAGGTATTTCTTTTTTCCCCCCAACAGCTCTCCCTTTCAGTCAAAAAAATGGTTCTTTTTCTTATAACTATAAATACAATACAAAACAACAGAAATAAATAGGCCACAATTATAAGAGTTATATGGCTTAGCATATATTCCCAATGTCCAGTCCATATGTATTTGGCACCTGACTTTAACATTCTACTATCTAACCATCTCCATGAGTTTAAAGTTCTATATCTAACTCAGCTTTCATACTAACTTGCCTTATAATTTTAAAAAAATCTTCTTAGATCCAGAACGCCCTCTTGATTCCTAAACAACTCAAAATTTAACTATGAGACTCTAGTTATCTATTCTTCAACCACCTCAGAGACCTGAGAGGGATAAATATATCTGATTATATAGGAAGTGCAGGGCCTGCAGCTTCCAAAACTAAAAAATGACATACCAGTGGCTGCCTGGACAGTTCCCATTTTCTCTCCATACATTACAGCATCAATCTTCAGTCATTTGGCCCCGTTTCTCTGACAGACATTGATCGTAAAGCAAGAATTCAGTTTTCCCATTCTTAAATTAGGGGCACTTATAGAGACTTAAACACACTTTCACGGTGTATTCGATTCTTGGTAATGATTCTAGAAGGACTTGGGAAGGCAGAAGGAGAAAGAAAGAGACTTGAATCTATGAATCTATAGGTTTTCAGGGCTGACCATTTGATAATGAATAACGGATTGGTGTGCTCTTCTTTGGATTAGACTATTTTTCCAATTTTCAGTAAAAATTGAAAACATAATGCCTTCTTTGTATGCCAAAGAATCTTTGCCTTCTCACATCATTCAGAAACTCAAGTCTCTTTCTTTAAATAATTTTTTAAATTTGGTATTATAGTATAATCATAACACCTTCTCCTTCCATTTCCACCCTTTAAATCAGTGATTCTCTCCTTGTGGGTCATGACCCCTTTGGGGGTCACATATCACATATCCTGAATATCATATATTCACATTATGATTCATAACAGTAGCAAAATTACAGATATGAAGCAACAGTGAAATAATTTTATGGTTGGGTTCACTGCAACATAAGGAACTGTATTAGAGTGTCACAGCATTAGGAAGCTTGAGAATCACTATAGTCTAAACTCTCCCATTGCTTTCTTTGAAATTCAAAACCTCTTTTAAATGTTTTTAAGTGTGTGTGTACATGTGTTTGTGTGTGTGTATTTCTAAATATATAACCACAACTTGCTTGGTCCATATAATGTTATTTGTATATATGCCGTGATATTGTGTCTCTTGACAATGTCAGAGGCTATATTCATAAAGCCTCAGGAGTATGGCCACCTGAACACGACCTGAACAAGGATGGTACCAAATACATACTAGTGTGTAAGGGAAGAAAGCTCACAAGGCCTTAGCCCTAGACAAAAAACTACAGTGAACTAAGGAATGCTGAAAATTGGAAAAATAGTCTAACCCAAAGAAGAGCACACCAATCCGTTATTCATTATCAAATGGTCAGCCCTGAAAACCCATAGATTAATAGATTCAAGTCTCTTTCTTTCTCCTTCTGCCTTCCCAAGTCCTTCTAGAATCATTACCAAGAATCGAATACACTGTGAAAGTGTGTTTAAGTCTCCATAAGTGCCCCTTAATTTAAGAATGGGAAAACTGAATTCTTGCTTTACGATCAATGTCTGTCAGAGAAACGGGGCCAAATGGCTGAAGATTGATGCTGTAATTTATGGAGAGAAAATGGGAACTGTCCAGGCAGCCACTGGTATGTCATTTCTTAGTTTTGGAAGCTGCGGGCTCTGCACTTCCTATATAATCAGATATATTTATCCCTCTCAGGTCTCTGAGGTGGTTGAAGAATAGATAACTAGAGTCTCATAGTTAAAATTTGAGTTGTTTAGGAATCCAGAGGGTGTTCTGGATTTAAAATTGTGATGCAAGTTAGTATGAAAGCTGAGTTAGATATAGAACCTTAAACTCATGGAGATGGTTAGATAGTAGAATGTTAAAGTCAGGTGCCAAATACGTAAGGACTGGACATTGGGGATGTGTGCTAAGCCATAAAACTTTCATAATTGTGGCCTATTTATTTCTGTAGTTTCGTATTGTATTTATTGTTATAAGAAAAAGAACCATTTGTTGGACTTAAAGGGGGAATTGTTGGGGGGGGAAAGATATACCTTAAACTAAAAAAAAAAGGGTAGAGGATGGGGGGTTTGAGGGGGAGGAGGGTGGAAGTGTGGGACTGGAGGGGGGAGTAGGGAGGGGATTGTGATTGAGATGTAACTTGAAGGAATAAAAAATAAATTATTTTTTTAAAAGAATGGGAAAACTGCTGTAAATGTAAATAGGATATGCTCAACCTTTAACAAAGAAATCCTGCCACTTGTATAAAAAGCAAGGAGGATATTTTGCTAAGTGAAACAAGCCAGCCACAGATAGGAAAACACTGTATTATCTCACTTATATATACAATCCTTAAGGAAGAAAAAGTTTAAATAATGCCAACTACATAGAAGCAGGGAGAGAAATGTAATTTAAGAGAGTAGAAGGAAGGAATGGGGAGATGTAGGTCAAGGGATACCATACTTTAGTTATTAAGGATAATAAATCTACCACATAAGTAACAGAATTAATGATATTGTAATATATGCTGCAAATTTGCTAGAAGAGTAGATTTTTAGAACCACACACCATAAACAAAATGAAGGAAACTGGGAGTCAATAGCTATGTTATTTTTTAATAATCATTTGTTTATATTATAATATATATTAATATTACATATTTTGTACATATCAAATATCATATTATATCAATATGTACATAAAAATATAATGCCAAATTATCCATAACTATAACTATGTGTATATTCTTTTCCTTCAAAAATTATTTTTGAAGATTCTAAATAACTCTGAACTCTCCAAAGTTTCAGGTTTTGTCAGTTCTTACTGCTAAAAAGACATTGTTCACACGGCCGAAGGGATTTTTTTTTTTTTTAACATTAAAGGTTATCACATCATTTGCTCCAGAAATGGTGCTCATTAGCAAATATTTTGATCCATTTCATTGATACAAATGAGCTATAATAAGATTTGCATAATTATGATCAAATGTAAATGGGACACTCTAAATTTAAAAGTAGCAATGAGGCCAGAGTATTTTGAGGGAACAGCTGGCATCACAGAAGCAAGCAACAGGATGTCACACCAGTGGCAGGCGCATGTTCCCTGCTGCAATATCAGTCCCCTCAGGAAGAAAGGTGGCAACAGGTATCTCAGTTGCTTTTAAGTTCAACATCAGTATTGTCATTTGCCAGATCAAAACTTTGAAGAAACTGTAGAAAGCACATTCATCGTTATCAGCAGTCTTGGGGAGAAAAGTGACGTTAATCACCTCTGAGTTTCTTACATGTCTAACCTGTGGGTAAGAATTATCATAAAATAAGGAGTTAGCCAAGAGCCAGGACATATAGAAGAGAAGGGCTTGGGAAGAGTGGTTTGCTTGTGCCTGGGATCTTTCCTGATAGCTCTACTTCAGCAACTCATGCAGAGATTAATCCACACAAGGCCAGTATCTTTGAATCCCTCACAAAGGGAGGCTACTTTACAGGATGGCTGTTCTCTAAGACAGTGGTTCTCAACCTTCCTAATGCTGCAACCCTTTAATACAGCTCCTCATGGTATGGTGACCCCCAACCATACAATTACTTTTATTGATATTTCATAACTGCAATTTTGCTACTGTTATGAATTGCAATGTAAATATCTGTGTTTTCTAATATCTTAGGTGATCCTTGTGAAAGGGTCAGCTGACCCCCAAAGGGGTCATGACTCACAGGTTGAAAATGTTTGCTCTAAGAAAATGAGAACAGGGGATGAAATAAAAACAGAATTGTCCAAACAGAACTCCCTGAGTGATCCAAAGAAAGATGTCCTCCCTCTAAACCCAGTGTCTAGAGTTGCTAACTATCTTCTGTGTTTGGCATGAATGTTACCAAAGCTCTTGGACTCTGGAAAGGTTGTGGGAAATGAATACTGCCTGTTGCCTCTGAAGAGTATCACCCCTTTTATTCCTTCAACAGCCTGGACTTTGTCTCTGGGAATCTGTCCCACCCCTGAGGAACTCTGGCAGGGGCAGGAGAAATGACTCAAAACAGCTGATTTAATTCTGTTCCCCTGTCCAGAGCCTCAAGTGGTCAGTTGATTGCATCAGGGATGGTCATGGGACTCTGTAAACCTGAGGCAACAAACCAGGTCTCCTGAGGCTCCTCAGGGGAAAGGTTCTCCACTCCCGAGAGAGATGCTGTGTTCCTTTTCATCACTGTGGCTGCCACCATGAGGAGAAGCCACCAAGAAAGCAGAGAAGAGAAGGCCTCTTACAACAGTTCAGAACAAATCTGCCTCTCGTCTTCTATTAATGAAACAGTAAGCTTCCTATGGTCTCGGCCAATCAGGGAACTGAAGCATTTGGTTCAAATGCTTCATTTTGGTTAAAACCTCAGCTTTGGAGAAGATTAAACATCCTCTGTCCTCACCTTCCCTCCAGAGGCTAGATTTCCAGAGCTCCCATAACCAAGTGCCATGATACCATGCAGCTACACATAACAGAAAGGTACTGTTTCACAGCTCCAGAATGTAGAAATCTAAAGGGAGGTGTCACAGGACCACACAGCCTCTGATAGTTCCACCAGGGAATCTGATCCTTGCCTTTCTCTTGCGTTCTTATGTTACTAGAATTCATTGCCATTCCTTGGCTGATAGACATCTTGCTCCATTGCCACGTAGCATGCCCCGGTATAACTCTGTAACCCCCTTCTCATTACAGGCACACTATTGGATTAGGCCCCATGCTAAGCAAGTATGATGTCATCTTAATTTGATGACATCCACAAAGACCCTACTTTCAAATAAGGTCTCATTCACAGGTACCGAGGACTGGGACTTCAAGATACCTCCCGGGAGACATGGTTTAGCCCATACATCCTGACAGGGTACCAACAGCTTCTAGACCAAGAAGGGCACTTGCTCTGGTATGCAAGATGCCAGGTACCAGGAGTGCCACCCAACAGAATCAAGATCTGAAACCGCAGTTCTTACTACCAATGAGTCTAGAGGCAATTGTTAAACCTCTCAGGCTGTCGGTTTCCTCCTCTGTAATGTGAAGGCAGTAATTATATTGACCTCAGGACCTTTGTTATCAGTAGAAGGGCAAATACAGAAAATGTAGTCAGAATAGCACTTAGGAAAATCCTTCCCCCCAAGGTGACTTCTATATCATTCTTAGTAGCCTCTCCTCCAATTTCACTGGGGATGTCTTCATTCCCAGTCCATAGCTCACAACTCTTTGCTTAGAGCTTTGCAATGTGAGTCCTACATAGAGTTGTCACCAGGGTTGGCCTTGACCTCTGACTTGCTCTGGATTTTCAAGAAATGTACCTGCTTCACTCTCTTACCTCTCCCCTTCCGTCTCCCCTAACTGGGTTTCCCTCAGAGGCCGGTCCTTGGCTCTCTGCACAGTGAATGTAGGGACTCTCACTCTCATGATCTTAGGGACTCCTAAAGACTCAGCCCACCTCTCCTCATAGGCAGTGTCTCTAGCTTCATCCTCCGACCGTTTCTACCCACAATTCCAATTTCCTACAAGTGATTTTAAGGAGTTTCATGCACACATCACATCCAAGCTACAATGGTTAGCTTTATAAAGCTAAACTGTATTGGTTGCACCCTTTTCCTAACTTCCAAATTTCTGACAATGACTAGGCTCATTGTAACCCTTACTCAAAATCCTAGGGCACGCTTGTCTACTCTCAGACTCATCACCCACTATCCTACCCCTCTCCCTCTAGATGTGCCTCTTGATCCACTCCCTTTGCTTTGTTACTGTCTCATGTCAAGACTTGCCACAGCCACTTACTTGCTTTGGACACTAGATTCTCCCACAGGAAACACGTCAAGCTCCCTATCGGGATAATCCCTCATCCGTGCTGTTCCTTCCGCTTCTCACTGTCCTACTGCAGGCCCTCCCTCTATGGACACCTGTTGTTTGACAAACATTTCTTAAAAATATCTTAAGTATCTGATGTTGTCACACAAGTTCTGAAGGTGAACTCCAGTGGATTTTTTAAATGTCATTACTCTTCATTTTAAGATGAATCAGTGAAAGAAAAAAAAAAAAGGACTCAAAATTCTGGACCAGGTTCTGCCAGGTATTTCTAATGCTTGAGTCTGCTTTGGTGTCTGAATGAAGTAATACCAATCCACAGACTTCATGAGAGGCAAGGAAGGTGGATATATATCAGGTATACTCACACAAAATAAAGATTGAGAGACCTCGTGCCAGTGAACAGTGATAGACTTCAGAGTAGGCTAGACAGAGGTAATGGCAGCAAAGACTCTTTATAAAATACCCAGAAGTACTAATGTGGTGTCAAATGTCACACTGTAATTAATACCATGATGCCTTGCAAACAGCAATTGCATCTTACCAAAGTCACAGGACATATCTTATAAAACTAATCAGGGAATTGGGGGCTATTTTGCTCTATAGCATTTTAAATTTAATGTGATTTTTATGGATTTTTAGAACAGAAGGTATCCATGTTGAGTTTTATGTTTGAATATACTTCTGCAACTTTATAACCAAAACCAAAAGAATTTAAATCCATTTTATAGGCTCACTATTATTTTATAGAGCTCCCCACTGTGGCAGTTAAAGAAACCACATTCTGGAGTCTCAAGGGATGGGTTTTAGAGCCTATCAGACTTGTACTGAAATCCTGAGCATATTAATAACTGGATGGATGACAAAAAGAAATCAATTCTCTTGCTCTGTAACAATGAAGAAGCACTGGTACCTTCTCAAGGAATTCTGGTTAAGTAAACTAGTGTAAGTAGGCAGCCAACAGCAGCTACTGGATACAAAATAAATACTAACTGTGGTCATCACCAATTGTTTTTGTAGATTGCTGCCTAAGATTCTGGACTCAAGAACGCTTTGAAAGAAATGGAAAAGAACAGACTCAACAATTGGAAAAATAGAGGTGGTTACTCTTCCCCCCGTTTGGGCACAATAAATACATTTAGGCTTAGGTAGGAAAGTACTCTGCCTTGTTCTGAGGGCTCTGTGGACTTCCTAGCATGAGGCAGGAAGGCAAGAGAACAGCATGCTCCAATCCTCAGACTTCATATTTCCAGTGTCACATACTACAGGGTGTGGAGATGTCATTTCAGAGACGGAAGGGACAGGGTGCTAGTATGCATGCATGGGATTCCAAAGACCACAAAATGCCTTTAAGGTCAGCAAAGGCGTGGACTTGAATAAATGCTGACGGGTGGAGAACTTTATGTCCTTGTGTTCTCTTTGGTTTATTCAGATCCTAACAAGGAAAATGTGACTTTGGATTTTAGCACCACACCAAGACCTGCTTCACACACTTTTCAGACAAGAAAAGGTCCACCTTTACTCCAAGGTGGACAAAAAAAAATATTAAGTACGTATCAGCTCAGATGGTACACCAATGAAAACGCTGAGAGCAAACATTGAAAAATCAGTAAGTCAGGAAAAGATCAAGTCACTGGAGACTAGTTTTTCCAATTCCTTTCAGTGGCAGCCAGAATCCACAAGAGGGCGCCCCAGGAAGAGAGCCATTCCTGTGGTTCTGAAAGCCAATTCTTTCACAGGTATCTTTTCTACTCCCTCCTTCCTTAAACCGCCCTTCCACCCAGGTTAACCAAATTATACGACAGTCACTGCAGTTGCTCACCTATGGTGATCTGGCTGACACAGCTGTAGTAGCTGCCTGTCGTTGCCGAGGACAGGTTATAACTCCCACTGCTTACATCTCTGTCTGTTAAGAAAACAAGACAAGAAGGTTAATACAGCTTCAAGGTTGCCATGACTACGATGCAAGCTTATGACTGAAAAACAAAATAATAAAACCAGCTCTGTGGCTGTGGCACGGGTGCTTTCATATCCATCCCCTGGTTGGTGGGCACTTAAGCACACAAGGTTTTGTGTGCACTGTTTTGCACACCAGCAATCCCTAAGCCTGTCGAGGGCAGACCCAAACTACTTAACAAGATTCATTGACTCAAAACAAGGCAAAAGGAAGGAATAAAGTTACAGGAGGTACACCTGCACATAAATGGCTGCTTCCACCTCTTCCTGGTTATGACTTTAAAGAGGGATGTGATCATAGACAAGAAACAGGAGGACCTGGGTTTAAAGCCAGCTTTGTTCCATGTGGGTTCTTTAAGTTTCTCAAGTTGTTTAACCCCTTTCAGTATTATTGTCTCCACCTGAACATGGTGGTCATAAGGCTGACCTCAAGGACAGGGAGTTGAGGCACAGATCTTAAGAACTGGATCAGCCACAGGAAATGTACACCTAGAACAAACATCAGTATGTGCGGGATCTGTTGGTTCCACCAAATCTGGACCGAAAGCAGAGCAAATGGGACTACCCACTCTAAAGGTGCCATTCCAGATTCTCACCAAAGCCTTCTCTTGCACCCTGTCCATAGAAGATTCCTGAAAGGAGATCTTTAGGGGATGAGGTTAAAGGCATTGAAGATGTACACAAACAGAGAGAGCACATCTATTCGTGAAAGGCGACTGTGAATAAGAAAGGAGAAGAGGCCTGAAGGAGAAAAGCATGTTGAAAATCAGCTGTCAATAGTAAAGTAGGATGCTTGAATTAGAAACGAATGCCCAGGAGGTGGCTGTGAATAAACCAAAATGCCAAAATCATTCTGCTCTCAATAGTAAATGTAGGGAAACAAATGCACAAAAAAAAAAAAGCATGGTAATTTGTGACATAAGGAAACAGTGTGGAGAAGGGAGCACACACTTACGGAACTCAAACAGAAAACTTCATTCAAAAGCTTACATCTGGCTCTTAAACCAGACTTTTCAGGACAGCCTTAATATTGATTTAGTCTTTGGGGCCCCAATTTTGGTAAAATGAACATATCATGCAACCAGTGGAAAAACTTGAAACGGAATGAAATCAATGAAGTCTGTAGATCCTGGAGTCAGTGCATGTGTTAGACACCTGGTTCCAGTGCTTGGGCATATTATTTCTCTATAGTTCTCTGCTCCTTTGTGTGGGAAATGGGGGTAATAAAGGCAATGACTTAATTATATGATCACTAAATCAGTTAATAATAAAGTCGTTCTATAGCTGCATCTCGCAGCATAAAACATTCACTTGGTGTCCACTACTGCTCTTTCTCTATATTTTCAAAAGAACAAGGACGTATATAAAACAGAATATTGTACAGAAAAGAAAATGAATGGCAGAAAGCTTCAGGAAGCCTCATGAGTTAATCTCATGACTAAAAGCACAGCAAACAATACATGTGGTTCTATTCATGAAAACTTGAACAGGAGTGGTACTTTCAGTACTATCAGGCATGAGGTGCTGAGTTTGGTCCCCAGCACGCATGGTAAAAACCAACCAAACAAACAAAGCCTAGCTTGGTGGTGTTCTGTGTAATCCCAGTGAGAGGCAGAGAGAGGTGGAGACGTCAGGTCCTGGGACTCACTGGCTAGGCAGCTTGATTAGTTCCCAAAAGGAGAACAACCCGTGAGGGTGACCTCTGGCTTCCACCTCTGGCGCGCGCACACACACACACATACACACAAACATACATGTGCACACAGTAAGAAAAAAATCACTCGAATAAAAACAGAACTAAATTATGTTGCTCGTGGATTCATACATAGACGGACAGTAAAACTACATGTAAAGGTAATAAAAATAATTGCCACCAAGGTGAACATAGTGGTGGGGAAAAGAGAGTTTAAATTATGAGCAGGTTTAGGACATGGCTAGGTCTTGCCAAACAGGATTTGTTACTTGACCCAGGGGAAGTGGTCCCACAGTATTCATTTTACAACTATTTGTTTAATTATAAATTTGTGTCTCCCACTTGTGCAAAAAGTTAGAGCTCATAACTTAAAAAGAAATCCAGAAAGGTGGATATTGTGGCAGGACAAATCTGGAATGCAAATTCTGCAAAAATATGTAAGAGAAAGATAAGGCAGAAGAGTCAACTTCCTCAACTTTCAACTTTCCTAATGCTGCAAGCCTAACTCCGCAACAATTCCTCATATTGTGTTGACCCCTGCCATAAAATTATTCTCCTTACTCCTTTATAACTGTAATTTTGCTACTGTTATGAATCATAATGTAAATATCTATGTTTCCCAATGGTCTTAGGATACCCCTGTGAAAGGGTCATTCAACACCCAAGTTCCTGACCCACAGGTTGAGAACCACTGAGTTAGAGAGAAGTAATCTAGCACAGCTGTCTGCCAGGTGCTGTGCTAATGCAGTCATTACTGCATGAGCACCCAGTATTTTATTTAAAGTAGGTGTGCATACCCCACTATACAGTCAAGCGAATCAGGACTCAAAAAATAAAGGAACAGGCTCAGAATTGTTCTTCTGGGAAGTCACATAGCTGGGGCTGAAACTAGGTTCATCTTACACTGGAAAAGTAATTAAGGACAGCCTGAGAGATTAGACCAATAAACTGTGGGGAAGGGGCCATATGCAAAACAGACAACATTCTAGTTGAAGTTCTTTGTGAAAAGTTTTAAGAGCCAATAGAAGAAGAAGAAGAAGAAGAAGAAGAAGAAGAAGAAGAAGAAGAAGAAGAAGAAGAAGAAGAAGAAGAAGGAGGGAAGGAAGGAAGGAAGGAAGGAAGGAAGGAAGGAAGGAATGAAGGAAGGAAGGAAGGAAGGGGAAAAAATAAACTGTTGGCTATTTTTACACATAAAAAAGAAAAATATTTGAGAACAGGGGCAAAGATAGAAGGAGGGCAGATTATGCAAGCAAGTTGTGTTCCATGAAGTCCTCCCTGATCCAAACTGTGCCTTTGAAAGTCATTTATCTGTTGTGCTAAGCAAGGAGGTGCTGGGTATCAGAATCTGTCCTTAGGAGAGCACTTGGCAGGAAGTGTGAACAAATTAGCACATCTTTTATTTTCCCTCAAATTGTTCTCAGTATGCTGACAAACAACATGACACCACAACCACAATCAGGCCAAGGCACCCTCATCTTTCATCCTATCTACAGAGAAAAAGGACTGGACTTGCCTGGTCCTTCTACTGATCATGGATATCTGGTAAGCACACAGGAACACTGAACAAAAATTATTAGTACAGAATAATAATTAGTCTGATCTGACAGGAACATGACCTCTGGCTTTCATGAAGAAAAAAGTTAACTAACATAAATAATATCAGTTTAACGGTTAGATAACCCCACTCCTGATAGAGAATACACATTCTTAATTCCTTTTATTGCATTATTTGTGTGTGTGTGTGTGTGTGTGTGTATGGTGTGCACACATGCCACAGCACATGTGTGTAGGTTAGAGGACAGCTTCCAGGTGACAGTTTTTTGGTTTCTTTGTTTGTTTGATTGTTTTTGAGACAGGGTTTCTCTGGCTGTCCTGGACTTGCTTTGTAGACCAGGCTAGCCTCGAACTCACAGAGATCCGCCTGCCTCTGCCTCCCGAGTGCTGAGATTAAAGGAATGCACAACCACCACCCGGCACAGGTGACAGTTTAAAAAAAAAAAAGTTCCACTACTAATCAAAAGAAAGTGTGCATCAGATTTAAAGAAAGTGTGCATCAGATTTACAGAAAGCAAGCCACAGCTAAAACATATGAAGGAAGAAGCACCCAGTCTATTTCTTTTAACTACATCATCATTCAATGACAATTCTCATTTTAAAAAGAGAGAGAGAGAGTCTTAAAAATGTTCACCACATGACAGTAACTGTGTTCTGTGATCTTGATTTAGTCTCCAAACCAGGAAGACTAGCACCACCCAGAAGACTAGAAGTACTGAATTCCAGGCCTGCCCCCCGAACTACAAATCAAAATCTCCATTTCACCAAGATATCTACATGACTTTCTATCTTGTTAAAAGGAGAAGCACTTCTCCACAGCATAACTTTAAATGTTTGTAGGTGAATTTCTGAAAAGCTTGGGAAACAACCGAAGATATTTTTAAGGGTCTGTGTGATCTAGCCTCTGCTGGGAGCTCAGAAAAACACAATGTGTCAGGAAGGG
Source organism: Lophiomys imhausi (assembly GCA_907164525.1). NCBI lineage: Eukaryota > Metazoa > Chordata > Mammalia > Rodentia > Muridae > Lophiomys > Lophiomys imhausi. The sequence goes on from CAJQZJ010001638.1 coordinate 6,114,885, forward strand.
CTAAACCCAAAGGAAATACAGGGCTGCCAGAGCACAGACAGCCTGAGGCTGTACCGAGAGATGACAGCTACAGGGCTACTCAAGCAGGTGTACCTCAGAAAGGTTTGCTCTGAGCAGCAAGAAAACCCCTCTTAAAAAGAAACCCTGTTAGTTGAAGTTTAACACCATTACAATAAGATGCACAAGTCCCTGGTTCATAATCCAGTGAAAAATTGTCACAAGATGACTATATCGCACAAGTACTATAAGGAGAATTCAACCTCCAAGTACGTCTGGGTAAGACAAAGTTGCTGAGGACATTTGTCCACAGGTGTATAAGAACAGGAGCTTGAGAACAGCCCTTGCACCACCAGGGAAATGGTCAGTTAGATCAACGTCCGTCTCCGGGATGAGCTCTGAGGGATGAAGCTCATACTCCTAGAAAAGAACCGCAAGGATGCTGTCCCGCGGTATGCGTTTGTTTATCCCATTTGCTGTGCAGGAATGTTTCTAACACTGGAACCCTGACCCTTCTTCTGTCTTGTGACTGGTAGTCACGTGTTCTAACACACACTGACGACTACCATGAACAGCAGGCACAGAAACAGCTCCAGATACAAACAGGGGTGTAGGGGAAGTTCCCTCTAAGACTCTGACAAACAGACCAACGTACAGCAAGTCTGCCTCTATAGCTTTTTCCGTAAAGCCAAGTCTCTTTCATACCGTGATAGAGACGAACAGCATGCCGCCGTGTGCTCCGACCTACGCTGCTCTCGGAACTCCTGCTTTTCCCACTGGTTGCGCATCAGCTCCTTCATGCGTTCTTTACCGCCTGCCAGAAGCCTGGCCAGGTTGGAGGAGGACCTGAGAAGCACATCCTTCGCATCCTCTTTCCAACCTGAGGAAGAACCCCCATATTCCTAGAGGACAGAGACATCCCTCGGGCTGCCGTGTCCATGGTGCCTGGCTCTGTCTATTGTACCCCAGGCACAACGAATGTTTGCGAAATGCCTCCAGAAAGCTTTCAAACACTTTAATCGTTGTTCGTGCATTTTAAACACTGTGCCGGATGCTCATTATCTCAGCTGCCCTTGGATCCACTCTAGCAGCAGGCACCATGACAGAAGCCCTTACATGAACCCTAACTAAAGAACCCTTTCTTTTCCTGCTTAAACCTACTTCATTCCATGCTGAAAACTCACACAATCCATGTTCATTTTCCTCAGGGAGTAAAGACCTGAGTCTTATTATTACATTATAAAATTCATTAAACAGGCAGGTTTTATGTAAACTTCCAAAAAACAACAAGGCCAAGGACACAAGTAAGCCTTCACAGAGTGTGGACGGAATTATTTTTTTCTAGAATCTTCCTTGGGAGCCCTGGATGGAGTATTTGCCTAGGTCTACATTCTCATAGAAAAATCCACATCACTGTTTGTCATGAGTTGAATGTTTATGTCTCCAAGACTCATATTTGAGGCTGTAACCTCTGAAATTATGGTATTTGGTGTAGGCTCTTGAGGAGGTAACTGGCTTTAAAGGGTAGGACCATCATGATGAGTTTGGTGTACTTAAAGAATACAAATATATTGTCCTTCACATGAGCTCACACCTAGGAGTGACCACGTCAACCACAATAAGGAGGCAGTTAGTTATCTGCAAGCCAGGAAGTGTCCCTTACTAGACATGAAATCTACCAGCACCTTAATCATGAATCTTCCGTCCTGAAGAACTGCTAGAAATAAATGTCTGCTACTGGAACCACTCCATCTACGGTATTTGTTATATACTGGCTTGGAATAAACTAAGACACTTTTGCTTTTAAAAATGCAATGTTCATACAGGAAAGAAGTAAAATGACTCTTCATAGAATGAAAAATAAAACTTCAACTTACTTCTGCCCCAGGAAGAAACTCACATAATGTGAAGGGCTCAAAGTCAAAGAATAATCCGTGTATGCTTCACAGGAACTCCTTCATCAAAGGATCCTAATCAGTGTTGACCGTGATTGTCTCTGTTGCATAATTGCAGTCGTGCCAGGTGGTGACAAGGAAAGAGAACTCATCAAATAGCTCCTTGCAGTCATTTGTAGTGAAGCATGAATCCTAGTCAGATAGCACGGGTCTCATTTCACTGTAGCAAGAACGCTTGGTTTTCTCTTGAGCATGTTCCTTTTTTTTTTTTTTTTTTTTTGGGAAGCTAAAACCTATTTTGTTTGCAAATTTCAATAGGAAAATGAAAACTCAAAACTTGTTAATGGTGTAGTTGCTGATAAGTTGCCCATGTTCCAAGAAAATCCACCAATTGTGCATGTAGATGGCCCTAATTAAGCTCTGGGACACCCTCACACTCACACTCACACACTCACTGACACACACTCACACACTCACTCACACTCACACACTCACACACACTCACTCACACTCACTGACACACACTCACACACACTCACACACTCACTGACACACACACACACACACACTCACTCACACTCACACACTCACATACTCACTGACACACACTCACTGACACACACTCACACACACTCACACACTGACACACACTCACACACACTCACTCATACACACTCACTGACAC
>CAJQZJ010001638.1:6122501-6153858 GCA_907164525.1 Lophiomys imhausi
AAAGAAAGAAAGAAAGAAAGAAAGAAAGAAAGAAAGAAAGAAAGAAATCAGAAGTTAGATCCTTTGACAGGAAAAGATGTAATTTTAGTGATGTTTTGGCAATTGAATATGCCTAAAACACCATGAGAATTTTGAATTACCCCCCACATAGGAACCCAGGAATGAGAAAATTGTGTATCAGATGTGTGAGGAATATGAACAATCACATCCCAGAAAACAGAAAAATTCTTTTAATGAAAAAGAAAAGACAAGAACAGGCCACTCTGTGTGTCCTTTATAATCCACTCACGGTGTGTCAGTGGTTCCTAAGAATCAATCACAAATGCCGCGAGATACCCACTCAAATCATCAGAAAGAAAGAGAGACCTCACCCCTTTAACCTTGGGGAAATGATCGGGGACATCACAGGCCTGGTGACCAAAGCCTGAATACCCAGGAGCACCCACTGATCTCCTGGCAACCCCAGACTTCCAGATGTCCCTGTAGAACACTCCCTAAGATTGCTTACACAACCTTCTCCTTGAAACTCAAGCTCTAGACATTTTCACAGCTGACAGGCTAGCAGGGGAAGGGCGTGAAGACTGCTTGCTTCCTATAACCCACACTCAGCAGTCTTTCTGATAAAGGACTAGAGAGAATTCCTTCCCCTTCCCGACCCCCCCTACCCCAACCACAGAATCAGGAATGTTGATAAGAAGCTGTCCTACTGGGATTGCTCTCTGAATCTCAAACCTTCGCTGTTTCTGCCTTCAGAACTCTTCAATGCCCCACTTGTCTATATAGGCTTATAAGTACTCAGTTACACATTCTTTAATTGAGAAACGGGGTGAGGGAATCACCCTCAGAACTTCTACTGCCAGTCTGATTTCCCTTTTGCATTAAAAAAAGAAAGAAAGAAAAATAGTCGGGGCATATTATTTTAACTCCTCGGCATCTGTCAGGGACTATCTCGCCTCACTTTTACAGATGGAGACACGCTAGAGCAGAAAAGTTTAAATAACTTGCCCAAGGTCAGACAGGGACAATAATACCTCCAAGCGAACGTATGTTCCCCAAATCCAAGGTTCAAACCTTAAACAGGACCTGACACCCAATGTCCCCTGTGAGAACTCCAGAGCGTGTGGAAATTTTCTGGAGTCTGGAAGCTCCCCAGTGTGAGCCTTTTGGGGTGCCCCGCTCCCAGCTCCCAAACATCCTCACCGCGCGGCGGATGTGGGTCCCTCAGCCCCAGGGTTCGACTCCCTCCTTGCTAGCCCCGTAGACACAGCCGAACCCCAAAGTTTCCCGGGGTGCCGGCTCTGCTCCCGCGCCCCGCCCGGCCCTCTAGCCAGCCGTACCGTAGGCGGTGAGGGAGGCCATCCTGGCTCGCGTCCGGCGCAGGCTGGCCAGCGCATCTGCAAGAGCGGCCGCCTGAGCGCCAGGTCCCTGGACGGGGGACCCCCGACCCGGCGAGTGCATGCGCTCGGCTCCCACGGCGCGGGGCCGGGCTCCGGAGCATGCCCAGTTAGCCCGCCGCGCTCCGGAGAGGTGCTGCGTGCGGGAGCCTAGGCTTAGGGGGTTCGGCGGCTGGGATGTGGGCAGCGGGCAAGCTCCGGGGGGCTCCGCGGGGACGCAACGGCGGCGGGGCAGAGAAGAGGGCGGCGGCCTGTGGGACCTGGCTGGGTGCGAGCCAAAAGCTGTTTCCCTGCCCTGATCCCGGGGGATGAGGGGGTCAGGGTGATGAGGGACCAGCCTGGGAGTCCCGGGAGGATCGGCCACCTCCCTAAGGCTCCCGCCCTTCCTTGGCGAGTTCCACTGGAAAGCGCACCCCGGACGACGCAGGGGGTGGGTCCGACGGTCTGTGACTCTCGGGCACCATGCCCAGCCCAGGGGACGGGCTTGGAAAAGGGTTGGCCTGGCCTCCGAAGTCAAAACCTAGGGGAGAGTGGCAACCTTGACTGGAGGACTTTTAGTGTAGGCGTTGACCGCCAACTCCCTAATTCTGACCACAGCAGTTCAGACCGGTTCCACACATTATCCTATTACCTTTAGTGAGACTTTGGAAGCTGCGTGCAGTTTTCTGTCCCACTCTTGACTACTCAGCCCCTACCTCCTGGTGGGGAACAGGGTTTGTTGAAAGACCGAATGGACCGCTCTTTGCAAACCCTCCCATCCTGTTTTGAGAACGCTGGATTTGGAAAACACCTGGCTAGGAAATGGAGCGTGGATGAAAGAGAGCTGAGAAGCCAGTGGCAGCGGTGGACAGTGGATCATATGGAAAGGAAAGGCGACACAATAGCCCCGGGGTAGGCTGCACTGGAGGCTTTGCAGTTCCCAACGGTACAGTCACAGTGATTACACCCTTGACCTTGTGGAGCCAGGTTGATGGTGATGGTGGTAATCTCGGCTTTAAAAGAACCCAGGACCAATCAAGGCTAGTCTTCCATGCTTGGGACTGTGCTACCTCACGTGGCAACACACAAGGAGGAGAAATTTGGCAGGGCAAGACCCGGAGGCTTTTTCATTGGCAGCGTGTAACCCCAGCTGTCAGCCTGACTGCCTAACCCAACCTTCCAAATTCCACTTCCCTTTAGGGCTAATGGCCCAAAGCAATGAGGCGCAGCAGGTACCCAGGGTGCCAGGTTCTAGGAAACATCATACTTCCTCCTTTTGAGAGAAGGGAGGCCAGGACCCGAGGAAGGACAGACCAGTGCCAGGTGAGGTTTTATTCAGCATCAGTCAGCTACCTACCTGCTGGGTGATCCTTTTCCAGACACCCTCTCTAAGCTTCATTTCACTATCTGAGAAGTTATTATTCCCCTGCCGAGCACCAGACTGTCGTGGGGATTGAGTGGGTGCTGGACAGTGTTATTCCCGGGATACCTCTCCATCCGGGTCTCTTTACTCTGCTCAGCTCTACTTAAGGCTGGACTTGAGCCCTTGGTCATCTATCTAGCCTTCAGTGGATCCTTGTGGGGCTCCTGACGGGTAGTGCCTTCCACGCCTCCCCTTTGGCCCCTGCTTTGACCTTCAAAAGCCTCTATTCCACCTCGCCCTACCCATCCCCACCCAGCGCTCCTCAGCATCCCTGGCTGAGTGTTCATTTTAGCTTGTTCTCTCTCCTTGTTGCCTTCCTTAAACCTGAAGTTGCCTCTGTTTCCCCTCGGTGCTCCCAAGGCCATATGGAGTTGGCGCTGACCTCTAATTCTGCGTGTTGCCTCTGTCCCAGCTCAGGTAGAATCATGAGGAAAGACAATCATGAGTTACAAGTTGCATTTTAATTCTTCTTGGCAGCTCTTTCCAATTAGCAAGAACTAAAAGGTAGTGTCTAATTGATTAATAATACCTCTCTCAAGGTTTCGTGAACTCAAGTCCAGGCAGAGTAAGTCCTTCAAATACTCAGACCCGTTGGCAGAATTCCGGTTGTGGACACTGCGCCTCTTTCTGAGGAACTCATGGCAAAACACGCCACATTCTTTGTCAGGTTGGTAATGAGTTTACCAGTTGTGCTCAGCTCCTGGGCTTTGATTGAGACCTTGAAGCAGCCTGCCTGGGCGCCTGCAGCAGGAAGAGGGCTCTGCAGGCACCTCTCCTCCGTGGGGAACAAGGCGAAGGAGGGGTTGCGTGGACCCCATGCAGAAATCACAGAGGATCCCTAGGGTAGCGAGTGGTTCTCTCTGTGGGTGTTCCCACGGGGCTTCACTGAGGCAGTGACATTTGAAAGATGAGTCTAGGATTTGTAAGCCGCCAATAACGTGTCTTCAAGATAAGCCTGTCCGTCAAACTCTATGTTTTATTCATTCGCCCTGTTTGCAGCGATAAAATATAAACTACTATAACCTTGGTGAAAGCTGTGTCCTGAAACTTTCCAGGAAAATGATGGTTCGGTTTTTCGAATGATGGATTGAAGGAAACTAGCCCCCGTCTTTATTATATCTTATAAATGACATATGTGTTTCTTTCTGAGGACAGACACTTGTCTCTCTCTCTCTCATCAGATCCAAGATGTTGCGATGGTTGTAAGTTAACACGTAATATTCAGAATAATCTGGATGGAGTTCAAGTTCATCATTTTATTTTATATTCACACTTATGAACAACATCATCATATATGTCCACTCTGTGTGAAGAATTAAAAAAACAAAAAACAAACCTGTGCCTTAAAAAGCCATTTTCCATGCCCTAGAAAGAAATTATTTTTTAAATATCATTTTTCTGATTCACAGTTAGCACTGTGAAATTGAGTCGTATGCAGCAAATATTTACTCTGACTTTTCTCCATTAAATGGTCCCCTGAAATGGGAAGGGACATGTGTGTGGTTCAGAACAGGACAGTAGGAGGCACGGCAAGCTTGACCAAACTCTCTAAGCAGTGAGCTATACACCAACAAGACTGGGGTCTTGTATCTCTTAATCTCACCCACAGTGCTTTGCGCAGAACTCTGGGCCCTGTAAAGCAGCAAGTGTTAATCGCTGACTCACAGAAGGCGGAGCCACAGAGAGCCGCAGGGAGACTTAGAAATGACCACAGGGTCGGGGTCAGCCCCAGAGCATAAAGTAAGTGGGCCACTTATTAGTTACCTCGGGTGGAACTCTACTCTTGGCTTCTGTTTTTCTGTAAAATGGAGTCGATAGTAAGGACTTCAGGGCAGACAAGTAGTGCATACCTGTAACCCCAGTGTCCTGAAGGCCAATGTAGCCAAAGTAGGATATATTGGGAGACAATCCCCCAATGCACCTGTAACCAAAAAGAAGCTCTCAGTACCTGCTAAGGCCATTGTCCTCTGGAAGAACCCGGACACAGCCAACCAATTAGTCTTTTCTGTCCATTCCTGCCACTACTATGGGCTGATATGCAAGATGTGATCTGAAGAATAGGCTACAGCTAGCACTGCACCAGGCACCACAAATCAAATGGTTGTTGATTTGTCGGGTTTAACCCTTTAACTGCTAGCGTGTGGGGAAGTTCAGGAGATCCAAGATGCTAGGCACTATTTGTAAGTAGATCTAAAAGTTATCCTCAAAATAATAATAAAAAAAATGTATTGACAAAAGAAAATAAAAATATAAAAATAGAGCTTTTTAACTGAATGTTTGCCTTTCTTTTGCACAACAGTTATGCTATTATGTCATTAGGACAGTTGTTCTCTGTGAAGATCTCAGATGTTCTCTGTGAAGATCTCAGAGCTCTGAATAAAAGCACTTAACTCTACTTATTATAGAATGAGGCTCTAGCTCTGCTTTTCATAGTGTGTTAGACAAGGAATAGCCTGTGGCTCCTTCTAGTTCTCACTGTCTGCTGCCCTCCCTGGAGTCATTTCTACTGTCAAAGTGTTGTGGGATGACCTTTCTCACCAAGCGTCAGTTGAGATTGGATTGGAACAGTATTATATTTGCCCCAAGACTCAAAGCATGTGCCTTCACTGTGTATGTATGTACAAATCTATCTTGGATGCTGGACCAAGTGATTATTAGAAATCAATAAATGCATATAGAGGTCTCCAATAATTTGAAGCTTTCTTTTTTACTTTTCTTTAGTATGTAAATTTTCCAGAAAGAATATAGTCTGAAAATATTATGGTTCTTTTTGTCCTTTATACTATCTTTTATTGTATTTGTGTGTGTGCGTATATGAATATAAAATAGTAACAATTAAAGAGAAAGAGGTCCTGAATTTGTGATGGAGTAATGCCATGCAGGGTACAGGAGATATTAGAGGGAAGAAAGAAAAGTAATTGGTGGACAGAAAAGGAGGAGGAAGTAATGAAATCATATTTTTTATTTAAAAAAAGAATACCACTAATCTTTAAAATAGAGTTTCTGGGAGCTAACAATTTAAAAATGTCATAGTAAACATATTGACGAAGATGGGAATTACATAAGTAATGAAAATATATGACACTTGTCAAACTTCACCCTTGACAAGTATATAGTCATTTTAAAGCAGTGTCTCAGATATAAATGAGGTGCCAAGTACATATTTCAATTGTGATCAGACAAAAATTACAAGGTGTCCTACATTTAAGAAAAAGCTCAGAGAGGTACTTGCTCAAATTCCACAGTTTTACCTAAGCTCTGAAGATGGATAATTTTTGCAGAATCAGGGTCCAAAAGTTCACATTGCAGGCATCTTCTGAAGAAGCTCCTGAGGCATGGCCTATTTTATATTGCACACCTCAGGAGTACAGGATCTATTTATATTCTGCTTAAGCTCCTGATGTAGTTTGAGTGGTTTTTTTTTAAAATACTTTGTGAATTTAGAGACAACAAGTTTCAGTAAATTTCAACTGCCCCTCAAACAGATTCCAGCTCTTTCTCCTAAATATGATTCCTTGCTTCAGAGAAATGAGACAATTTCATAAGAATCTATTCATCCCCATCCTATACATGCAGGAACATCATATTGCTGTGACATTGTTACACACACACACACACACACACACACACACACACACACACACACACATTTCTCCATCATTCAAATAAAAAGTCTAAGTTTTAATCCAGAGAATACTTTGTGTATTTGAATAGACAGAGCACCAGAACTCCCACTGAGATTTGCTGTGGTGTACTTGGTCTCCAGTATGGTTAACTAATGCCCACAATACCCTTTACTCCTCTCTCTTTCTTCCGGTGATGGAAAAGAAAATGAGCCCAAAACATAAATTCCAGTTATGTCCCTAGGTTTACCTCCTACAGAAAATAGGACCAATTCCTTCCACAATATATTTTATTTATTATTTTAGTGCTAGAAATCTAGCTATATTCTGCATGCAAAGGCGCTCAAGCTAAATTCTTAATTTCCCAGCTTCCATTGCAGCTAGATAGGGACCACCTGGCATAGTCCAGAGATTTAAATATTGGATCTGCTTACAATTATGGCTGCCTATGTACTGTTTTCTCTACTCCTTTTCTCTTCTTAATGCCAATTTGGGAATGATAATTAGAACCTTTAGAGTCTCTTGGGGCCAGTATAACGAAGACCCAAAGAAACTCAGGAATATAAATGTGGGCATCATCAAGCTGATAAACCAAGACCAGCAAACATCTCCTTCCTGGATTTGTTTCATTTTATATGAGGAAAACAAACTGTTTGTACAAGCCGCTGAAGTTATGTATTTTGTTACCTTCGACTAACAGCTGTCCTAATGCTTCCCCACCTCATTCTGTCTTTCATATAGTCAGGTAGAGAGGAAAACATGTCTCGGATCCCTAATGGAAATCAAGAACTGGATTCCTAACACATTAATTAGAACAGCTGTGCCCACACCTGTCTACTAATGAGCTGCCCCACAAGAATTTTCACCATCAACTATAAAATCAGCACTTTGAGAAGTAATTATTTATGTTATTCTGAAGGTGCCTGGTCCCTAGAATTCAAATGCCCAAACATAACCAAAATAACCATCTTTTTGAGATGAGTTCTTGAGCGATAGATTTCCCTGATTCTTCATATTGCTGCTATAACACTAGCCTGAGCATTAAGGACAAATTGGCTCTGAAGGGATATTACGCTTGGATAAAAATGCCTTGGGGCAGATTATTCCAGATGATTAAGGAAAAGTACAGTTGGTTGTGAAGGTCTAAGCTCAGAAGAGCGGCACTATATTGGGCACAAGGTGCAATTTCTTCAGAAGGATGAGCTATATAATTTTAGGGTAATACTGTCTCCCTTTCTGATGAAGGTGGAGTCAGGAATTGTGAGATATACTATAAATCTTTGTGCTAGAAGTGAAAATTAAGATACAAACTGAAACTAAAGCCAGGTGCAGTGGCATGATCTCAGCACTTATTAGCTGAGATAGGAGAACAGTGATGTTCAAGGAACAGCCAGGGCTAAGGAGATCCTATTAGAAAAGGAAGTGAGAGGGTAGAACGAAGGATGCCAGTAATGCCGATAGACTCACTGCGTGCTTGCTCTGCACTAGGAAACATATTTTACATTCATTTTTCTCACTTCACTTCTACAACGGTTATTATTAGCAGCTCCAGCTCCTAGTTGCAGGGACAGAGGCCCTGAAGGACAACACAACCTGCCTGCATCTACTCAGCAAGAAGCAGAGTGAAGCCTGCCTGATGCCAGAGGGTCTGTGATCTCACCATCTCAGCCTCGCCCACTGTCTCCCACTATTTTCAGGCATGATGATCTCCTTTGCAACCATCCTTTAAAAAATTCACTGGTTGAAAACATACTAATAACATGTATAGTGTGTTCAGCCACGATCTCAAACGATTCTGCATAGTATTTATCGTCCGTATCCATTTGGGAAGTTGCAGTCCATGTGCCGATGAGATTCAGGATCCAAAGACATTACTCCTTGGACAGGGACACCCTTTGAAATTTTTTCTTGCTCTCCCTCTGGTGGAAGTTGTATCAATTCTAGTCCCCTAATCAGCAGGTGCCATGATGGGATTAGATATGCAGATATGCAGACAAGTGGGATAGGGATAGAAATGAGCTGGAAGAGACTGGGATAGGAATGAGCTGGGACAGACTTCAGGCCATCATACTGATTCAAAACCTGGAGTAAGGGGGAAAAGGACCAGGTAGAAAGAACCTCAGTTGGGAGCATAGTTTTGAGAAAGTCCTGAACAGTTGATGAGGAGTCCCTCAACCGAATCTGCCCATTGGAGGAATTCCCATCAAATCAGCTGGTGAACAGGCTATGATCAGCCAGTCATTGGCACCGAGTTGTCCATCAGCCATCCATTTGTACAGAAGATGATGGTTTGAGGGTGATAGAGTGGCACATCTCTAAGGTAGTCCCAAATTAGGAATCCCGGATGTGATCCAATAGCTTCATTTGCAGAGAAGGAAACTATTAAGTCTCTGTATTAAGATGCACACACTCAAGGTTTTGACTGAGTTAAATTCACCTTCAAATTGAGGCATTTGGGGAACACATGATTTAATCTCTCACAGACTTCCCCTCCTACTACGGTTGGAGGTGCAATCGCACCTATCTCATAAAACTTCTGTTGAGCTTCAAAAGAAAAAAATTGTAAAAACGTTCAGCCCAGTACCTGGAACATATTAATCTCTCAAAAAATGGCAGTAATTATTAATCAAAATCTAACATTTTTCTATTAGTGACAGATTAATTAAAAGTCACTTTCTCAAGTTGACCTCTATGCTCATTCCAAAGTTCTCCAACTCCCAGGGAACTATTCCTAAATGACACCTGCATGCTTGCAAAATTTCTCTACTGCTTAACAATATTGTCACTCTTACAGATATTTCTGATCAGAATGGCCTCTCTTGTTCAGGAGAGACCACTGTATGGCAAAGAAGTGATAAAAAGACTTCCAGAAATACTTATTTAACAAATATGTAGAATGAAATCATTTAGTACTCCAATATTAATTCAATTAAGTCTTATGCCTGATAAAAATAAGACTCCAATATTTAAAAATCCAATTTAGAGTCTTAAAATATTTACTAAAGTGGAAGGGAACAAATCAATGTTGCACCACAAAGGTCAGGAGGGAGCCTGCATGTTCTTGAAGTGTCTCCAATACTCCGGGAGCTCATCTTTGGCCTTCCAGAGAGCATCCCTGAAAGGCGAAAGGAAGAGAGCAAAGTGGAAGCTAAAGCCAGGAAGGTTCTGCAATGCTGTGTCATGGTGAGAAATGGGACTTTAATCAAAGACCATGAGCTCTTGTGTCATGTTTTTTTGTTTTCTCATTGTTGGCTTAAAGATTTCTCTCTTCTTTTTAAATTTAAAAACAGCTAGATATGATAAGTCACACCTGGAATCCCAGCCAACACCATGGAGGGGGTGTGCACCTGAGACAAGAGGTTGAAGGTCTGCCTGGGTTGCATAGTAGCGTCCAAACCAGTCTGGGCTACATAGTGAGACACTGCCTTTTTTTATAAAATCCGAGAAAAGAGTATAAAACATAAAGAACATTCAGGCATAACAATGTGAATGTAGTTCACATTGCCCCTAAAAAATGGTTAAGATGATAGAAAAGGTCAAAAATAATGAAGGACTTATTTGTGTGTAAGGGGTTTGAGGAGAGTGAGTACGAGAACTCTGGAGTTCCTGTTCAGTTTTTCTGTACACTGCTCTAAAAAGTAAAATCCACTAATTAAAATATTTTAAATCATACTTAGTGAAAGAAGCCAGACACAAAAGATTTCAGGCAAGATTCTGTGTATCAATGTATAAATCTCCCCAAAGACAAATATATAAAGACAGAAAGGTATCCATGGACTGTAGGAAGGAGGGTGTGAGGAATAACTATTGACAATGAAGGATGTCCCTGGAGATGATGAAAACGCTCTGGTGATGTTTGGACCACAGCTGACCAGCATTAGAATCACTGAAATGGACATCCTTGCATTTTGTGTTCTATAAGCTGCATCTCAAACAAAGTAAAACCCAATAATGAAAAACGAGAATCGTGCACTCAATAAAGAGTGCTAGCCGGGCGGTGGTGGCGCACGCCTTTAATCCCAGCACTTGGGAGGCAGAGGCAGGCGGATCTTTGTGAGTTCGAGGCCAGCCTGGTCTACAAAGCGAGTCCAGGACAGCCAGAGATATTCAGAGAAACCCTGTCTCGAAAAACCAAAAAAAAAAAAAAAGAGTGCATCTTTTTAGACTTAACTGAGACACTGGAATGTAGGATTGTGGTGTACAGGAGGAAGTGAACCAGAAAAAGCATTGTGCTCTCCTGTAAACCTGTCCAAACCCCACTAATGTTTCCAGCTGCTTACGCAGATCTCAACCTTTTCACCCTACTGAGAGAAATTTGTGGTCTTCTGTTGTAAACAGCTTCTTCTGCATGTTTGCGTTTCTCCTAGTTTTAGATGTATGTACCAATAACATTTATCTATGGCCTCCTGGTTCCTCTTCACTATCCTTCATGACCACACTCTCTTTACTGCACTACACTCATTGCTTCTCCTCCATCTGTTTAAACAAATAGATAGATGTTAGATAGATAGATAGATGGATAGATAGATGTATGAATGGATAGATGATTGATAGATAAATAGATGGTATGTAGAGATAGATAGATAGATAGATAGATAGATAGATAGATAGATAGATAGATACTCCTCCAGTAGGCTCCTTTTAGTCATTTATCAGTCTATGCATTATCTCCCTCAGGACTCTACCACTTTGGAAGTAAAGAGATTATTTCATAAAAATTCGAAACAAGAGCAGGTTCCCTCAAGGGAACAAGTGCAATTATCTCCTAGCTTTTAGGACTGGGAACAAATTCACTTTGTAATATTTCTGGATTATACTTCATAAAATGGAGTGACATGACTATCTATCAGAGTCATGCATGCCCCGACAGCCCACAGATACACTGTTGTCACACTCTAATGGCACATATATATGGAGCATGGTTATTTCACTGCCTATGTGGTAATGCAGATGCAGACAAATGAAAAAAATACCTCGTTTTCGCCCATGAACTTTACCTTATTTATATTTTTTGACAAATACTTACACAAATCAGAAGTTTTCTAACCCAAAATATCTCCCCTACAATTTCACTAATTGGAGGGAAGGAAATATGTTATTTGATGACTAAATTATCATTTTTAAGTAAAAATGATCATTTGTATGTAGATATACATTAGTGACTTAAATATGGTATCAATTAATTTAGTAATATCTGTTCTTGAAAGAAACTAGCCCAATGTATAAAGACTATAGACAGAGAAAACTGCAAACAAACACAGTCCAGCCGTGCTTGGGAGCTTTGTCCTCTGAGGAAGGAGAGAGCTGATCTTCAGTTTGTCCCCCACTGGGTCTATGAGAAAGCTCCACCCTTGTAACTTCAACACAGCTCTGTCTGCTCATGGACTAGCCCTTCCCCCAGGTGCTCAATCAAGTGCTACCTTGTCTGAGAAAAATGTTCCCTTATGCTCTGCTCTGATGTCTTTAATCTTCCCCCACCCATAGCACCCTGTGCACAGCTGGACTGTGCTGGTTTTCAGTTTTCTCTGTCTATATTCATTGTACACTGGGCTGTGTTTTCAAACTTCATGTCGTTAATACGACTGAAGCTCTTACCTTTCTCACTTGACCTGCACTGGATCTCTTCAAGCATTGTTTCAATCTGAAACCTCAGATCAAAGCAGAATGTCTGACACACAGCAGAATCTGGCGAGTGGGTGTTGTATAAATGCTAAGAATGAGTGACCAGAGTACCCGTTCTGGCTAGGATGCTTGAAAAGAACCTGGAAAATAAACATAGCTCTTTCAGATGTTACAAACAGGGGACAATAAGTGCTGTATCTGCGAGTAGGAAAGCAAAACACATGACCTTATTTTCACCTCAGCTTTTTCCCAGAGGATCCACACTGTAGTGCTGAGTGATATCAAACTATTCCTACTGTGATGGCTAATGTATGCCCATTCTAACAAACCTTAGGATGAGCCTTGAAAAGACCAAACTGCTTATGATTATATATCTCAAAAAATCTAAGTTTTTGACCTTGTTTGGTTTTGTTTTTTGTTGCTGTTTTTCCAGACAGAGTTTCTCTGTGTTTCCCTTGCCATCCTGGAACTCTCTCTGTAGACCAGGCTGGCCTCAAACTCAGAGATTCACCTGCCTCTGCCTCCTGAGTGCTGGGATTAAAGATGTGCACATCATTGTGTTTCTTCATTTAAACATAATGTCAAAACCAGGCACTGGTGGCACATGCCTTTAATGCCAACATTCGAGAGGCATTTAGAAAAAAATAGAGAAAGAAAGATATGTTAATTATTAAAAATTATATATTTTCAGAATAAAGGGATCAAACACCAAAGAAAACAAGAGAAGCCCAGATGGTCCAGCCTCACAGACTGTTCCAGACAGGACTTCAATAAAGCCCTGAACTTTCACATCCAAAATTCAACTTCAGAGTACAAACTGCTCAGGACATTCAAATTGATGAACAACAAATGTTACTACTAACTTGCTTAACCATTTTTTCCATTTTATTTGGGCCCGCAAACAGGTTTCTATGACCCAATTCAGCAGGAAGCAATTTTAAGAGAGCGACACCACATTCCCAAAAGGTGGGGTGGATGATTTTTTGGTCATTTTGGTCATGTTATAAATGTTGTTTAGGAGATTGGTTACAAATTGTAAATGGTCTTGTTAAACAAATTATAGGAGATTGGATTCAAGGACTTTTTTATTTATTTTTCTTTTCTCTATCCTTCTTTCTCTTATATAGGGGAAAAGGACTTAAAAAGAAAAAGAGCAAGAATATATATATATATATATAATATAGAAATGATAAGATATAAGGGTAGATTGTTGAATCTGCTCTGAAACTTAAAATATTGTTATTCTCAAATAAGGTTATCTTTTGATACATTGTTATAGAATTTTGTATATTGATAAAAAATAAGATTAATTTTAATTCATTAATATAGAATTTTATATTTTGACACATAATATGTATATTTCAACTCTTATATAAGGTATTGTGCCTATACAACTCATTTAAATGTACAGGTTTACTTCCAATCCTTTTATGGGTTGTATTGCAATGTATTTAGGAGTAATACAAGTTGATTGCTGGCCAGTAAAGCTCCTGGTCATGTCAAATACTAGTCTTAATTTACCACAAAATAGATTTAATAGGTCAACCAGATAATAAATGGTTAAAAATATACAGTTTGTTTGTTCAAAGATAGATAGATAGATAGATAGATTTATAAATCAATAGATGTCTTCAAAACACTCAGAGATGTACAGAAAATGACATTTAAAGATATTATTATTTTAAGAATTGTTTGACTTTAAGACAGTCAGCTCCTGACAGCTCCCATTTGACTTGGAAGAAGACAAAGAGCATCAAAAAGAAATCTCCCATCAGGAGATAATTCCTACTGAGCAAAATGCCCCTGCTCTCTCAACAGACTATACACAGTCCACAGATGGTCCAAAGCTTAAATGCAGGTAAGTTGATGTAGTGATTCTGCAGAAATGGAATGGGAAAATCCTTATTTCCTGCCACATAATTATGTCTGTGAGATATGCTTGGCCAGAAGGCTGAAGATGATGCTCCAACAGTGTCAAGAGATATTTGGGACTGTCTAGGCAGCAAACTGTCATTTTTTTCCATTCTGGAAGCTGCTCTCTCATGCTTCCTACTCACTTAAATAATAACTTTATCCCTTCTATGTCTTTGATGGGATTGAAGGTATAATAGTTATAAAATTTCAATTGAACTTAAGCCGTTTAGGATTTAAGAGGATATTTTCAAGTCTAAATAAAATATTTAGATTTACAAATATAGGATATGATAGAAAATATTTAAGCTCAGAACTTTAGATATACCAAGATAGAAGGATGATTTTCTTCTTCTTCAAGATTTCCTAATACAAATAGACTAAACACTATATATATGGTTTTCTTGATTGTTTCATATTCTTCCTGTTTTTACTATATGACTTTAAAAAAATTAACCTTTTTATTAGATAAAATGAGGGAATTGATGGGGTGATGTTAAGCATTCTAAATGTTAATTAATTGGTCTTGCTTGCTGTCTGTTACTTACATTGTCTCTTATTGGTTAAATAAATGCTGAGGCCTGGAGATTGGGCAAAGACAGAGATAGGTGGGACTAAGGTATGTGGGCTTCTGAGAAAGAGAGCATCTTGGGAGGAAGAAGCTTCGAGGGGAAGCCAGAAACAGGCAAGGAGGACACACACCATTGGGTAAATTAAAGAAAATCATTCCCCGTGGCCTGGAACATCAGCACAGTGTGGAGAATTGCAGTTCAAAGGGACGTATATATATATATATATATGTATATATATATATGGTCATATTTGGGTAATAGAATTATGAGCTAGCCTAGATGGGCTAGGATTATACAATTCAGGCCTAGGCTTGTTAAAATCTATCTGGTGTTTGTGTGTATTTATTTATAATGGTGGGTTAAGGATTAACAGCCACTGACCAATTAATGATAATCTAAATACTGGTTAAATAACTTAATTAGCCTTTTTTTTTTTTTACAAACAAATCCATAATGTCAAATATCCAGTCAAAAATAACTTGGGGCTATGAGATTGCTCAGCACATAAAGGTACTTGCTTTTAAGCCTGACGATCCAAGTTCAATCCCTGAAACCATGGTGGAGGAAGAGAACTGAGTCCTGAAAGTTGTCCTCAGACTTCCATGTGCACACCATGGATGTGAGCACCTAAACACATAAAAAATATTTTTTAAAAATATGATATTTTTTAAATTATCTAGCTTGAGACCAGGCTCAGTGGCAAATGTCTATAAACCCATGCACTTGTGAGGCTTCTACAGGAGAGTGATTAAGTTTGAGGAAGTCTGGGCTATACAATGAGACCCTGTCTCAAACAAACAAAAAGACACAATATATGCTTCCTAGAAAAACCCTACTTTTAATATAAATATATATATATGGAATAAATACATAAGAATTGAAAATGATAATAACAAGGTAAATATTAGATATATGTGTACATATAATGTATTAATGTATATGTAATATAAAGAAAGCTGGCATAGATCTATGAACATTTATCAAAGTAGACCTCAGGAGAGATATCATAACTAGAGATGAGAAAAATGTTAAGAAGTTACTGAATCAGGAAAACATAATAATTCTCAGTATGTACACACCCAAAAAAGACCAAGATATTTGAAGCGAAAAGAGGCTAGGTCAAAATTATAAAAATTCTAAAATATCTACTGACAGCAAAGATTTATTAAATATACTAGAATAAAGAATTATAAAAAAGATAAAAATAGGAAAAACCATACTTTGTTAAAGTGAAAATCACTTTGGAAAGTTAACCAAAAGAAAATCCCAGGCCAAAAAGGAGAAAATATCCACAATTTATATATGTGTATGGTAAACTACTTGAATCAAGAATATTTATAAGGAACTCTCCCAATAAAACAACTCTGTTTTTAAATGAACACAAATATGAGCAGTTGTTTTTTTTTAACAAAAGGATGTATATAAGTGATCAATTAGCACTTGGAACTTGTCAAAATACATTAGATATCATGGAAACACAAATTAAGAAACCATTAGAAAAAATAAGTGCTAATGAGGATGCAGATGTTATGGTTCGAATGTGGAAGGACTCCCACAAGCTCCTGTTATAGAATGCTTGTTCCCTAGCTGATGGCAATCTTTCAGAGAGTTCTGAAAAAAATATGAATTAAAAGCTCCTATTTTCCTTGCCAATGAAAATTTCATAGAAGGCAAAAATGGCAGCAGGCCTCTTCATAGACATACTGGCAAATTTATTCTGCATTCCCTCAGTGCTCAGCTTATAAGAAAACACAAAGCAACAAGACCACACTAAGTACAGCATTCCTAAGTCTGTCATCAGATCTATATACTAACACACGTGGAAGGAGGGGTGTGCCCCTCAATAAATGTATTCCTATGCAGTAGCTTGAAGATGCACCTGCGGCAGGGGCTCTCGGGATGTCAGTCTCAACCCAGCACGGCACATCAGGATTACAGTTTTATCTGACAGACTGAGATGGCGTGGTGTATTCCTGGTTATCAAAAATACTCATGTAGCGTGGGGGTTTTAGTTGGTGAATTGTGGAGGAAAGCATGGTACATACCGTATAATCTCAGTTACCTAAATGTATGTACACTGCCGGGATCTAGGAGGACACATTGGGTTCAGCTGCTTGTGACTGGGTGACTTAGCTTTGGATTCTTGTGTTTTGTTTCCTGTAATGCACATATTGAATAAATGAAAGATTCTTTTAAAAGCTTTAAAAAAAAAAAGCTATCTGGATGAAGTAGGTTACTCGGGCACATCCTTAGGGGCTGTGACTTATGCAGTCTCTATCCTCTCACGCTGCTGTGAAGAGGCTCCTCTACCACCCTCACCACCATAAAGATCTGCTCAACCACACACACACAGCCAAGCAACCAAGAACTGTGAACCAAAATAAATCTGTATTTTATGTTGTTCATGTCAGGCACTTGGATACAGCAGTGAGAATGGCTAGCGAACACTCTGGACACCCATTCTGTAGCCATTCATACCTAAATGTACATAGCTACTTTGTTCATAATGGACCCAAGCTGTGAACAAGTCCAACGCCCATCAGTGGATGAGTACATTAACAAATACGTCTACACAATAGTTAAAGGAAAGGGTACCAGCTAGTGACTCGAGCAAAGGATCACAAACCATTATGCAGAGCAAACGAAGATAACAACGTATGAAACGGTGCATGATTCTAGTTAGTGAACCTGGAAGGGAAGTTTGAGCTCACCTGGGTGACTGAACACAGATCAGATCTGCAGTTGCCTGACCCCTGGGATGGGAAGAAGCAAAGAAGGAAATTTAGTAGACTAAGGAAAACATCCTGCACCTCAAAAAGGGTGGCAGAATGGGTTTAGACAATTGTTAAAGCTTTTCAAATGCTTGCATTTGCTACTTACAAATTATATCTTAACCAAGATGATTTATAAATACACAGGCTCCTTCCTTACTCTTCCTCATCTATGATCTGTGTTCTGTATCTTACTTTTAATATGATTCTGTTGTAATGCGGAGGTCTACCATAGCTCATCATCTATAATCAACACTCAGCTTTGCATGGTAACCATGAGCCATCATTTCTGACTCTGCTTTAGTTGGCGCATATCCAGTGGGTGTGGGTAAGGAGCTATTTTGCATCCACCACATGGATCCAGAACCATCCATCCCCTTAAATTCCAATCCAGGACACTTCTTTTTTTTTTTTTTAAATGTGGTTTTCCAGGCAGTTCCTAGCTTAAAGGGCTCAGTAACTTCCTTCTGTCTTCCTGCCCAGGAGTGAGTGGTTTATGGATAACTGGTACCGCACTCTCTTACTTGTACAACATCAGTTCTCAACCTGTGGGTCATGACCCCCTTGGGAGACACAAAGACTCTTTACATGGGTCACCTGAGACCATCAGAAAACACAGATATTTACATTACAGCTCATAATGGTAGCAAAATTAGTTATGAAGTAGTAACGAAATAATTTTATGGTTGGGAGTCACCACAACATGAAGAAGTGTATTAAAGGGTCACTGCATTAGGAAGGTTGAGAACCACTAGGCTAGAAGATAATTTTCAGATCTATAGGAAAGCTGGTGGAGGGAGTTTAACTCCATCGGAGAACAGTGATCTTTATTTTTAAAACTCATGCTCTGGGTCAGCCATGCATAGGACTAAGAACTCTGCACTGGCTGAGCGGTGATTCCAATAATTAAACTCCCCACCTCATATTTAGGGGTTTTATTTTCTCAGTGGAAGAAGACTCTTGGAGAGGAATCTCATGAAAACTGTTGGAGTCTGCAACTGTTGTGAAACTTGGGGAGAACTCAAGTTACCTTCTGCATAAGAATTAAAAAATAAAACCAAAGCCGGGCGGTGGTGGCGCACGCCTTTAATCCCAGCACTTGGGAGGCAGAGGCAGGCGGATCTTTGTGAGTTCGAGGCCAGCCTGGTCTACAAAGTGAGTCCAGGACAGCCAAGGATACACAGAGAAACCCTGTCTCGAAAAACCAAAAAAAAAAAATAAAACCAGATTGAAAAAAAAAAAAAACAGCCTACAAAACCCGAGGAAAGAAACCCATCTGACTGTAGTGTGTGTATATTCGTTTTAGGCAAATGGTGAGCAGAAAGCAATCTGAATTTGCTGTGACAACTTCAAATTCCCTTTCATTACAGACACTTTCAAAGATGTTACAGACCCACCCTCAGCCAGCATTGCTAATCTTCTACTAAGAGCATTCTGCTCAAGGTCTCTAACAGCATCAGACAAGACACTCTGGGCGTATAATTGCAGCTACATCTTTATTTTCCAGTTTAATGAGACAATCTTTCAGGCTGTTCCATGTCAACAATGCTGTTCTTATCCTTTCTGAGCTTTTCAAAAGCTTTTAGGATCAAGGGACTTTTCTTTACTTGAAAGTTACAAACAGACCTTGACAGCTTTTAGAAGAGGCATTGAAGATCCACTTGACTGGAAAAATGTAGGAGTAGTCGGCTCACATGCAAAAATATGCAATGATTTCTAAATATATAGCTAATGGTCAATTCTACTTTTCAGAGTTAAAAATAAATGAATGAATAAAAATTACAACAAGCGAGCCGGGCGGTGGTGGCGCACGCCTTTAATCCCAGCACTTGGGAGGCAGAGGCAGGTGGATCTCTGTGAGTTCGAGGCCAGCTTGGTCTACAAAGCGAGTCCAGAACAGCCAGAGATACACAGAGAAACCCTGCTTCGAAAAACCAAAAAAAAAAAATTACAACAAGCGGTTGGAGGTAAAGTTTATCAGTGAAGAGCGTGATCTGCTCTTTCAGAGGACTCAGGTTCCATTCCCAGAAGCCACACTACTCCAGTCCCAGGGGATCTGACTCCCTCTTCTGGCCTCTGTAGGCACTAGTCACACACATGGTACACAGACATAATGCAGGCAAAACATCCATATGCATAAAATAAACATTTTAAATTAATGAGTAAAAAATTACAATGAAATACTGTTACTTACCTCTGACCCGCCCCCCAGTCAGAAGTTTGGCTGTTTACTGAACGGTAAGGCTCTGTGTGTGTGTGTGTGTGTGTGTGTGTGTGTGTGTGTGTGTGTGTGTAGAGCAGGGGAGAGTACTTTCATAGGTTGCCACCAGGAAAGTAAAGATAAATCCAGGTCTGGGGCAGGGGTATTACACAGGTGAGACTGAGACATCTTTGCCAGACTGTAAAGAAGTGTCCAGAGGTTAAGGGGACAGAAAGCAGTTGGCAATCAAGGGTGCCTCTCAAAAGAGAAAGGAAAAGGGAAGGCCTTCCATACTCGGAGAGGTGGGGGCAGGAAGAGAGAGGAGATTCCTTTTTCACCTTTATTATATTGATTAAAATCATCATTGAGAGACTAAAATCACTGGATGCAAGGCTGTTAGTCAAAAGATATTCACAAAGCCTCACAGTGTCACCTCTGGGGTTAATTAATACACATGGTCTAGAACAGAGAGGTTCTCAACCTGTGAGTCCCAGTCCTTTTGGGGGTCAAATGACCTTCTGCAGGGATTGTCTGAGACCACCAGAAAACAACAACTTTTACATCACAATTCCTAACAGTGGTAAAATTGCAGTTATGAAGTAGCAATGGAATAATTTTATCGTTGGGGAGGGTCACCACAATATGAGGACTGTGTTGAAGGTCACAGCATTAGGAATGTTGAGAACCACTGGGCTAGAACATCAGCTCCCTAGCTTTGACTGCATGTAAGCCCCTTAGGGGCTTCCTCCAAAACACACATTCTGAATGCCCAGGTTTGGGGTAAAACCTGGCATCACCTCCACCTTCCTTTCTGACAAGATCCCAAGTCATATCCTGGGTGTTCACCCAGAGATACCTTGCAAATCTCCAGGGATTAAAGATTTCTTGTTGAAGATGAAACTTTTAGTATCAGGTATATTTATTAATAACTATGAGCAAGTATAACAAACATAAACACTTATTACCTAACAATTAGCCTCTAAGACTAACTATAAACCCCTATTGCCTAACAACTAACCCTATTGATAACTATAAATGCCTATCATCTAACAACTAATCCTATCCCTTTAGGAGGATACAGGCTCTGGGGCTGGTCCTCAGTCATCAGGAACACCTCAGGAGTAGACCCTTTATGGTAAATTGGCTATTGCTTTGCTATAGCGGCTTCACTTTAAATGAGGCTCGAGGCTTTCTTCTCTCTGTAACACCTCAGCTGCCTGCCTATAAGCCAACTTATTCAATTTGTATTAGCCACTCAGCTGTGCTGCCTCAGCCTGTGGGGCTGGCCGCAGTTTTATTCAGGCTGCCTTTTGAACTGGTCTAACCCCTCTAGGCAAAAGCTGTGCCACAGGGTTTAGTCCTTGACCTTTGGCTGCCTTGCTGAGGTCTTCTCTGGTTCACCAGCTTCTTTCCGCCTCAGGGAGAGCTGACCATATTTTTTCAGCTCTGTTTGAGATCAGCTTTTCAGTCCATCTGCGTTAGCTCCACCAGATGATACAAGCCATCTTGCATCTCGCTGTTGTTGTCTCTAGCGTGGGAACTCTCAGGCTCCACCCACTTTCTCCTTAAATAGGGTCTCTACTTATTTCACCTATTAGGCTTCATCCTAATCTGGGCTCCACCCACTTCATAAGGCTATTAGCCGTTGAAAACAATGCCAAGCCATAAACCTTGTTTTAGTCCATATGCTACCATGCCAAATGCCCACAGGTGCCAGGCTGATCTTCATGCCCCCTTTTAAGAGACTGTATCAGAAGCCCCTAGATATTCACTAAATCTAATTTATTTTCATCTAACTCCTGTTACATCTTTCCCTATCACTGTTTTCTGTCTCATTCTTAAACTCATTATACTCTTTCTCTGATGAAAATTACTCTCTCTTATCTACATACTGAATTTTTTTATTCAGCCATTTTACTTAATTTTGATAATTTAAATTCATCTCATCAACACTTCACTGTTTTTACACAAGATGCACTAGACCTAGATCAGAAATAGTAATTTTTACTCTCTATACTTACATATTTATTTATACAGCAAAAGGTTTCTCAGAAAAGACCAAAGGTTTTGTTTTGTTCTGTTCTGTTCTATTCTGTTAAGGTAACAGAAAGATTACACTGGATGACCAGAAATAAAAAATGGCATAGTCACACAAGGAACATGCTATTAAGTCCAGTCCTTTAAATTTCTGAACAGCAATGACAATTTTCAGAGTCCCTTCAGAAGCTAATAAGCTTGCTGCCCAGAAAACTGAACACAGTGATACTGTCCACTTGAGCCAGGATCTGTGGTCTCTCCAAAGCTGGCTCACAGAGTAATGTAATGACACACAAGTGCTGTGTCTCTATGAAGAGGAACAATTGGGGGTTGGAGAGAAGACCCTTAGCCTGCCATGTGTCCAGGTAAAACACCTACGGTTCTAAAGTTGGAGGAGAAAGCCAGAATATGCATGAAGAATGTTTGTCTTGCTGTTTCAAACTGGGGAGCAATGAAACAAATTCACAGTAAGCACTCTGGATCGAAGACTAATACAGCATCTTATCTTGGTGGAGATTCTTTTAGGTGGCAGGAAGAGGTGAAGAACAGAGACAACCCAAGGTGTCCTACTCAGGCATTACACACAGTGGGAGTTGGCCTCCATTTGGGGGAATTCTGGGCTAGGGCTGATTGCCTTATATTGATCAGGGAACCTTGAATCTCATCTCATAGGTCTTTGGGTTGAGATTCTGGATTCAACAAAACAGAGGAGAGTCTTTGGCTCAAAAACCTGTGTAGCTAACACAATAATTTAATGGGAGTAGATAAGCATGCTGTGTTATTTATAGCTTCAGCACAAACTCACCTTCCAAACACTACAAAAAAGAAACAATGGGTTAAGAAGAGTTGTTAGCCATTCCTCCTGAAAATGTGGTAACTAAGAGACTGCTCTCACGGTTTGTCCACCGTGTGCCCCATTGCCCTTGTCACCACAGAATTGAAGAGCCTCTCTCTTCCTCCCCAGGGGATGCTCAAATTACCCCTTTCATTGAACTCCAAGTCTGTAATCCATTGATGCCTACAGGAAAGACCATGTCCTTTGATATGCCCTGCAAGATGCTGATGGTGGATTTGTGACAACAGAGCAAGTCCTTGCCAAACCAAGCACTCTGGTTCTCTCTACAGAAAGACATTCCCTGGGCTCCAGCAATGGCATTTCTGGCACTTGATGTGCAGGAAGCATATTTGAAACCGTTGTTGGACCGCTGCTTGTGGTCTCTCTGAAAACTGATCCATTAAAGAGAAATAGGGAAGTGAGGACATTTCCTGTGCTTGTTGGTCCATTAACATCCCTCAGAGGCAGTGGGTAAAACCAATGCTCTTTAATCACTTTACACTCCAGATCACGTGGAGGCAAGAGATATTCTGCTTGTTCTGAAATGGTGTCATCACAGTTGTTGCCAAAGCCATAAAACCTGAGTGTTAGGAAAGACAGCTGGAAATACCATGCTACTTCCAGGGATTAGGCTCAGCTAAGAATATCCCATGGTTATTGTGGAGCTGGTTTATCAGAGTCGCTGGCTCATGAGAGTGAACTGTTAACTGTTCAGAAGTTTTGCAAACAAATTACTGAACTGACTTGAGATTAGCCTTTATTATATTATATTATATTACATTACATTACATTATATTATAGAATATTATATTATATCATAGTATAGTATATAATAGTACAGTATAATATATTGTATTAGACATAAATATATACTTACAACAAGGAAATTGACAACTGCTGAAATCAGAGACCTTCCCCCAAACCCCAGCTGGTTAACTATCTACCAGCACACTGATTTTTTTCATTTCTTTTGTTTCTATCTGGAGAACTTTCATCAGAATATCATTCCTAGCTTTTCCATAGTCCTCAAAAGTCATGACTTATGTGCCTACTGAATTTAGAAGCTCTGTTGGCTGGTTTTATGTCAACTGGTGATATAAGCTAGAATCATTTTTGAAGAGAGAGTCTCGATTGAGAAAATGCCCTCACCAAATTAGCCTGTGGGCAAGCCTGTGGTGTATTTTGTTGATTGATTATTGATGTGGGAGAGCCCAGCACTGTCAGCAGCGCCAACCCTGGGCTAGTGGTCCTGGGTGCTATAAGAAGGCAGGCTGAGCAAGCCATGAAGAGCAAGCCCAAGCGTTCCTCTACAGCCGCTGAATGAGCTCCTGCCTCCAGGTTCCTGCCCTGGTCAAGTTCCTGCCCTGACTTTCCTCAGCAACAGAGTGTGACCTGAATGTTGAAGCTGAAATAAACCCTTTACTCCCCACGTTGGTTTTGGTTACAGTGTTTTATCACAGCAACAGAACCCCTCACTAAGCTTAGTATGAGTGAGAATCATCTCAGCACATGGTACAAAAAAAATGGCATTATCTTTCCATTTCCCTTTTAAGGACATTTTTCATGCGCTCCATTTAGCACCAGGAATTTGTATCCCACTGACCAGAACTTAAACATATGGCTACAGAAACAACAAAGATAGCTAGGAATTTTTTTTTCATTCCATCCATCCACAAGCCCAACTGAAAAAGCTGTTTATTTTAGTGTGGAAGAAATGAATTGAATAACACACATTGGGGGAGAAGAAATAGTGTCTGTTACATCATATAAACACTGGACACAAAGCTATACTGAAAACAAGCATCCATTGAAAATAACCCCACAGTTATTTTCTTATCAAAAGCATCCAAGTTTCTCTGGCCCTCAATGCCTATAATTACATGTCAAAATATTCCTTTAGCTAAGGGATTTTTATTACTGTTTTCTGAAGCTCCCTGTTTGAATTCCAAGCACTCGCTTAGAAAGAATAACAAACAGAAAGAAAGAAAAAAGTAACTGTATTATCCCTCATTATTCTTGGGTGTGCAAGGCCCAACAGGAAGCAGGGAAGGATGTGAGTTTAATCAAGTGGGAGGTTCAAGGTATGGACTTGGGCAGTTAACATTCAAAGTATTTGAACACGGAAGGCTCTGGGCTGGAGAAACTGGACATTGAAAGAGAAGAACTGGTTCTAAATTCCTTCTAATTCCTTATTTTGTAAAAGCAAATTTTCAAATGAACCATGATCTGAACCTACACTTTCTTGTCTATAAAATGAAGCCCCTTTTCACTTGCTTTCCCTTCTATTGATCCAAGTCATTTTCTAGAAATGTCTCTAGGTTTTACTCTGTCATCCTTGATGGTGTCCTTTACTTTGGGGAGGGTCTGCCATATGCTACCTCTGTGATTTCAGTGAGTTGTAAATATCTCTCTGCCTCTGTCCCCACCAGTGTAAATGGAACAAGCACCATCATCTATCTCATACAATTGTCATATCAGATGAACTAATGCATTTTGAACACTTGAAACACATCCTGGCACATAGTAGCATACAGATTTTGTTATTATTACATTTTACTTGGACCCATATTACATGAGGTTATAATGTACTAAACATGGAGATCTTTATCTCTCACCAAGGTAATGGTACCAAAAATGACAGTTAAATCTTCTTAACATTTTCTTCTAGAAAAATTTTGAGGCTAACCATCATTGACATGAGATAAACACACTGAGTACAATGGAAGAGGTTCCTAGACTCTACCTGTGTTCAACTGAGTTTCATGACATTCTACCGTGCTATTATATACATGCATGAGTTATTTTTCCATTGCTGTAATAAAACAACATGACCAAGAGCAACTTATGGAAAGAAGACTTTAACCTATGGTTCCAGAGGAGGAAGAGTCCATCATGGCAAGGAGACATGGAAGTAAGCAATGTGCATGCCCCAGAAGCTGAGTGATCCTATGTCCAGTCACACACACACACACAAAAGCAAAGGGTGAACAGGAAGAGAGGTGAAGCTTTAAATTTTCAAAGTCCGCGCTTAGTAAAAGACTTCCTCCAGCAAAGATTCAGCTCCCCATAAAGTCTCAAAACATCTCTGTCAAACGGAAAGCAAGTGCTCAAATGCCTGAGCCTATAGGGGAAATTTCTCATACAAACTCTACAGCACACTGGAGAACAATTTATTTCTGTTTATTCAGCAAACACTACTATAGACAATAGAGGTATAGTGAAGCAGAAGATATGTTCTTCCACTAAGAACCAGAACAACATGCTTGTGTGGAAGAGCAGCTGTGGCAGGAAAGCAAATGCATGGTTTGTTGTTGCTATAACATATATACCATTTCTTGGAGGTCATCTATCTGTCTGCCTATCTGTCATCTATCTATCTATCATTTATCTATCTATCCATCTATCATTTAACAATGAGAAAGGGTATACTTCATAAAATATTCCCCATTTAAAAAGACTGAAATCCTCTCAGATTATTTAGAGAAATAGTTTGTTCATTTATTCATCTATTCAGCAAAAATTGGTGATCAGCCCACCGTAAAATATTCAAACATGTCAAAACTGAGTCCTCATCTTTAGAAATTTGCTGGATCTTCCTCAGCCTTGCTTCTTGTAGGTTTGTTTAACACTCAGGCATACTAGCTATGCATGACCTGCAGGTGGCCACATGACTTACTCAGACCAAGGAGGATCCACTTCAGGACATTTTCTGGAGCTGCTAAGAAAGTGGCTCCCTACTTCAGCTTCAGCTTCTAGAAACTGGATAAGACTGATGGCCACCTTTTAGTCATTCACTGAGGTTTCATCTAGAATTTAAAAACCAAGGACTCACTCTCCTGTGGCATTGACCAATAGACTAAAAAGGAACTGTTCTCTTCAATGAAAAGTGTGACACTATGGAAGGACAACTAAAGTGTACAAGAAAAAGAAGAAAAGTAAAATAAAAAATGTTGACAACATACATGTTCACAACCGTGTATAGCCTCATGGATCCTACAGGATTTGGGGGGAGGTGGAGTTTAAAAAAAAAAAAGCTCACAAAGAGTTGGTGTTTAGAGTCAGTTTTGAAGAACATCAAGAGAGAAATGGCATATAGAAACTGAAATATCATCCTCATCTAAGGGTGGCTCCCTTGTGATCTGTGGGCGTCAGATACATAGAGGGTCCAACAGAGGTCTCTGTAAAGAATACATTCTGACCCCCTCTCCCGTTACCTTTATTAGCACCTCTGCCTTGAGCTTGTCTGGGTTGTCTTGTCCACAGTCTGTTACCTTTGAAGAAGGAGAGGGAAGAAGCCATTCATTGTTTGTGTTTGTCAAGCACCTAGGATGGGAACAAGTCTAGAAATGGGAATTTCTGCCTTCCCAAGGCTAATCTCATAGAAGGAAACACATATTAAACAAATGAATGCACAAAGTCAGGTGGGAAAATCTCCAAAATAAATGTGAGTAAGGGAGAAAGAGGGAGGTAGGAAGGGAGGAAGGAAGAGCAGGGATCTCCTAAGAGGTAAAATTTGAAGAAAACCCTGAAGGAGCTCAAGGAACTGTCATGCCAGTCTCTGAGGATGGGAAACCTGGAAATACAAATGTGCAGGGGCAACAAGGTGCCTGATATGATGGAGGAGAAAGAAAACTAAAGCTACGAGAACAGAGAAAACAAGAGGAGACTGCTCTACCACGAAATGAGGAGTCAGCCCTGCCATTCCTGTTACCATGAACTCTACTGTGCTCTCCTGCTGTGGTGGAATCCATGGTGGAACCCACTGCGCCTTCCTGCTGTGCTGGCCTCTCAAATCATGAGCCAAAATCAAATCAACCTTTCCCTTTAAAAGAAAAATGTGTGGGAGAGACTCAGAAGGTACCAGACAAGACTGCGTATCCACGAGCATCTGTGAAAAGCCCCGTGCTTTCCTTGTTACAGGATGCCTTTCTTCTCTCTTCCACAAGCCGCCATGCTCCCTAGCTTCCCTGCTCTGCACCCGGCAACTTCCTTTCTCGTCCTCAAAATCAGTACTTATTTTGACAGCTCACAATGCCGCCTCTTCCAGAAGCAACAAAGTGGTTTGACTTTGAGAGGAACATCTTCTCCATTGCCTCTCTTTATAAGAAGGAGTGCTTCCCTCAGAGCAGGCAACTGCAGCGCCTCTACTGCCAGAACCATCTCTTCACCGAGATGGACGATGGCTGATGCAGAATCAAGCTGCCTATGGAGTCCTAAAAGCAGATTGGTCATTAGGTTCTTGTCTATGGTTCTCTAGACATGCTGCAATTTCCATCCATTCTGGGACATGACTGTTAGATTTTTCTCTCTTGCAGTTTCATAATCTTTCTGGCAAATCTGTTTTAACTGAACAAAGAATCTGTAACATCATAAATCCAGCTTGGTTCTCCCTCCTGTCATGACACAAGTTTGCAATGCCCTCACTAATGCTGTGCTGAGGACTTGTGGGAACACGTCCTTTCACGGCTATGATAAATCTGTCAATGTGAACTATAATTTCAATCTGAAGTTTAAAAATGCTACAGCATTACTAGGTTGAGTTCTCAAGACAGATTTGATGTGATGTGGTGTTCTAGAGTTTTCTATTTAGGTCTGTGGCTTCTTTTAAAGCAAAGTAACTGGCTTTGACTATAATGTATAACATTAGGGGAAAAACAATCCCTACATTGAATGAATTAGTGAATGAATGAATTAATTAATGAGATGGGATGGGATGAGGGTGGGATGGGATGGGATTAGGATAAGGTTATTAAGCACACAGGCTCTGGAATCAGAAAGCTTGAGTCTACGGTCCAGGTTGGTCTCTTGGTAGCTGTTCTGCATTACAGAAGGGCTGCTTTAGTCTTCTTCCCTTAGAAGCAGTCCCTAGAATAAGGATTCCACTGTACTTCTTTTCAAGGGAATCCCAGGAGAGACAAGTAGGCATGGTGAGAGGAAATGAGGCTGAAATCTGATTGCTTTTCATTTTTTTCTTTTCAATAAGCCTATAGCTTACACCATCTTGGTGAATCTTATTTTCTCATAATTCAGATCCTCATCATGTTGTGCTCAAATTGTCCATGCAACTTTGATGTTGTGTATCAACACTGTGCCAGAGACTGCTCCAGGTACAGAGGGTGTCACCAGCGAAGTCCCTGCTGTGAAGGAGCTACACACCTATGTGCAGAATGAAGTCCGGGAGTGGTGTTCGGAGAGGAGAAATGACAAACTCACAGGTAAACTCATGAGGTATTAGGCCCTAGCAAGAATACAAAGACAGTCCAGTCGGCAGTGTGAAGGTGTAGCCGATTCGTTTAGCATGGTCGAGAAGACTCTATAATAATGAGACATTTGAACTATAGGAATGCAACCTGAGAACATCATTCAGAGGGAAAGGCAAATACAAAGGCAAGAAAACACCAAGTAATACAGAAGCACACAAGGTAAGTTCAAACAGCTGGAGAGGGAGCAAATCGAAGTTTAGAAGCAGCTGCAGATGACCTTGGAGAAGCTGAGGTAAGCATGTGAAGACAGGAAGGAAAGCTCGAGGGCGAGCCAGAGAGCCTTGCAAGGACCTGAGAATCTTCCAGTGCAGGGATGGGTGACTAGTGAGGTCTATGGGAAGAGTGACATGACCTGTTGTTCATTTTAGCAGGATCTCCTGGCAACTGTCTTGAAAATAGACTGTAAGAAAATAGATGTGGACACAGGAATCTCAGACAAGAATGCTCCTGCGATACTCCCACTGAGTGATGGTATGGCTTGGGCCAGCCAGTGTAGGGGTAAGAGAGTTATGAGAACTGATTGCACTCTGGATCTGTCTTGGACATAAAACCAACAAAATTTCTGGTCGTTAGATGTGCATCACATGTGGTAGATTAGAGAAAACCGAAGGATGTCTTCATTCAGTGAAACAGTATTGGTGGTTATTGATATCAGGTTTCTCATTGCTTTGTCTCACCAAGGAGAAACTTAAGAAAGTTTGGGTTTGTTTTGACTCACAGTTCAAGAGAATAGTCCGACATGGCAGGGAAAACATAGCAGCAAGAGTAGAAGGCAGCTGCACACATCACATCCTCAGCCAGGAAGTTCAAAGCAAAAAAGTGGGGCTGGGCCATAAAACCTCACGTCTGGCTCCCAGTGGCCTACATCTTCCATGGAGGCTCTAACTTTTAAAGGTCCCATGGCCTCTTAAACCACACCAGCAGCTGAGACCAAGCATTCAGACACATGAACTTGTGGGGACCATTTCACATTCAAGTCACACCAAATACATACGACGTGTTTGACCCTGTCCCAGAGACAGTGAACAAAAAAAAAAAAAAAAAAAAAAACAAAAACAAAAACTAAAACTAAAAACCCACCCCCATGAATTTTCTTACTAGTTGAGAAAAACATATTAAAAAAGCATAAACGTCATGTTGGGATGATGGTAAGTGCTGAAAACAAAACCAAAACAAGTTTAGCAAGATGGCACAAAAGGGTTGGGCGTCCTGATCATATAAAGGCTTTCGCATGCACAAGATTTGAGTGAACACACAGAGACTGAGGACTGAGTCACACAGCTTCCACTTTTACAAAGCTCACAGGTCCTGAGGTTGTAAGCTTGTTGGGTCTGGAATGTCAATAATACATCAAAGTGGTACCCAGCTGGATGCAGAAAAGGTCTGGGATGGAGAAGCAACGGAGACAACTTGTCAGGTCTTGGCTCTGGGATCCCCTTCTCCAGGTAGTGCCATCAATTGTACTGCTTTTTCGGAGGTGCAGAAATTTCAGTACTAAGGCTGGGAGAATGGTGGTTAAGCTGGATGGCTGGTGACCCTCCCTCCAAGCCTTTCTCTACCCTGCTGCAGGAAAGAGCTTCTGAAATACAACTTCAGAGAAAAGCACCACTCCTTCCTGAGGAAGCTGGGTAATTTTAGTCCTCTCTTGTCCTTCATGTCCCTGGTTTGTTCATACAACCTCCACCCACTTCCCCCACTCCTATGGAGAGCTTGATTTCTTAAGTGTCATTACACAACATAAATTGGATAATACAGATGTTCTTGTCTCCACATGTGTGTTGCTCTCAAAGAATGAAACTGGGTTTGTCCAGGCTTAGAATTTATACAGCTTAAGAGGATGCCTTAAGAAAAACAATATAAAACTATACACACACACACACACACACACATTTAGGTATGAAACTGGAAATCACTGGAGATCCTCATCCAATGATTCCACCTCTGGGGATTTAACCAGATACACATCAAACTATGTGGAAGATAAGCTTTCATCTATACCAAACATGCATTCATTTCTTGTCATTAATCCCCAAAATATATGTAGCAGTATATATATTGCTATATCAGTATAGCAATGATTTGCCTGCCACTTACATTGTATGAAGCATTCTAAGTGTGTAGAGATGAATTAAAGTATCTGAGAGGATGTGCTAGATTCTTTGCAAACACTACACCATTTTTTTTAAAAAGGTTTATTTATTTATTTTACATATATGAGAGCTCTATCTGCATGTACCCCTACATGCCAGAAGAGGGCATGAGATTCCAGTATAGATGGTTGTGAGCCACCATGTGGTTGCTGGGAATTGAACTCTGGACCTTTGAAAGAGCAGACAGTGCTCTTAACCACTGAGCCATCTCTCCAGCCCAACACTACACCATTTTATCTAAACAGTACAGAACTCAAAGAGTCACAAACTGATCTCAGATAGATACTAAGGGCAAACTTAATTTATTTAGAAGGAACATATATAAAATGAGGAGTCAAGCCAGGCGGTGGTGGCGCACGCCTTTAATCCCAGCACTTGGAAGGCTGAGGCAGGCGGATCTCTGTGAGTTTGAGGCCAGCCTGGTCTACAAAGTGAGTTCAAGAGAGCCAGAGTTGTTACTCAAAGAAACCCTGTCTCAAAAAAACAAAGAAAGAAAGAAAGAAAGAAAGAAAGAAAGAAAGAAAGAAAGGAAGGAAGGAAGGAAGGAAGGAAGGAAGGAAGGAAGGAAGGAAGGAAG
>CAJQZJ010001638.1:6153868-6170268 GCA_907164525.1 Lophiomys imhausi
AAGGAAGGAAGGAAGGAAGGAAGGAAGGAAGGAAGGAAGGAAGGAAGAAAAGAAAAGAAAATGAGGAGTCTTGAAGCTAAAGTGATAGGGAATTGGCCTCTGATCGCAACCTTTCCACTTTATATGGATATTGTGGGTTATCTTTGCATCTCCTTTAAATTGTGAGCTCATTCAGACCAGAGAACTTACCAGACATCTTTGAATCTCAGGTTCCTGGTACAGATGCTGGGTGAGTTGACTGATAACATAAATGGCTCAGTTGAGGGTGATAAAGAACATTGGTTTTTGAGTTGGGGCCTGCTCTTAATGGCATCTGCCGCTGGACTGTGGTATTACCCAAACACAGGGAACTTAATGTCTCAGAGATTAAAAGGAATTAGATGAATTACTGATGTGGCATGGCCAGGGGCAACATGCCTGGCCCAAAAACGGCCTTCATAAATATTCACTTCGCTCTTCTCCCAGCCCTGGGCCCTGTTGCCTTGTGTTAGTAACATTCTCAGGGCTGGGCTCCAAGCCAGAAACTGAAGCTGCTGTCTCTGAATACATGAACTTATTTAGTTCAGCTGCCTTACATATTAGAACCCAGATCAATGTTTTAGCTGAAATATTTTCCCTGCAACTCAGGAGTTTAGACCACTTAATTGATCTTTTGACCCTCATATTTGTCTAAAGGTCAGAAGGTACACATCTATAATGTGCCACTGGGTGCCAGGGTCTGCAAACAAGGATGAGAGAGTGCTGTTTCTGCTATTTAAGCCAATCAATGTTATTATTTTAAAGGAACCAACTTCCTTCCTTGAACATCCAAGTATACAATAAATAAATAATTCATCTCCTTAAAATATTTATTAAAGGTAGGTGCTCTCTGAGAAAAGTGAGTCATCTAAGAATTGAATGCCTTTGGGTTTCACCACTAATCGTAGAGACTGTCCACTGCCTCCAGTCTTTTGTCTAGTGTCCACAACAACCTTGGGAGTTAGAAACAGCATCTCTTTCAAAGATGGGAGGGAGATCTTTCCTTCTTCTGATATCTTCTTCACTTTCTTTCTTGAAAGACTTTAACGTCTATCATACAAGTTTTTTGCTTGCTTGGTTGGAGTTACCCCAAGATTTTTTTTTTATTATTTGAGGGCATTGTTTACACTTACAATTCCAGAACTCTGGAAGGAGGCACAGGCAGATCACTGGGGATTGCTGGTCAACAGTCCAGCCTAACCGATGGGCTCCAGGCCAATGAGAAACCATCTTTAAAGAAAGATGGATGGTGTCTGATGAACAACATGCACATTTGTCCTCTGTATGCCATGTGTACCAGCAGCATACACATACACACAAAGATTTACGTCCAACTGAAGTCTTCCAAGCCTTATCTAGTGATTCTTCATAAGTCTCTGTACATTCTACCCAGGACTGATCCAGTTTTGTGGGACAAGAATCAAAGCAAAATCACCATGCATGAATCCAAGAATAATCAAGTGTAGGGTTAGGGTTAGGGTTTACCTTTCTTTTTTCCCTTCTGGTTTGGATTTTTCTAGAATGTTTAATGTAGCTTAATCCTAGCACTTATTGCTCAAAACTTAATCCAAGCATCCAGGTTTTATTTCTTTAGGGTAGAAAACTATCTCTGCATCTCACCTCAATAGCTAGACCAAGGTTCACACAACTCGAAATGATAACTTCAGTTCAGCTCTGATCTCCTGAGCCTCACAGACATCGTCCCCCAAGCTTGTAGCCAATGGAAAACTGAGAACAAATCGTGCTGACCTAAATGCCAATGGGTGTCATCATGTCAGTGGTAAGCTTAATTGGCAATGTGTGTTTATTTGAGCGAATTTTTTTTTTGCTTATACAGTGTTTGTGGAGGTCAGATCACACAAAACATTTTATTAATAACTCATGACGAAACTTAGAGATGTTCATTTCTCACACATAATAGCAGGAAGTCAGCAAGATGTTAGGATCCACGTTGCCCCTGTAGGTGAGCCAAAGCCCAGAGACACCCTCACCTCAAGGTCATGCCAGATAGTGAAGTACATGACTTCAACGTCAATATCCTGTGTCACACCGAGTCATCTGAGGGACATTGAAAAAAAAAAAAAAAGAAAAAGAAAGAAACTAACTAGACATTATAGACTTCAACAGTCCTATTACAGATTTACACTTCTGTCTACAAATTAGCCTCACTAGGGTGTAATGGATTTTACATGTTCAATCAATACTCCTGTAAATGGTATTTCCAAAGAGCTTGTATCTGAGTCATCTAAATGTTAAACAGTTTGTTGCCAGTTATTTAATTGCTGGGCAATTGACACCTGGAAAGAGACAATTGCTCTGAAATCTTCTGTAAATGTAGATATGGACATCGCTCTTACTAACATTTCCATTCAAACCATCTTTAAGGTGAACACTAAATTCTTAGTCCTTGAGGAGAGTGAAAGAAAAGCTAAGTGAACTCCAGGAGCTACTGTGATTTCTGCATGATGGTCTCCAAGTCGGGGAGCCAAATCAGGCTTCCTGCAAACTGTGTGTATGCCAAACA
Organism: Lophiomys imhausi; assembly: GCA_907164525.1. Classification (NCBI taxonomy): domain Eukaryota; kingdom Metazoa; phylum Chordata; class Mammalia; order Rodentia; family Muridae; genus Lophiomys; species Lophiomys imhausi. Next base: position 6,156,411 of record CAJQZJ010001638.1, read on the forward strand.
AGTGGAATAACCCTTTATCATTTCTGTAGAACAAACAGTTTGTTATCTGAATAAGTAGTCTTTAATTATAGATGATATTTATTTCTCCTGTCAAGGTTCATGGTGAGCTTATATTTACAGTGAAAAGGGAATGTCCAGGTCTCTCCTGTTGCTACCATAGGATCCATCTCAATGTTTTCTACAACTGTTTCTAGAAAGCCTAGGGTAGCCTCTGTGAAACTCCCTAACAACAGTTGTCATGGAAGTCTTTTTCAGAAGTTTGAACTCAACAAGCTTGGCACTGTGGCATATCCTATGGTGCCTGCCAGGGCAATGATCAGGCAGTTGTTACCTGATTTTGATCCCATAGTCTCTAGGGCTCTCTAGAACGGCCATCCTACCACTTCTAGTGGCTATTATTGCTGTCACCCTCCCCAGCTCAACCTCCACGGATCCCTGCAGTCCCGCTGAAATGTCTAGACTGCTCTGCTAGAAAGATAAAACACTTCTATGCATTTGGAGGCCCTCCTCAAAGATGAACCCAAAGCAATAGTGCCTTGTGTTCCAAACGTCACCGATGGGAGATGTGAGAGAGGTTACTAGTTTTCCCCTGCACTAATGACAGCACTAAACATGAGCTTCACTGTGTTCAAACCACTCCTGCCTCTGGACTAGGCATTGGATCTTGGGATGAAATCTGTGCTGGATTCACTGTTTTTCAGACAAACTCTAAAAGTATTCAATGGGCTTTCAAGCAGACAGGCCCACTCACTAATCTCTGTCCTGTGTGCAAGTCCAAGTAGGGAAAGAGATTACTCTCCAGCTGTTATCCTAGGAACTGAGAAAAGTCAACTTCATTGTTTCCAGCATCCCACTAGAGTATGTACTAGGTTGATTGAGTAATGGAGTATGGAGTGAACAGACTCTCCTCTGTGGAGGGTGAAACTGCAAATTAATTAATTATTGTAGTTATTAGTAAGTATAAACTGTAAGATTAGGCTGGTGGAGTAGCCGGCGGCTTGCCAGAGGAGCAGGCAGGCTGGCCCGCGTGCCTTAACCAGTTGCCTGATTTATCCTGAGGAAAGAGCCCTGGGACCAAGGGTGGCCTACACTACCTGTAACCTAAACTCTGTTAATTAATATGTTATTATATTAGGCCAGTAGAATTACCAGCAGCTTGGCGGGAGCTTCACCTGGGTTCGAGGGGAGTGCGGAAGTCTGGAAGTCCAACGGCCTGGACTGCTTGGACTGAGGGCCTATAAGCTGCTGCAGTCTTTTCCCCAATAATTAAATACACCAAGACCTTTTAATGTTTCAATGCTTAGTCCTTAGCTTGGCAGACTCAATTAGCTACTCTAAATTAACCCGGATCACCTAATCCCAAACCATCATGGGCCTGCAATTACCTTCCAGTGTTCTCCAGAGGTCTGTCTCCTTCTGTGTCTCCTGGCAGAAAGAGAGAGAGTCTCTGTGTGTGCCCAGGGTTCCTGTTCTAATCTCAGGAAGTCCCACCTTCCTATACTCTTTCTACCCAGCTAATTGGCCATAAGCGACTTTTATTAAACAATCAAGAGAACGCCTCAGAAGGGGTGGTAACCAGATCTCAGCATTGAATTCAACCTATCAGAAGCAATGATATGAGACCTTTCCCAACAGGAGGGGATTTCAAGGGGTTGTCAACTGCAATGGGGTTGTTCCCCATTTTAAATACATCATGGAGGAGACAAACTCCAGGCCAGCCAAATACCTATGCCATGGGGTAGCCTGTTCCTGCAAGCAAGTCCAGATCACTTCCAGTGATCTTCTAGGTCCAAGTTAAGTCAAAGCATCTTCTTGGTCCTATCTTGGTGGTGTTTTCTCTGTGGCTGATAGAGTAATTTGAGCAAGAACCAGGAAAATGGCCTCAGTTGTGTGTCTTTGTGGTTACAGAATTCCCATGATGTGCTTTACCTCTGAAGAAGCAGGCACAAGTTTTCCAATTTATTCTCTGGGAATTTTCCCTGTTTTCCAGATATATTTATTTTATATGTATGAATGTTTTACCTACATGTTATTAGTTAAATCTGTTTGCCACAGACCCTGTTGACAGCAGATAATACAAGGTTGTTATAGTCTCTGACAGAATAAACTCCTTCTTGGAAAAACTATTGCAGGAAGGGATAAATTAGGCCCAAACAAGTACAAAATAAGTAGGAAAAAAATCAACATACCGGCCCAATGTTTCTTGTTTCCTGTTTCGTTCTCAGCTCAGGTTGGAAACATCTGCTGCCAAAAATGGTGATGCCCTTCAGTTCTGTTTAGCTTCAGCCATGGCTTCTCTCACCTGGAAAAAATAACAATAGACAAATGCCTGTCACCCTCCAGACACCTTAGCACTCTGTTCATGTTGCATATGGGACAAATGGAAAACATATAACCAAAATGGTGACAATGAGCAATGAATATACTATCCTCAGCAAAGTCCAGCTTAGTCTGATGGAGAGAGGGAAAATCCATGGCACAGAGGAAACAGCAGAAGGCTGGCAGATATCCTAATCTTTTGTGCCTGTTTGTAGCATTCATTGATTCTCTAATGTGCTTCAAATACTGTGGGTTAGTTACCTCCTTAATCTGTCCAACAGGTCCCCTCTCAAGTGGGTATTTTTGTCCTTACAGTTAAAGGAACTGAGGCATTTTGCCAAATAGTTTAGGCTGCCACTGAAGCTTAAAAAAAAAAAAATCTTAAGGGCTTCTGAGAAAATCCTTGAATTCAAGAGTACATTAATCAAGACTTAGTTCCAAGAGACAGAAACCAATCATACTAGCTCAGTGGATTTGAAAAATATGCAGAGAAAGGAATTCTAACTAACATCAGGCATAGCTCGGTTGATGGACTGAGAAGTCACCAGACTAATTCCACCTCTTCTTCAGCCTTAGCTTTGCTCTACTCAGTTTTATTTTGTGTGTCAATCTCACTTTCTTTTCCCACAGAGCCAATGTCGGATCCATGACTACAAAGAGTTGTCACCAGCATTGTTATTTATTTCATAATTCCAGAGAAAGGTAACCTTTCTTTCTTTTTTTTTTTAACCAAGAGTTTTTTTTCCTTTATTTTTTATTTCTTCAAGTTACATCTCAATCGCAGTCCCCTCCCTATTCCCCCTCCAGTCCCACCCTCCCACCCTCAACCCCCCATCCTCTTCCCTTTTTTTTTTTCTTTTAAGTTTAAGGTATATCTTATTTCCCCCTACAGTTTCTCCTTTCAGTCCAACAAATGGCTCTTTCTCTTATAATAATAAACACAATACAGTACAACAGAGGTAATTAGGCCACAGTTATGAGGGTTATATGGCTTAACGTACATTCCCAATGTCCAGTCCATATGTATTTGGTACCTGACTTTAACATTCTACTATCTAAACATCTCCATGAGTTTAAAGTTCTATATCTGACTCAACATTCATACTAATTGCGACACAATTTTAAAAGTATCTTCTTAGATGTATAACACTCTCTTGACTCCTAAACAACTCAAAATTTAATTATGAGACTTTATCTATCTGTTCTTCAATCACCTCAGAGACCTGAGAGGGATAAATATATCTGATTTTATAGGAAGTACAGGGTCTTCTTTTTAAGAATCCACATGAAACCTCACAGGGAAAATTCTGGCTCAGCTTAAGGCACACTGCCTCTCCTTGAGCCTGTCACCATAGTGAAGAATTTTAGTTCTGTGAAAAGACAGGGGTATTCACTAGAAACAGAATGTAACAGACACAGGAGGTATGTAAGTTAGAGGCACTTCCTTTACAAGCTTGAGTCTATCAGTTTTTTTTTTCCAACCTGATTTCTTCAAGTTACATCTCAATCACAGTCTCCTCCCTTCTCCCCCTCCTGGTCCCACCCTCCTACCCTCTTCCCCCTCTCCCTCCTATCCTCTTTTTTTTTTAATTTAAGGATTAAATTTTCCCCCCAACAGGTCCCCCTTTTAGTACAATAAAAGGATCTTGTAACAATAAATACAATACAATACAATAAGACCAATAGGCAACAATTATGAAAATTATAAGGTATAACATACATTCCCAATGTCCAGCCCATATGTATTTGGCAACTGATAATAATATTCTATTATATGTCTCTCTCAATGAGTTTAAAGTTCTATACCTAACTCAGTTTCCATCCTAACTTGCATTACCAACTTAAAGACATCTTCTTAGACCTAGAACATCCTTTTAATTCCTAAACAACTTAAAACTTAACTGTGAGACTACAACTATCTAGTCTTCAACCACATCAGAGACCTGTGAAGGACCTGCTTCCAAGTTTTGTCCTTTTCTGACAGCATTCTGTCTACAGTTGAAGCAAGGGATTTCTCTTGCCACTAATGCAGCCATCTCCAAATGGAGATTCTTCAATGCTCATCATTTGCTTGGGGTAGAATGGCAGGGTGCTGTCAGGAGCTGACATGTCTCAATATCAAAAAGTCTTAAGTTAAGAAAACATCTTTATTTCCTTCTGTTTCATGGCTCTCAGAGGTATAATTGAGGGCATGGGATCAGAAAGATGGGAACATGCTTTAAGATTAATTTAGGATCCAGTGGCTAGCAGTTTTCATTTTAGAACTAAGTATGTTGTTCAAATAGGGTTGTTGAGATGAGTTGAGGGTTGCTTTAAGGAGAATGCAACTCATCCTGATGATGTCCTTGCCAAAAATATCTCACCCAAATTTATCATGAAAAGTGAACATGAAAATTCAGAAAGTCTTACATGTAAATTTCATAAAAGACACAGCCTAATAGACTGAAAAGCCACTGAACAGCTAAAGTGAAAATGAAAATGGCTCTATCAGGACAATGTAGGCACTTCAGTACTGATGCTGTATGTCACATAAAGATGGCACGCCAAGGCTATACTTCCTGAGTGGGACGGTGACAACGTAGAAGAATGTCCTTGTTCTTAGGAGACACGTGCAGAAGGACTAGAGTGACATGTCAGGATGATACAATTAATTCTCAAACGGCTGGGGGTGGAAATGGCCCCACTGATGTGGGAAGTGGGCGGGATAGAGAGAGAATGTGGCAAAGTGTTAAAAACTAGTCATGGTCAAGATGGCTGAAGACCCGAGTTCAATCAGCAGAGTCCACGTGACAGAAAGAGAAAACCATCTCCTCTGTTCATGCACACACACACACACACACACACACACACACACACACACACACACACACACAAACGCACGCACGCACGCACACATCATGTTTAAAAATAATTGAAAAGAATGGGTGTCAGGCGTGGTGTGTGCCAGTAACTCCAGCACTTGAAAAGCTGAGACTGGAGGATCTCATCTGAGGTCAGCTTAGGCTATATAGTTACTTCAAGGTCAGCCCGTGCTATATTGTGAAACAGTACCTTAAAACCCAAAACAAAACAAAAATTAGTTGGTAAGTTCTGTTCCAAGACCCAACTATGTCCTAGTCTGGCATGCTATGACTGGTGCCACCTGGTAGCAGTGATCTATAGAAAGCTGGCGATTACTCTCATCGGTACAGACCCTCTGAAATCTCCAGATTCGCCTACTGTTTCCCTACTTTCCAGTAAGGTTGCAAGCTGTGACCCTAATCAAAGAGAAGGCAATGGGTTCAGCTATGGGGAAGGTCTGGCATCCAGAGCGGTGCCTGGCTGTAGCAGCAAATGGCAGGCTTCGCTGCATTGCCAACAACAATTCCTGGCCACAGCCAACTCGACCACTAATCAATTTTTAATTTACTCACTTTACATCTGGATCTCATACCCCCTTCCTCTCCTCCCAGTCCCCCTACTTAAGCAGGTCCTCTCCCCATACCCTCCTCCCCCTCTCCTCCAAAAAGGAAGAGGCCCCCCATGGGTGCCAACCCACCCTGGCACATAAAGTCTCTGAAGGACTATGTGCATCCTCTCCCACTGAGGCCAGGCTAGTTGATCAAGTTAGAGGAACCATATCCACAGACAGGCAACAGAGTGAGGGGCAGACCCTGCTCCAATTGTTGAGGGACCCACATGAAGACCAACCTGCACATCTGCTACATATGTGCGTGTGTGTGTGTGGGGGGGTGTCCTTGTCCTTGTTCCAGTCCATGCATGCCCAATACCACAAGACACTCTGAGCTCCATCTAATGTCTGGCTGTGGATCTTTGCATCTGTTTCCATTATCTGCTGGATGAAGCCTCTCAGATGACAGTTATGCCAGGTTCCTGTCTGCCAGGAGAGCAGAGTATCATTAATAGTGTCAGGGGTTGGGTCTTGCCCATGGGATGGGTTTCAAGTTGGGTCAGTCATTGTTGGTCATTCCCTCAATCTCTGCTCCATCTTTGTTCCTGCGCATCTTTCAATCAGAACAAATTTGCTCAGCAGTTAAGAGCACTTCCAGAGGACCTGTATTCAATTGCCAACATCCACATGGCAGTTCATAACTGTCTGTCTGTAACTCTAGATCCAGCATCCTCACACAGACATACAGACAAAATATAAATTTAAAAAATTTTTGTAATTAAAAAAAAAAGACCAATCTGGGCTACATGAGATTCTTGCCTCAGAAAATGATGACTAAACAATTCAAGGAAGAAGTGACTAGAAGAATTTGATGTGGCTACTTTGTGTCAAATGATGACTTACAAGGGACATTATTTATCCATATGAAAGTTAACATTAACAAATTTTAAAGCTCAGTCAGTAATTTAGAAATTGTTAGAAGTACTGGAAATTTTACTTGAATCCCTTCTTACATCCTCTAGCAGGTTTGTTAGATAATGTTTATGTTTATATGTTTAGTTATATTACCATATTAAAATATTTTATTAGTATCCATGCACACAGGTATGTTTATATACTAACCTGTACACATACACATTCACACTGACATATGTATGTATACATAACACACATATAAGTATACGTATATAACACACAGTGTTACAGAAACGCATAGAACCTAGAAGGTATTCTAGCTATTTTTTAATGGAAAATCAGTCACTTGGTAACAATTTTAGATGGCCTTTCCTCGGTGCTTCATCTTTTTTCCTAAATGCTGTTCATCTAGACAGAGCATCCCTTATCAAACAAGCGAGAATTGAAAATGCTCCAAACCCCAAAATCTGTTAAATGCCAATATGACACAGTAATAGAGAAATTCCACACCATGAAACTATTCACACACACACAAATATTTTAAAGTAATGTATAAAATTACCCTCAGGGGCTGGTGAGATGGCTCAGGGGTTTCCCGTACAAGCTGAGTTCAGTGCCCAGAGCTGACTGTGGCAGGAGACTGGTTCCCTAAGGTTTCCCTCTGACCTGAACACACACACCATGGCACATATGTGCATACACACACATTAGCTTAGGTTATGTACATAAAACATAAGCGAATTCTGTGGATCCTCCAGTGTGGTGTGCATGGCATAATTTATTTACTAGTAACACTTGTTAATGGTGTATACTGTATCTACTTTAAGAAAAGATTTGAGGTGTTTCATGGCACTGAATCTTATAGAAAACAACATAATGAAAATTTAATATTGAAAATGATCAAAAGAAGAGATAACAGTCATTGCAGAGACTCATAAATGTTCAAGGTAATAAGTGAATTCTGAGTGGTCAGCCGTAAACAGCTCATTGGTCATACCCACAGTTAATGGGAAATTATGGATGAGGGGCCAGAAAATTCTAAAGCAGAGAATGAAGAGTGCACATGTATATGTGTATGTGTATATATCTGAGATATGTATATTCAAATATGCATATTTATTTATATGTATTCATTCTATCAGTTTTGTTCCATTAGAGAACCCTGACTAAATCACTAATACAAGGACCAAATTCCACAAACCACAAAGAACTCTCAAAAAGTCATGGCCAAGTCAAAGGGCCAAAAGCAGAAAGTGGAACACCAAAGAGACAAGCCAAGAAGGAGCACTGGCCCAGTCAGAAAAATTCCTGAATGACAGCTGGAAATACAGCCATCCTGGGGTGAACTGAAAAGAGTGTACTTCAAAGGCCAGGTTACAGATGGCACAGGTCATCTCGGAAGAAACCTGTCCTATCTTCAAAGAACACATGTTGTCGGTGATGCAGAGGGTTTGCCCCTGCATGCTCCTCCTAAGGCTCTTTGACAACAAGTGGGAATAATGCTCTAAAAACGCAAAGGCAGGACAACAGCTAAATGGCAGATTTTGTGAAATCAGCAACACCTCTCTACACACCACTGCGAAGCAACCATGAAACATGACGCAAAAGGGATCCCACTGTAGCAGCGAGGTGTTAAGTGCCTGGGAGTGACTTTCATGGGAGACACATGTGGCATCAATAAATTTTGAATAAGAGCATTAAAATCGTTTCCATTGACACTTTGATTAGTGGAGAGCCATACAGTATTGGAAAAATGGAAAAATCTAAAAATGTCAACTTAATAAGCTTGACACGTTTATGTGTTCAGTTAGTGACACCCAAGCAAAACTGAAACAGAATCACTTCAGTGGAGTGCTGAGGAGGCAGCTCAGTGGGTAGTGTTCTTAGCATGCATACATGAAGACCTGAGCGTGAACTTCGGAACCTGTGGGTTTTTTTTTTCTATTTTAAAGCCAGGCAATTAATTGATTAAAAACATAAGCAAGTAAAAATGAACAATAAGAGGTAGGTCAAAATAAAGTTCTTAAAGTAGTACAGGTTTTCAAATTTGAGAGTAGTGAAAGAAATGACTAAGGTAAGACTTCACTGCACACAAGTTAATACTTATACTTTCATATGAAGCATGTGACCAAACCACAGCTAGATTCAGAAGCATGCACAGAATGTTTTTTGGAACAGAGAAAGGATTGTACAGTTTACCTTTGTGTAGGAAGGACTACACTAATTAGCAAGAAGATCACTGGGACTTCTAAAAATGAAAGGAACAAAGGGTGGGCACATAAGATTTTTTTTTTTTTTGCTTCAGTAGTAGTCAAGGAATTGAAAATTAAAAGGTATTTTTCATTTATTAGTAAAAATGTTAAAATATATTTTAAATGACAGCCCGGAACTAGAAAAGAAAAGGGCTGTGAATGGCACATCGTCAGCCATTCGGATGGGATTGCACATCTCTCTGTGCCCCACATGTGTGCCTGCTACCAACAAAGGTCAGAAGAAAGCATCAGGTCCTGAAGAACTGGAGTTAGAGAAGATTGTGAGACCCACCATGTAGATGCTGGGACTCAAACCAAACTCAGCTACAAGAGCAGCAAGTGCTATTAACTGCTGACCCCTTCCTTCCTTTCTCCATCTCCAGTCCCTGCCAGAGACGTACTTAGGCATGGTCAGGAGAGACTAGAAAGGTGGGCATAGCTCAGTCATTAATTATTCAATCAGACTTTCCTCTGAGGGTTTACAGCTTAATTACCTGTACTGGTGAAAAACTCTGGGCCCTTTAACTCAGAGACAAGCTGCCAGCTGGCAGGAGCTCCTTGGGGTCCTTAGCTCCTTGTGAGCCAGAGAGAGAGAGAAAAAAAAAAACATGCACTCACACACATTCAATGAGTGAAACAAATGGAGATCCCACAAACTTCATACATGCACACACACACACACATGCACAGAGTATGACATGCATACAAAAAAAGCATATGGACAATCAGACAGATAGACAAATATATATATACATATATACTACTGAAGCAAACTCCATCGGGCTCCAACCCATTTTTATTTTTTGTTCATAGCTTTTATACCTCTTAAGACAAAGTCTTCTATTTCAGAAGAAAAATTATCTCACAGTCAAAAAGCAACAGATAAAATTGCTATAGCAGGTTTCCTAAATGTTTTTACATTCCATAAGTTCATGGTAAGTTTAAAAGAACAGTTTTTCACGTCATAAGCTGACAATGTATAAGGACTTACAAGGAATTGTTTATATGTTCTGCCATCAAGATTCTTACCTAATTAGACATTCTTTACCTGTCAATTATTTTCTAGTTCATTAAAAGTTTAAAGCACTGTTTTTATTTATGACAAGACTCGTGATGCCATCTCTGGACTTAATCTAGAATGAACTGTATTATAAATCTGTCTCAAGCCTATCTCTCTTCCTAATGACAATTATGTTCTTGACATCTGGAAGTTCACAGAGGCTCCTAGAAGTTTTTGCTGTACTGCAGGAGAGTTTAAAATTACTTGAATCGAATCAGAAATTCTGTGAAATCACATCAGGGAGTATGGAATCACCAATTCGTCTAAACAGTATTATTACATGAAAACACAACTTCATACATTCTGCAGGAGATCTGCCCAACCAGAGTGGGCAATTACCCAGGAAACAATAGGCAGTGAGAACCTCTCCAAATCATGCCAGTGTTTTTTTTAGAGCTATAGTAATAACAACATGGAAAAGTCATATCAGCAGCAGGAAGCAATCCTGGGCATAGTCCCTGGGGTTCTTGCCTCTCTCAGGGTACACCCATTGTAAGTCATGCAAAAAGTGAGCCACCTCCAGGAAGACCAATTGCTTACTGAAGCCTTTTCTCTGCATGGCTCCTGAGAAGTCCCAGTTGGTGCTGATGACTAAGAACTATAAAACCATTCCTTAACATTGGCCAGCCAGGTATTGCAGCACACACCTGTAATCCCAGTACTTGAAAGGATACGATCAAGGCTACCCTCGGCTACACAGCAAAACTTCATCTAAATAATAATAATAATAATAATAATAATAATAATAATAATAATAGACTAGTAATCATAACAAAGCTAGTTCTTCCATACAGTTCTTTCTTCTCTTATTGTGACCAGTTCTTCATCTGATGCACATTCACAAAGCACAGTCTCTATGCATGGGACTGCATATCCCCCAACTGGCACAGTTCTTTCTTCCACGAAGGTTGCAGTCTGCTGGGAGAATTTATATACTATGTGTAAGAACACCCAAGCAAAAATCTCAAAGTAGAGGAAAAAAAATCACTATTAAAAGTATTGAATGTCTCCTCCATCTTCCTGCCTCTCCTTCACATATTTCTACCTCATAGTGGCATTGGGAGCTGCAGTGTGTCACACAGTATAACCTTTTGTCCACACATCTTTACTTGTGAATGTTCATTGCAATGAGTCATTGGTCTGGTTCGAGGTCTCTTGCTTCTGCTACACTATCAATACTAGATTCCTCTGTGATAGCTTGTAGTTGCCCTGTGTTATGGAGATCCTTCAGCTTTGGTTTTGCAGGACCAGCCTCTTCACGTACTCCATCAGTTCATAGGTTGGGTAGATGTTGGGATGGGGTAACTCAAAGCCCTGGATCTGGGCTTGGGTGGTAGCTGAGTTGGTCAGCCCGCCAGCTCTCCCCAACCCATGCCAACAGGTTAGATCTCCGTGCAGTACAGAACGGGAGTTGGGATAACTGTAATGGGTGTGAGAGAAGGCTACGGTTGATAGAGGAGCAGCTTGCTGCCCAGAGGGGTCGGCAAGTTTTTTATGTTTATATATATTATATTTTTTATTTTATTTTGTCGGGGAGGTTACAAGGATGGAGGGTGACTATGGAAGGACTGGAAAATGAGTGAGATTGGGGTGCATGATGTGAAATTCCCAAAGAATCAATAAAAAATTATATTTTTTAAAAAGTATGAAATGTCAGTGATACCATGCCATGTTTGCTCTTGATTGTTTTTCCGATATGAGAATTCTGGAAATTTTAGGGGTTTTTTTTTTCTCTTTAACTCTAGTGTTGAATTTCACAGTAATGTTATTAGCTGTGAAATCTTTGTTCATCCACTCACCCAGAAATTTCCACAGCTACTGCAATCTCAATATTCTTAATATTCATGAATAATAAAGAATATAATATTTATTCATTTCTAGAAACATACTTCAGTAGTGAAGAGTGTGCACTGCCCCTTCAGAGGACCTCAGTTTGGTTCCAAGTACCCACAACAGGCAGTTCACATCTGCCTGTAAATCCAATTACATTAGTTCATATGGCCTTCATATGACCTGCACTCATATACATATCCTCACAGAGACACACTTGTCAGTGTGTGTGGGCAATGCACAGGTCTAGGAGAGAAGCTGGAGAGCTGAAACAATCCAGAAACATCTTTCTGCTATGTGCTATCTATTCTTACCTGGGAAGAATTGCCTGAATGTTGCCCAAAACCTTTAAGCCAGCCACCAGCAAGAACCTAGATCTGCAACAACACATTCATAGACTCTCTACCCCTGGTCCCAAGGGAAGAAATTTTCTCATCGCAAATTCATGGTTATCTTCAACTCAGAAGCTTGCTAAAATTCTTTGTTCTGTGTGGAGCCACAACCTGTTTGTGTAAGCATGTGAGTTTGTGTGTGTGTGTGTGTGTGTGTGTGTGTGTGTGTGTGTATTGTGTATGTGAGTGTGTGTGTATAAAGTTTTGTATCAGGTGTGTGTCTAGAGTACAGGGAACACTAAAACGAAGGCAGGTTGGGTAAGGTAGGTCTGGGCAGGCTGCATCCTAAGATGCCTATTAAAAAAGGAAGCTAAAAAAAAAGTTCTATTATAGACCCTGGGTTTCTCCCAAATGGACAAATCATCTGAGTTTTCATTTCTGATACTATGTCTTAGAATGGCTGCATACATAATATAGGTTGATTGTATATTTCTCTTAAGAGTCTTATGCAGAAAGAGAGGCTAATCTGTTTTCTACTCTATTGATTTTTTTCCCTAGAAGAACTGGTTTAATTTTCAGCATTTCCATCTATTAATTGTTACTCATACAATAAGAGGGTTCTCTAAGCTCATGTCTGCTAATATCCTATATATTTTCTGGTTTATATTGCATTCCTAGTGTTACTGGAATATCTGTCCATGATTGCTTGAACTCATACTTTATTCTTATTTCTAAACTCTTATCAAGAGAGACGTAGTATGTAGGGGTCTCTGAGGGAACCCTCAATAAATAATAAACTTCATCTCTGCCATGGGTCTTAGCAAGTGGAGCAATTAAATAACATATAAAGACAGAAGTGAACATGGATGTGGTGGCCCAGGCCTGTGAGCAGAACTTGAGAGGGAGAGGCAGAATCATTTATCTAGGCTCATCCTCAGCTACATATTTTAAGTAGAGTTTAAGCCAGCCTGGGCTCACTGAGACCTTATTTTAAAAAGAAAAAGAAAAGAAGTGAAAATAGGAAGTATTATTCATAATGGGAGCTAGGGGGAAAGGCAAAGTTTAGGCTACTAAGGGAATGGATCTGCTCACAGAAGCAGGCAGGTTCAAGCACCAGATTCCAAGCAGAACTGAAACATAAAAGTTCTCCCACTATTATCTTCTCTCCTCAACTCTGTCGGCCTCAAAGCTGCCTAGTCAGGCAGCCTTCCTTCATAAAGAGTAAGAGGCAGAAATTCCCCTCAAATTCACCAGTGAGGTAAGCCATCATCCTTGTGGGATCGTGAGAGAAAGGAAGCAGAGTAGTCTTGGTGAGATGGGGTGCAGGGCTCCACCAGCGAGAGGCAGTAACACAAGGACAGGGTGAGGGGATGGGACACAAATATCTACTGTCCGTCCTGACTGCGCCACATTTGTGAACAACAGGCATCTGCACAAATAGTATCCTGCTGAGCTCCACATTTTCTCAGCCGTGAAATAGAGGTGATGCCTGCCCTCCTTCCCAGGCTCGCTGGCTTCCTAGCCATCTTTCCTCACTCAGGTGATGCCACCATGAGATGACCTGCCCTTGCACGGTGCAGCAAGAAGGGCTCTCATGAGAACTGACCAGTGCCCTAGGTCTCCAGAATCATGAGCTAAATAAACTTATCTTCATAACTACTTGACTTCAGGTACACACACACACACCACATATACCACACACACACACCACCCACATACCATACACATACCACACAGTATACACACAGCACACACACAC
>CAJQZJ010001638.1:6185144-6241003 GCA_907164525.1 Lophiomys imhausi
GGACATTGGGAATGTATGCTAAGCCATATAACTCACATAATTGTGGCCTATTTATTTCTGTTGTTTTGTATTGTATTTATAGTTATAAGAAAAAGAACCATTTTTTGGACTGAAAGGGAGAGCTGTTGGGGGAAAAAAGAAATACCTTGAACTAAAAAAACAAAAGAAAAAGGGAAGAGGATGGGGGGTTGAGGGGGAGGAGGGTGGAAGGGTAGGACTGGAGGGGGGAGTAGGGAGGGGATTATGATTGAGATGTAACTTTAAGAAATAAAAAATAGGCCGGGCGGTGGTGGCGCACGCCTTTAATCCCAGCACTTGGGAGGCAGAGGTAGGCAGATCTTTGCGAGTTCGAAGCCAGCCTGGTCTACAAAGCGAGTCCAGGACAGCCAGAGCTGTTAAACAGAGAAACCCTGTCTCGAAAAACCAAAAAAAAAATAAAATAAATAAATTATTAAAAAAAAAAACCAACTTGCTACTAGGAAAAGAAGGAGTGAATCTATTTCTTTAAAGTTGAAGAGGAGGACTAAAGATGTCAGGCCTTTCCAGGGATGCCCATGGGTTCCTTGGGCTGCAGGATCCCCAGGAAGTAGCCTCAGAAGGAATTTCCTATGATTCAAAGCTATTTGTTTTACGTCTTTTATATCTTTCTTCTGCCCTCTCCTAAGACAGCAGAGATGTCAGTGGGAACACCATTCCTCTTACTAACTAAAGTGGCTTGGTGAACTGGCAGAGATCTTATGTCTGTCTTCATGGTGGACTTGTTAAATCTCATTCCATCATTAAGTAAAGAGTTTTTCTTGTTTCCCTGTTTTTGTTTTAAGACAGAACTAAAACTTTGTTTTTTTTTTTTTAAGGCAGTGCCTCATGTAGCCCTGAGTGGATTTAAACTATGTAGCTGAGGCTGGCATTGAACTTCTGATCCTCTTGCCTCAGCTTCCCAGATCCTGGCATTGCAGGTGTAGAGCTGCATACCCAGTCTATAGTGTACTTGGTAGGTGCAGTTTAATATGAGGTAAGAGAGACCAATCCTAAGTGTTGCAGGAAATATAGTTAGAGAAGCATGCTTATATCCAAGATGTGTTTCTTAATTTTTAAACTAATGACTTACCCAAATTATTTTGATTCAATCTCTTATTTAGGACTTGATTCTTACTGTTCTTTTTTCTGAGCAGCAATTCTCAGCATCAAATGTCTCTTGTTTTTTAGGCTTAAACACAAATATACTAGAATACTAGTTGTTTGGTTGTTTTTGTTCTTGCTTCTGTTTCGTTTGTTTATTTCCTCTTTTGATGGGCTCCCAATCCAAAGCAATATAAGAAAATGAAAACTGTTCTCATGGAGGAATTTTATCCCATGAGTAACATAATCAGTCTCACACACACACACACACACACACACACACACACACACACACCATTCTGTGTCAGGCGGGGAATCCTGGCCTTGTCTGGTATCAAATTAGAAATGCATGCTCCTCCACTGGAAGGTCAGGACTGGGTCAGTTTCTAAGCAGAAAAGGGTTGAATACCAGACGGAATCCATGCCACAGGATATCCCGGAAAGGTGAGAGAAAGAAATTTCTCCATCACCAACAAGTGTTACAACTCTCTTAGCTAAGCAAGAAAGAGGGTTAGGGCACTCCTAACCCCCTCTGTCATGCAGAAAAGGACTACTGCTCTTTTAGCTGAGCTGACAACTCTGGGCTGAGCAGCTTCAAGGAGCTTTGAGCTCCTTCCTGGACGAGATAAGCAACTTTGGGACTCTAACTTGGTTCAGTCAGTTCTGAAGGCTGTTTTGGGGACAGCTAGTGACCAGCCATTGCAGGCAGGCACTGCAGCAGATGACATAAGTCAGGCAGCAGAAGCTCAGCACCTCTCGGCGAGGTTTGGAAGTAGCCACTGGGGTGATCAGCAGTGGCGACTGAGACACAAGCTTGGCTAGGCACCAGCAGCAGCAGTGCTCCGGGTGCTCAGAGATGAGCCCTGGCTACTGGCAGCAAGAGACTCAGCTAGGTGGAGGCAGTGGTGGGGCAGGAGTCTGTGTCCCAGGCAAGCTCAGCTAGGCAGGCATGTCCAGAGATGAGTTCTTCATGGGGAGAAAGTCCTTCCTCCCCATGCCCAAAATAAACAGCCGAGTCTCAGTCAGTCATGGTGGAGGAATGGAGAAAGAGAGTTTATTTCATGAATCAGAGACACTGTAAACCTTTGGGCAGTGGGACGGGTTTTGGAGGTGAATGTGTTTGACTGGGAGGGACTAGGAGTGCCAGGGATAGCAGCATAGTCCTATCATAAGAAAGGGAACACGGTACATATTTATCTCATGGGTAGCAGGGTGGGGGAAGAATTCCAGGTATGGTTAGAGGCACTGACAAAAGCTCACTGCCTGAAGGCCAAGGCACCAAGAGATCCCATTAGCAAGGACAAGGTATTTCCTAGAATTCCACGTGCTCACTGGGTGGGTCTCTTCTCAGGAGACACAGCTGGGCCTGCAATTTCCCTGAGGGCTAGGAGACAATCCTCAGATAGAGGGAGTGGGGTTCAGGATTCTCCAGATCAGGTAGAAGAGGGAACCTCCACTTAGAGAAAGGAGTCCATTATTTAGCACTGAGCTCAGGGGCTTTCTGGTAATGTCAGGCTTCAACCTTACCAGCAGGGTCCAACACACACACACACACACAGCAAACCAAAAAACAAAACAAGCAAACGAACAAAACCAAGAAAAACTGATGATTTAAAAGAACATTATCTGCTCTCTATCTTCTCTTTCTCTCTCTCTTCCTCTTCCCCTCGTCCTCTTCTGTCTCCTCCCCACTCTGTCTCTCTCTCTCTGCATGTGCATGCCGTTTCTCTTTCCCTCTCATATCCAATAAACCTGCCTTTATATAACTTAATTTGGCCTGGATTGGATCGTTTTCCTACAGTGCATTGTAATTTTTTAATACATCTAGTGAGGTGACTCGGTGGAGGTCATGCCCTGGCAAACGTCCAGACACGGGGCCCACTCCTAACCGCTGGTTATTGTTTGCTCATGTTTGGATTCACATCTTACCGGCTACAGCTGTCCCAGGTTTGGACACAGTGAGTATCTTTTTTTCTAGCTGCTGCTTTTCGGGGGTCCAGGACCCCCATTCTTCCGATTCCAGGACATTATAAAGTCGGGACACCGATTTATATACCTGAGATTCCTCCACCAAAGGCTAGAGATAGTTATTCCCTGGTCTAAAAAAAAAGTTTGACTACAGTTTATACCTCTAAATTCTTAAATTAAAATCAGTTTTTTTTTTGATTCCTCCTATTACCCCACCCCCCTCCCTTCCTTCCCTATAGCTCGCTCCTGCTGCTGCCTGCTGTCTGCTGTGTACCCTGACCAGTCTGGTTCTTTTAAATGTCCCACTGTGCTGCAATTGCCACCTCTGCCTTCGCTGCTACTACCACCATGTGACTGGTCACCATTTTGACTGTGGGATAGAGGGGACAGAGTCCTGCCTTTGTCGACATCTTTACTAAGGGCAGTCATGGGATGACCCATGGCCATCTTTATTGTGGTAAAGATATGCCCCTTCGCCTCCATGTCTGTTTAGGGCCGTTTCTTTCATAAGTTGCTTAAAAGGTACTTTATTTTAATAATGTCTAAAGCTACTGCTTAATGCAAACTGTTAAGGATAATTTAATAATACAACTTGACAATATTCAAGATACAATTTGGACCTGATAACAGAAGACAAAGTTATTTAACCCAGATAAGCTAGCCCTCAAGCTTGTCAAGAGATTTGTAGGATATGGCATTAAAATGTTTAATTAAATAGCTTATTATGACAGAGACCCCAACTTCTAGCGGTGATCCCAGGGCCTCCTATAACATTGGCACAACAAAGAAGGTAAAACTTCTTCACTGCTTTCCTACTGCTAAGGCCTGATCTGTGGACAAACAGGACACCTGGAGAAGGTGATTGCCATTTTGCCTAGACAGAAAGGGGTCAGCCTTCCAAGCTCTTCCTCCATAGGAAGGCCTCATATTTGCCAGGCCTGACAGCTAAGGACTGATACTGCCCTGGGACCTGTCTCACAACAAAGCCATTGACATAGGAGCCTTACGGGAAATCCGACTGGGCAACGGGTTAGCCTCTGTCATAATAAACCATACATAGACTGTTGGCTTACAATTCCTGATCCTCCTCAGATCTCTGATAGGATTGGCGGTTGGCAGTTTTTCCTTGCTAACAGGCTTCATGTTACAATATAAACAACTGTTACTTTATTTATCATTGTTCTCAATAATAACTACTCATGCTATTTCTTCCTAAAATTTATCTCTTTTTGTAAACCTAAATTCTTGTAAGCCTCAGGGAATCCAGTGGAATCCACAGGTCGAATGGACTCAGATAAGTATAGCCTATTTCTACTTCTGCCTGTCACTGGGGGGTGGGGCCCCTCCTCCCTGGTTTTGGGGCCACCTCAACTGTCAAGACCATGGGCCTAAACATTTTTTTTGCCTTAGCTACTTAATTTTACCTCCTGCCCCTACTATGTATCTGTTCCAGCATATTTCCAACCAATTAAAGACTGCAAACTGCTCCAACTGTGGCCTTCATCTCTAGATGGTCATGCATAACTTAGACAGCAAGTAAAACAGCCTGCTCTTCCAGGACCTGACCAACATTCCAGCTTTTGCCCCCTCACACCCCCAATTCCCACACCCACAATGTCAGTAGGAAGTACCCAGACGATGCTTTGTCCCTATTCATTTATTATCAACAAAAGTCTAGGATGTTAGATGGGCTACCAGTGTTTATGAATGGTTCTAAAGCAGTAAACAGCAATCCATCCAGCTGCTCATTCAGCAAACAATTTTCTGAATGCTTACTTAACATTCAGCATTTACTTTAATGTAAATGGGATGCCTGAGTCCCACGTTCTCCCAGCATGCCTCAGTTTCTACCTGTTATGGGGCATGCCCCGGCCCCACAAGCCTCTACCTATATAATCCCAACATTTTGGGGGTTCTTTCTCTCTCTTGCTCTTCCTCTCTCTTTCTCTCCTCCTCATTCTCTTCTCTTTGTCTTCTTCCCCCTCTCTCTGCATGTGCATGCTGTTTCTCTTTCCCTCTCGTATCCAACAAACCTGCCTTCATATACTAAAAAAAAGAACATTATCGGGTTTTGCGTGTTTTTACCTAAGTCATCATAATAAATGTGACCTCCTTAAGAATTGTCCATGGCTTATCACCAAACCCCTAGCATCTACCTTATTCTAAAGTAAATGCTGAATGTTAAGAAAGCATTCAGAAAATTGTTTGCTGAATGAGCAGCTGGATGGATTGCTGTTTACTGCTTTAGAACCATTCATAAACACTAGTAACCCAAGAAATGTGCTGGACTCCATCCAATGTATTGAGGGGCTCTGTTGAAGGGTCTAGTACTTGGAGAGTCAATGAACACCTGGGATGACTGTCTTTCCCATTTGACTTCTTCCTGCTCCAACATTGTCTTAGAGAGTTAAAACTGACCATGTCAACAGTTGCTGGGCCTGGGTTTCCAGATCTATTTAGTGTGGATGGAAAGGCATTGGCTAAGTCCAGTCAATGTGTTATAGCTTCTTGCTACTTAAAATACTTTTATATATAGGCCTGCATGGTAAATGTGGGTATTTCCCACCTTTTACTTCTGTGAAAACACTACACTCTCTAAATGTCCACACTACTGAAGAAATCCGTCACTTCATGGCCTTACTACCTTATTCTGTTCTCCAAAATAGTGAGGTTATCTTCGCTTTTCCAGTCCTATCTTGTCATTTTCTATGGAAATTCCTTGTACTGTCGTGGCTCAACCAAATGAAGACTTAAGTTCATTGTACATAAGGGGACATGGTGATGAATGAGATGACAGTCCCAGTCCAGGTTTTGGGGCAGGTGAGGAATTTAAACAATGGAAAATTCCACTGCTACAATCAGCCCAGTAAAATCTAAAGTAAGAAGAACATATTAAGTATCCACCCAAGCCTGAAGGATCTGGAAGACTTTGAGTGAGATTCAGACTGACATATGAAAGGTAGTGCTGACCCAACCAGGTCAAGTAAGGTGGGGGAAGGAGTGAAGTCAAAGGAATAGCTCTTGGCCCTCACCTCCTGCTGGGATATCCTCTAAACACTACAAATCACAGTCCTTTCATAACCTGCCCATAAGCCTCAGAGATTTGAGGATTTCAAAGAATGTCATTCTCAGAAGTAATGATTAAAAAAAAGAAGAAAGGAAAGAGAAAAACCTGTAAGGACTCCTTGGGCTTCTTGAACTTCAGAAATTATTTTAGCTGGTGCTTAAAGGTAAATGGAAACCATTACAATCTGCAGTTTGGATTTTATCTCAAAGCTTGGGATGCTAAATGTCACTTTTTGCTCCTGTTCCAATACACACCAACAATTTGTCAACATGTTGCATCCATACAGTATACAACTGGAAGCTTCTTTTTTTTTATTTTATTACTTCAGGTGACATCTCCATCCTATTGTCCTCTTTCCACCCCTCCCAGTCCTGCCCTCCCACCCTCTACCCCCTATCCCTTCCATCCCACTCCTCTGGAGTGGAGTGTCCCTACATATCAGTCCCCCGCCCCAGTTCAGCAGTCATATGAGGGCGAAGAGCCTCCTCATACACTGGGGGCCTACAAGGAAGCACCACTAGGGCAAAGTCTAAAGAAACAAAGTCTATGTTCCTGTTCCCTTTGGTACATTGGTTGTAGTATAGTTATCCTGTACTATATGGCTAAAATCCAATTATAAGTGAATAGATGCCATGTGCATCCTTCTGAGTCTGGGTTACTTCTCTAGTTCTATCCATTTGGCTGCAAATTGCATGATTTCATTGTTTCTGATAGCTGAGTAGTATTCCATTGTGTAGATGTACCACAGTTTTTTAATCCATTCTTTGGTTGAGGGACATCTGGATTGTTTCCAGTTTCTAGCTATTACAAATAAGGCTGCTATGAACATAGATGAGGAAACTTCCTTGTGATTCGGTGAGGAATCATTTGGATGTGGAACACAGCCCTATCACATTTTCAAGGCTGTAATTTAACCGTTTTGTAAGAAATGCGAAACCTGTTGACTCGAAAGGATCATTGGTTACTTGTTTTTTTTTTTGTTTTTTTTTTTTAATAAAGGAGAATGCAGGGAATGCCTATATCACCTTTCACCAACATCTACTCTAAGCATACTATCTGGAAGTTTAATTGATATTTAAGTTCTGTTGTACATTTAACTTATTTTCTCTGATTCACTCACTTACCTGTGATAATTACAGAGCACTTTTATTCTACTGTCCTGGGTACTTAATGCAATAGTTCATTGTTTCAATAACAATGTTTTAAACATAGCAAGGCACTTGATAATTAAACTAAAGCTTAAGAATAAACTAATATGATAATCTTAACATTTACAATATTTAAAAGGAGTTATAATTAAAAAGCAATTATATTGAGATTTCTAAGAAAGTAAAAAAGCAGAAATAATGAAAAGCAGATCTTTAAAAAGATCATACATAAATCCTATTCTCTGGCTCACATTAACATAAAGCACAATCTCACAATTTATGGAATATTAGTAGTTTAAAAAAATAACAGATCAGTGACATAAAGGCACTTGTCTCCAAGGGTGGTGATGAGGTCATCCTCTAAGACCCATATGGTAGAACAAACTGCTGCAAATTGTCCTCTGGCCTTCACACACACACGTGCACCCACACACCGAAAATAAATGTAATAAAAAATGGCCTTCAAATAAACTTCAATTCATCAGTTGCTGTAGGTATTTTACAGATACTAAGTAACTCATATACACAACTCTAGTAAGTTTCCTCATATACTGCCAGTGAG
Source organism: Lophiomys imhausi (assembly GCA_907164525.1). Taxonomy (NCBI): domain Eukaryota; kingdom Metazoa; phylum Chordata; class Mammalia; order Rodentia; family Muridae; genus Lophiomys; species Lophiomys imhausi. The sequence goes on from CAJQZJ010001638.1 coordinate 6,193,009, forward strand.
TGCTAGGTCGGCAAGATGGCTTAGGGAGTGGAGATGCTTGCGGTGCAAGCCAAGCCATTGGAGTTCAATCCCAGAACTCACATAAAGAGAACGGAGTCCATAAAGGTGACCTCTGACCTCCATACAGGCACTGTGGCTCAGGCACCAAACCGCGTGCATGGCAGAGACATATACAAGTAAATAATAATGTAAATGTCCTTTAAAGTTCATTTATTTAGTGAACAGTTGGACACATTTGTTATGAAGAGGAAAATGAAAAAAAAAAAAAACAGTGGGGGAGACTCACCTGAGGAGGATGAGGAGGAATGGAAACATGGAGTGTTAAATAATGCCAGAGGTGTTTGAAAAAGATATAGGGAATTGTATTATTTTATGACCACCAAAATTGGAGTGGCAATGCTCCCCTGTCCCTAAAACAATGGACTAATAAAAACCCCAGTGCCATGCATAAAGACCCCCTTTTGAATTGTCGGTCAGGAGAGTCCAAGAGAACCCTCACCCCCAAAACAATATAGGCCATTGCCTTCATCCTTGGTACTTTCCAGAAAAAGAAAGTAACACCCTACTGCACCCAGTTGGAACACGGGAGGAACTGATAACGGAAGCTAGAGAAGTCACCACTAGCCATTTCTACGGTAGTATTAGAACCTCTAACTTCATTCTAGTGGTTATTCTCACACCCAGAGATTAGCTGGCTCTTATGCCTCACCAAAGAAGCTTCTTTTTTGCAGCAGATGGAGACCATCACAGAAAGTTACAAATTATCAAAAGGCAGAGATCAACTGAGAAGGGAATGCTTGTCCACAACCAATACATTTACAACACAGAAATAACCCCTACATTTAAAGCTGAGGGGACATTACCGGGGCAGAGAGACTGTACAAGTCAGAGGACCGGGACATCAGCTGCAAGGTAGTCTCTTGTAAAGGAGGAGGAAGAGGGTCTGGCGTGAAGAGTGTGTGGAGACATGATTGAGGAAGAAATTGGAGGGAAGGGTGGAAATAAACAAGACCAGAATACACTGTATAAAATTCTCCATAAATAAAATACTAAATGCCTATTGTGTGTCAAACTTCGCTTTAATTCTTGAGAACACAAGACTTAAACAACACAGCTGTAATTGCTGCCTTGCCAATGATTCTAACAGTCTAATAAAGATAATACCTCGCTCATGGAATCCTTGAAAAGTCAGGTGTTACCTAACTTAAAGTGTTTTGTGCCATACACCCAAAGATATTGAACATAATATCCACCTTATTTGTCTCTCTCCCATAGCTGCCTGACACTAGCTGTTGTTCATGAGAGGCTAATAGTCATAGACAACTTCATTCTATTTGCTCATATCTTTGTAATATGTGAAATAAAGTGGCATAAGAAATTTGATATAAAATCATAAAAGACAGACACAGAGGTTAATTTTAATTGGTATGTTTTGAGGCTATATCTGTGACCAGTACTTGAACTGTTCCCATCTAGATGTAGAAAGACACAAATACATTATCTTTGTATTATTTCAAGTTTGTGTTTTTTCTACATAAACAGTATAGATGTTGGAAAACCATTCAATAAAATTTGTCTGTATTTTCATATTTACTCAAAAAGGTTTTAAGTGTTCCTAATATTTTCTAAAATTTCATAAAATAAATTTACATTAAAATTTTTTACATTTGCAAAAAGCTAGGAAAGCATAAAACTTCATTTGTGATTTTGGATTTTATTCTTGGAAACAGCACAGGAAATACATACTAGATTAACTGCTCTTTAATAATTGTTCTAGCTATTTAAAAAAGAGACATAAAAGGATAAGGATTTCAAATACATCCACATTGTCTCGAAGTATGAAACCGGAACAGGACTAAGGGTCTAGGAAGTTTGAAATCCTATTATCAGTGGCTTCCTGTAGACACAGTGTTTGTGTGACATATAGAATTTGACTTTAATAACTAATGATTTCCATTCAACTCAAAGATTATTTTAACCATGAGTCTGGTCTTTCTGAAACAACATCTAGAAGTAATACAATAAAAATATTCAAAATAACACAAGATTTAAAACTCTTCTCGATTTATGAGTTTCAAATACACAATTTCCAACTTGGATCAAATAGCCAAAATGTATTCAGAATACACCAAAATAAAGAAGCAGAGAATGGTTTATGTTTACATTTTAATACTTGAGAAAATATAAGTTAAATTGGATACAAATACTGCTGACACACACAAACAGAATATATACAAATCCAAATTCACATAGCGTCTGTATGAAACTTGGATGTAAGAATACATCATAACCTTTATTAGCTCCTTTTCAGGAAGTAACAGATTTTAAATTAGACAGATATAAAAAGACTGCAGAAGAAATTATTGCCTCCGAACTATTCCTTTATCCACTAAGAATTACAAACTCAGGCTGGATGTGGTAGCTCAAACCTGCAAACCCAGTACTCAGGAGGCTGAGGCAGGATTGCCATGAGCTCAAGGCTAGCCTGGGTTACATAGAGAGGGCCAGGCGAGCTACAGATACAGAACAAAACAAAACAAATAAGGGGAAAAAAGGAGATGCCACTTCAAGGTCACTAATTACCTCAAGCATTCTGAATGTACACTTTCCAAACACCTCACTTGAAGCCCAATGTATAAATAACCGTTCCATTTTCCTGTTAAGTTTTATATAATTACACATTAATAAATTATAGCAAAGAAAAATAAAAACATTCTATTTTTAAGAAACCACATATTATGTCTCCCAGGTACTTCAGCATTTTATGCTTAATATTTGTTTTATTAAATATTTAACAAAAAAAAAACCATGTAATTTCATGCTTGTTACTGAGAGGAAATGAAGACAACTGCAATATAAATTTTTTCAATTGTGGCAGAGATTCATCCTTTAGACAATTTCAAAATATATTAGAAGGAATTTTTTTTTAAATATGTGATAAATGGGAAGGCTTTTTTGATTGATTGATTGCATGTATGAATGTTTTGCCTGCATGTATGTATGTGTACCATATGCATGCATGCCTGGTGCCTATGGCATCAACACCATGCAACAACAGTTCTAGATGGTTGTGAGTCACCATGTGAGTGCTGTACGGATCTCAGGTCCTCTGTAAGAATAACAAAGGGCCGGGCGGTGGTGGCGCACGCCTTTAATCCCAGCACTTGGGAGGCAGAGGCAGGCGGATCTTTCTGAGTTCGAGGCCAGCCTGGTCTACAAAGTGAGTCCAGGACAGCCAAGGATACACAGAGAAACCCTGTCTCGAAAAACAAAAAAAAAAAAAAAAAAAAAAAAAAAGAATAACAAAGGTTCTTAATTGCTGAGTCATCTCTCCAGCTCCTAACTAAGGAATTTAATTACTTATTCACATGAGACCTAGGTCTGGGAAAGACAAGGTAGACAGAAAGAGAAATTCATCATCCTACATGACTATAGTTGGAGAAATTACCCTCTGCTGAAGAAAAAAACACATAAACTTTATTTTCCAAACAAGTAATTCTGAAATTAATTCTAGAATTTGTGCCAGGTGTCTGGGGAGTATCTTTACTCTTAATTGCCTAGCACGAAAGATAATGTTTATAAAATTGTACAATCTACTGAGTCACAGGCTAGGTCCACCGATAGTATAACATAATTTTCTTTTAGTTATGATCTAGAAGTAGTTTGGTCCTTTATGTGAGGGAATAATATCTATACAGTCACAGTTCTTCCTCTTTGGGAGCTCCATTAGATATTCTTGTTACCAGAAATGTTCCTAATGTTTATTGCACACTAGAGGTGCTTCCACAGATGTAAATATTACCCTTCTTGATGCTCCAAATGGGAGAAAGTAAACCAAGTACTTGGTGGCTTTTTGTTGTAAGTTACCCTGAGAAGATCTATGATTTTAGCCACACTCCTCGGGTAAAGATCATTGGCTTTTACACAAAGTTGTCTTGCTGCACGTCTAGAGAAGGCCAGCAGCCAACTGAGAGGCTTATTCACTCAATGACTGCACTTCTGTTTAAACTCGTTTTGCTTTAGAAACCTTATTTAAGCTCAGTGGTAAATGTTTATCTCCCCAGAATGGATCCTCAGTATCACAAAGAAATAAAGGAAGAGAAAGGGGACGGGAAGGAGGTAGAAAAGGGAGCACATTTGGGTTACAATAAAGAAGACAAAATGCCAATTTTTTTTTTTGAGACATGTCTCCAGTACACAGCTGAAGATGACCTTGAATTTCTGAGCCTCCTGCCTCTGTTTCCCAAGCACTGGAATTACAAGTATTCACCTCTATACCTTTTGTTCCCTAAAACTTATGAAATTGATAATGCCATAAAGTTACTTAAAAAACACTCTTAAAACTTACCAAAGTCCGTTAACAAGCGTTAAATAGTGACAAGACCGTACATAAATTATTTACAAGTATCTCTGTGGGTGGAAGGAGTCTGCACTGTTGTTACATCATCTGGATGTTTCTAAAGAGAATCTGCCTACAGAACAAAGGGCAACACAAACATGCTGTCACTCTGCTGGCCACCGGGAAATTGTGAACAATATGGCTTTATTAATGAAGATTAACATAATTTGGAGAATCTAATGAAAATCAATAGTGTGCTATCAAAAGAAATACAAGTCACCTGACAGAATATGCACATAGTATCACTCTAAGGCTTTCTGTTTTTCTCAGAGACAGGGTTTCTCTGTGTAGCCCTGGTTGTCTAGAACTCGATCTGTAGACCAGGCTGGCCTTGAACTCAGAGATCTGCTGCCTCTACCTCCTGAGTGCTGGGATTAAAGGCGAACGACACCACACCCAGCTCTAAAGCTCTTTTAATACCATCTTAATTTTGTGAATGTGTCAATGTGCGTGGTGTGCATGCATGTATGTGTGTTTGCACGTGTTTAGGGTGCATGTGTGCATTCATGTATGTGTGTGCATGCATGCAAGCATGTGTGAGTCTATGTGTGCCCATGTGTGCAGGTGCATATGTATATTATGTACATAGAGAGACCAGAAATTGATTTTGGGTGTCTTCCTCCATTATTTATCAAGGCGGGGTCTCTCAAAAAAGCTGGAGCTCATCAATTTGGCTAGTCTAGCCAGCAAGTTTGTCCTATGAGACCCTGTCTCTTCCTTCTGAGTGCGGAGACATCAGGCTGACTATCACACCTACCCTGATTTGTATGAAGGTGCAGGGTTCCAAACTCCCGTCTTCATGACTGCACAAGAGGTGGTTTATCACCCCAATCCCTATCAGCTTAATTTTAAGATTGCTGAAACATAATTCTGGTATCAAAACACATAATTTTAATGCAAAAAGACTTATCTGTACACATAGGAAATATCTAGTCACTTAAAATATTTTAATATGCTAAGAGCTATTAAAATCTGTTTCCCTGTCATACTGCAGACTTCATAAAAAATATAAGATACAAAGTGTCTAGATTGTTATATATTTTTTAAAAATCTTATTTCTTACCAAATTTCAGGTTATGTTTCAATAAATTAACTTATTTGATTGGGTTTTCTTTTTTTTTTTACCAAAAATATTGGTTACAAAATGCTACTAATATTATTAAAAGCCCAGTTTAATTAAAAACAAAAACAAAAAAAAACAGTCCCTTCTGATATGGAAAAGTTATAGAGATTTAAATAATAAGAATTCCACTTAATCCAGAATAATGTCAAATTAAGCAGCACCAGCCATTGATACTTAGGATTGCTGGACCAGGATTCCTGATCAGGAAATTAACTTAGGTCCCTCTTGCAGCACATGTCAAACCATTGCTAGGTATTATTATGTTCCCCCTGCCTCAGCCTCAGAGCAGGGATAATAGTCACATACTAATGCCAAGCAAACCGGTGCTGTGTGACTGAGCACAGTGACTAGTGTTTAAGAGCATCCGAGTTGCTATTAGCAGATAGTCTCCAGAGTTAATATCTACTCAAGTCTAGTAGTGTCACTGAACTTTTACATTTCCTTCAAACAGCAGACACTAACAAGACGGTACAGATCAACACTCATACGTTTGTCTATTAATATACAAAGAGCATGAGTCCTCTCCTCGACCCAGCCTTTCCCTGCCTCTATCCCCAATCTTGACGTCATGTCTGCCACTGTCCAGGCAAACAAAAACAGGATGACCTTTTGTGATCCTTGAGGATCACCATTGACGGATCACAATTCTGGTTGGTCACCCCGACTTATGACGACCATACAAGTGTATTTATTTTCTAAGTTTCTTACTTCCAGTCATAACAAAATAATGGTCATCCTCTTCCTTCTTCTTTGCTGTAGGCTTTTTATCACCAGTGTCTGCTCCCTTAGTAGGTGACGGCAGTCTCCTGGCAGATGATGGGGTCTTGCTACTTTTAGGAGGCCCTTTAGCTGAGTACTGGCCCTTCATGGCAGTTTGTGCTGACTTTGAGACAGTATCTGTCTTGGCAGCAGATTGGGGAACAGTCACAGCGGACAGTGGGGTACGGCCAGGAGACTTTGAAGAACCAGGTCTCGTATTCTGGCAGATACCTTTACTCTGAGGTTGCTTTTGGGCAACTACAGCTATATTCTTACCTTTCAATTCCTGAGTGGCTTTTGCAGAGGACACTGAACATACAGACGCAGTATTATTTAAATTCAAGGTGGACTGAAGTCTTTGTCCTGATTTTAGAGTTCTATCAGGTGGCTCAGACTGTGTCCCTAGACCTATGGCTCTGGCTTTAGCACTGGGTTTTGTCACTTTTTCAGGGGGATGGAAAGGAGAAGGGTTGGACTGCATGGTTCCTTTAGGTAGCTTTGGACACTTTGATGACAAATTTATAGGTGACTCATCCCTGGAAGAAAGATGATTGTGTTTCAAATGCTTTGGTTCAATTTTTCCAGAAGATTTACTTGGCAAAAGTCTAGACTTAGATAGATCTCTTGAGTTCTGGGCTGGAATAGCCTTAGTCTTAGCAGTACTGGGGAAGGTGACACATTTCCTCACTGACTCTGATGCACACTTTGAAGCCTTTGTTTGACCCGAAGGATTCGGAGAAGCCAGGGCAGACGATACACTGTTGGAAGGAGCCTGCGGCTTTTTTGCTATGCCCTTCAAAGGTGCGACCTTGGGATGGGAAAACAATGCTGGAGAGTCCAGAAGTTTAGAGCGGGTGGACTGGGAAGTTAGATTACCTTTTAGTGACAATGCGGCTGGCAACACACCTGGTGGGTGGACTTGTTTTTCCTTGCTCTTCGGAACACTCACCGGTGTGCCAGGTTTGAAATTTTGTTTCTGAAACACGTTAACTGCTGACAAAGGGTTCATCTCAGGAGGCTGAAGGGTTCTGGAAGGCAAATCTGGCACGCTTTCGTTAGACACGCCTTTTTGAAATGCTAGAATCTTCTGTTCCAGTGTAGCAAACTGCAGTATTCGACAGGGGTCATATTTTAGCAAAAATCCTTGCAGAGTATCCCAGCCTCCACCAACACGGACCATAACGTGTTTTCCATGAAGCATCTGACCCAAAAATGAAAATAAAAAATAAAGCAGTGAAACTGTGAGGTTTCTGGTTTCAATTGGTTCACAATCATGATTTGCATTTTCTATGACCTGTGGAATTCCGAGTATTCATCAACAGCTTCATTTCAAATTCACAGTCTCTTTTGTGTATTAAAATAATAAATTTAGCATTAGATTATATAACTGATGGTAAAAGCCCTCCACTTTATAATAAAAATATTTACAAATAATTTGCATTTTTAATCCACATAATTAATATAGAAAACTGAAATAGAATATGGTTCAATGGACTGAGTACTGAAGGAAGACAAGGAGAAAGGAAGAAAAGAGCAAGAAATGGAGACAGAAAATCAAAGAATTCTCTTTCCAGTGAACAGTGGTAAGCGTAGATTCGTGGCTGTACGAAGGGCTGAATATGTGTGATGAATGAGTGTCCGGCACTAAAGTCATTTGCGCACCATTCCCCCTAAGGTTCAGAAAACATTATGGAAGAGGGGCTGGAAAGAGCCAGATAACAGGAAGAACGGCTAAGCAATTGTATCTTCTGGGCAAGACACAGCCATTGCAGTAATGAACTCCCAGCTGCTATAGGTGGCTGCATGGAGCCTGCACAAGGGGCCATCAGTCAGGGATGGACGGGGGAGGGGCTTATGGAGCCCTACCTCTCCCTGCTGACCACCTGCTAAGAAAGAAAAATGGAAGGCTCCACAGTCACTTATTCTCAAATCTCTCTCCGGGTTAACTTGGCTAATTAACGTTAAGAGTCAACGCAACCTGATTTCTGCTTGCATTTGCTTCTGTTCAGATTCAGGAAGAGGGTAGATTGTCTTTAATTGTGCACCCATTGATGACCCTACCAGGCTCCAATGAATACAATTTCAATCCAACAGTTACACAGACCGTCCTAATTAAAACAATTATGTCACAAAACAAAACCAAAGTCATAAATTGGGGATAGGTAGGAATGATGAAACTGAATTGATATTGATGAGAAGATGATAAAAGAGGATGAAGGAGAATAGTCAGAATATATTATATACATGTATGCAGTTGCTCAACAACAAAATTAGCAAATAAAACATTTTAAGGAAAGCTAATTAGAAGACATTTGGGTGTTCCTATGTGAGTTGGATACAGGGGGGAATTTGATAAATCCATGTGAAGTGGAGGGAATGTAGATGGTTTAATTGTATGTGTAAGTACTTTCATATTATGTTCCCAAACTGAGAGAAAACTGTTTTATAGCAAAAGTAGAAAGATGTTGAGCAGGTGAAATTTTAATTTCCATATCAACGAAAGGGATAAGAAATCAACTGCAGGTGAGACAAAGGAAGGCCATAAACATGGGTATTAACAGCGTGCTGGTGCATGACCTAACACAAAGATCTTATGCTTACTCCTGAAAGTATTTATCATTATGAATGGCAGTATTTCCGTTTATTTTCGTACCATTAATATTAATCTTAGTGGACATTCTATTTTGTTCATTTCTTCTTAAGGAGTTGATGAGAAATTATTCTATTTAAGAAAATCTGAAAGAATGCAGCAATTTCCCAAAGTATATGAAGTTTTATTTTATTTAGTTATGTTAAATGTTGAAATAGTCTCAGCTGTCTACTAGTTAGTTTCTTGAGTGTTAAACGCATCTACTCAAACTCACTTAAAATTCACAAAATCAAGCATACCATATTTTTTTCCTGTATAGTGAAGTTCTTCCGTTAGTAGAACCCTCTATTCTAAATGTTTTTACAAGTAAAGGGGGATCAAATATGTCTGAATACAGGCTGAAAACAGCAGACTTACCCTTATAAACAGTATTTTCTCCCCTAGCCGGTACCGTCCTTCAGATAAGTACTCAATAGAAAACCGATGAGAACAGCTACAAGGAGGATCCTCAGCAATGTGTTTAACCTAAGATTAAAAATAAATACCAATAGTCAGTGCTTATTGGAAATAGTCTATTTTTTAAAAGTTAAAGCACAATGTTTTTTGAAAGGAAAATAAATCTCAAAGATAAAAATTTAAAGCCCGTTCAACTATTTATCTCTTTTCCTGTCCTTGCTAACAAATTTTGGAATCTAACACAGCTAATCAAGTAACATCCAGCAGTGATGAGGGTTAGGTCTTCCCTTCTCTTAGACCAAGTGAAAGCAGATTTGCAGTCATAAACATTGGAAGAGGACTGAAAATAGATAAGGCAATAAAGTCAATTCAAAACACACGTGCTGATCTTTAGACAACATGAGCCATCATTAAGTCTGAATTGTTTTGACATTTGTGTCAAATCAAAGACCACCTAGTCAGATACAGGCTAAGTAAGAATTCTCACTTTTCCCTTAAGATAATGTTAAACTTGTATTATGGAAGTACCTAGATGTGTTCCAATTTACTGCTAAAATAAATAGAGATGTAAGTTTATTATATGCTAATGATTGAGTAAAATTCTTAATGTTTCAGTCAGGAAGCATTGTTTTCTAGAAATATTTGCTCCAATTCAAATACCTCATGAGGAAGAAGGAATTAAAAAAAAAAAAAAACACCTTACTTCTATCCTTCAAAATCTTGTTTCATTTAATGAGATTTTCAAACAGGCATACAATGTATTTTGACCGTATCTACCTCCAACTTCCCCATTCCCGCTCCTGTCCGAAACTTCTTCATGTCCCCCTCCCATAGCCATACCTTCTTCTCTTCTCTTTAATAATCCACTGAGTACAATTCGCACTGCCATATTCAAGTGGGTACAGGGTTATCCACTGGATGATGGACAACCTCCCAGGGGCCACACACCTGAAGAATCTGACTCGCCCCACCCCTCCCCTCACTACCTATCAAATGCCAGTTGCTTCTCAGTTAGGGGTGGGACCCCCTAGCTAGCCCCATCCATGCTGGAATGCTGACTGGCTTGATCTTGTTGTGCAAGTCTTATGCAGGCAATCATAACTACTATGAGTTCATGAGTACACCAGTGCTATTTCACAATACTCCTCCATGACCTCTGCCCTTAAAGTCTGTGGACCTGCCTTTCCTTGATGTTCCCTGAACCTTGGGAGAGGCCTCAAGAGAATGGTAAAATTATAGTAGCTAGGAAAAGAAACTCAGTAATTCTATATTTTAAACAAAGAAAATAAATTGATTAAATGAAGATGCATTTTCAAATGTTTAAGTGAAAAACATTACATATCAGCCACTAAGACAACTATTTGGCTCTCTCCTCAAATTATATTTTTAAAAAGTCATGCCTGGCACGCTGGTGCACACCTTCTAACCCCAGCACTAAGGAGAAATGGGCTGAAGATCTCCAACTGTTTGAGGCTAGTCTTGTCTACATTCCGAGTTCCAGGCCACCAGGAAAGCCTAGTAAGACCCCATCTCAAAACAAAACAGCAACAACAAAAGGTCATAACTTTTTTCCACAATTACTTATCATACCAAGTATATCAAAATATATTCATTTAATTGAACTTAATCCTAGCATTTTTAACACCCTCTTGAGATATGCCCAATTTAGCTGCATGCTAAGAGAAATTTATGATTGCCTTAATTATATACTAAAAATAAGTTAACAGTTATGGATTCACAGGGTAAGTTCTGATAAGGACATTACATTAATAAAATCTATTTCTGTATGTTGTTCGTGTAACAAGAAAGTGTGCTTGTAAACAGCTGGGACTGATCCCTGTAAGTCACTCAGGAAGGTTCCTCTTGTTCACATAGGCTGGGGACATATGCACACATGCATCCACACTCACATACAGCACACATGAGAAACAAGACACTCAACTCTTGATGTCTTGTTTTATTAGACAGTTATTAGAACATATTTACATATCAGTTGACCACAGTAAGTTCACGGCAGGCATTTCTTTTAGCCATCAGGGTCTGCAAAATTTTCTTACGTTTATAAAATTTCACTTGCATATTTAACAGGCTCCAACATGATGAATCTAATAGTAAGTGTCCTATATGCTAAATATTAATCCGGAATATCTGCATATCATGTCCATGTATAGATGGGCACTGAATTTACATATTTAAAGAAGGATGTTTGCTTTTACTTTTCAAAATAAGAATTCAGATCAGGGCCACCTATTTTCCCTGATTAGAATATCCCAATCAGTGTCTACATTTGGCAACATGAAGGTGTTAGCGCTGGCAGCCATCATGAGCAGAGTCTACGCAAGGTACTGAGCTGTGGATAAGAGTTTTTTTTCTAGATCTACTTATTGCATAGTTAAGAACACTGAAGGAACTAGCTAAAGAAAACAATCTACAATGAAATTGCCTTATTTTCATTCTCCTCAGTCCCATATATTTGTCCATAAATACATATTTTTCATAAAATCAGCATTCTCTCCCTGCTACACAACTCTCATAGAGATCACATAAAATTATCATTCTGTGACAATACTGAATCCTAGTTTACCAAGCCTTTGCTCCATTGAAGGGTTCTTATATTACTTAATTTTTCTGTCATTGTAAATAATAGTACAATAAACATTTTTGTTTGCTTTTTACTGAACTCAATAACAATAAAAATGAAAAAAGTGTTTGTAGTTCTTAATATTTACTTTTCAAAATTATATATACTTTCCATTAACAATAGCAAAACCTAAGTATCATTTCACCACAATTTATAAAGCTTTCAGTTTTCCAACTTTTAAAAACTTGTTACTGGTGAGGAAGCTCTTAGCCCTCATATGGCTGCTGAACTGAAGGGGGCTGATATGTAGGGCACCCCACACCAGAGGAGTAGGATAGGAGGGAGAAGGAGGAGAGGGCGGGAGGAGTGGGCTCGAGAGGGGTAGAGGGAAGGGGGTCTGATGGAGATGTAATTGAAGTAATAAATACATATAAAAAAAGAAACAATTAAAAAAATTTGCTATTGGAACAAAATGCTATTTTGTGGCTATCTTAACAATATTCTCTTAATTACAAATTTCAACATTGTACTTGTAATAACATAGTCCCTGCACATTTGCACACTGACAATGTATTTCTTATCAAGTGTACTGTCTTCAGATAATAAATTATATACTGAATTTTTCATTTAACAAAATATATTTTTTCAGTTTCCTTTAATTATCATTCTTTAAGGTTTCATGAAAATTTGAATAATTTTCATCTACTGTGTTATTTCTGTTTCCCATTCTGATAGTCATAATCATCAAATGTATCAATATTAATAAGATAAAATAGGTAAATACTTCTGATATTTTCAGACTGACATTCTCAGTCTGTCTTGTGAGGTAATCTGAATACTTATTCTAATATTTTACTTTGTGTGTATGTATGGATGTGTCTGTCAGTGTGGTGTATGTGTGCGGGCACATTTTGTGTGGTTGTCTGTATACATGCAAGTGCACATGCATGTTGAACTCATCCATGTAGAGGCAATTAGTCTGCACCAAGTGTGCCTTCATGTCTTCTTCTTCCATCCCCACCCCCTCTTTCTTCTGGGGCTCAAAAATTGGCTAGATTGGTGGCCAGTGAGCTCCAGCAAGCTGAGTGTCTCTGCCCCCTCCCCACCCTGCAGAACCGCGCACACACTCCCACGGCCAGTTTTCTCACGGGTGTGGCAGACCTGAGCTCAGTCTCTCAAGCTGGTGTAGCAAGTCCCCTCCCTGCCAACTGTTCCCCAGGTCCCATGCTGAATGATCTATCGAAGAAATTATATTCAGGAAGAGAGAAGCATTACTAGACTTTTACTGATAATGATCTATTCTTATTATCAAATAATTTTATAACTAAACTTTTCTTTAAGATGGTACAAATCTTTTAGTTATTCTAAATTACAGCAAGCAGAAAATATTCCACCCACCTCCATCATTTATTTATACATAGTCACTCAGAAGACCTACAGCCTAAAGGAACATGATTCTACAGAAGGAACAGGCACAGCTGAGAAGACCACCACGACAGGCCCATCATATAAAAACTCTGCATACTGTCTGTTAGAGACAATGTTCAGAAAAACCCCATCAGTTTTTCCTTGTAATTTTTCTTCCTCTTGTATCCTCCTAGTATCTGTGTACCATCTACTTAACCTTGCCAGCCACCTTGGGTCCCTCTCTCTCCCTCACAAACATTAAATAGTTCTACTTCTGAGATATAGCTTATAACTGTTCCTTTAGCTCCATTGCTCACTACTGTGTTCAAATTCAATCTCTCATCATCTCATGCTTAGGCTATTACCACAAAACAAACAATATGTAACCAAGAAAGCAATCCTTTATTATTTAAAAATCGAATTTTAATCTGACTATATTAAAAAAAAAAAAGAGTCATTGAGTTCGTGTGGCCTTTTACCCATCACTGTTCAAGCATACATCCATGTTCACATACTCCAGAACTCATCAGGCACTGGAGATTAGTAACTGGCATATATTCTGAATAAAAACCATTTTCTTTCATATGCAGTATTTCTGGTAGCAATATAGAAATACACAAAACTATGAAACCTCAGGTGGCCACAGTCCAAAACCACAGCGATTACTTACAGCTTCATGGAGTTCTTCATGCTCACAGCACGACTTGGGAATATTCATGGACTCTTCAGGCCCCGAGGTATTGAGCAGGGTCTCTTCCAGCTCAATTTCTTTCTCAAGTTTTACTAACACTGGAGGCTCAACTCCATATCTGAAAGGAGGCCAGGAAACCTGATCATTCCATGTATACCCAAATGCATCTCTGCAGATCAAGACAGATTAACGTTTTACTTCCGGAGTGAAGTCTCTATGACTCTTTTCTATAAATCGTTTCAGTGAGACAGCTGGAAGTCCTTGTTAATATTTCAGATTTCCCAAAGTCCAAACTATAATCTGCATATCTTAGCATATATCTCAGTTATGGAGAATTTTCAGTATTTTTCCTGAAGTCCCGAAAGGCAGCTTTAAAACAAGCTGGTGGTGGTTGCCGGGCAGTGGTGGCGCACGCCTTTAATCCCAGCACTTGGGAGGCAGAGGCAGGCGGATCTTTGCGAGTTCGAGGCCAGCCTGGTCTACAAATTGAGTCCAGGACAGCCAGGGCTACACAGAGAAACCCTGTCTCGAAAAACCAAAAAAAAAAAAAAAAAAAAAACAAGCTGGTGGTAGACAGGGCTGATGCAGGCACGAGGGACATAAAGTCTCAGGCTTCTTACCAAATGGTACTCGATTTGCTTTGAACTGCTTGAAGTTACCTGTTTTTGCCCTATTCTTAATCTGAAAATTTTAAGTAGCATTTTCACAATTTCATACAAAATGAAGGCAGGTAAATGAAGAAAACAAATGTTGACACATGCTCATGTAGATACAATTAAATAAAGACACAGAAAGATAAAGCATAAAATTTGGCTACTTCATTTTAATCAAGAATCATATTGTTTGGGGATAGAAACTATGATAAAATTAAGGTATTTGTGATGTTGAAATTCTGACATATTGAGAAATACATACCTTGATACAATGCGACCAATCTCAAGAAGACAAAGGTACACCTGTCTGGGGTCTTTATGTAAAACTGGGGGAAAAAAATGAGAGTATATGTTTCAAGACTCAGGTATAGGTTGGGAAATACGTTCTGGCAGAGGGGAGAGTATAAGAAAAGAAAAATGAAGACAACAGGCTTACTTGCTTAGAGGACACTAAGAAAGGACATTTTTATTGTTTCTACATAATTTCTTCTGTACTAAATAATAAATAAATAAATAAACTAGCAAGCACAAAGAGAATGAACAGCCTAGGATATTTACTTGTAGAGTATTTCAGACTTTAAAACCTATGGATTTAATATCACTAAATTATATGAAGGCCTGGGGAGAGGGCTCAGTCATTAAAGTCTTGCTGCACAAGCATCAGGACCTGAGTTCATAAATCATGCACTCATGCAAAAGCCAGGTATGGTGACACACATCTGTAACCACAGTGCTGGGACAGAGACAGAAGATCCCAAGGCTCAATGGCCAACAAACCTAGATGAATCCATGAGTTCCAGGTTTAGGGAGAAACTTTGGCTCAAAACTAAGGTGGAGAATACTGAAGACACTTGACATTGACCCCTGCCTTTCCTCAACACAATTTATATTACAGATCTCTTAGCAGGTGATGCTGTTAGAAGAGACATGCCATGTCGCTTCAGTTTTACTCTATAGTTCTCAAACTTTAAGAAAACAGGAAGTAGCAATTTCTAACTTACTCTATGATGTAACAATATCTTCAAAACAAAGATAGAAGCCAGAGAAAGATGTCATAAGAAAACTAAAAACCAGTATCTAAGCCTCACAGATATAAATGTAACAATCTTCAACATACTGACCACAAAATCCAGCAGCATACAGAAATTATGTGCAATGAACAAGTAGGATTTATGCCATGAATGCAAATGGTTTTGTTGAACCCGCGAGGGGCTCCCTGAATCCTGACACCCAGAGACCACCAACGCCCCCCCAATTCGCTGTAATAGACAAGAGGTTTATTTAAGCTGACGCACCAGGGTTCGACTTCCCCGTAGAGGAATGAACCCTGTAAAATGGTTCTCGGGCCCTTTAAATACATAAGCGGCTGAAAAAAAGGTGGGGGGCACCAAGGAGTAGCTTTTTTTTAGTCCGCCAGGCAACAGCCACAGGTGGTGATAAAGGAACAAAGAGTATGTTAAGTTAGGTGGTAACGCAAGGGGACCAGAGGGGAGTCTGAACAAACCGGCCAGCTATACAAGCTTTGTTATTTTCAAGGACTGAGTTCTGTGGAAGATTTCCAGAAGGAGTGAGGTCAGGGTCTCAGCACAGAGGAGAAGGCCATGTATTCAATAATTTTTACAGTCTTACAGTTTAATATATGAAAATCAACCAATGTAATTAATAGAAACAGGGGTTCTCCATCACAAAAAAGGGATAACACAGAGATAAAAGGATTTGAAAGAATCTAACACCATTTCAATATGTGAAACAAAAGACAAAAAAAAGAGAGAGAGAGAGAGAGAGACCAGAAGGGAACTTTCTCAATCTCATAAAGGGTACCATGAAAAACTTACAGCTAATAGCATTCTAACAGCATTTACATTTAAGGTAAATGGCAGAAAATCTTCCTCCTAAAACCAGAAGATGATAGTATCACCCTCATCAGTTCCATTTAATACTGCACTGTTTGTGGCCTCAAAATAATGAAAGATAAACTGGTAAAAACAAACAAACAAACCCTGCATTGCCTTTGTTAAGCAATGATACTTCGATAGGACAAAGTACAAGAATTAAAGAAGAGAAACAAACTTAAAATTGTTGAATTTGAAGCTGAAGATGGCTCAGCAGTTATGAGCAAAGGAAGAGGAGGAAGAAAAAAAAGGAGGAAGACCAGAGGAGGAGGGAGTGAAGGGGCTGGGGGACCCCTGATTGAGACTCCATTAGTAGTCTTCTATCTTCTATCTAAAGGACCCCAAGACACCAAAGAAGCCCAAGTGGTGAGTCAGGCTGACTCCATGGCAAGCTTCAGTTTCTTGTTAAATTAAAGTAGAACCTGAGGTTTCCATTCCCACAGATGTGCTCAGAAGTTATTGGAAAACCACGAACAATGGTCAAGACCTGGACATCTGGCTGGAAAGAGATAAGGTTGCTTAACTACTGGTTAGACAGTACCCTCAGACCGGTTAGACAATACCCCCATGTCTTAAGATTAACTCTTCGCCACTGATTAATGGTAAATAGACCAAAGGTCACTTGCTCCCTTAGCCCACACTTTTCAGTTTGAATGCTTCAATCATATTGAAGATTGCCAGATTACCTAACCCACCATGAAATTCCCCTGAATGTCTTTAAAAAGAGCTCATCTCAGAGTTGACATTTTGCCTAAATGGTGATCCCTGCATGCCAGAGTTCTGCAGAAAATAAACGTCCATTGCTTTTGCATGCTACCTGAGTTTGGGTGTCTTCTTCAGCGCATTCTGGACCCTAACAGGAGGAAGAACAGGAGGAGGAGGAAGAAGAGCTGGAGAAGGAGAAAGCGGCAGCAGCCTGATCCCATTCCCAGCCCTCTTGCTAACTGCACCAGGACAGTATGGTGACTCTTCTACCTTTATCTTGGTCCTCAGAATTAGAACCGTCAGGAACTTTGGAATCCTAACCTAATGTGCAATGTGCTCTGAATATTCTGAGCACATACATTGATTGCACCAATAGAAATGGCAGCTGTTCTTTGAGGTATGAATAGCATTTATTATATAAACAAAAGCACAATCTGTTTCTTCTCAAACAGTTCTTGCTTGATACATGGCTCAAATGAGATTACAGGTGTGTACCAACATGCCTGGCTATAAAGTATTAAAAAGGCCCTTCATTTGAATTTAAAATCTATAGAAATAAAGGAATTTATCAAGAAATATTTCAAACCTGTTTTTGTAAATATCTTAAGTACCTTAAAATAGTATATTTTTAAAATTACTTTCAGTTCCGAGCAAATGTTAAAAAAAAAACAAAACAAACAAACAAAAAAACTACTTCAGTTCCTATAAATGAGTTACTGGTATTGACAGTATTTTCCTTAGTCCTACACTGCCCTTCAGCACTGCTGGAAGAATAAATTAGAATCTTAGACCTTTTCAAAAAGAGTAAGCTACAAAGGAGAGAATTCAAAGCATTTCCTTCTCCTTTGATCTCTAGTAGCTGGATGTGCCATTTAATCAACTTCATTGTCAGCAACAATCAGCACACCTGGCTTTACAGCACACACAGCCTTCAGGGCAAACCACTGCATCCTCCTATTCTACACTGGGCAGGGGTAGCCAGAAGCACACTGAACAGGCTGCAGACTATAAGGAGCCATACACTTCACATTGTCTGTGAAGAATTTAAACACTAACAAATTCAACTGAAAGTCTGCTTGCTTTTAGTCATCACCATAAATCAAGGAGTGTAAACCTCCATCAGAGAATACAGTGTCTTTTTTGAGATATGGCTCTCTCTCTTATCACAATATTATACCTTCCATGCATGAGTATTTTTATACATGCATATGTATGCATATACACACCTATTAATGCTTTGGAGTGTGTGTGTGTGTGTGTGTGTGTGTGTGTGTAAAACAGTCAGTCAGCTTCTCCATATAGCTAGTTCTGCTGACTTCAGAAAATGAGAAAAATACATCAACAATTTTTCAGTGGTGTTTGTTTTGGTTTTTTGAGTCAGGATTTCTCTGTGCGGCCCTGGCTGTCCTGGAACTTTGTCTGTAGACCAGGGTGGCCTCAAACCTCTGCCTCCTGAGTGCTGACTAAAGGTGTGCACTACCCCCGCCCAGCCTGCAACATGTTCCTTTAATGAAATGTCAAAAACATTATATTCTTTTTAGATAATAAAGATGGCAGCTAGTATTTATAATTGAATCTAAAAGCCATAAGCACATTTCACCTGTCATTTCTACGATAATCTGGTTAAAGACGAATTGCTAGTAATTTATAGCTAGAGAGTCAATCTTCAGGAAAATAGCAGAGCATTAGTAGAGAACCTTCTGGCAGACAATGCAGAGAATTCTAGATATATAACATCTATTAATAACTACATTTGATTGATATCTGATTCTCAACTTTTTCACAAATAACTAAAGTATGAATTTTATAAGTAACTGTGATATGGCACTTTGAGTCACTGTTTAGAAAGGAAATTTAGAAATGAGGGACATAAAGTCATTCTAAGGAACACAAAAAGCTCCAACAGCAACAATTCTTACCTAAACCTTCAGATTCAAAGAGGTAAGTCTCATCAACCCCGATGTGACGACACCAGTGAAGAAAGTTTGCAGTGTTGTCTCTGGCAAAGAATGAACCTGACGCAGCATCTTTCTTACAAGGCACTTTTCTCATTGGAAAATTCTAGAAAAGACATAAGGACAAAAAATAGATAAAAGAATCAATGATATTTTCATTAGGTGTTCATTTTAGTATGATAAAGTAAATGTTAAGTGTACTAAATACAAATAAAGACTGCACAGTTTGGAGGAAAAACAATTACCTTCAAAAATGACTTTCTGCTTTTACTTTAAGCGTTTTCCAGAGAAAGATTCCTAGGAAAATGATCTACTCAAAATTAGCAGAAGATCTAAACTTCTCTAATCTTCTTTTTAAAACAGCAATTGAAGCTCAAAATTTAAAGTGACGGCCTGGTAATTACAAAGCATCTATACTGTGTCTTGAACACAAGACTATGCTATGTTTTATAGACCAACAAATCCTCACTTTTGGTTTCTTCACATAGACTTGTAAGGGCCACCCTGAGTTTCCTAGAGAGACTCCAAATAACAGGAGTAGTTGCCCATTCTTAACTTAGGTTCTATGGTAACCTAAGTCTCATAAAACCCCGAGTTTTTATTTCTGTTTTTTTTTTTTAACTATCTAGCCCCAGAATATTCCTATATTCCTGCTGAGACTGGAGCGGGGAGGAGGGGAATTCTTTCGCTTTTACTTTTTCCTTGGCAACTCATAACAGTCATGTTTTTAATGCAATAGGTACAGGAGGTCTTTCTCCACCATTGCCAGTTTCTCCCTCCCTAGAGACAGCTGCTATTACCAAATCTAAGCATCTCCTTCCCGATGCTATTATTTTCCAGAACTGAAATAGTCTGCATGCATGATTAAATACAGAATATATTAACATTACCAAAAATATACAAATAAATATAGCAAAATACAAAGATGATTAGTATTAATTGAAGTCTCACTGACATTTCCATACAACATCTCTATGCATACGTACCTAGAAAATACCATACAGGCATGGTTCTGCAAATTGATGTGCGTGTGCATGAGTGTGCATGCACTTTGAAAGGATGTACACTGGATAGGTTGTGGGCATATTTAAGATTTAAAGAGAACACAATTAAGTAATCACTTCTAATAAATATATATTCCAATGTATTTAGGTACCACAATTAATTTTTATAACTTCTCTATTGCTAGGAAGATTATTCTTAATTTTTATATTATTTCTATCTGTAATGATCATAGAATGAATTCCTAGAGGTAGAGAATTTCATATACCAAAGGATGTTTATTTTCACTATCACATATATGGATACATATGTGTGCTTGTATGCATCTACATATAGAGGGATTTCTTGCTCATTGCCCTCAAGAACAATGATACCTCACTTACCATTTCAGAAAAAGAAAGAAAACCTACTCTACTTCAGATCATCACTTTAAATTTATCTTTTAAAAATGCTATCTATATATTCCACCAATATTTATAAATTTACCACCAAGGCAGCAGATGAAGACTATACAGATAATAATAATAATAACAACAACAATAACAAAAGAGGTAACCTGTGTGCCAGTGTCTTAGTTAGGGTTACTATTGTGTGATGAAACACTATGACCAATAGCAAGTTGAGGAGGAAAGGGTTTATTTGGATTACACTTCCATATCATACTGTTCATCATCGAAGGAAGTCAGGAGAGGAGGGAAGGATCTTGGAGGCTGGAGCTGATGCACAGGCCAAGGAGAGAACTGCTCACTGGCTTACTCCCTATGGCCTGCTCAGCCTGCTTTCTTATAGAAGCCAGGATCACCAGCCCAGGGACGGCCCCACCACAATGGGCTAGGTTCTTCCACATTGACCACTAATTAGAAAAATGCCGTACAGCTGGATCTCATGGAGGCCTTTTTAAACTGAAGTCCCCTCCTTCCAGATAACTCTAGCTTGTGTCAACTTGAAATAAAAGTAGTCAGCACAGCCAGGAAGTGCCAAAAACTCTTTTCTCACTTAACCGTTAGTAGCCTGTTTTTAGGGTCTATCAATGTTTTTAGGATCTAGCTGCTGGAGATCACCTATAACATATCAGGCTATCCTAGACACCATCTATAGACTTTGTGTCAGTGAACATTCACAAATACATTCCATCAGGTAGATAGTTACATTGTTTCTGGTGTGTATATGCTTGTGTACATGTTCCAGGAGATTTACTTTTTAAGACAAGGTCTCTCAGTGAACCTGAAACTCAGACTAGGTGGACTGGTGGGCCAGTGAGCCTTTGGGATCTGCCTGTGTTTGTCTCCTAGCACTGGAATTACAGGCACAAGCGGCCACATCATATCCGCCCTTTACATGGGTGCTGGGGGTCTGAACCCAGGTTCTCATGTTACATGACACACACTTTGCCAACAGAGCTATCTCCCAAACCTCAAAGTTAATATTACCATCTTCATTTTACAAATATTACTTTTCAAATGCTCAAAAAGTTAAATGCAATTTTTTAAAGTCTCATAGCCAGTTATAAGATGGAAATTACAACCAGGTAGAGATAGTAAGAAGTAGACATGGGCAATTACCTGAACTGCTGTCAAATATCCACTTACCCCTGGTTCTTCAGAGCAGCATGCTTTTACCAAGTTTTGAAGAACATTGATTAGTTGGCACAACAGCACTCCATTATCAAGTTCTTCCAACAATCTTTCTGCCTTAATGTCAATACCTAAAAGCACATTTTAGAGCTAAGACCCATCTAGAAGTGGCAAACTCAAAAGCAGTGGCTAAAACATCAATATAATCAGATAACAGCTGGAAAATTAAACAAATACCAGATGAGACTCTGAAGAGGTGTATTAAAACAGATGATGTCTACTTAAATCAAAGACAAAAGAAAAAATCTGTAATGCTTAAAGTTCAGAAAAAAATATATGTACATTTATGTTAGATAAATTCACTGCAACTATATTAATATCACTTGTACAAGAAAAAATGTTCTTTATAAATAAGATAGACTTTGTTGCAATTTATAGATTAAGTACAGTACCAGAAAACTAGTCTGGGGATATCAACTTTTGCCTCTAAAATAACTTCTTTAAAAGCATTATTACATTACAAACTTTAAAAACTTTCCTATCATCAAGCTGGTACCAGACAAAACCAGAGTGACTGTTCAGTATGTGTTTATGTTAGAAAGGCCTCTGTCATCTTCAGGCTCTTCCTTCTCATGAAAACCTCAGAATGCTATAAGAGAGTCTGGAGTCAAGAGATCTGAGGGGCTCTAGAGAAAGCCCACTCAGTTAAAGTGTGAGGTCCTAAGTTTGGATCTGCAGAACCTACAAACGTGAGGTGTGTTGGTGTGCCGGTGGCGGAGACAGGCAGATCTTGAGAGCTTGTGGCCAGCTAAGCTAGCATGCATGTGGTTATACAAACACACACACACACACATGCATGTGTGAGTATGTAAGCCCCACACACCTGTACTCATACACTAGCACACATACACATGCTTATATACACATGCAAACAAACACAAAACAAAAAGTGATATTTTTCTCCCTACTGAAAAGAAAGTTCAGAGCACTCATCATAATCTTGAATAGAGTAAAAAAAAAAAAAAAAGATAGGAGGCATTCTTCAACTGGCCTTCTCTTTTTGGTTTCCTTCGCCTCTACCCCTCCACGTTTCAGAAACAGTATTCATTTTAATATAACTAAAGTATATCTCCCATTTATAACCTTATAGCTCATACAAGATTGGAGTAAATCAGTAAACAAAAATAAAGCAATACTAGATATACATAATTTTAAAAAATCTATTAATGTTAACCATAAAATGTTGATTATTCACAATGACTGATCTCTTCAGTCAAATCTCAAGTTTCTTACAATTCAAGACCCAAGGCTCAGGGCGACAATATCTTTTTAACTATATTATACTACATAATCTGAACTATACAGACTATGAAAACAAGGACCTGACTCAGCCATTCACTGGAGCATCCCTGGCATCTGGGACAAACAATCGGTGTCTTTGTAAGCCTTACCTAGTAAGCCAGATAACCAAATAGAAAGATCTTCTTGCATAGGCAGCAGAGTGGCTTCGTGCCTCACAGCTATCCACTCGTCATACTGACAGACATCAGCCAGCCCTGGGCCATGTCTGGGAGTCAGAGGGCACCTGGGGCTTAGAGGAAGACCTTCCCCAAACCACACCTAGACAAAATACCAACCAGCAATGAATGTTTGCTTAAAGTCACTATAAACCACACGGGGCCACATTTAATTAAGTAGGCATAAGCCATACAGAGTAAGCAAAACTGCACCATCTCATAGAAACTATATAAATTAGAGGCAAACTAGAATATATGGAATGTTCTTAGTATTTAATACAGTGGTTAATGTCAACGAACACTAAAATAATGAATGGATTCCTATGTAGAGCCAAGAGAATAAAAGCAAAATGGACAGTATTTTGTCCATTAGATTAGGAATGTCCTAGAGTACCTAAACCAGAATCCTCCCACCATACGTAAAAAATGGGTTGATGACACCTGCTTTACAAGATACTTGTTTGCAGACAGCAGAGATTATACAGACGTCTGTTGAACGGATAAGTTAATGAATACAGAAACGGCATCTGCAAACATCAAGTCATAACTGTGATATTTTAAATATTTATTATTTTTAATGATATGTATGTGTGCTTGTGGGTTTGTGCATATTAGTACATGTGCCCATGGAGGCCAGGAGAGGGTGTCAGTTCCACTGGAGCTGGAGTTACCGGTGGCTGTGATAGAATTTGGGGTTCTAGGACCAAACTCAGGTTCTCTACAGGAACAGCATGTGCTCTTCACCACTGAGCCATCTCTCCAGCCCCTGCAATGCTATCTTTAATTTTTTTCCAAATGCTTTGACTGAAGCAATAGAATGGCAAACTATACTCTATAAGCAAATCGGGTTTATTATCTGTGTTTTTCAGGACCTACAACTAAAACATTTTAAGATAGTTGTTATACAAGGACCCAAGTGCCCATCTAACAGTTTCCATCTTATTTACTGGCCTGAAAAGCCTAAAATAATTGCTAATATTTTAAAATTAAAAAAAGAATAAAATTACATGAACACATTATCAAACCAACACTTGGAAATATTTGAAATATAAGCAGATTTACTTTCAGATTGTTTATTGAAAAGACTCAGTTGTGTAAATTATGAGAAAAAAAAACAATCATGAAGTCAACTTTTTAAAGTACAAATGGTTCTTCTCCTCAAGAGAAGTATTAGAGCCCAAGTGAGGTGGGCGGGAAGTTCTTCAAGGGAGGTGACTTGGAATGTAAACAGCAGGAACCAGAATAATGCATAAGGGTGACCCTTTGTGAGGTATCTAGTTTTGAATGGGAACAAAGGGATCCATGGAGGCAAAGCAAGACAGCTCGTTAGAGTGTGTCAGACCCAAGTGAGCTGTTTGTCTCCACCAGGGAGAAGGTGACAGTGACAATAAGAATGTGGCCACACACATAATGAGCTATTGAACAAGAGGCAGTTTTCTCACTGCTAGAGAAAGGAACAAATACAGAATGGGAGGGGAAAATGAACTCTGCAATTTTTGTTTTGTTTTGTTGTTTTCGAGTCAGGGTTTCTGTGTGTAACAGCCCTGGCTGTCCTGGAACTTGCTCTGTACACCAGGCTGGCCTCGAACTCAGAGATCCGCCTGCCTCTGCCTGCTGGGATTAAAGGCGTGTGCCACCACTGCCTGGCTAGCCTATGATATTTTAACAGAAAGCAAATCAGCACTCAAAGGTTAACAGACATATCAAAACTTCATGGGAGCTCTCTACAAAAACAAAAACAAAAAAATCATGAACTTTGATTTCTGTTGAACAACTACTATTGAGTAGGGAGCTCTGCCTAGAGGGCAGTTTATACACCCAATGTGATTCCACTGAAGACAGGTGATTTTCCTGTCCCAGCAGATAACAGCTGCAAATAGCCTCTTGTCCATGGGTGGACTTCATGGGCACTTCCCCTTCTCTTTGCTGAGATTTTTGTCTGGCACAAAATTGTGCAGAAAAACTATGAAGGAGAAAAAAAATTAAAAAAAAAACATTTCCAATTACCTCTGGTGAGATATAAACATATGCTAGAGAAAGAATTACAAAATAAACAAACTCCCGAAGTGCCACCAGGCAATATGCGGCCTAGCAGGTCTTCTACATGTACTATCTCACTGTTTCACAACTACCCTGCAAAACATAACTATCACCTCACCGTCACCTTACAGAGACACAGGAGGCACAATAACTCACTAGGCTCTCACTATGAGAATGTCAAAAATGGGATAAGAACTAAGCAGCGACTCTAGGTTCTGACTTTTCAATGTATTTATTAGCAGCTGACTGTATCTTTCTAGGCAGAAAGGTCCGGTGTGACTTTTGTCTTTAAATTAATATGTAATTGTTCTATTACTATCCAAACAAAGAAAATAAAAGAATGGTAGGACAATAAATATAGCAAACACTAACTTTAGACTATCATGATATTGGAAATTACCCACAGTTAGCTTGGCCTAATCATAAACAGCAGCAACAACAACAACAACAAAAATCCTACTCTTTAAAATGTTTAATTTTGCCAGGCATGGTTGTGCACGCCTTTAAGCCCCACCACTCAAGAGGCAGAGGCAGGTGGATCTCTGTGAGTTCAAGGCCAGCCTGGTCTACAAAGGGAGTCCAGGACAGCCAAGGATATACAGAGAAGTCCTGTTTCAAAAAACAAAATAAACAAACAAAAAAAAATAAAATTAAAATTAAAAATTTTAATTTTAACACACAGTCAGGAACAGGCTCATTTATAATGCATACACACAATTATCTAAACTAGGATTTGTGTATTGTATTTGCTTTTTACTAACTGTTCCTTCAATTGCAAACATGTACCATATTGCAATGAGGGGGTAGTATAAAACATTCTACTTAATTTCCCCAGGTTGACCCACTAACCCCAAAATACTTTTGATTCTTTCAAATATCTAGCAGAAGTAAAACTCAGAATTAAAATCTTCTTGGAACTAGAAAGTCAAAATGTAGTGTTTAAAAAAAAAAAAAAAAAAAAACCTCGTGCCATAAAAAGAATTAAATCAATAATATCAATTCACAATCTACATTTATCTCTTACAAAAGAAAAGAAAACTTACTTGGATTGCAGGCTGCATGGTGATCTGCAATGAGGTGAAACTACTCTTCTGGAGAGAGAAGAAGGCATTAGCGAGCAGATGGTGCCAGAGCTCCTGCTCCCTCAAACCCCGATTACAAGAAGGAGGCATAGGATTTACCGCCTCTTTGACTGAGCACCTGAGACATTCTCATCTACTTAGAATAGCGTGACGGCAAGGGACTCAGCCATGACTCTGCTCCTGCCTCCGTAAGGGCACCTGTTACTTGACTGAGAAAGACCTGGAACACTTTGATGTGCTGTCCCCGGCACTAGTGCCAAAGCAGCTGTTTAATGCACTGGGGACAGTGAGGTCGACCCCATGGCAAAACACGCTTCACGGAACAGTCTCCCAGAGTCTCTTCCCCTATAAAATAACGCCAAAGCTATGTAAGTATAACCCCTGAAAACCAACACCGAAACTCAGGCATCTTTCATCTCCTTGTAGTGACCACATCTTTGTGATGGCATATGGATTTTATAAATCACATCCTTAGCCACAAGCTCTCTCTGCGAGATAACAAGACAGTGAAGTTAACTCCCAATTGCAACTGTGAGTCAAAAATACTCCATACCTACCTGTGGTAATTTGTCAAAAACAAAACATAAAAGCAGCAGGGTTAGCTCCAAAGCTCTGTCCTTGAAATCTACAAAGGAAAGACAAACTTGAATAAATTAAATCAGATCAATACAATGCTTTAACGTGTTTTCAGGGAGAAAGTAAGTAATAGGCTTAAAGGCAGATTAATGTAGATTACGTGAAAGCACAGGCTGGCTGCTTGTTTACAGCAGCATAACCCACTCTATCAGAAACTACCCCTAAAAGATTGTAAGAGAAAAGTATGGAACTATTTATAAGGTTAAAATGTTACCTGTTTCCAGAGCTATGTCCTCCCCTGAGCTCTCTCACGCACTGTGCCAGCTGCACATACTGCATTCTCTAAGGAACAAGTAGAGCCTGAACTGAAGCTAACTGAAGAGCTTAGCATCTTATGGTGTTTTCTTTGCAGAAGGCAAAAGGCCACAGGGTGCCCTTTCTGGTCTCATTTTTCCTTCTCTCTGCCACAGCAAAAGGCCAAAGCACACGTGAGCATTGCTAACAAGCCTGTTAAGCTTCCCACCAGCTAATTCACTGGGGAATACATTTTCCTTTAGCATAAATAACCCTTTGTCCCCAACAAAAGTCCACAGTATGAAGCTTCCGAGACCATTTCTTAAAATCGCAGCAAAGAAGCTGTTCCCATTAAAATGAAGTTCCACATAATCAGACAAGAGCTCTAACAGTTGGAGCTGCCGGCCACCAACAAAAGAAAGCTGCAATTAAAAGGCGTGTGCACACCCAGAACAGTGGCACATTCACAAAGGAGCCGTCACAAGAATGTTCAGCAGCTGCACTTTTTACGGAAAATTCAACAAAATCAGTTTTATGAAGGAAATGAAGAATTTGTGTACAAGGTTCAGTCTCTTGAACTTTAGCAAAAGTCACGTTTTCAAATTCTTCTGGTACAACAGACACCACTCCTGAAATGACGGAAATATAACGACCTGCTTTACCTTAAAAAATATTTCTTTAGATCTAGGGATGGCTCAGCTGCACAATGATTGTCCAGCATGTGCAAGGTCTTGGGTTCAGCCCATGGTACCAAGTAAAATAATTAACTAATTTGCATTAAAACAGTCCTCGGGTATGTTGTAACAGATCCTCAGCTCTGAAAAGTTATTGTGTACACTATTTACTTGGGGGACAACTTTTACAACTGTCCAGAATGAATCAGTTAATCAAATCAGTTACTTAATGAGTACACAACTACATTCCAGGTTATATTCCTAACTGTTCATATCCTCTTGTAAGCCAGTTTCATCCCCAGATGCTTGGCCACCACTAGGCCCTGGTCTGCACCACAAACTCACTTGTCCCTTTTATTCATTTTATCTCCTCTTCCTCATGTCTATCCTTCCCTGAGTCTCAGCTTCAATCTGAATGAGCAGCACTTCATTCCTGGGGGTGCATTTCATTCCTGTGGGGATACTTCATTTCCAGGGACACATTTCATTTCTGGGGGCACTTCATCCCTAGGAGTGTACTTCATTTGTCTTTTTTCTTCCTCCCTTCTGTCTTATTGGAGAAGCTGACTTTAATTCTTTCAGCCTTAATAGGATTTTTTTTGGTTGTTGGGGTTTATTTCCCTTTTTAGATTGAGTAAAAACAAAACAAAACCTCATGTGACCAAGTCCAAAGTGCACCCTAATCCTGATGGGAATCTTTCACAAGGAAATATAACAAATAAGAATATTATACGTGAGATTCTAAGATGGTGGCGACCACTTCGTGGATGGTCTGAGTGATGGGAAAATCAGCTAGGTCACCATGGAGCTATACTGGCACTATGCTGCTGTCTGAGAGACTAAAGCCTCTCTGGGCTCACCTGGCAAAATCTGGGGCTGGCCAAGTTTCCAACCCGAGCACCTAGGCACCAAGAATGGCCAGTGACAGGAACACAAACCCTGTTCTCCATTTTGGGAGGACCTCTTTGGTCTGAGTGAAATGGGGCTCCAGCTTGTGACCTCAACCTCCAGAAAAGGCCCTCCCGGCTTCCTGAGTCCCCAGCTTTCACATAGTCATTCCTGCCCCACAAGAGGAGCAGCAGGTCCATGGGAGTGGTAAGATCCGGTGACCAGCTCTCACAGTACCTAATCAGCATGTGGTGGAGCTAATTTGTAGCGGAGCTGTCCTGGGTCACACTGCCATTGACAGGGAGACACAGACTCTGTCTCTGTCCCCCCTGTGACCATGCTGTGCCCTTGGGTCAAGCACCCAGGCTGTAGCAGTGGGAGGTTGACCCTGACATGGGGGAGCAGACCTGGGTCACAGTGCAGCTGGCCAAGTAATGCAGGCTGCCCTGGGTCACAGTGCTTCTGGCTGAGAAGCGCTGCATCTGTGATTTGCAGCCAACTACAGGGCCAGACCCCACCCACAAACCAGACACCCAGGCTACAGGAACAGTC
The DNA here is from genome assembly GCA_907164525.1 of Lophiomys imhausi. NCBI lineage: Eukaryota > Metazoa > Chordata > Mammalia > Rodentia > Muridae > Lophiomys > Lophiomys imhausi. Next base: position 6,222,419 of record CAJQZJ010001638.1, read on the forward strand.
AGACTCAGGCCTGCAGACAGAGAGTGCATGCCCCACTGGCTCTAGATTTCAGTCTGTGGCCCCACTGGCCCAGCTGGCCTCACTAGGAAGACCAACTGGATCTCAGGACTCTGCATATTAAAGAAACACACCCCACCCCAATCCCTGACCTGAGAGCCCAAATGGGACACAGCAAATGACCTGCAGGTAACCTACTGAGACCCAGCCTCCAACACAAGGTCCCATCCATCCATCGTCTTGTGGAGGACCACGGGTCACCAAGATCATATGGCCTCCAGACCAAAGCTCTTTCCTTAGCAGCAAGTCCAGCAGGCACCAGGAACAATCAGCCAACAACAAACAGCCAGATGTCTAAAGGCCAGCAAAAGAACAAAATCCGCAAAAATCAGGGAAATATGACACCAATAAAACCAGCTATCATAGTACAGCAAGTCCTTACCATCCTAACACAGCTGAAATGCAAGAAAATGATGACAGATTTACACTTATGAAAATGATAGGCCTTAAGAGAAGAAAACAAATTCCTTAAAGAATTTAAGGAAATCACAATCCAACTGATAAAAATATTGAAGAAATCCAGAAAAGCAAAAACAGGAGAAGAAAAAGGATAAAGCCATTAAAGAAATACAGCCAAAACCAATCAAGCTGGAGAAGGAAATGAATAAAATGGTTCAAGACCTGAAATTGGAAACGTAAGCAATAAAGAAATTACAAGCAGTGAAAATCCTGGAGATGGAAAACCTAGGAAAAAGAACAGGAACTACAGACAAAAGCATCTCCAATAGGATACAAGAGATGAAAGACAGAAACTCAGGCATGAAAGATGCAATTGAAGAAATCAATATAACAAAGAAAATGAGAAAACTAAAAAATTCTTTACCCAAAACACCCAAGAAATCAAGCACTCAACGAAAAGATAGAACCTAAGAATTATAGCAATAGAAGAAAGAAAAGACTCCCAACTCTAAGCACCAGAAAACATTTTCAATAAAATCATAGAAGAAAATTTCCCAACCCTAAAGATAGAGATGCCTATAAATGTTCAAGAGGCTTACAGGACACCAAATAGATTAGAACAGAAAAGAAACTCCTCCCACCACATAATAATCAAAACACTAAATATACAGAACAAAGAAAGAAATTAAAAACTGCAAGAGAAAAAGGCCAAGTAACTTATAAAGGCAGACCCATCAGAATCACACCTGACTTCTCTTCAGAAACTCTAAAAGCCAGAAGGGCCTGAGCAGATGTCTTGCAGCCCTTAAGAGACCACAGATCTCAGGCAAGACTACTACACCCAACAAAACTTTCCATCACTATACATGGAAAAGCAAGGCATTCCACAACAAAACCAAATTTAAACAATATCTATCCACAAATTCAGCCCTACAGAAGATCCAAGAAGGAAAACTCCAGCCCATAGAAGATAACTACACCCAAGAAAACATAGGAAACAAATAACCCTACTGCAGTAAAACCAAAAGAAATGAAACACACATACAAACTACCACAACCTATATCAAAATAACAGGAAATAAAAATCAATGGTCATTAATGTCTCTCAACATCAATGGACTCGAGTCTTCAATAAAAAGACACAGGCTTACAGAATGAGTTCATAAATATGACCCATCATTCTACTGCATACAAGAAATGCATCTCACCAACAAAGATAGACTTTACCTCTGAGTGAAGGGCCAGAAAAAGGTTTTCCAAGCAAACAGACCGAAGAAGCAAGCTGGATTAGCCATCCTAATATCAAATAAAACAGACTTTCAACCAAAATTAATCAAAAGATAGGGAAGGACACTACATACTCATTAAAGAAAAAAATTCAAGATGACATTTCAATACTGAACATCTATGCCCCAAATACAAAAAGCACCCATATTTGTAAAAGAAATATTACTAAGGCTTAAACCACACATTGATACTCACATATTAATAGTGGGAGACTTCAACACCTCTCTCAAACCAATGGACAGGTCATCAAGAAAGAAACCAAACAGAGAAATAATGAAACTAACAGAGGTCATGAACCAAATGGGTGTAACAGATATCTACAGAACGTTTCACCCAAACACAAAAGAATATACCTTCTTCTCAGCACCTCCAAAATTGACAATATATTCGGTCACAAAGCTAGCCTCAACCAATAATAGAAAATTGAAATAACCCCTTGTATCTTATCAGATCACCATGGTGGACTTCAACAACAGAAATAACAATAAACCTACACATTCATGGAAACTGAACAACTCTCTACTCAATGACCACTGGGTTAGAGAACAAATAAGAAGAATATCAAAGACTTCCTAAAATTCAATGAAAATGAAGGCACAACATATCCAAACTTATGGACACAAGGAAGTAGTGCTGAAAGGAAAGTTCATAGCAATAAGTGACTTCAAATAGAAATTGGAGAGAGCTCATACTAGCAACTTAACAGTACAACTGAAAGCTCTAAGAAAAAAAAAGAAAACAAACACTCCCAAGAGGAGCAGACAACAGGAAATCATCAAACTCAGGGCTGACATCAATAACTTATAAACAAAGAGAACAGTACAAACAATCAACAAAACCAAGAGTTGGTTCTTTGAGAAAAATCAACAAAATAGGCAAACCTTAGCCAAACTAACTAAAAGGCAGAGAGAAAATATCCAAATCAAGAAAATCAGAAATGAGAAGGGGAAATAACAACAGTCACTGAGGATATCCAAAGAATCATTAGGTCTTACTTCAAAAACCTATATTCCATAAAAGTGGAAAACGTAAATGAAATGAACAATTTTCTTGATAGGTTCCAAGAACCAAGGTTAAATCAAGAACAAGTAAACCAATTAAACAGTCCTTTAACCACTAAGGAAATAGAAGCAGTCATTAGAAATCTTCCAACCAAAATAAGGGCAGGGCCAAATAGTTTCAGCACAGAATTCTACCAGACCTTCGAAAAGAACTAACACCAATACTCTTCAAACTCATCCACAACAAAGAAACAGAAAGAACACTGCCAACCACAGTCTATGAGGCCACAGTCACTCTGATACCTAAACCACACAAAGACCCAACAAAGAAAGAGAATTTCAGAACATTTTCCCTTATAAACATCGATGCAAAACTACTCAATAAAATACTTACAAACTGAATCCAAGAACACATTAAAAGTATCATATACCATGATCAAGTAGGCTCCATCTCAGGGGGGGCAGGGGTGGTTCAATATATGAAAATCCATCAAAGTAATCCACCAGATAAACAAGCTTAAAGAAACAAACCACATGATCATATCTTTAGATACTGAAAAAGCATTTTACAAAATCCAACACCCATTCATGTTAAAAGTCTTGGAGTCATCAGACATAATAAAGGCAATATACAGCAAGCTGGTAGCCAACATCAAATTAAATGGAGAGAAACTTAAAGCATTTCCACTAAAATCAGGAACAAGGCAAGGCTGCCAACTTTCTGCATATCTCTTCAACATAGTACTTGAAGTTCTACTTAGAACAATAAGACAACAAAAAGAGATCAAGGGGATACAAATTGGAAAGAAAGAAGTCAAAGTATCCACATTCGCAGATAATATGATAGTATACATAGGTGACCCCAAAAATTCTACCATAGAACTCCTTCAGCTCATAAACCCCTTCAGCAAGGTAGGTGGACACAAAATTAATTAAAAAAAAAATCAGTAGCCCTTCTTTATACAAAAGATAAATGGGCTGAGAAAGAAATTAGGGAAACAACACGATTCACAATAGCCACAAATAATATAAAATATCTGGGGGTAACTCTAACCATGAAAGTGAAAGACTTGTACAACAAGAACTTTTAGTGCTTGAAGAAAGAAATTGAAGAAGATACCAGAAGATGGAAAAATCTTCCATGCTCATGGATAGGTAGGCTAAACATAATAAAAATGGCCATTCTACTGAAAGCAATATAAAGATTGAATGCAATTCCTATCAACATAATTCTTTAGACTTTGAAAGAACAATTCTCAACTTCATATGGAAAAACAAAAAACCCAGAATAGCTAAATCAATCTTGTACAATAAAAGAGCATGGGGAGGTATCACCATTCCTGATCTCAAGCTGTATTACAGAGCAATAGTAATAAAAACAGCATGGTACTGGCATAGAAACAGACAGGTTGATCAATGGAATCGAACTGAAGACCCAGAAATAAACCCACATACATATGGTACTTAATTTTTGACCAAGAAGTCAAAATCATACATTGGAAAACGGAAAGCATCTTCAACAAATGGTGCTGGTCTAACTGGATGTCAACATGTAGAAGAATGCAAATAGACCCATATTTATCACCCTACACAAAACTTAAATCCAAATGAATCAAAGACCTCAACATAAAACTGGACACACTAAATCTAATAGAAGAGAAAGTGGGGAAAAGCCTCAAACTCATGGGCACAGGAGACAACTTCCTGAACAGAACATCAATAGCTCAGGCTCTGAGACCAACGATCTATAAATGGGACCTCATGAAACTGAAAAGTTTCTGTAAGGCAAAGCACACTGTCATTAAAACAAAATGGCAGCCTACAGACTGGGAGAAAATCTTCACCAACCCTATATCCAACAGAGGGCTAATATCCAAAACACATAAAGAACACAAGAAATTAAACACCAGCAAACTGAATAATCCAATCAAAAAAATGATGTAATTCTCCTAGGAGAATCCAAAAGATTCTCCACCAAACCACAAGTACACCAGCTCAACTATGTTCACACCAGCTTTATTTATAAGAGTCAGAAACTGGAAACAACCCAGATGTCCATCAATGGAGGAAGGGATTAAAAAACAAAACAAAACCGTGGTACATTTACACAATGGAATAGTACTCAACTATCAAGGAAATCAACAATTTCCAACCAAATGGATGGAACTAGAAAAGCTCATCCTGAGTGAGCTAACACAGAAAGATACACATGGTTTGTACTCACTTATAACTGGATATTACCCATATAGTACAGGATAACCATCCTACAACCCACAAACCCAAATAAATAGGAACCTACCATGACTATCCTATAAAAAACTCTACCCATCAGTAGCAGATCAAAACAGATGCTGAGACATACAGTCAATCATAGGTGGAGCTCTCAGAGTCATGTATAAGAGAGAGAAGAAGAATAGAGAGATCCAGAGGGGGGCAAGAACTCCACAAAAAAGATCAACAGAACCAACCAACCTAAGCCCCTAGAGGCTTACAGAGACTGAAACACTAATACCCTCCCCCCCAAATAAAGCATATATAGACTGGACCTAGGCCCCCTACACATATATAGATGATAGGCAACTTGTTCTTCACGTAGATCCCTTAGCAAGTGGTGGGGGGGGGGGGGCTGTTTCTGTCATGGACTCTGTTGTCTGTTAGTGGAACACTTTACCCCAGCTGGACTGCCATGTCAGGCCCTAGTGCAAGAAGAAGCTCTTACTCCTCATGTAACTGATAAACTGAGGGGGATTGGTATGTGGGAGGCTTCCCTCATCCGAGGAGAAGGAGAAAGGGAAATTGGTGAGAGGGTAGGACCACATGGGGAGGAGGGAAGGGGTTGTGATTGAGATGTAACTTGAATAAACAAATTAATAAAAAAAAATTATACTTGACTTTGAAAAGTTCCAGAGAAAAATGTAAGAAACAGGATATGCCCTCCACATGCAACTTGACCAGGACTGAGCCCAACCCACTCATCCCAAACAGCAATAATAAGGTCCTTGTAATTATCATCCTTAAAGGCTCATCTTTAAATCTGACCTCAGATCATAGGAGAGAAAGCCATTCTATGGAACATTCCTTCCCAGGGCTGCAGGCCCTGAACCGCAATACACTTTATTCCTCTCCCACATTATAAAATATGATGAGAAGGACATAAAGTCCTATGACACATTCCTGATATAAATCTGGGATCAACTCAGAAAAGTGTCAAAATAGCAAACAAATAAGGTAAGTTTCTTCAGGGAAAAGAAGAAAAAAAAAGTTGCTACTGCACTGTACTCAGCCACCAGATGACTGCCATACATATAAGCCTTAAGGATATGACCAAGTGCCAAGCTAGAATAGCAGTAAGAACAGAAGCATTTTTATATCAGTCTGTATGCCTCCAATGTATTTCAAAATGCTTCACCATTCTAATGTCTTTTTCTAAAATAATAGTTCAAGGATATCTATTCCTGATAGAGGCAGAAATTTAACATTCTTAGCTTTAAAAATCTGAGTTAAATATTTCCTAGCTGCTTAGCAAGAGAAAACAAAAATTCCACATCTATACCAAATATTTTTCATATATTTTAAAGTGCATACTCACCATCAAAACAGTATTAGATTCAGCTGGGCTCAATTCCTGTTCCAATGTAAACCAACTATATATAAGCATGATGTAGCTAACTTCTTGGGACCTAAAAGTTTATCAGAAAAATAAGGTATCACCATCACCCTCAGATGGCTGTTATAAAAATAAAATGAGATGTGTAGGGGTTAGATAAATTAGATTTAGAAAATATATAGGAGTTTCTGATACTGTCTCTTAATTCGGGGCATGAAGAGCATTATCAGCATGAAGTCAGCAAAAACAGGAAAGACTTAATAGACTGAAAAACAGGAAAGACTCAATAGACTGAAAAACAAGAAAGACTTAATAGACTGAAAAACAAGGCTGAAGTCAGGAAAACAGGAAAGACTTAATGGACTTGAAGAAACAAAGTATCTGGCCTGACATTGTTTTCAGCTGCTAAGTGGGCAGAGCCCAAATTAAGCTGAAACAGAGTTCCTCCTATTTAAGGACAGCGCATGGAGCCCAGAAAGGGAAGAGGCCCCTGATGCTAGAGAGCTCCAAGAGTCCTGCTGAAAAAATGGCTGGCCATTGATGGCTAGCTCTCTCCCTGAAGCAGAAAGAAGCCGGTGAGCAAAGAAAGCCTGAGCAAGACACCAAAAGGCCAAGGACTGGACCCTGTGGCTCATCTTTTGCCTGGAGGGGTTTTGATCTGTCCGATCAGTGGCCTAGGGGAAACTGTGCCTGGCTTTAAGGACTGAGGCAGAGCAGCTGAGTTCCTGATTCAAAAGAAGTAAGTTGGCCTGCAGACGGCTGGGGTCTCCCACAGAGAAGAAAGCATGAAGCCTTATTTAAGGTGAGACTGCAATAACCAACTTACCCTGACGAACCTGCATCTGAGAGATCCAGAAAAAGGAATGCTAAGTGTGTTAAAGAATCTACAACAAAGACTGTGTTCCTGATGACTGAGGACCTGCCCCAGAGACTGTATCATTCTAAAAGGTTATGAAAGTAGTTGTTATAATTATCAATAGGTTTAGTGGATAGGTTAAAGGGGTTGTAGGAATTTATAGGATTAATAGTTAAGAAATTGTTGGTGTTTGTTATAAGTGAATTTAGTAATAAATAAATAATAATTTTAAAGATCGGTTACAGAGATGATACACATAAAGTACATGAACACTTAACAAATGCCTTACTGGTGAATCTACAATGAGATATAATTACAGTTCATTTAACAAGATTTATAAAATTAAAAAGATAAGACAAGACTGACAGAACTCAAACACCATTAAATATAACTTAGGTTTCTTTTACTACCAAATGTATGGTTATGGTTATAAATGAAAATAAAAATTTTAAGACAGTCACATCAAAACTTGAAGTCAGAATATGCAACTTAGGGTACTCTTTGCTAAAATAAGTCTTCGTAAATCTGTGGTTTGTGTATGTGTGATGGGCATGTGGGCCTGGACTATATGGGAGCACAGACCCAGACACACCCAGGCAGAGACCACAGCATATTATCAAGTGTCTACTTTATCATTCTCCCTTGCTGCTTTGAAACTCAAAATTTTCCATTTTAAGTATGCTGGCTGCCCAGTGAACTCCTAGGATTTGCTTGTCTCCACTCCGCCATACTGGGGCTACAGACATGCGTAAGCAAGCTCTGCTTTTACACAGGTTCTGAGAATTTGGCTTTAAGTCCTCAGACAAAGTGTTCTTATTCGCAGAGCCATGATCTCAGCCCAATAGTCTGTATTTTAAAACATACATTCTTTGTCCCATTCAGCCTTATTTCTGGGTCCATTCAGTCTTGTTTCTTATTTCAGGATATATCTTGTTTCATGTGATAACAATTGCATTCATGTGTTCAATAAACATTTATTCGTAACCTTTCTTGAACTAGTCACCATAACTAAGAGAAACATGGTGACCATGTTACTGCCAATCTCTCAAGAGAAAAATAGCATGTAGCTTCTTTAGACTTAAAGTGAATGGAATTATTTTTCTGTAAGAAAAGCATAAATCTGAAGAATGGTAAAATTTTAGCCAAGAAAGGAAGAAGGGTTCTGTACAAAAAGGAGTTTTTACAAAGGCTCCATGTGAAGAAAGTATGACGCATTCCAAGAACTTAAAGAAGCACAGGGGCTAAAGGATGAAGAACGAGTAGCTTGGAATAATATTGGAGAGTGGCCCCATCACACAGGCAGTATTGAGAAAATTAGATTTCACTCTGAATGCACTGGGAAACCACTAAACAGTTTTAATGAAGGAGTGGAGGCATGATCTCATTCATAGTTTTAAAAAACTGTCTGAAGACAAAGGAATACAGAAGTAAAATAGAAGCAAGTTTAGCAAAGAAAAGCAGAAAACAAAAAGCAAGTGGCTAGAGACGTAAGAAAAAGAACTGAGGGAAAAGAAGAGAGGAGAACTAGGGAGAGGCAGGGTCAGAGAGAGAGCAAAACAGTGAGCATCTAGGACAGGGGAAGAAATCTAAAGGATGAAGAGATAGGAAAACCCAGTAATAAATAGTTCAGTGCCTGATCAGCTGACTGAACTGGTATCCAAATCTATCTCCCTTACTGATTCAGATAGAATTTATTTATATATATATATATATATATATATATATATATATATATATCTGTCTTAGTCACTGTTTTGTTGCTGTGAAGAAACACCACAACCAAGGCAACTCTTATAAAAGAAGGCATTTAATTGGGGGCCTGCTTACAATTTCAGAGGTTAGTCTATTATCATCATGGTGGAAAACATGGCTGCACACAGGCGGACATGATGCTAGAGAAGTAACTGGAAGCTACATCCTGATCCACAGGCCAAGAGAGAGACCCTGGGCTTGGCAAAAGCCCATCCCCAGTAACACAATTCCTCCAACAAGAACACACACACAGACACACAGACACAGACACACACACACACACACACACACACGCACGCACGCACGCACGCAGGCACACAGGTCTCAATCCTTCTAATCCTTTCACAAAGTGCTACTCCTTAATGACTTAAGCATCCAAATATGAGCCTATGGGGGGGGGCATTCTTATTCAAAACACCACATTCCACTCTCTGATCCCCATAGGCTTGTAGCCACATCATAATGCAAGAATGAATTCAGTCCAACTTCAAAAGTCCCCATAGTTTATCACAGTCTCAGATCACATAACTCCAACATACAATGATACAGGATATACATTACCATTCCAAAAGAGAGGATAAGGAGCATAGTGAGGAAATATTGGACAAAAGTAAGACCTAAAACCAGCAGGGAAAACTCCAAATTCTACATCTCCATGCCTGATGTCAACATGTTCTTTAGTTCTCCAACTCCTTCCATATTTGCTTACTACAGTACACTTCTCTCTCTATGGCTGCTTCCACTCCATGTTATCAGCTCTCCTTGGCAGGCATCCCACAATTCTGGAAACTCCAACATCTTAGGGTCTCCAACATAGTCTAGGCTTCACCTTTACAGTTTTATTCAATGACCTGTCTGGGCATCCATGGAGGGCTACCTCTGATGCACCCCTGGCTTCAGCAGCTTTCCTTAACCGTGTAAAGTCTTTAGTCCTTAATCCCTTTCTTGTACCCTGGACTCTAACCCCAGAACCTTGTGGCTGAAACTGCCAAGTTCTGCTGTTTGGTGGGGCTGAAGCTTGACCCTCTCCTTCAGTTACACTTGCATCATTCTTCTGCTGCTAATGGTTTCCTTTACTGCTCTTTACTTTTTTTTTTTAACAACTTTGAAAGCCTAGCTGAGTGGAGTTTTGAGCAGAGATCACCAATTGCTTTATTCCATTTAGCATCATGCATGTGAGCATTTTATCTTTAAACATTTTATCACTTAGTTAGCTCCTGGTAACACTTTTACACTTCCTGGTGCTCCTTTTCTCCTCAAACTGTATATTTTGTATTTTTCCTTGTCAGGCTAGCTACTTTTCTTTGTAGATCTGCATAAGAGTGATCACCAATAACTGCACCACACAGTCAATAAATACTAGGCTGCCTTGAATTCTCCTTTGCCAGTTCCATTAATCAAAACTCTTCAATTTTTTTTTTATTTCAAAGCTTGTAAAAGAGCAGAAATCAGCCATATTCTTTCCCAAAATACCACAAGAATGGTTTTTAGGCCACTTACTAAATTCTTCCCCTCTGAAACCTCTTCAGCTGGCCCTTCATAACCTATATTGCTCTCAGCACCACCATCTCCCATGCTCCTACTAGGGTGGCCAAGAAAGTCCCATTTAAAGCATTCAAATGCTTTTCTAGTCCAAAGTCCCAAAGTCTTCCATAGTCCTACAACAAACAGCACAGTCAGGCCTGCCACAGTAATACCCTGCTCCTTGTTACCAACTCTGTCTTGGTCACTATTCTATTGCTGTGAAAAGACACCACAACCAAGGCAACTCTTATAAAAGAAAGCGTTCAATTGGGGGCTTGCTTACAATTTCAGATGTTTAGTCCATTATCATCATGACAGGGAGCATGGCAGCATATAGGCAGAAACGGTACTAGAGAAGTCGCTGAGAACTACATCCTGATCTACAGGCAGAGAGAGAAAGAGACAGACAGACAGACAGACAGACAGAGAAACTCTGGGCTTGGCATGGACTTTTGATTGCTTAAAGTACCTGAAAGTGACATGAGCTGTTAAGTCAGAGGACTCACTAAGAAAAGCAAATGACTAAGGTTGAGAGCAGTCAGAGTTCAGGAATGCAGGACAGAACACCTGCATAGAGGGGCAAGGACGCTGACCACTGTGATACCCAATGAGCTAAGCACATGGCTGCTCCTCTGGAAACATATATGTTTGCTATACTGTAAACTGTAGCAGACAGAAGAGTGGCACCCAGAGATGACTCATCTTTATTCCCAGAGCCAGTAAATATCTGCCTTGACATGAAAATGGAAACTTGCAAATAGAAAACAAGGCCTCCAGACGAGAGCTTGTCCAGGTGGAACTAATAGAATCTCAGGAATCCTTGAAAGAAGGTTGAAGAAAGGCTAGTCAGAGGCAAAGAGAGGCCATGATGAAAAAAAGTCAGAGGCAGAGATCTGAGGTGCTAGACCAGGGCTGTGAGGATGGAAGGAGCCAAGGAATGCAGGGGCTTCCTAACACTGGAAAAGGCAAAGCAGACTCTTTTTCTCCAAAGAGAAGTAACACAGCCTTGCCCACACCTTCTTTCATAAGCACCATTAAAACTCTGACATTTTATCCTCAATCTATATGACAATAAATCTGTGCTGCCATGAATCTATCTAACACTTGGGAAGCTGAGGCAGGAAGACTAAGACTTCAAGGCCTGGGCTACAGAGGAAGATCCTGTTGAAAATTTTTAAAAACTTGACGTAAACCAATATTGAATTGGTACCTAAATGCACATCATTAAAGGTTAAAAGGTGATATGAAATAATAATGACACAAACCCATGGTATGTATGTTCATCTACAAAAGATGCAGCTTCAATAGGAGATGAAGACTTTTCAGAAAAATAAAGTTTTTTAGGCTGAGATGTAACAGTAATAGAGCACTTGGCTAGTATACAAAAGGTCCTGCCTTCAGTCTCCAACACTTCAAGAAAGCAAGAGCAACATTTTCAGTTTTCTTACTAAAACATCACAGATTACTTACAAAATATAGACTGGTCTTTTGTGTGAGAATTTAAAAAATTCTCTTGCAGCATTTGGCAGATACTGATTTGAACAACTCAATTTCATCTTAGAATTTTCAGTTTAGCTTTTGGATACAAAAAAAACCTTTTTTTTGGATTCTTTTTTTAATTGTGCATATGTTGAGGAAGGTATGTACACGAGAGTTCAGGTACCCAAGGACTCCAAAGGAGGGTGCCCAGTCCTCTGGAGATGGAGTTAGTTATAGGTGGTGTTGAGCTTCCCTGTGACAGGGATTGTTGGGAGCTGAAGTTGGGTCCTCTATCAAAGCGGCACATGATCTTAATCACTGAGCCATCTCTCCAACCTCTAACATCCCCCCCTAAAAAAATTTTTAAAACAAATTTAAAATTTTCCTTGTAAGACTACAAGGAAAGGTATACAGTACACTAACTTAAGGAAATATAAGAAAAAACATATTTAATTATCCATTAACAGAAAACTTCTCAAGTAGCTTAATGACTTAAATATGTGTACTAAATATGAGTGGGTAAAAGTGAAAACTTAAGCTGGGCATGGTGGCACACGCCTTTAATCCCAGCACTCGGGAGGCAGAGGCAGAGGCAGGAGGATCTTTGTGAGTTCAAGGCCAGCCTGGTCTACAAAGTGAGTCCAGGACAGTCAAGGATACACAGAGAAACCCTGTCTCGAAAAACCTAAGGGGGGGAAAAAAAGTGAAAACTTTTCACTAGACATGGTGGTACACACCTGTAATCCCAGCACTCAGAAGGCTAAGACAGGAGGGTTGCTACAAGTTTGAGGCCAGTCTGGTTTATAAAGCAACAGTTACTGTTTTTTTTAATTGCTGTGACAAGACATCATGACCAAGGCAGCTTATAGAAGCAAGAGTGTATTGAGGCTTAAAGTTTCAGCGGGTGAGTCTGTGACTATCCACGGCAACGGTCAGACAAGCACAGCCCTGGAACAGTAGCTGAGAACTTTACATCCTTACCTGAGAGTCAGAGCAGTAGGTAACAGCTGACATCTGATCCACAAGCATGAAGCAGAGAGAGTTAACTGGGAATGGGTTGAGCTTTTGAAACTTGAAGGCTGGCCCCCCCAGTGACACACTACCAACAAGACCATACCTCCCAATCTTTCCCAAACAGTTCTACCAACTGGGAACAAAGTATTCAAATATATGAGGTGGGTGGGGGGGACTTTCTCATTCAAACCCCCACACAACACAGGTCAAAAGAAAGGAAAGGAAGAAGGGAAGAAGAGAGGGAAAGAGTGTAAAAATGGGAGAGGGGGAAGAATAGAGGGAGGGAGGGAGGTAGTGGGAGGGAGGGAAGAAAGAAAAAAAAAGAATTCTTAACAGAGCCAAACATTTTTTTTTTAAAAACCAACTTTAATTTTGATCAGGAATATAAATAAATCATAGGCTTGGGTAGAGTACTACTTGCCTAACATGTATAAAGAGTGTCATTCCAAGAAACATACACACACACTCCATCCTGGGCTAATATAATACCTTCGCACAACAAACTTATGTCACATGACAGTAAGCAGATATCTCTATCAGATAATACTTCAGCAATAACTAGCACATGACTGACTGATGGGGAAATGCATCAAACACCCGAGATCCTATCAGCAAAAAGATCGAATTACATTTCATAACTGTGCTATATTTTATTACAGTCAAGTTCTGTGAAGATTTATAATTCACATATGAAATACTTAGTAACTTTCTGTTAACCAAAACACCTGGTGTGTCACGGTGTAATTCAATGAGAAAACTCACTGGGTTCTTAGAAGAAACACCTAAGAAATGTAATCTTAACCATTGTCTTGCAAAAGTTATTTCTGAGGCAGTTCTCTATAATAATGAAATTCTAATTAAATATAAACTCAACCTGAGATGAATTATATTAGCTTCCCATTCTCTCAATATGTATATTGCATCATTAGCTACGTAAAGGTGTACCTAATCCAAAAGTAAACACAAGAGGAAAACGAGAAAATGTATTCATACACGAATGAACGCTGGTAAAATATAATAATGCTGTGCACATTAATTTTAATCCTTTACTTTTTTTTCAACAGTAAGTTTGAATACATTGAGGTAAGCGACTTTGCCCTTTATCTCCAGTGTCAAGGCGGTAGACAGCTAGTATGCAGAGTCGGTTAACCATAGTGAGTTCTTGAAACGGATGAGTCAGACACACTAACATGTCAGTATCTACACCAGCATATTCTTACTAGCTTCCTCCTAAGGGGAATCAAAGGTGTGGGGAAATTCCAATTTTTAATCATTCTGTGGGTAGGCGCAAGAGAAGCGAGCCAGAGCGGCTCACAACTGCTTATCTAAGGGTAGCCATTAACGTTCTCACATGGGCTAAACAAAACCCAAACTCTGACCTAGACTGGGCTCGCAGAAAAAAACACATTTCTTCATTTTAAATAACGACTACAGAGCACTCTGATGTGTACGACTCAGCCCCTAGGCTTAATGGGGCCAGGATGGAACCAGAGGTGCGTGTACAGGTCTGCAAGCTCTCTAAATGGTTCCCCCGCCATCCAGGGCATCCTGCAAAGCCTCCCCCAATTCAGTTCTCCAACCCCAGGGGTGTGGGTGGGAGAGCACTGCGCAATGGCCTCCACTAATGTTCCCTAATTCCGTTAAGTCTGGGACATCTGAGCCCTGTGGAGGACAATAGGGAAGAGCCTGCAGTGCCCTGACCATGGGGCAAAATAGCAACGTGATAGTGAGTCCTAGTCTGTCCTGGGCCAATGAGTCCGTCAGTTCTTTCCGAGGACGATGAGGAAGAATCAAGTGACCCTCTCTGGCTGGGCGCTGGGGAGGGTGCCCCGGCCACCCTGCACTAGCCTGCCTCTCGGAACTGGACGGGTCGTGATCCTACCTCGCGCCCCTCCTGCTGACAAGCTGACACACCTGTAGCCCCTCAAACCCACCAAGGTGGGCAGGTGTAGGAAGGCGAGCGGAACGTCACCGTGACAGCCCATCAGGGCACGCGGATCCCTCAGTCAGCCAATCGCAGAGCTCCTGGGATCCCAGAGCCCCGTAGCCCACCTGAACTTCCACCCAGACTCTGGACTTCGGGGGGATCTGGGCTGAGGCGCAGCAGAGATGTCGCGGAACGGAAAGTTCGGGAGGAAAAGAGAAATCCAGTGGGGAAGTCACTCACCAGCCTGGGAGCGAGGTCACTTCTCCCTGCGGGGCGACACGGGGACAATCTGTGCACGCCAGCACGCCCCTGACCAACCGCCGCCGCCGCCGTTCGCTGCCCCAGCGCTGCCGCCTGTTTCGAAGGAGCCAATCAGAGATGGGGGCGTGGTCTGGCGCCCCGCCCCCAGAGGCTTCCTCCAGCTTTGCTGGACCGGTAAGGACCTCTCCCCGGGCGGCCACTGGACCCTAACGGGATCAGGAGACTGCATAACAGAACACCCGTCCAGGCTGCTGAGTGAGTGGCAGCGACAGCCCCTCCTATTTGTCCCGTCGTGCGGAGAGTGTGTGAAGCCCGCCTCTCAAGGCTGCTCCTGAGCGCCCTGGAATGTTGCTCTCTTCCCAGGAGTTCTCGCTGCTTCCAACCCTAAAATCCGCTCACGTCCGGAGAGACACTGAGGTTTCCAGAAATGCAAACCAACCCAGCAGGGACCCGTCCTAAACAGAAGTCTTTCAGACAGAGCCCACCCCTTATCCCTGCACCCCCAGCCCCCACCAACTCCGGGCTGTGAAAGATAGAGATGGAGAGGAACCCTGCTGTCACCGCTGGATGCCAAAGGAGGATGTTGGCTCCTCCTTCAGGAAACCTGGGGGAAGGGGGATTTGGATGTCAAAGCAACAATGTAACCATGGAGTTGTTACACTGTAGTGGTAGTTGCACCTTAACTTCAAAAGTGGCTTTTTAATGTGGGCTGATCCTTACTGGCTAAAAGCCTGGAGGTCTGAGTCCTGGCCCAGGCTCTTAGCCTCCTGCTACTTCTGTTCCTTTTAAGTCGTGACACCTCGGTGGTGCGTGTTTCTCCGTCTCTAAAGTGTCGGCATTGAACGGACACATGGTGTCTCACAAAAACAATACAGCACACTTGCTTTCATAAGAAACAAAGGAAAACAGTCTCAGTCTTCAAAGAGTTGAGGGGTGTGGAGTTGGAAGTCTTGTAAAAGAGGGTTATGGTCCCAGGTTTGGAAGTGGCTAGATCCTTAAGGAACAGGAAGAGGAATTCATTGTAAGGAAAGAGTGATTCCTAGGCAGGAGGAACAACAAACGCAGGACATGGAGAGGCACATGGAATGTTCGGGAAGTAATCGTTTTGAAAAACTAAGGTTTGGGCCTGGAACAGAGCAGGAATAGTCTGAAGATATGTGTGCAGAAGATAAGCCTTGTAGATAATTTCCTGGAGGTAGATGGGATGATGTCAAGGAGGGAATGAGTGAATTCATTTGTGGAGTTGTTTGTGGTTTTTTTTTTTTTTTGTTTTGGCAGTGGGATTCATTTTCAAGGATTTTGAAGAAAGAATAGTTTGCCATTAAAAAAAAAAAAAAAATCTAAAGCCGTGCCGGGTGTGGTGGCACACGCCTTTAATCCCAGCACTCAGGAGGCAGAGGCAGGCAGATCTCTGTGAGTTCAAGACCAGCCTGGTCTACAAAGTGAATCCAAGACAGCCAGGGCTACACAGAGAAACCCTGTCTCGGAAAAAAGAAAAAATCTAAAATGACAATGACAACTCCCTAAACTAGCTCAGAAGGTGGGTGTGGAGGACTTCTCTGGAAGTACCTGAGAAGGTGATTTGTCTGGCCTCGGTTATTAGGTGGTGGCACTGGTCTTAGAAATACAGGTAAAACAAGCTGGGGTTGAGGACCAGTGTCATTTTTGTTGGGTGTATTCAGTTTGAAGTGTGAAACAAACATGGAAGTAGAGATGTTCCGATAATACCTGAATTGTCTAGAGCTGCCTCAGCCCATCTAAGAGCAAGATAAGAGTTACAGATGCTGTGCTTCAGGCTCTGCCCTAAGCACCAGGGATTCTGCTTTCCCAGGAGTCTGAGTAAGTGGGGAAGCCATCATTGCAAACTGACAAACGTGATAAATGGATTTGATGGTATCACACTATAATTGTTCCTGGTCTTTGTGTTTTAATTGCAGTTCATCTCGGAACTCTTTGCTGACTACAGCAGCAGTAGAAATGCACAGAGTATGTTAAAATCACCCTGTGTTTCCCAATATTTCTATTTAAAACCATGGGGCTATTTATATGACTCCTCATTTAGCCAGATTTTGATGCCTTAAGATATCAAAAGATGTGGTCTTTCAGTACACCTCTACAAAACCTTAAGGAATAGCTGTGGCTACATCTCCAGCACCAAAAAAAGTTTTGATTAATTAGTAATAAGTAAATTGTAACAATATAACTCTTGTTTGATGAGTCACTGCTTATGCAATGGTTCTTATTTTTTCTTATGTGTATACCTATGCCTAAATATTTGAATGCCATTTATTTCAAACTGAAACTATGCTCAATGAGAAATGTAAGCAGTCTCTTCTCACTCACAGCTCTTAATATTTTTAAACCACTTATCTTGCAGTGGATTTTTAAGGACTTCTTCGATTTTATTCCCTTGTCTATTTGGTTACAACGACATAGGACAGTGTGTGTGGCCGCGAGTGTTCCAGAGGATAGAAACCTGTCCAAAGCACTCTGTATTTCCTCATTGGTTAAATGTGGATTTGGCTGATGAATGTCCCTCTAGATCCTTTGACTGAACTCACTTCTCTCTCACTTCCCTTAAAATTCCATTCACAGCTTCATGTTATATTAGTTCTAACTATAACTCCATCCCCTAAGCACACTGACCAACTTACCTACCTTGATTTTAACACTGCAATTAGTAATTGAAGGTTGCATCAAATAGGTTATAATCTGCCTTCGTGTGTAGGCTTTCTAATTGGTGGTTAGGTTAATAACCATGTTCTGGAGGTTGTCTCTTTAATTGAAATTGGCATAGTTGTAGCACGCACGCACACACGCACGCGGCATGAGGTGGGGGCGGGACACTAGTTCCCCTCCATCAGAGGACAGTCTATTCATTCTGACTTCCCAATTTCGAAAGTATGTTCCACTTCAGGAAGCATCGTGTTTGGAAGCCTAAGTTTTTGTTTTTGTTTTTGTTTTCCGAGACAGGGTTTCTCTATGTAGCCCTGGCTGTCCTGGATTCGCTTTGTAGACCAGGCTGGCCTTGAACTCACAGATCCACCTATCTCTGCCTCCCAAGTGCTGGGATTAAAGGCGTGCACCACCACGCCTGGCCTAAATTTTTAAACTGCGTTACCTTAGGAGTTGTTTGTCTGACTAAAAAGCTTCTTCAGATTCAGAGGATCCTCCAAAAATTCCATCATCCTCCAAGTAAAGGTACAGACCTACAAGGACGCTTTTGTTGCTTAAAACGCACTGTGGTTGATTGGGGTTTTGCTTTGAATTAGTTCCTCAGACCTCTTGTCTTTATTTCATGGTCTTGGAACTGGTTTTAATGCTTTGATATTATTGTGCGGCAACTACAGACTTGTGCATTGTGTGGTGGACTGAGTGAAATCTCTAAGTAATAGAGATCTTGACTTATTCACAATTAAAT
>CAJQZJ010001638.1:6241013-6285435 GCA_907164525.1 Lophiomys imhausi
ATATGTAGTGAGGTAAGCATTGTGTACTCCACCTGGTCCCCAAAATATGACTTTATTTGGAAGTAAGCTTTTGCCCCAAATCTGATTTGAGTTCATTATACCAGACAGGCAGAAACACACACACACACACACACACACACACACACACACACAGGAGTCAGAGAGGAAGAGATTAGTTATTCATTCACAAGCCAAGGAATGCCAAGAACCACTGTAAGAATCTGGGAAATTTGCAGGCCGTGGTGGCGCATACCTTTAATCCCAGCACTCAGGAGGCAGAGGCAGGTGGTTCTGTGAGTTCAAGGCCAGCCTGGTCTACAAAGTGAGTCCAGGAGAGCCAGAGTTACACAGAGAAACCCTGTCTCAAAAAACAAACAAACAAACAAAAAGAATATGGGAGATTCAAGAGAAGGTTTTCATGGAGACTTTGGAGGGAGCTTGGCTCTGCTGGAACCTTGAAGTTTAGATTTCTGGTCCTCAGAACTGTGAAAAAATGAGAATATGTTTAAAGCTGCCAAACTTATGGTAATGCCAGAAGTCTAGGAGACAATACCATCTATGTCTGAACAGAGATATAAAAATCTAGCCACACAGCAAGAATAGCAGCACAAAGACGCACTCTCCTGCTTCATCTATAAGATGTCACAAATATTAACAGGTGCTTATGGAAAACATGTTTTCTCTAATTGTCCCATCATCCAAGTATCATCCACTTTCCATCATATATAGTTACATGTAATAAAAAAAATTGTCAAACTCATTTCAGAAAAACACAAAATGGAAATGTTTAATCTTAGGATAAAATTCTCTAACTTCATGCATGAGATTTCAGATAACATCACTAGTGTGGTGATTTGAATGAAAACGCCCCATAGGCTCATATATTTGCATGCTTAGTCCCTGATGGTGAACTATTTGGAAAATTTAGGAGGTGTGGCCTTGCTATATTAGGGGTATTGTTAAAGAAGGTGTATTGCTGAGGGTGGGCTTTGAGTCCCTCTCTCTCTCTCTCTCTCTCTCTCTCTCTCTCTCTCTCTCTCTCTCGGGATCAGAATGTAGCTCTCAGCATCTTCTCCAGCACTGGGCCTGCCTGTGAGCCTGAGCCTCCATGCTAGTAGACTCATTCTATGAAACTCTAAGTAACCACTTAAGTGGTTTCTTTTGTAAGAGTTGCCTGGATCATGGTGTCTCTTCATCGAAATAGAAACATAATTAAGGCCACCAGAATCTGGTCCCTGCTGACTCAGCTTTGAGTGTTGGCATTACTCTCACATTCTGTTACAAGGTGTTTTCTACAAATCCTACATTCCTGTAGGCTCAACTAAAACTCAAAAAAATAAAAAGTGAATAACTGTACAGTTGTGTGCAGGTTAGAAGACACAAGTAACTCTAGGCACTTCAGAAAGAGGCAGTATAGCATGGATTGAGTTTTATAGGGGATGGAATTGCTGAGGTAATAAAGAGGAGCCAACGGTGTGACCCAGAGATGAAATCCATCAGGGAGCCATTACCGCTCTGGACTTGGAAGTTCAAAGAGAGAGCTCAAAAGCCAGAGTTATCAACGCCAGGGCGGTGTTTGCTCTGTAGAGCTGGGAGCCATGGAGGAGATGCTGTCTTCGCCAGGGAGTGAAGGAGAAACATCCAGGCTCCCCGCAGTGCCTTCTTTGATGGAACCTGGTCAAAACCCAGCTGATCCAGGAGCATAGAAAATGCAGCCTGCTGGGAATTAGCTCTCCTTCCCAATATAAGCAGGAAAGTGAATGGGAAGGGAAGGTCTGAACACAAAATACATGAGCTGGAGATTCCCTTGTTCTTTTCTTTCTTACTGTGAAACGTCAACTCCATTGGAATCCAAAAAAAGAAGAAAACATCTGTGTATCTTGGGTAGAGATTTTCATGTTAGAGGCTGAGATGTTGGGTGTATGTTGCTTGAGGCTGTGGGTTGCGTCAAAGGGCACTCTTTCTGTCTCTCCTTCTGGGTCTTGCAGGTATCCAGGGCAAGCTTTCCTCACTGCAGAGCAGGAAGCAGAGACACTCAGGTCTCCACAGGCCCCAGCTCTGACCTGGCTATTGTCATTTCCACCAACACAGTAAAGGGACACTAGCCCACTGGAACACATGGCTATAGCAGGCTTTGCCCTTCTCCCCCATTCCCTCTGCCTCGCTAAAGACCGTTAGATTGCATCCTAAAGCTGGCCCCCAGGGTCTGTTTCCTTATTTGACAAATCTCTCCTCCTGAGGCTGACCACCAAGGTCCAGCTATCAAAGTATTGAAGTCCAGCAATCAAAAACCCCCTTTGGCTCATGTAATTAACATGCCCAATTAAAATTAAACACCTCATCCAAACACAGGCTCTCCCATTTTACCTTTATAAACCACCATTTTCCTATGGGCCATAGCTGTCTCCTCTCTATCCAGAGACAGTCCTTTGTCCTTCAGGACAAATATCCCCTTACCCCTCTCCCTTGTTCCCTTCCCCTTCTCCCTTTTCCTCTATCTCCCATCTTTGTCTTTTATCCCTGCCCTCTGTTACTCTGGGGCAGGTAATTCTTCTTTGTGCTGAGAACTTGGTCTTGGAGTATCTTGAGCTGACTTCAGGGTTCCCTACCCCCAAACAAGCCCAATTTCAGTGGGTGGAGAGGAATGCTCTTCCTAGTCTTGTATAAGGTGTTATGTATAGAGGTTCGTAGACTCATAGATAAAAGAATTTGCAAGCAGACCAAGAGGGAACCCAAAAATAATTTTCTTGGGAGTTTACAATTAAAACAAAAAACCCAACAGAACAGGCAGCTGTTTGGAGAGAGATGGTAAAGAGGGAGAAAGTCATGCTTCCTGAGTTAGATGCCAAGAAAGCAGACAGGTGTAGCAATGGAAATCTGCCAGCAACTGCAGAGGGGTGGGAAGGTGGGTGTTCAAAGATAGAGTGAGAATGTTTAGTGTCTCAGTACACAGGCTTAGGATTTGAGCCACTCCCACAAAACAGCGATTAAAAAGGTGAAACTCAGGCAAAGTCATATTCTGAGATAGAACTCAGAAATTGGGTTGGCTTAGCTGTGAAGATCTGTAGCCACTGCAATGAGGGAAGAGCTTCTGGGGTTCATAAGTACCCATTTCATTATGGGGACAGCCATGCTTCTCATCTTCTTAGCATGTCTTTAGATGTACCATATTTCTTGATGTTCCTGGAACTGACAGCTTTCTTGTCCAGATGATTGATGGCTCATTCAGATCATTTTTAATAAGGATTTATTTTTATTGCTTTTAATTGAGAGAGAGTGTACATGAGTGTAGGTGCCCACAAAGGCAAGAAGCTTTGGATTCTCTGGAGCTGGAGTTACAGGTGGTTGTAAGCTGCCCAACATGGGTGTTGGGAAACAAACTCGGGGTCCTGCAGCACAGTACACACCCTCACTACTAAGACATTGCTCCAGCCCCCCTGGGATTAACTGTTTGTTGTTTGTTTTAGCAAACAAGTTCTCTCTATGGAGCCCTGACTGACCAGCCCTGAAACTCACAGTATGCAGACAATGCTGATCTTGAACTCACAGGGATCCACGTGCCTCTGACTCTGCTAGAATGCTAAGACTATTGGCACAGCCTACACCACCACATCCATTCTCTTTTTCACTTTTATGCAGCATAACCATAGATTTATCAAGGAAATGTTAGATAAACCTCTCAAGAATGGGAGGGGCTCTAAAGGAGATTTACCTAGAGGTTTTTTCTTAAAGTCACACACACACACACACACACACACACACACACACACACACACACACATTTTCTTGCTGCAAGGGGAAAAAGATCCACTAGTGAACTACTTCTATTCAGAACACACAGAAGATGGGTGTGTGGATACACCTACCCTGGCATCAGGTGGCTGTACTACAGTTCAGTTCAATTCTGATGCTAAGTATCTGTTGTTAGTGCTGGGGAACAAACTGAGAGCACTGAGTAACAAATTAGGCATATTCTCTACCATTGAGCTACATCCTTGTCCGTGTCCTGTCTCAATTATCTTGATTTAGAGCAGATACACAGGCTAAGGACTCAGTCCCTTAGGCCTCCTCCTCCTCTTTGAATGACAATCATAAGGCCCAAGTTAATGCCTAGACTCTGGCTAACCAGCTATAAATTGCGGGTTCCTGCAACCCCCTCTTCAGGTTTAGTAATTCCTTAGAATAGCTCACAGACACCCGTGAAGTGAAGCAGCCCTGCCACTGTATTCGTCACTCCCACCTCCCTTAAACTGCTATGGCAAAGTTTCCAACAGAAGCCACTTAAGGAAGGAGAAGCTTTGTTTTGTTTTGTTTTTTGGCTCACAGTTTAGATGGCACAGCACACACTGTTGAGGAAAGTCTGGTGGCCGGAGATACTCAGGTCTGTGGCTGCAGGAGCTCACAGCATGGTCTGTTCACAGCCTGACGGATCAGGAAACAGAGAGCTGGCCTGGAACTGTACAGTAGACTGCCTCCACCAGCGAAGTCTCATGCTCCGAAGGTTCCATGACCTCTCAGGGTCACACCACCACTCGGAGAGACTAAAGTGTTCAAACCTGAGCCTGTGGGAGACATCTCACATTCAAGCAACATTCACTCCAAAACAGAAAAATTGAAGAGATGTACAGGACAAGGTGAGAGGAACTGGGGAAACAAAGACCTTCCATAGTCCTTTTCCCAGCATGCCACCCTCCAAACTACCCCAGCATGGTCACCAACCCGGAGTTTTCCAGATCTCATTATTGGAGGTGGGAGGGCTAAGACTTTATTGCATAGACATGATTTTTTTAATCTTTGGTCTTTGGTGAGGAAATTTGATCCCCACACCCCACCCCCTATAAGTTGGGGGTTGAGACTAAGAACAACATGGTTGGTCCATCCTGAAGCTATCTAGGGACCCACCAAGAGTCATCTTCGTAACATAGCTTAGATGTGGTTAAAGGAAGCTTGGTGTGAATATCAAAAGATGTTCCTCTTCCCCCACCACTGAATGTGCAGGGTTGGTTCATCATACAAAAATCAATAAAAATAATGCATCATATAAGCAGAAAGAAAACTGACACAATCATCTTAGTGGATGCAAAAAAAGCCTTTGACAAAATGCTTTTTGTGGCAAAAGTTCAAGAGGGAGTAGGACTGGAGGGGACATACCTCAGCATAATAGAAACTCTATATGACAAACCCACAGCCAACAATAGTCTAAATGGAGAAAAAACTCAAAGCAATCCCATTAAAACCAAGAATGCGGCAGGGCTGTCCACTCTCCCTGAGCTCTGAAACTGTGCCCGAAACTGGGAACTACGTCCAAAGCTGCATATCTCACGGTATCATATGACTTTCCCACATGGTAAGCATAGCATCTGCTTCTTGAAGCTTTTGACCACTTCATTACATCCAGACCAACAGGATGAAGTTCTGTCTGCAGTACCCACGAGTTCCTGCTTCCCACCACTTCCTCCATGTGTTGTCTGCGATCCTGAGACACCAAACCACACTCTGTTCCCCCAACCGAATCTTCCCTTTCAGGCATTGGGAAGTGTACTTCAGTCTTAATTCCATCTCTGTCTTGGTGGACCAGAACATTTCCACTTGCCCCTATGCTGATCAACTTAAGTCCTTCTAAGCAATGGACTCTGATATTTGCATTTTAACTGATGAGCTCTGCGTTGTTCTTCCTTAAGTTCCAGTCTTTTGAAGAATGTGATTAGGTCCCACCCTCCTTTGTCTCTGCTTCTCCTTTCACTTTTAGCCACCCCCCCCCCCAACCTACCCATAGAATAGGGGGCTAGTCTTTGAATCTCGGGGAAAATTTCACCTCCACCATGGGATGTCTCAGGTTTCTGTGTTAGCACTCCCTACTTCCACTGAACCCCTTTGCAACCCCCTCCCAGCAGTTACTAGATCTTAACCATTTTTGTATACTGCATGGAATTTAACAGAAGACTTTTGCATCAAAAAGGACTCTTCTTGTACCAAATAGAATCCAAGTGTTGATGTTTGGATTCTAAAGTTGCTTTGTATTTCTACATAGAGACGCTGCTTACTAAGCAAGATCCATTTGGGCTCACACTTCAGGAGATATCACTTCATTACAGAAGATGTTTCGTTGCATTGGGCAAAGGAGAAGACTACCACAGTTGAATAATGAAGGAAGGAAATGAACCAATTCCTGCTTTGGGAAAGTATATGACAGCTGTGTACCCAGCTGAAGGAGTGAAAACAATGGGGGGAAAAAGATGAACTGTGTGTGCTGAAGCCACTGTACACTTTCCAGAGAGCTAGGAGACTGTCTCAACACTGTAGTTATTTTCATGCCCTGCTTGTAAATTCAACTTCAAGACCCTAACTGCTTTGGGGGTGGAGTTGCTTCAGGGAATATTTTATGCAGAAAATCCTTAACTTCCTGAATGATCAGAAGGCTACCCCAAATGAATGAATACCAACCATGGCTTCTCCAGGAATGAAATCATTCCTTTTCTATTATAAGAGTTTACTTTCTGGGAATTACCTGCCCTCCAACTCAATAAATTTCTATCATCACTTAAAGAAATACCCATCAATTTTTTTTATTTTTTTTTTCAAAATGAGAACTCTGCGGCTATTATGTTCAGTTTATTGTTTCAGTTGAAAACAACTCTTTAATAAAATATCTATAATATTGTCGAATGAAGAATAAGATGAGGTTGTCCCTAGCTCAGTAGACAGAATTGAAGTAACAATTGATTTGATTAGGCAAACCGGGCATGCCGATGGGGTTTCCTGAAGCCTTGGAAAATATAATGTAGAGAAAGCAATTCTTTCTAGCCTGCATTTACAAGTGTGGGCGTTATACAATTGCTACATAAATATTCATTGAGATTCTTGAGTGAAACCAGGTACAAATGAAACAAGGGAAGTCAACTATCAGACTTATGTTCCAAGGAGGACAAGGCCTACCCTGTCCCCGTGCTCCTCACTGCACATCCCAGATCTCACAGAGCAGCGGGCCTCTCCCCGTGCTCCTCACTGCACATCCCTGTCCCCGTGCTCCTCACTGCACATCCCAGATCTCACAGAGCAGCGGGGTGAACTTATGCTCATTCACTCTCCAAGACATCAGCATCTCAGCGTGGTGATGGTTGAAAGTCCGAAGCTCTGTCAAGCGGCCCAGGAGACAGGCAAAATGCTGAGGGTTCCCGGGCTGGTAAATTTTGCACAGTTTCTGTAGCACATCAAGCAAAGGCTCCTGGAGCTTCTCCACGGCCTCTCTGTCCTTTATGTATTGTCTGTCTATTTGAGGGTTTGAAATAAAATAGCAATATTTTTTTTAAAGTGGAAAACACTAATTTGGCATAATTATGATGATGGCTAAGCTTTTTAAAATGTATGTTTATAAATACTGTACACAAGTTTCAATGTGATAAAGTTACCTGCATGTACATTCACACATTTATACAAATACACATGCAAACATATATACATATGTATACAATGGATTTACATGTAGAGCAAGATATGGAGCATCAAATGCTCCCCAGAAGTTCCTTTAAACTCTCTGCCTAATCAAAGCTCTTGAAGGAAACCCACATAACAGATGTAAGCATCTGGTGTCAGGGGGACACTTTGGGCCCTTAGGGGAGCTATGTGTGTTACTCTAGGAGGCGGTGCCAAACAGATTTTTTTTTCCCAGTCACAATTATTAATGCCCAAAGAATAGCAACTAGTATCTGCCTATTTTATTACATATTAAAAATCATTTAAGACTAGTAAAATATGTTCTGGAAAATATGGACACAATATTAATTGCACCCAAATTATTAAAGTCAATTTTGAAAATATATGTTATGCAGAGAGATATTTATTTCTGCAATTTTTTAAAACAGCAAGAAAACTGATAACATACAACTGTACAAACACGGTGAAGATTAAGCATGACTCTTATATTTTTGGTTGTGAGCCTAGCCTTTAACGGCTGAGCCATCTCTTAAGCCCTAAGTATGTCTCTATATGGTCATACAGTGGAATATAATGCATTCCTTTTAATAAAAACCTTTGAAAGAATTTTCTGAAGAATAGAATGATCTTTTCTATGTTATAACAAATAAAATTTCTTTGATATCCCTGATCAAGTGTCAGTCTCTCAAAAGAGCCCTCCCTAACAACTAATGAACAGGCCATTTTCCTCCCACCTCCTTTCCATGTATTCTCCTTTCATCTATTCCATATATATTATTTTGTATATATATATATATATTAATGTATATATTACACAAATTTGATGAATTTTCACTGTTTAGCCCAGGCTGAGCTCATATTTGTATTACTCCTCCATCAGCCTCCCAAGAGTAGAAATACAGGCATGAGTCTGATGAATTTTCACTGTTTAGCCCAGGTTGAGCTCATATTTGTATTACTCCTCCATCAGCCTCCCAAGAGTAGAAATACAGGCATGAGTCACTGTGTGTGTCTATTATTACATATTTTTATATTTTGTAGAAAATTTATCTTCCTCACATTTCTGAAACAATAGCCTCATAGAATCACTATCCAATTTACTACTAAAGTCTAGAGCCATATTCACTGTGGAGAAAGTGTTCAATGGGGAATTACTGAAACCATGAGGATAATATTGTTTTAAGTGTTGAGAAGTACACTGAAATATTAATAATGTTCTATTTAAACACTGGAATTATGGGCCATTTTGCTTTCTTTTTAGGTCTCTGTGTTTCCTGTATTTTCTTTAATGGACAATCGTATGGCTGTACTGAGGAAGAAGTGAACAGGATTAAAATCAAAACGTAATAGGAAAATTACCTGGAGAGAGGATGACAATTGCAGTGAGCAGAGCGTACTCTTCCTGAGTCATTTTCAGTTCCCCGACACTTTTATAAAAGCTGAACATCGGGGCTATGTATTCATCAGAGATGCCTGTGTAGGAACGTTAAAAAAAGCACAGCTACAGTAAGAGATTTTTAATTTAGTTATTTTTGTGGTGAGTGTGTGTGTGTGTGTGTGTGTGTACATGTATGTCTGCACGCACACATGTGTGCGTGCATGTGCAGGTATGTGTGAATATGTGTATGCGCCTTGAGGTCAGGGTACGACGTTGTGGAGTTGGCCGTCTCCTTCACATGGATTCTAGAGATCAAAGTGGGGTCGGCTGGCTTTGGAGCAAGCATCTTTATCCTCTGAGCCATCCCGCCAGTCCAACAAAAGTTTTGATTGACTGAAAGGTGTAGAGCCAGAAACATGTCCTCATTCACATTTGCTCCTGTGCACACACATTCGTTTAGTTATATTATGCATCTCCGCCAGAGGCAGTGGGCTGTAAAGAAGACCCATAAGCGAACTCTTCAAAGGATAGCCTCATATCTGATGCTTTTGTCTTTGAATTCACTTCTGTCTTTGTTTGGCCACCAGTGTGTAAAAATAGATGGTAATGTTTGTGGGTTAGAAAAAAACCCATAATTCCATCCTTGTCTGGGTGGGGGCTGTTACTTTAAACAAATATCAATAGATACGTGAGAGAGAGAGAGAAAGAGAGAGAGAGAGCAACTTAAACAATGAACGAAGCACAGCTGTCCTTTAGTTCAGAAGCACAAGCAATCTCTCTTCGGCCAGAGTTCTCAGGGGCAGGCTTGGATCCTCCCGAAGCAACCATTGTCTACCATGGGGCCACTTTAATTTTTTGAAACTCAGTACATCAAATATGCAAGATGCCAGGAAAGGACCAAACCTCCCAACTCTCTGCAAACCCACATCTGGATGTCCCCACTTTCAGTGATGGATATCCTTGCCATCCAGTTGTGCAGGCTGACAACTGACAGACACTTTGCCATGTGGTCCCGTGGGTCCTCTCTCTTCTCCTCCCTCCATGCTGCCTTGCCTCTCAGTGGCTCTCGGCCTTGAGTTAGTTTCAGTCACGGTCTCTTGTTATCTGGAGCATAGTAATTGCTTCCTCGCTCATCACCCTGTCTTGTTTACCCCTCTTTAATCCATCCTTTATCCAGACACCAGAATAACCTTCCTGACATTTCTATGGCTTCTGACGTATGTGTACTTTCCTTTTAAATGGGGACCTCTGCCTCTCTCACCATCCAAGACTGTCACACACTGAGTCAGCATTTACTGGATCCTCAGTATGCAGTATGCTCTGTGATGGCTACTTCTTGGCCACTCCTTTCAAGCTCAGTATGTCACCCACCAAAGACACCAGGTAAAAATCCAAAACCTCCCACCTTCCTCCAAATGTCTCATTTCCTGCTGTTTCTTCACTAAGTTTTCTAAAATCCCTAGCTCAGTGGTTCTCAATCTTCCTAATGCTGTGATCTTTTCATACAGTTAGTTCCTCCTGCTGTGGTGACCCTCAACCATAAATTTATTTTCATTGCTACTTCATAACTGCAATTTTGCTACTGTTATGAATTGCAATGTAAATATTTGGTATGCAGGTTGAGAACCACCACGCTAGGTAGATACAAAAAAAAAAGCCAGTTACTTGCCCAAAGAGACACAGCTAGTGAGAGGTAATATCGTATGTAACTCAAGCCACAGAATTCTGGCAGAACCAAATCAGAATGTGGTTGGATTCCCAATGCTCAACAGTACAACTATCAGCTAATGGTATAGTTTATCAAAAGTCAGTTTGTCAGCAAGTCAAATGCTCACCTTTAAAAGAGTTTGAAATCTCTTTCAAACCGAGGCCTTGCCCTTTCCCAGAGACTCAATGCATCACACTCTTCTCCCAGCTTCCCCCCCCCCCCCCCCCCCCCCCCCGCACCTTTGATTATGTACTTGACCCCAGTGGATTCTCTTAACAGCTAAGTCTTTGTTTAGCAGGAGGGAGATTGCATCATATGAAAGAGTGGCCTTTATCCGGCTCTACTGAACTGAACAACCCCCATGGCCAAACTAGATAAAACTTAAAAGAAATGGGGCATGAGCCTGGCAATGCTGCTCACTGCTGCCAACATTGAGGGTTAGAGGCTGTGATCCCACTCTTGACTTTGAAATCTGATTCCCTGATACAGTCTTGAACAGATCAAAACTTCCGAAGCCACAGTATTCTCATCCCTGAGAGGTGAATTGTATAATGATAGAATTATGTAAGGTAACATAGAGAGCATTTACTGCAAACCTGCCTTACGGTAAGCCCTCGATGGTGGGTCAGGCCTGTAATTCCAATTAACTGGGAGGTGGAGGGAGGAAGGTAGGAAGGGCAGGTCCTGCTTAAGCTATGGAACAAGTCAAAGGGTAGCTGGGCAACCAGTGACCCCTGAAAGCTCCAACAGAGATCCACAGCTGGGTGTCTGTGGTGAGCCCAGTGGCAGGTGGCACACCTGCAACATTACCCCAGTGCTCAGGGGAATTACGAGAGCTGGAGGACCAGAATGTTAGCTTCCTGACAGTGTCTTCTAGATATGACAGGGATTCTACACCCATGACATCTCAACAGTACGGTTGCCTACATAAGATCTGCATAGTAACCACATCGGTGGACATACCAACATGGATGTGGGAAATTTCACATCTCCACCTATAGATGAAGAAACTCGGGTGATCAGTGGATAGTAAGAGAGAGAGAGAATCCATTTTCTCCGATGAGCTCCCTGATAGACTACCTCATCCAAAGTGGTCTCCCCTAAACCTATACACATAGGAGCAATATTAAATGGACCCAGTGATATTAAAGACGAAGAGGTCTTGAATTCCAGAGGGGGCCACAGAAGGAGGGGGGAATGATGTAAATACAGTTGTCTTGTATGAAATTCTCAAAAAAATTAAATAAGTAAATATTTCAAAAAAGTAAAACTAAATCTGGGGAAAGCACTTGCCTAGCTAGTGGCAGGCTCTAGGTTTAATCCTCAGAACCTCAAAATAAAAATGAATACATAATCAAAGAGGCACACTCTTTAACATGGTTAGGCAGATGAAAATGCATTAACAAATTAATTCATCATAATTTCAGTCCATTTTAGTCTAGATTAAATTTGTGACCTTCTGCCTTTACAAAGCTATATTGTTTTGCGGTTTGTTTGTTTTTTTTTTGTTTTTTTAATTTCATGTGTATTGGGGTCTGTGCCATAGTGCCCATGGGAAGGTCTAGAAACAACTCTTGGGAGTCAATTGTTTCCACCATGTGGGTCCTAAGAATCAAATTCAGGCCATCAGACTTGGCAGCGAGAACCTTTATCTGCTGAGTTATCTGGCCAGGCCAATATTTGTGTGTGTGTGTGTGTGTGTGTGTTTAAAAAATCTTTTAGTTTGCCAGGTGGTAGCACACACCTTTAATCCCAGCACTTCGGAGGCAGAGGCAGGGAGTTCTCTGTGAGTTCAAAGCCAGCCTGGTCTACAGAGCAAGTTCCAGGACAGTGAAGGTTACATGGAAAGACCCTGTCTTGGGAAAAAACATCTTTTAGTTCTTGTTTTTTTGAGATAGGTTCTCTCTATATAACCCTAACTCACTATGTAAATCAGGCTGGCCTCTGGTTTACAGCTATAAGATCATTTTTATTCCTATTGGGGATGAATGCATCTTATCTGACCAGAGATTTGCCATAGCATTTTTCTAGACATTAAAGCAAACACAGATTTTCAACCTTTTTTTTTTAACCTTCAAAAATTAGCAGTCTTAGCTGTAAGTGGAGGTACATGCCTCTAATCCTAGCACTTGGGAGACTGAGGTGGGAGTATATTGAGATCAACGGGCAGCCCAAGGCACATGGAAAGACCCTCCCTAAAATCAAGAAAGGCTGTCTTCATGCTGTTTCCATAGTTAGGGTCTGCACTCATCGGGAAAGATCACCTAAAATGCATAGCTGAACCACAACTTTACTTTGTGCTGTTTTTATCTTTTAAAAAAAAGAACCTCAGAGGTTTGGAGAGATGGCTCAGAGGTTAAGAGCCCTGACTGCTCTTCCAGAGATCCTGAGTTCAAACCCCAGCAACCACATGGGGGTTCACAACCATCTATAATGAGATCTGGTGCCCTTTTCTGGCCTGCAGGCATACCTGCAGACAGAATGCTGTATACCTAATTAAATAAATCTAAAACAAACAAACAAAAACTCAGTAAATTCTTGAAGGTTTTTAATTTTTTAACAGATTTATGTGAAACAATGAATTTTCATTGAAATGCCTTCAAAATTCATTTGAATTAATTGAGGGTTTTTTGGGGGGGGTTTCTTTGTTTCGTTTTGGGGTTTTGTTTGTTTGAGACATGGTCTCCTTGTGTAGCCTACACTGTCGTAGAACTTTCTCTGTATACCACACTGTCCTCGAACTCACAGAGATCTCCCTGTCTCTGCCTTTCCAGTGCTGGGATTAAAGGTGTGTGCCACCACCTCCTGGCTCATTTGAATTAATTGATATGACTACCAAAATAATCTGTTTGTAGCCATGCGCATGAATACACTTTCTACTTCCTACACCTGCCTTCCCAGTGTCAGCATGTACACATATCGTTATACTAAAGACCAAATAAAGAAATGTCACAGGAAGACATGCCACATACTTATGCATTTGTTAGAGAACTACTCATTTTATTTGCTAGCAACCACACATGCTTCTGTTCATTTTGAATGACTCAGCTGTGTGAATGAGCAATTTCGTTTTTATTATTTTGAATCATTGACTTATTTATGAATGACCGGTTTGTCCCTGGAAGTTGCTTTTGAGATCACTGATCTGTGAACGAATGTCTCATGAAGCGTAAGTAACTTGTTTCCTTGGAGCATGTAACTAGAGGGCAAGCGGCTAGAGTACAGAGCAGAATAAAGCCAGGCTAGACATCTTCTAGGAGTGGGTTACTTCCCGACACCATGTGGGTCCCTGGGATCGAACTCCCACAATCAGGCCTTTAGGCAGGAGCCGATACTATCCAAACCAACTTATCTGAAGATGTTCAATATTTAGAATTCATCTTTGATTGTCAAATTGCCTAGTTCATTCATCCCTCTAAATCCTCACCCTCCAATGATGTTCCCCCCACCAGCTAATTAAAGTCGGTGAAGTTGGGGGTGGGGCACTTAAACGCTTAATACAACTGTTTCCTTTTGTATATGTTGTAGAAGCCTCGGTTATAGAAAAATCTAGAAAATAACAGGTGAATTTTAAAAATTAATTTTCTACAAGGCGGACCAAGTGTTAAGTCTTGTCTGGGAATCAGAGTCAGGATTATTACTGAAAGCAGTAGCATAAAAACCAAGTGTTTCAAGTGTTTGAGAACCAGTAGTTTCCTACGCAAAGTGCAATAACAGCATCATCCTGAAGGGGGCAGCCCTGGTCCACTTTCCAGCTTCTCTCTTCATAAGCACTTGAATTCGGTTCATTTTTTACTTATGAACAGTTGGCTCAAAGTGGGCCACAAGAGGGCGTTATTTCAACACTGAAAAAGTTGAGTTGTAAAAAGAAAATTAGTTTATTTCTGCACCTCTGTTTCTTGTTTTGCCTTTAAGTGGCGGGGGTGGGGCAGGACTCTGTGATTGATGAATTGGTTATTCAAGGATCAGAAATCCTGTCTTAAAGAATAACCCATAGCAGGCAGGAGAGCTTGCCCCCCGTGTCATGAGAGTGGGAGAACTGGCCATGTCCCCCACCAGTTGCAATGCTCGGGAGAGTGGACCTTGTGCCTCGCCTGGGAAGCAGTAGAGCTGGTCCTGGTTCCGAGGGTTGCTGGTGAGCCGGCTCTGCGGCTGTGAGAGCCGAAGAGAGGCATGCTAACCAATTCAGATGCCTCTCAGACCCAGATCCAGGGCTTTTAATTGGCCCACCCCAACATGTATCCCGACGATGAATTGCTGGAGTGCATGAAGGGACCAGTCCTACTGATCCAAAGCTACAGGATCTCCATGACACAGAGGAACAAGAGGATATCTGAGAGGAGTCCCAGTGAGGATCCAATATTGATAGAGTAGCAGAAACCAGAGGCCTCGAGCCAAACCAATGAGTCATTGCAATGAACATTTGCAAGCAAAGTGTGGGCAAAAGGGCATACTGTGGGACACACTGTGACATACTAAAACTTTCACAACAAGATTTTTTCTCTTTTGTTGTGGGGAGGCTGCAAGGGTAGAGAGTGGGTATGAGAGGAGGGAGAGATAAGTGGGATTGGGGTGCATAATGTGAAATTCACAAAGAACCAATAAAAAAGTGTTTTAAACCGCGCGCGCGCGCACACACACACACACACACACACACACACACACACACACACACACAAAGATTAACCCAGCAAACACCATTGTGCCTTTTTTCTCTTTGTTTTGTCTTTTGGAGGTGGTAGGTAGGGATCAAATCTAGGGGGCCTTCAGGGTTCTAGGCAAGTGCTCTACTACTGAGCTCTTTAAAAAGAATCATTTCTTTCCTGAGTAACTTCCTACTATTAATCAAGAATAAAAATAGGCACTTGGTGGGGGGGGGGAATACGTAGCATACACAAGGATGTGTATCACGTAAGCCTCATTTTCCAGTAATCTTGATGCCTCTGTACAATTTATTCTTGTTGGTGATCTCAAGATAGACTGGGCATCTTGTTTAAAGTGATGCTATTCGCTCAAAACCATGTAATTTGAATGTTTCCTAGAAAAGACATCATCCCAATAGCACAGAGGTTAAATGCACACCTGAACATAGCATCCAAGACGACGGATGCCTTCAACCTCTTTTCAAACTAAGTTTTGCCCAGCCCAGTGTTTTCCCCATGAATGAATGACAGCTAGGATCCTAACCTTGACTTAGTTTGCTCTAGCCCAAGATCTCAAGCCACCATTGATCTCATTTGTATCACACAGGCAGCACAGTCTTAACCACTAGCATTAAAGGGGGACTCCCCTGAAACTCCCCTCCCCACTTTCATTGGTGGCCATTGCCTTGCTGGAAGGGGATGGTTACAGGCTCTGCTCATTAACTAGGAGAACTTGCCTGAGGGTAAAGCCAACACACAAGAGAAGACCAAGAAGACCGCAGCTGTGCTCCCCAGAGTGTGCTGAGCCCCCAAGTTAGCTGCTTCTACTGCCGCCTCTTCCCATTTTTAAATCCCAGCTAACATTCTTTCCTCCATTCAAAAAACGTTACTGCCGGGCGGTGGTGGCGCACGCCTTTAATCCCAGCACTTGGGAGGCAGAGGCAGGCGGATCTTTGTGAGTTCGAGGCCAGCCTGGTCTACAAAGCGAGTCCAGGACAGCCAGAGATATTCAGAGAAACCCTGTCTCGAAAAACCAAAAAAAAAAAAAAAAACAAAAAACAAAAAACAAAAAACGTTACTAAGGATCAACCTCAGGGCTTCGGTACCTGCCTGAAAAGCATTCTACCACTGAGCTACATCCCCAGTCCTTATTTCCTTACTTAAAAAAAAAAAATGTGTGGGGTGTGTGCATGTGTGTGCCTGTGTGCATGTGTGTAGGACAAAGATCAACATTGGTTATCTTCCTGTATCCCTGAACCTGCAGCCCACTGATTTGGCAAGATGAGCTGGCCACCAGGCTCCAGGGACCCTGTCTCTGCCTCCCCACTAGGAGCTGCAGGCATATGCGTCCAGCTTTTAACATGGATGCTCAAGTCAGCTCTTTATGCTTGTGTGGCAGACACTTTGCTGACACATCCACCTCACAGCCCCAGCTCCCAACTTTCTTCCCCTTTAGGGCCACTTTCAGCTGGACTTTCTGTTACCATCATCCAAGATCATTCTGATTGTGTCTCTAACAAACGACATATACAGTTTGTCTCGGGGGTTTCTCCCTGTGACCCATAATGCAAGGCCCCCGTTAAAGTGAGGAAGAAATAGTGACTGCCTCTCCACACAGCCTTGTCCGGGAACCTGCTCCACGGGTGTTCCTTATTAACCTCTGAAATGTATCCCTAATAATTAGCATCCTGATGGAGACAGACATTCGTAAATTTTTGTTCCACTACACAGAATTGTGCTTTTCTAGTTCCTTGGGACAAAGGCAATGTAGCTATAACATGTAATAAATAAAAGAGATGTTGTCACGGCAGTGGAAAGACCAGTGGAACAGCTCAACAGCACTTGCCACTCAGCCAAGACAACATGAGCTTGATTCCTGGAGCCCAGGTAAAGGTGGAAGGAGAGAACCAAAGCCACAAACTCATCTTAGACCTTGGCACATGCATCTTCTGTGCCACGTGCAACCACAAGCATAACATACACACATAATATACACAATATGCAATAAAAATAAACACATTTGTGAAAAGACTGAGGGCATTCTTATCATAGTAAGGTATGCTTCATCTGCCAAACTCTTACCAAGTGAGCCATTTGTGCCTCTGATTTTTTTAAAAGCTTCAATAAGTTTAACAATTTTTAAAAATAGTTAATTTAAAACATTAATGATTAGCATGCTTTGCACTAGTCCTAGTACTAAGCATGTATTTGGTCATATTAGATCTTCCTGGTGGTTAGGACTTGCCAGGATTTGGACTGCCAGGTTTCCGACTGAACTCAATAAATTCCGTCCGTATTAGTATACCTAGTATTCTGGGCATCACAATACTGCCAAGATGACAAGGTCTCAGGTAGTTAACAGATCAATCAATGGAAGAAGCAGATACATAAATAAATAAATAATACCCAAGGCTGAGCAAATACAAGATCTTAGAGAAAAACAATGGATCTGCCCAGCGATACTAACAATATTAACTCTTAAAACACTTTGATACTTTTTCATGTGAAGAAAATTCCTTTCTACAAGTCAGCCTCAAACTGTCCGTGCCAAAATTAACACATGATCACTCTGAAAAATAAAATTAGAGGTGGTAAGAAAGCAAGCTGACTTAAGCATTTTCCTTGCTTATGAACAGAGAATTTTACATTTTCCATCTTTTGAAAGACATTTCTTGAACTCATCATTGCTTTGCCTGTTTCTCTGGGAAATGTAGTTAGATTGTTTTCATCTTGTGCAGGCTTCAAAGGACTGAAAAGAGGCCTCGTCGTATGCTCTACCACACACAGTATCATCTAGTATCATCATGGCAGCTAGCTATGACAACATCATTCTTATGACAAACATCTTGTTCCTCTGCCCTTGATATATGTAATCATTCACAAAGAAGCAACTTGGCGTCGCCAGCTAGTGCTTGTATTTTATTTCCTTGCTGGAGGGCAACCATGTGTTTTATCCTGACTGGCCAAGACCTGGTAGATGTTAGACCTTGGTAAATGACAGGAACGATATGTAGAAAAGAACACTGGGCTTCCAGAACACTGTACTCATCTCCTAGGTGTCTGCTGATTAGCTGTGCAGCCTTGACACACAGGAACGTAACTCCCACCTAGAGAGTCCACTGAGACTATGTACAAGATCATACAGGAAAATAAAAACATTCAAAATCTGGGGATTTATTGTCACCTCAACGAATGTTCTTGAGTTGGATACTTAACTTATGACTATTGTGGGAATAAAAAAGACACCCCCAAAAGCTCTGTAAACTTTAGGATTTACTTAAATTTGAAACAAAACAAGTTGTTTCATTTTATGAGATTATTGCCTGGTGGCTTACTGTTAAGTTAGCAAGCCCACCTCAGTCCTATCATGTTTTTATAGTATTATATGATTATTCTTATTTTTATTAAAATGTTCATCTTAGAAGCCTAGTTTGCTTTACAATACTGCTTTAGGAATAAAACCATTGATGCAATCAAGCTATATGAAAACAACTCTATAACAGACCGTGTCTGATACAAGTTCTTTAGCTTCAGTGGACATAAATTAACACAGTAGCTCCCTTTAAGTAACAACCCCTCAGGAGATGCTATTTTTGTGCATTTAATTTGGATATAATAGTAGAAAAGAAAAGAGTATGAATTTGCAGAACAAGAAAATTAATTTTTACATTGTATTCTTTAAAGAGTTTCGTAGGCATCAACAGGGCAACTTTGAAAGGCTGTGTTATTCTAGAAATGATATATAATAGAAATAATACATTAGCACGGGAATAAAAAGTTATTCTTAAAGGTCATCTTGCAAGATCAGGTTTTGATGTGACGTGGATGAGAAAATGTTCTGAAAGTCCACTGGGAACAGGAAATCCATGAATATTAATAAACAGAAGAAGAACTGTTATAGATAATAAAAGGAGAAGCAGCATGCGAGTTCGGGTGGCTTTCATTGTCACAAGATGGGGTTGGTATCTGGAGACAGTTTCTAATTATAAACTAGAAACATACATATTTATTGACATATATTATATCCTGGAAAACTTTATCACTGAACTTTCATGAGACTTGAAAAAAAATCACACTTCTGAAACTTACAATATTATAAAGGGTTTTTTGTTTTATTTTTGTCTTTGTTTGTTTTAGACTTTGAGATATATATATATATATAATATATATATTTATTTAACCTGAAAGAGCCTCCTTATTTCTCACTTAGATATTCCATTTGTGTCTGGATATTATGTCTCCTTGGTTCTTCTCAGCCCCTTCAATTCTACATTTCCATTAAAGCCAGAAGGATCTTGATGTGGTAGAACTAAGATTATGACGTATCCATTCAGAATATCATTTACGTTTTCCATTGCATGGTATTTAAAACTACTTTTGTAGCATTCAAAGTCCTTAATTGTCTAATGCATTTTTGGCCCCATAATTAATA
The DNA here is from genome assembly GCA_907164525.1 of Lophiomys imhausi. Lineage (NCBI taxonomy): Eukaryota > Metazoa > Chordata > Mammalia > Rodentia > Muridae > Lophiomys > Lophiomys imhausi. The sequence continues at coordinate 6,260,609 of CAJQZJ010001638.1, forward strand.
CTTTCTAAAACATTGGGGAACTTGTGAGTGCTGGACATGTCCATCCTCTTTTTTGCCATGTCCTTGCATATGCTATGCCTGCATTACTATGTCCTTAGGTGTTCCTTGCTTGACACATTGCTAACCATCCTTCACAATTCACTCATCAAACTCTGAGCCTATCAAACACCCTTGCACAGGGACGTGAGCACTGTTCTGTGCTCTAATTTGCACAGGCTCCTTACTTATGCTTGTCCACTTCTCCAGCAGTCTGCAGTTCCCAAAGGACAAAGGCCAGGCACCCTGCTGTCCACACCCTCAACAACTGCGCAGTTCCAGTATTCAACATGTATCTGTTCAGAGACAACTGAATAACTGCATACAAAGACCTCTGCATGATGCAATAATGTCACTCTATGCTTTCACAACCTTTGCTGCAGGAGTCGTCACACAAACAACTCTGCTAAATGGCCCCGGTGCTCAGAATCCTCCTACAGCAGAGTTTCTCAGTCTTCCATGACTGATCTCTTGAACTACACAAACAGTTTTCTAGTGGTAGGTGTGTGTGTGTGGGGGGGGGGTCTAGCTTCTACCTGTCAGATGCTAGTAGTGTCCCCTCCCCGCAATGTGTCAATCAAAAACACCTCCAGATGCTGCCAATATCCAAGGGAAGAAGTGGATCACCCAAGGCTGGGGACCATTGTGCTATAATGTAAAATCAGCTCTTTTAGCTGCATACATTGTATGTTTAAAAAAAAAAATCTACCTTTCTGGGCTGGCGAGATGGTTCAGGGGTTAAGAGCACTGGCTGCTCTTCCAAAGGACACAGGTTCAAACCCCAGCACCCACAAGGCAGGACACAGCTGTCTATAATTTCTGGGTGTGGTGGTGCACGCCTTTAATCCCAGCACATGGGAAGCTGAGGCAGGAGGATCTCTATGAGTTCAGGGCTACCCTGTCTACAAAGTGGAGTCCAGGACAGTCAAAGAAACCCTGTCTTGAAAAAACAAAAACGAAAAACAAAACAAAAATCTACCTTTCCCACCAAAGTCATTAGATAAGAATAAAGAAGGAGGAGTGTTGGACATTTGAAGAAAGAGGCACAAGGTGATGGTCTCACATATGAGTGACTGGGGACAGAGTGATAAGTTGCTTACTTAGCACACACAAAGGCCCTGGATTTAACTCCGCGCACAGCATAAAGCAAGCATGAGGCTCAGGGCTGAGATCTTAGCACTCAGAAGTAGATGCAGGGGGATAAAAAGTTCAAGGTCATCCTCTGCTGCACAGTGAGTTCAAAGCAAGCCTGGGCTACACAAGAACCTGTCTTAAAACCACTCTCCCAAAATAGGGAGTTGAGTATGTCCCGCAAACGATCTAAGAAAGGATCATATTGATGGAGCAGAAACCTGAAGCTAAGTGCTGAGGGAAATGATGTCGGGCAAAAAGTAGAACGATTGTGTTAGGACAATAGATGGCTGGGTGGGTGACGTGCGTGCAGTGCAAGACTAACCGCTTGAGTTTGGATCCCTAAAGCCACCAGACACAGCAGCACAAGCACCTTTAATCTCACCATACCCTTTCTTGGGGGACAGGAGTCAGAGGTGAGAGAGTTGCTGAAAACTGGAAGAGTGGCTAGCCTGGTGCAGCAGTGAATAAGAGAGACAAGCTGAAAGTCGAGGATTGACAGTTGAGACTATCCCCTAACCTCCACCATTCCAGCATGACACGTTTCCGCTCTCACACACACACGCAGACATACACACACACACACACACACACACACACACAGGAAAGAAGTAGCTAAGCTAGTGGGTGGAGGATTAGGGCATGGCAGTTTAATGGGTGGAGGCTCTTTAAAAGAAGGAGTCCCTAGACTTAGCATCAGGAGTTGAAGAAGTGAGTGAGCATGAGAGTTAGATGATTGTCTCCTATCACGGCTTGTTAGAAACCTAAGCACTGCATTATTAACAGGATCATGAGTCTGGTACAGGATTAATAGAAACTATCTCCAAGTGTAGCAAAGAACAAAATTTATATATATATACATATATATCATATATGATATCAAATATATAATATATCTAATATATAATATATATGTGTGTATATATATAATACAATATGTGGGCCATGAAGACACCCCATTCAGATCTTCCTTTACAAGAGTGCATAGTAGGGCCACAGTGGCCTGAGAGCTGCACCCTTGTGAATGTTAGGAACACACTGATGTTGGCTGCATTCCAACCACAGGCTGATCAAGAGCAGCATGTTCCTGTGGGTCTGTTCAGTGGGCATCTCTGACCTCATCCCTCCCTTAGCCTAATTAGCTTAATTAGCTTCTCAGCACTGTGCTTGGAGTCTCATCCCAGTCAAGCCTTCCTCTCCCCTCCCACAGATTTCAGATCAACATGGTGGTGGAAAGGCTCTCCTTCACCAAAACTATTTCCTCTTTTGTTTCTCAGAGAAATTTCCATAAACTAATCCTTTGCATATTTAATCTCATCCTAGCATTTGCTTCCATAGTTAGAATAAAGCTGGTCTGTAGCAGGTGCTGAATCATTGTTAACTTTGGATATACCACAATTAATAGAGTCATTAATAGATCATGGAGAAATGAGTTTTATAACATTGATAATTTTCCTTTTAGAAATCCAGTAATGGGGAAGGGAGAGAGAGAGGCACAGAAAGGCACACACACACACACACACACACAGAGAGACAGAGAGAGAAACGAGAATATCTGGGTAATGGCAGAAAGCCCACTCCTCTTTGCTGTGTGGCACCTGAATGAACTTTGAACAACTCATCTTAAGGAGGAGAAGGAGGTAGAGCAGAGCTCTTGCAACCACACTGCCTGTGCCCTCAGTTTACACTCGGATCCCAAACAGATGCCTGATCCCTCAGACTAACCACTTCTGGAAGATCTGAAAAAATGACTTCCTGCTGCTTAATTTTCAGGGATGGAAAAACCAGGAACTCTGATATATCAGGAAAGCAAGTGGCAGACAGACAGTTGAAACCTTCAATCATTTGACCATTCTTCCTATCACTAATTCTCCAGATGTTTTTTTTTTTAAAGCAATTAAGTATCTACTTCAAGAAGCATGTCCTAGGACACATCCCACCCCACACATGTCCACATGTCCCCAACACCACACATATACACAAACACATACACACATACACCTCCACATGGCCCCAATTCACAAACACACATACACCCGCCCCCCCCACCCCTCGCACATACACAGAGGTTAAACCAAGGTCCCAACCCATGTGAAAAATGAAATCTACCACCTGACATATATCTGTTAAATTTTTATAGCTTATATTTTCTGGGTCAGAATCAATAATTTTAAAATGTAGACTATAATTCGAACTTCTTGACAACAAAATGACTTTCGAGGGGTGAAAGTCTGAGACAAGAGCCTCCATCTTTCTCACTCTCCCTTTCGCCAGAACCAGGGATCACACCCTTGAAACCTCTTATCTCCTTGGAAGATGTCTTCCATCCTGGGTTATCCTAAGGAAACTTGCAAACGTGTATTTCCATGCTTGCCCTCTTCTGTTCAAACACCTTTGACATCTCTCTGTTACTTATAAAATAACAAACTGCAAGACTCTTAACCATTTGTCTTATTCCCTCTCTACACCCTTTTATTGTAAGACTAAACCCAATCACCTCAACCTCACCAACCATTTATGGACGCACCCGAGATTTCTGGTCTTTATTCCTTCACTCATATTGGTCTTTGCCCTACAAGTGCACCCCAAGTATCCCCATGAAGTACCTACCATTCAAGGCGCAGTTCAAGTGGGAACAAAGCCTTTCCAGACTAGAACGCTTTCCAACTAGAAGTCGCCTCTCAGCGAGCTCTGCTCCTCCATTTTGTTGGACTTTGTATAGCTCCCCTCTCTCTAGTAGAACTTAAACTTCATAAAGGTGGCAGCCCCTTTGATTAATCTCTTCACCATAGCACTGTCCTGCTAAATACTCATTAAACTAGTAAATAAGGGGCTACATGAGAATAGTGTATCTTTTACAAATGTGCACTGTTAAACTCTGCTAACAATGATGGTAACTATACTTTAAGGTTTTGGGAAATATAAACAAGGGTCTGGAAAATAACTGTCAATGCTTAACTAAGACAATATGAGTGTCACAAGGCAGTTTTAAAAGATAATCTTTAATGTATATATGTATGTATGTAATATGTATGTAGGTATGTATGTACGTATGATGTATGTATGTATAATACAAATGCATACTTCCTTCTGATAGCTGCTCTTGAACACTGGTTTTAGAAGTCTTTGCTCTTATTCCAGTCAGTCACATAATGAGATCTTTGTGGTCATGTCATTCACCGCCATTCCCCAGCTCATACATAATCTCACAGGAAAACAAAATCACATTGTTGTAAGGACCCCCAAGGGAAAAAAATGCACAGAATTTATGGAAATTCGTCCCAGTGTTTCTTGAGATTCTCTGTCAGCCTATGTTATTCCATAATAAGTTAAACTGAATTATGTGTAGTATGATTTCACTTTGTCACGTAAGGACTTAAGGAGGTATATTGACTTAAATGTGTGGCTTCTAGCTGCAGATAGGAGATATAGCTCAGTAGAAGGCCAAACACCTATTACATGCAATGCTCTATTCATGTCCAGTCATTGCACAGTAAATAAAATTAAAAAGACATATGGCTTCAGAGATCAGACGTCGACTTCATTTGTCTCTGGAGACCTGAGCTGTTCTGTCTCTACTCTTTCATCTGTAAAGTGGAGGGAGAACCTTTCTCAGAGGATGATTTTAGGCTTTGACTAAACAATGTGTAAATTACTCAGAACAATGTCTGGAACCTGGTACATGATAAATGAGTACCGATTATAACTGTTTACTTTATTTTGAATAGGATGGATAATAGCTGGAAAATAGTCTTTGGTACCTATAAAATAAGTCTTTTTTTTCTGAACTGGTTAAACCCAGTTCCATTGTACTATTTTTAATCAGATGAAATTTTTAATATTTCCAAAGTCTTCATCTTGGTTCAGAAAAGATTATTCTGCTGTTACAAAAAGGATTTTTGAGCCCAGATTGCAAAAGTCCCACTTAATTAACCTATATCTTTTGTATACATTCTTCATGCTAGGCAGATGGCCCCGTAGTGCTGCCTGGTGGATGAGGGCCCATCTTCATGGTATGTGTCCCAGTCTTTACTGGGATTAACAAAGTCTTCAACTATGCCACTTACCACTCTTTCGAATTCTTTCTTCCAACAGGTCTGCATGTCCAGCGGGAAGCTTCTTATTGAAAATCTCTGCTGAACGGAGGAACATGGCTTCCACTGCAGACCCTTTGAGCAAAGCAATCTGATCTTCGTGGTCCAGTGTCTGAAACCCTAAGGTGGTAATCAAACAAGATCAAGGAGTTGTGCTTGCCCAACAATATTTCACACTGTTTATCTAGGATAATGTTGCATGCATACTATAAGATTTCATCATTATATCGTCCACACTGATGAAGCTTTGCCGTCAACTAGTCCTGCACTTGCTTCACAGTGGGTCTTAAGTGGAGTCAGCTGAATATCTGTTAGACTCCCATTGCGGAGCTTGACTTTTATTTTCACTGAGTCAGGTTTATTGGAGAAATGCAATGAAAGCAGAGATACCAAGTGCACAGCAAGCACATATATAATGCTAGAAATAGGCTGACTCAGACAAGGCAAACCCTCAGAAACTGGGTGTAGGAAGATTCTCCTTGAGCCATTATTCTGGCCACACCTGGCATGCAGGGTCAACTCAGAAAATAAAAGTGTCCAGAGCCAGGATATTGGGCTGGCTCGTGAGGTTTAGTCTGATTGTAGAGAACGAGTAATACATCCCTCAAGTCTATGAGCGTCATCCTGAGGCATGATTTCTGAGCTAAGGTCTGCACTATGCAATGTGGGGTAACAGACAAACCTGCAGAAGAACTGTTAGCTTCAAGGAACAGAATGCCACCTGGAAGACACAAAGTCCTCCTCTACGCTGTTCAAGCAGGGACTCGCAGCAACTGCCCTGACTTCCGCCCATCTCCCCTCCCCGCCTTTCTCTTTCTGATACACTGGCTCTACTGAGATCTGAATGTGTGCTGTTCTCTCTGAGATGAATGCTCTTCTCTTGTATCCCCCACATTCCTGCTTTCCTCATAAGGATCTGTTATCTTCGGCAGAGTTATCCTATGTAAAGCCCCAAGCTCACACTAGATCCCAGCTGCTTCCTGTCTGCCCACAGTATGCACCACTGCCTGTCATGATACGATGGATTCATGCTTACGTGTTGGCTGCTACCTATGCTGGAATATAAGGTTTTTAGAGCAAAGAATGCCCATTCAACTTACTTTTGTAACCTCAATGCCTGGCACATAGTAAATGCCTAACATATTTATTGGGGAGCAGAATGAATGAATAAGTGAATGATTAAAAAAAAATTCCACAAATCTCTGTTCATACTGATACACACATACACACACACACACACGCACACACACACACACACACACACACACACACGGGGGGGGGGGAGAGATCAGTGTCTAATGGCTTAGGAAAGTGTAAAACAGCAAAGGGCATTCAAAGAGAGGAACAAAAGGATTGGCAGTCACTATCTGGGCTGGAGACCCAGCTCAGTTGGTACAGTGACTCCTTAAGCCTACATGAAGCCTTGGGTTTGAACCCCTCCCCCAGCACTGCTTAAATTGGCTGTGGTGCTGCCGCCTATAATCTCAGTACGTGTTAGGTAGAAGCAAGGAGACCGGAAGTTCAAGGTCAGCTTCTATCATATCACTTGTTTGAGGTCAGTCTGGCCTCCATAAGTGATTTGTCTAAAAGAAAAATCTCTCTCCTGAGAACCTAAGGGCCCCTCGGCAGGCAGGACCACACCTTACTGGGTCTCCAGCACCCTGGACAGTGTCTGACGAAGGCTGTGCTAAATGGAAACACTAGTTTTCCACAAGTACGCTTTCAATATTGGCATTATACTGCCATTGCTGATACCTGTGTGGTGCTATTTCTGTGATTGTTATTAGGGGAAAATGATTGACAAAAGCCTTTTGTCTCTCATTTCCTTCTGTGTTTTAAGATTTCCCCTCCCTCCCTCTATTTATTGAACACACATGAATTGTACACGCCCTTGGGAACTGCAGACTGGGAATGAAGAGGAGTTTAAGATATTTCCAATACTTTTGGAGGGCCTTATCTTATGTGCGTATTTCTTAGATCAAAAGAAAGTGACCATTTGAACTGAAAAACATCTTCTCACAAATGATTTTTAAAATGTCGCAGCCCTCTACTTTTTCATTTATCCTCCCCACAGTTTTTATCTTTTTGTGTGATCTTGGTTTTTAATCAAGACTAGTGTCACCTTAATTAGCATATAACAAATTAAGCTTCTCTTTCATTGTTAGTAAGGAAATAAGAGAATATTAAAGTTTCAATGACAAGCAAGAACTTTCCACATTTTATGAGTTTTATTAGACTAATATCTGTGACACATTTAATAAAAGAATAGAATAACGCTGGCCAAAAGAAGGCAAATTAGCACATCTAATTAAAACCTATGTCAGAGCTATTGTCTGTAATTTAATAATAAGTCTTATGCTGCTACTGAAGGTATTTGCTACACTCTACACTTTGACATTGTAAATGCACTAATATTTTGAAGTTCCTTTGAGACAGATTTTATTGGATAGCCCAGGCTACTTTTGCTAATTTTTTTTTTTTCACAGTCTAAGTCACATCTTAGCACCGATGACAGAGACTGATGATGGTGCAAGCTTGGAAATGTGGCTTAGGCTCTCCAGTTTCCTTGCCGGAGTTCATGTGCTTAGCACGTCAGGACACATCCCTTTCCTTTACCTTCTGCATGCTTCCATTCATCAACCCCTGTGGATTTTTTGAATCTGTCGTCCACTTTTCCTCCATCCCTCTTCTCCTCTTACTATTTTATTTCCAGCTTTCTTCCCTAGACTTGGGCAGCAGAATAGTCCCTGGTCCTCCTCCCTCCTGTTTCTTTCCATTCAAGTCCACCTCATATGAACCTGGTAAGGCCATCTATCTGCAACAAAAATTTCATCATTTCCTAAAACCTCTTTACCACCTGGGGCAATGGCTACATTCCTTGGTTGAGGCTTATCATCTAGCGCCAATATGCCTTACAAGGTAATCAAAGAGCATGCCAAAGGCATTATTCTATAACCACACTGAATTTTGTCTCCCATGGTGTGTGTGTCTGTCTCTGTGTGTGTGTGTGTTTAATTATGTGTGCATATATGCATGTGGGTGTGGCTTTGTGAAGGTCAGAAGTCAACATCGAGTGTCTTCTTCAAACACTCTCTATTTTTTGAGACAGACTCACTGACTCTGGACCTCACTGATTCAGCTAGCCAGGTTTGCCTGGTCAACAAGTCCTGGAGATCCTCCTGTCTTTACCTCCCCGGTGCTGGGATTAAAAGAGCAGAGTACCATTCCTGGCTGCTTACATGGGTAGTGGAGATCTAAGATCAGGTCTGTGTCTTTGGCCTCTGCAGTTACCTGCACAAAGACACACAGACACACATACACACAGACACAAAGACACACAGACACACGTAATACAAAATAAATCTTTCAAAAAAATCTAACCTGGATATAATCCTTTATGAAGGCGCTTAGGTTTTCTCAAACTCAATTCCTCTCTGTTCAAGTAGTGTGTGCATGCCTACATGTGTGCATGTGTGCGTGTGCTTTAGTACTCTTCAGCTACCCTTCTTGAAGGGAATAGCCATGCATTTGTATGTTGTCAACAACTGCTTATTTAATAAGTGGATAAATGACAACATTTTAGTCTCAGTTCTGACTTATTGATTTGGAAGCTCCACCCCCCCTTTTTTTAGACAGGATCTGGCCGGGCATGGTGGCGCACATCTTTAACCCCAGCACTCGGGAGGCAGAGGCAGGCAGATCTCTATGAGTTCAAGGCCAGCCTGGTCTACAAAGTGTGTTCAGAACAGGGCTATTACACAGAGAAACCCTGTCTCGAAAAACCTAAAACAAACAAACAAACAAACAAACAAATAAATAAATAAATAAATAAGACAGGATCTAATGTATACCAGGCTGGGCTCAAACTTAATGTGCAGCCAAAGATGACCTTAAACTTCTGTTTCTCCTGCCTCCACCTTCTAAGTGCCAGAATTGACAACCACATTCCAACAGACCCAGTTTACACAGTGCTATGAACTCAGAGCTTCATGAATATTAGACAGATATTCAAACAACTGAACTACAACTTCAGCCCAAAGAAGAATGATCATCAATGATTCTGAGTATGCTTTCTGCCTCTAACTTTCTGTGTCTACAGTAGTTAGGAACATTAACCACTCAGATGTGGTTCTGGTGTTATAGTGACCTGAATTTGTCACAGGAAAACTGTACAATGTAGTAGAGTAACCTCTAATGGGACAACGCCTAGCAAAAGCAATCATGGTGGTAGATCTGATCACATAGGATTGCTTAAGGAACGAAAAAAAAAATAAGAATTGTACACAAAGTGATTAATATTATCATGGCACATTTTACACATTTCAAGAACATTAATTTTTATTATTTTAAAAAATACCTGGAAGTTTTTTTGTGAATTCTACAAGAATCTGTACATGACTGGTAGCCATTTCTGTTAATATGAGAAAATTTTCTTCTGCACTAAATTCTTCTTTTAACTAAATTTTAAGAAAAAAAGTAAATGATTAATAAGTAGACAGGAAAATGACACCTCAATATAAAATCATTAAAGAAAAAAACTTGAATAATAAAATTTAAAGACCTAGATCACAGAAAACAACCACTATTACAAAATAGATCTGAGACTTCTTAATTGCTTAATGCTGATGGAAGTTTGAACATATAACTTGAAGTCTCAGTACAGTCACTTTGAATAACACATTTATATATAAATCCCACCTTAAAAGGTAGTAAAAGCTCGCAAAAAATCCTGACTTTAAATAAGTGTATTTTCAGATAGTATACATACGATTTTATTTGTTATTTCCTGAGGCATTCTCTGTTTGTTGTATGAATCCATAATATAATCCAGGAGAGTCTGCTGGTCTGGGGTGAGTTCAGTTTTCTCCTACACTGGCAAGAAAATGAAAGGTGTTAAGGAGAGTGGTTAAAGGCATGTTCTTTTTTTTTTTTTTTTTTAGGCATGTTCTAATATGTGCCCTTATCTAAAACTAATAGCAGAGGATTTTCCAAAGCCCTAAGAGCTGTGAGCTTTCACATAGTGGGAAATAGGTTTGTCCTGGTCCTGGCACAGCAGTAACGTATTTCCCTAAAGTTGTTTCAACTTGTTCATGTTCCTATTTAGAAAACATGAACAGTGAAATCTTTTCTTCATATGCCTCAAAGGAATAAATAGCAGTGGGAACATGTATTGAACTCTGTAGCTCCTGAAGGTCAGTAGAAGAAACTCAGGATTAAATCACAGCCTCAAAAAGCTTCCTGTGTGTCAAGTGGACCACCCATCTGCACATCCTGGTCTGTATTGAAGGGTGGCAAACTGCGGCCTAGGGACCAAATCCACCTGAATACATATAAAGTTTTATTGGGATGTGACCATGTTCCTTTGCTGATATATTGTCTGCACTTCTTTTGAACTAAAATGGAAGTTACATAGCTGTCATAGTGAACATGTGGCCAATGCACAAAAGCCTATATATCTAACATGTTACAAGCACAAAAGCCTATATATCTGACATATTACAAAACAAAACCAAAAAAACCTGCTGAAGCCACAGTCATCAGTCTACCCAACTCAGATCCAATCATTCCTTTTCCTCTTCACTCTCTATTGAGAAACATGACACCATGTGTCAACTTTTTATTTTCTTATACCAAAGCATTACTGATGAGACACTGTGGCAGAGTGGTCCTTTTTTGTAAGATTGGTTTTCCTGAAATCAATACAAACAATACATTTAAAAACCTAATGGTGACGTTCTCCTTGCCAAATAAATGCAAACAAAGGTGTAGCTTGGATATCTTGGCTTATTGTTTTTTCAGCTAATAGCAGATAAGAATTCTTCCAGATGCTCTGCCATTTATCATTGTGTAGATATCCAACCAGCCCAGATGTTGTTCCCTCCCTTTGTCCTTAGTTATTCAATGGATCTCTTAAGAAAAATTTTTTTTGATTCAATGGAAAGGGTTTTCTTTATTGGTCCACAGAGGTGTGGTACCGGGTTTTACCTACTGATGAGGATCAAGTCACAGCCTTCTATGAATCTAGACCTCCCAAGTTGGAACTCTCCTTCTCAAGGGCAAGGGTGGAGGTGGCAAGTTGAGACATGGCCGTCAAATACTCAGATGGAGCCCAGGCAAAGTGGTACTGGCTTTTAAACCTAGAACTCTGGAGGCAAGTCCCAGCATGGGAGGCAGAGGCGGGTGGATCTCTGTGAGTCTGAGGCTATACTGGTCTAAACAACATGTTGCAAGCCAGTCATGGTCACACGGGGAGATCTCATCTTAAAAAAAACCTAAAGTGGAAAAAAATCCATCCTAAAGACTAAATCATTCCCATTGGCAGCCATTAGGTAGTAGTAGCCTGGGGAGAAGCTTCACATTTACCCTAAATACTGTTATTATTTAAAAATTCACATCAAAGCATCTATTTCCCTCTTGATTTGAAAGAAAAGGACTCCACTTCAGTGCACAACTGAGATGGAAATCTGGCTCTAATCTGACAACCTCCCACCACATTGACAGGCTCCTGGAAGCACAATCGCTCCAGGCTTTGCCAGCGCCAGTGCGCTCTGTTACCCTGCATGACTTGGTCGTGGAGGTCACTTGTCGCAAGTCACGTCCTTCGCTGTCCTCATTTGCAGTCTGATCCGCGTGTTGCTTCACGTTTTTTCTTAGTCGTTTAGATTTACACTGAATTTCAGTCAACAAACCTGAAACGAGGAAAATAAGTATAGAAAATCCTATTGGGTGTGTGGTCCTGAAGCGGCTGTTGTGTGGTCAGCCCAGGTGATGGGTCACAGTGAATATAAAAGGAGAGGCCCAGATGGAGCGATGGCTTCATGGTTAAGGGTATTTGCTGCTCTTCCAGAGGACCAGGAGAGTATGGTCCCCAGCACCCATGCAAAGTGTATGAAGTAGCTCCCATCCACCTGTGACCCTAGCTCCAGGGATCCCATCCCCTCTCCTGTCCACCTCAGGATGCCCTCAGATGGGACTGTGGGATCCCAGCCTATATACATGGCATGCATTCACACAAACACATACTCATAAGTTAAAAATAAATCTCAAGTAAAAAAATAAAAGGCTATTTTTTAAAAAGATTTGACTTTGAGTGAGGCATTTGGCATCTGTGTGTCTGCATATTCGTTTGTAAAATACAAGTATATGATGCAGAGTTTTGCACAGATGTGATTGGATATTTAAAAAAAAACAACCCTGGGCTTTATATGTAGATAATTTGTGATGTTAAAGGATTATGCAAAGCCCAAAGTGTTCAGTCAATGGCACACAGTAAATGACACACTCCCTGTTCCTGGTTTAGGAGATCAGGGAAGCTGGCTTCAAAACATACCATTACTATTTGCACCTACATTAATTCTGTTCAATTAAAAAAAAAGTACATTCAGTTTTGTACTAAACTTGTTGAGTAAAACAAACGTGAACATCTTTCAGAAAACAAAAAAATATCCTACTATTTATTTAAAGATATAAAGGTTACAACACTTAAGGAACACCAGCTTGTTCCCTCTGTTAAAGACGAAGCCCCTGGTGTGCTATTGGGAAATGGGAGAAGCTTCAGGAGGGGCCTTATAGAGGATCTGTGTGTGGTATGCCCTCAGATGGGACTGTGGGACCCAAGCTTCTTCCTTGTTGTCTTTTCTTCCAGGCCACCTGGCAAGCTTTTTGTTCTGTCATCTGTGGCTCACCTCTGCAGCATCTCTAGCAGAAGTTTAAACGTTGTGGAAACCAGTCACAGAACTTCTAAAAGTGCGAGCCAAAAGGAATGGTTTCTCTTAATAATTCTCTCAGGTATTTTTAAATACTACTAGAAACCCGACTAACACAAAGTGTCTGAACTTTTTTAATGAGCATGTAATGTCACTGCTGACTATATTTTGAGCTTTAACTGGTAATGCAGACTGCCTTCCATATTTATCGGGTTCTTTGTTCTTCTCTCAGTGACGATGGAACAAAGCTCCTGGGAAGACAGGCAACTGTGCAGACCCATGAAACAGCTACATCCCTCACAGGAAGATTTTTGTGCTTACAATAAAACTATGGACTTTTATGGGAAGGGCCTCATACAAAAGGAGCTCCGATGGAACAAGTTCATACTTAAGTAATGAGCAACACGAACCACCCAGTGTCAAGGTATTCCCATTGCAAGATTGGATTTCAACCACTGCCCCCATTCAGGCTCTAATTTCATGTATGCTAAAGCGCGATTGTGATCAGCCTGTATAAAACTTTCATCCATCCAGGGCTGGATTATTTATTTACCCAGACCCATTTTTTTTCTCCCTCCTGCACCCATTGTTTCTCTGGGAGCATCCCTGTCGCCTGTACAGTTTGGGAACAATAGACCTGGAGTCACCTTCCACAGGCTATTATTTCATGTGGCATTCCCTTCCTGAACATTGTCATCCCCTTGGTGACATTTGTTGGTCTGTTTGTTTTGAGGAGGAACAAGGCATATCTCTAAATCTGAGTGGGCTGTAGGATGAAAAATTAATGATGTTATACTAACATGCATTCCCCAATTTCTGATGAAGACGGTGGTTCCTCATAAAGCCAGTGTTTAATACAGTGTCCCTTTATCAGATTGAAGGACAAAATTATATTAAAACTCAGGGCAGTTAATTTCCTGTGTAAACCTATACAAATTGGCTCACAGCTGCACTGAGGGGAGACAAATTCTTACTAAAAATGGCTTAGTTTAAAACCCTATTTAGATAATTCAGAGGCAGTCATTGTTCCACCACTATGAATTTTTATGGTAATTAAGCAATAAATAAGTACATTAAGATCAAATTTAGAGGAATCTTTCTGAATGTCATCCTACATAGCTCATTAAGACGAGTTGTTTCTATAATACGTTAATGACACAAAACTCACTTCTTGTATAAACTCCTTACAACAGAGGAAAATAAAACCAAAACCAAAACCCAGCCATGTCTTTCGGAGAAATAAGATGCTCTTTAGGTGGCAGTTTAAGGAGGTGAGTGGCCCATTGCCCTTTTCACGAATGGAGACTTGGCAGATGCCTTCTTTAGAATGGGGCAGTCTGAGTTACCTGGCGCCTGACCCTTTAAGAGGTTTCAATGGAATGCAGTTGCTTGAAGTGGATACCTGTATACATACATTCAGCCAACATGCCCATGTCTTTGCACTTCCTCAGACGACACTCCTGGCACTTCCGTCGCATGTACATGTCCATCACGCAATTACCCCCGTTTTTACACGTGTACACGGCATTTTTGGTGATGCTCCTTCGGAAGAAACCTGTGGGAGTGACACTAGAGAGTGTTAAGAAGATTCCCTAATGAGTTGTCAGGAAGTATAGGTGGATTCAGATACATCAGGAGATTTTTTTTTTTCACGAACTGCTGGGAATCACCCAGATGAGGTTTCAGAAATGGGTATGTAGCAATGGACACTTTGCCTTTCACTCTTCTTGAAAAGGGAGCTATTTTAAATCTGTCTCTCCAAAACAATGACAAGTGGGAATTAGGGCCTCTCTTAGGGAAAAAAAATCAGGTGATTTTCTCTTTAAAGAATATATTACTTTCATTTATCTTTATTGGGGGACAATTACATGCCAGTGAGTACTATGTACTGACGCTATAAAGGCAAACAATCCACCCCTGCCCTCCCAGAGTTTAAAGGTTGACCGAAGAAAGCAAATGCATGCAAATAACCAGAGTAAGGGGTTGTGTAGATTCTGCTGGCTGCATGCTAGGGAGGAACAAATGCTGCAGGCAATGGTTAATGTACCGAGTGAGGGGTTGGAGATCTGGCTGCGTGGCCAAGAGCACTTGATGCTCTTGCAAGAGGCCAGGGTTGGGCTCTCCAACCCCATATGGCGGTTTACAACCACCTGTAACTCCAGTTCCAGGAATCCAACACCTTCTTTGACTTCCAGGAACGTCAGGCAGCAGGTGGTAAACGTACACACACGCAGAGAAAACACTCATACATCACATGAAATGAAATAAATAATCCTTTAAAACAAAACAAAACAAAACTTTGAGCAAACAATAAGCAAAAAGCCAGGAAGTGTTTTGTTTATCAAACATTTAGGAAGAAAGTTGTATTCAAGGTTTTAGTTCTTCGGCACTTAATATGACAGTGTTGCCTAACCATAAAAATGCCAAGCTTGATTTAAAAGGCAATATCTCCCCAGGGATGATACAGTATAACAGCAGCCAGTTCAGGTAAGACGCCTAAAGCCAGGAAGGGATTGTGATTTCTTCCACCCTTCATACCCCACATCTACTTGCTCTCCTCCAACTAGTTAACCATAGATTCCAGTAATTCCAGTTGATGTGGTGGGAAGCTGGGGCATTGGGAAGCAAGAGAAGTAACAGAGAAGCGCATACTTGCTTGGTACAAAAGCTTACACATTTACCCACAATTTCAGTTTCTAAGGTTTTGATGACATGTGGTAAACCATGGTTCAAAGATACTAATGGAAATTTCCAGAAATAAGCCCTTCATAAAATTTGAAATTATATATGTTTCTGAGTGGTGTGATGAATGGGAATGGAATGATTTATGTTTATTTATTTTTTTCTTTCAGTCTTACCCAGGATGAGAATCATCCCTTCAGCCAGCAAGCCCATACCATGCAGATTACCCACCCAGTGGCATTTGAGAGATCTCATTTATGCTACTATCACATCCTCATATCATTCTGATTTTTCTGTTTTGTCAATGGCTATTACTGATAATATCTTCCTGTGCCCAATTCATGTCCATGTAGTTATGTATATGATTCACAGTTTGAAGCCTCCGCTGGGTATCTTGGGATATAAACACTGTGAATGAGGGGCCCCACTGTGTTGTTATAAAGCTGGGCACGCATGGCAAGTTTTTTAAGTTGATACTTCCTCTCTTGGGTTGGGCTCAACAGCACCTAGAATCACCAGGATTTTCTTTAAAAGTCTCAGCTGAGTAATTGCCTTTATTAGGTTGGTCTGTGGGCGTGTCTTTGAAGGAATCTTAGATGTTAACTGATGTAGGAGGGCCCAGCCCACTGTGGGGGGTACCATTCCCTGAACCGATGGTCTTGGGCTGTGTAAAGAAGATAGCTAACCATGGGCCTGAGCAAGTCAGGGAGTGAGTCAGCAAAGCAGTATTCTCCCAGCAAACTTGTACTTCTTTGGCTGTGAGTGAGTTCTCAGCAGGAGGTAATATAACGCAGGAAATAGCAAGAAGGCTTGTCTTGAATTCCTTCCTTGACTTCACTCAACAATGGACTACGACCTAGAAGTCGTAGCAATAGAAAGAAAACAGGACAACTCTACATCCTTTATGCTGAGGTCTTCCTGGGTGAGGTTCTTGGCAAGGACTTACACTAACCTTACAATGACTCTCTTTTGTCTGTGATATAAGTTGTTATTTTAACAGATGTTGGAATAATAGCATACATTTATTACATATATTCTATTGTTCTAACCGCTTCACCACCACTTAGCTGCTTAATCATGAAATCAATTTTATGATGAACATAGAATTCTCTCCCCCTATATTATAAAGAAAGGAAAATGATACAGAGAATTTAAGTACTTTGGCCATAACTCTATGCAGTAGGAGAACTCAAGCCCAGGAAGTCTTGCTCTAAAGTTCATTCTCTCAGTTGCTCTGCTGTATTTGCCTCCCCTGGGGCACAGGAAGAGAGAACTACTTAACCTTAAGGGCTGACAGAAAACAGCCCTCTCTGGCTCCCCAGGTATCAATATGAGTAAATCTTCAGAACGCTCAGATTGGGAATAATGAGGAAGTAAATTCAGAGCAGAATACAAGACAGAGTGACAGTTACCTAAATAAGCAGTATATTATTGAAATATGGAAGAAAGAATATTGAATTATACAACAAAATTTTGGGTCATCCTGTGTGCTTCTAAAGGTCCTGTCACATTTTAGAGGGAGGAGAACCAGTGCACTGTAGTCATGGAAAATTGCATATTTATTATGTAAATTATCCAGCTGCCTTTCAAAAAATTATTATAATAAAATAACTATACTATAAGGATCTCCCAATGCCTAAGAATCAAATGTTGAGCTGGGGTGACCCTAATTCCAAGTACAGAAATTAGAGAAGGCTTTATGAAAAAAATTGAATGAGGGCCTACAGAATAATTTTCAAAACATGTGCCATGTGGAAGGAGAGACCTACCTTCTCGGAATAAGCAAGGCAGATTGTTACAGAAGTTTCTAGAAAAAGTAGATAATCCATTCTGGTAGCAGGGTAGAGTCTGGGAATATCAGTGAAAGGTAGCTAAGGGGATGATGTGAGAAAATAACATTAAATGTCCTTCAAAGCCACACAGAGGAATCTTTGCTATGTAGAAAAAGAGGGATCCTTAAAGCATTTGGCAGTAGAAGGCATGACCTAGCCTGCATGTGGAGAAAAATCCTTGAAGACAAAAAACAAGTTGAAGAAATGTGGAACTAGAGACTGGAGACAAGAGACCTATTACCATAATACAGATGAAAGATTAGAAATGCCTAGGCTAGACTGGGAGAGGCCTAAAAAGAGAAATGGAGAGGACATTCTAGCCCTGGGTAACTAACTAAATATAAAAACAGTGGCTGAAGGAAAAGGTAGATATGTCAAAGTTAACTCAGTCATGGACTCATTTGTCAGTTTATCAGTTGGTGTGAATTTTAGAAGGAAAGATCTTAACACTTTTGTAAATGTCAAACCCAACCAAACAAAATCTTAAAAAAACAAAAACAAAAAACCTCCATACTTCAGATTAGCATTGATATCAAGAGTGCAAATACCAAAGTGAATTTTTAGTGAGTAAAGCGAAAAAACAAAACAAACAACAAAAAAAAAGATGCTTTTCCCCGATGCCAAACCATGAGCTCAATGAACACTTTAGCTCACATAAGTCAGTCTTCCCGCGAGTCTCAGCTCCGCCTAGGAATGACTCCCTTTAAAACTGTCATAGATACTAAGAGACAGCTGAAGAGTTCACAGAATGAAACTCCTTGTTCCAAGATGAATCAAAGGAAGGGTGTACAGAACCATTCTGCAGGCTTTCTTTTTTCCTTTTTACCTCTGGTACTAACTGAAAGGGAACATTAGCATATCAATAGCTGAATTAATTAGCCCTCACTCCGGGAAAGCAAGACAATATTATCGCTACATCATTTAAATGTGGGCACATATACTCTATTTATACTTATGCAAATCTACCCATACATGCGCTATGCCTCTATCTGCCTCTTTCTTGTGCGTATTCAACAATGCTCGCAGAAGAAAAGTCATTTGAAAATGAATGGAAAGGAAATTCACCGAGGATCAGAGCCTTCCTGATAACAGAAGATGAGCAGTGGAGAGAACTGGCAATGCCAACCTGGGGGGTAGGGAGTCCCTGGCTTGCAGAACAGCTTGGGACGGTGTTTTCACGGACCTTGTAATTCTAACATATATGCCTGCATGTGTGCCACATTGGATGTTGGTGGTTGACTTGGGTATCCACCCTTGGTATGAGCTCCATAAACTATCATGTGATGTTTTACATGGTTAAGGATCTCTGTGCCTTTAAAACAAGAACAAGCGTAGAACTCAGAGATCTTTATCCAGAACATGGCCTATGAAGAGATAACTTTACATAGCACTTATTTCGTGTCAGATGCTGTCCTGAAACATTTTGCTTATGGTATTCATCTAATCCTTAATCCAGTGAGGTACGTGCTATTATTCTTTCTCTCCCATGGAAGAAGAATTTAAGTCTGACAGAGGCTAACTAGCTCAAGGTCCTACAGGTAATAAATTGTAGAGACTGGATTTGAATCCCAGTAGGCTCCGTTTAGACTCTGCTTTCAATCATTGCCTTCACAGACCTTCAAATAGAATAAGGAGTTTGTATCCCAAAAAGTTTTCTGAAGACATTAATCTCCCCAAATCTCAACACAGCATGGAAAAACTCAGCAGGTAACAAAGATCTGTTACCTTCCCCAGGCTGAATCCACGAGTACCTCGCAGTCATTTTAGTAATGTTAAAATGAACCAAAATTTTGATTCCTGCATGTATGCTTAGTTCTCGCTTCTAGTAATTTTTTTCTTCATTTTCTTTCCACCCCAAGATGAGAGTCTTCATTTTATGCTCACTATTTCAGCAAAAGCTAAAGTCGTCTCCCTCTGCATAGATATAAATCTTGCTCAGGGCTTTTGTTTTTAATCTCTCACTGAAAGGGGTGATTCAGGATCATCGAAAAATTTAAAAGGATGTTAATGTTTGTACAGTTGGGAGGAGCAGAAGTGTTTTAGCCTGGAAGAGGTTTGGAGAACTTCCCCAGAGCTGCGGAGTGGAGTGAATCTCACAGGTTCTGTGAGTGATGGTCCAGGATCTATGAAGAGCCCCTAGAGAAGAGGCAGACCTCATTGGAGCCTGGGAATATGGCTCAGCAACAGGCTGCTTGTTATGTATAAGGTAAATCTAAAATAAAGGGGGCTATAGCTCAGCCATAGGCATAAAACCTCTGAAAAGTTACACATAAGGTAAATCTATGCAGAGGTGACTGCCTAAAGATCTAATTGAAAATGAATTAATTTCAAAAGAAACTCATTTCAGAATCTACCCAGTGATCTTTATATAACAGAGTTGAAAACACAGTCCAGAACCCCCCCAAAAAAATTCTAACAAACTAAATTAAAAATTAAAATTTTTTAAATTTTATTTTACCTTTCAAGATTGGTGATATGAAGCAAAATCAGTGCTTTTGGGGGTGATTAACAAAGTTAAAATGCATTTTCTATGCTAAGATCTCTCAGTGACCTAAGCTTTGCATTCGGGAAGCTAGGAAGGAAGAGGAAATTAATTGCAAAGAAGGCAAAAGGAAATTTTTTTTTTAATCAGAGCAGAAATCAATATAACTTAAAAATTGGAAACCAATATTAAAAAAACAATGAGACTAAAAGATGATTCCTAGCAATAATATTAATATATCTCTAGAGAGGCTAATCAATACAAAATTACAAACTATGACTATCACAAGTGAACTGGGTCCCATCAGTATAGACGCATTAAAAGGAAAACTAGGGAATAAAAAACTCTATAGATTATAAAGAACTCTAAAATCACAAATTTGATAACTTCTACATAATTCCTTGAGGAATGCCTATCAAAACTTACCTGGGAGGAACTGCTCAACAAAACAGGTCTATTTGATAAAAGAAACTGAATTAACAACTTCTCAAAACAGAAACTAGCAGGCCCAGATGGTTTCACTGGTTAATCCTATCTGCCATCTCAAGTACTGTCTGTCTCTTCTCTTTCCTAGAAGACAGTAGGAACACTTTCTAGCCTTCTTACAAAGCCAGCAATACCTTAATACAAACAAAACAAAACCCAAACCAAACAAACAAACAAACAAAAAAACTCCACAAAAACACTACAAGAAAGGAAAACTGGCCGGGCGGTGGTGGCGCACGCCTTTAGTCCCAGCACTTGGGAGGCAGAGGCAGGAGGATCTTTGTGAGTTCGAGGCCAGCCTGGTCTAAAAAGTGAGTCCAGGACAGCCAGGGCTACACAGAGAAACCCTGTCTCGAAAAACCAAAAAAAAAAAAAAAAAAAAGAAAAGAAAAAAAAAGAAAGAAAGGAAAACTGAAGGTCACCATCTCTTTTTCTTTGTTCATGTGGAGAGGGGGGGGTGCGCATGCGTGCTGTAGTTCATGAAAAAGAGTGGGATTTTCAGGGTGTATTCCTAGTCACTCTCTATCTTACTCCCTCCAGAAGGGGCATGTTACTAGAAGCTCATCATTTCTTCTAGGCTGGTTTTCCAGCTGGCTCTTGGGATCTGTCTACCTTTCTCCTTCAAAGTCGGGTGTGCTCAGCCACGCCTGGCTTTTCATATAGATGCCTGGGATTCACCTCAGATCTTTGCTCCTACCAAGCAAGTGTTCTCACATGCTGAAAGATCTCCCCAGTCCTGCAACATTTTTCTCTTATTTTATTTATTTTTTTTTTAATTTAGTCTGGTTAGAATTGGGTTTTATTTGTTTTTGTCTGGCACTGTGTTTTCGACTCTGTTTAATAAAGAATACTTCATTGCATAGATTACAAAATGAATTTCATTGGATATTATTTGAACCAAACTTTTTATCATTTTTCCCAAATTTGAGCTTACCCCAAAAACACCTTCACTCTAATCCAACAGGAAATATAACATAACACAGGGCCTCCCAGCTTTCTCTGCTAAGGATAACGCTCATGGGCAACTGTTAGCTCATCAAGACCACTGGCAACCGTAACTTACCCAAGATGAATTTGTCTGTCATGACTGCATAGAGAAGAGGTATCCATGAACATAATTGGTCATGATGAAGAGAAACCACGCTAGACCCTGCACGCTGCTCTATGTTGGTCCCTAGAGGATGGATTGCAAAGGAACCTGGAAATGTGCAAACTGCATTGGAGACTTCCCAACCAAGTTCAGTGCAAGGAGACATCCAGCACCTTGGAGGCCATAAAACATTGCTTGGAATTGAAGACAAACTCTCTCTACTCAGGCTTCGAAGTAGCCCATGAGTAGAGAGAGCATTTTCGTGCCATGTACCCATTCCAGTACCACAAACAAAACAAACGTGTGTGCACCAAGCAGTGCCTCTCAGATAACCAGCAGGCACACAACTTTGAAAGGCTGTCAGAGCCTCCTGGGGGTCCAGAGGAGGAGCTGGTCACCCCCACCTTACACCTCAACCTCCTCCTTCACACTGTAGAAGCTGGGCTGGAATGGTCCCTGAGGATGGTTCTCATCCGGCCCTTCTCTTTTCTTCCATGTTGAAAGGAAGGAAGATGATGATTCAACTCTCCAAATGAGAAATAAGACAAAACCAAAGACTTAACAGCTAGAAACGTGTAAGATCGTTGGTGGTAGTCTCTGCACAGAGAGGTTTTGGAATAGAAGTGGACGGGGACAGAGGCCACTTCCCAACAACTCTCCCTTAATGTCATTTGGCTTCGGAATCACCTGGACTCATGTCGGTGGAAGGAATGCTTAGTGAGTGATGCTGGAATCTAGAAGAATAGAAAGCATAATTCTGCTGGCAACTCATCCCTCCTGGGTGCCTGCTGAGAACATGAGGGCAGGGGTCATGCTGCAGTAAAGGATGGCTCTGCGTGTCTTTAAGAGTCCATTAGCTGCCCATGTACACAAACTCCTGGGAGCTGAAGCCTGACCTCAGCAGCCCTCAGGTGGTCTTGCTTCCCATAAGCAAAATTCCACCATGGGTGGCATTAGGGGCTGCCGCAAGCAGCTAGCCTACAAACTAACTTATTCTGAAGGGAATTTAACCCTTTCCCTCTGAACTGCTGCTTACATGCTTCTTTGGTTTATTCTTATATATGTATCAATCACCTATAGGTTAGAAGAATGAATGACATATAAGGTAATACTTAATGATATCTTATGAAGAAGTAAATTAATTAATTAGTTAATCACCAGGAAGAGATAGTTTTGAAGTCAGGGTATGATGCCAGTTGGGTCAGGTAGATAAACAAAGCAGAAACAATGACAAGCTAAAAGTTCACTAAGAAACTTTTACAACAACTAATGTCAGTGGACCCTTTAGGCATGCCAGGAAGACAGCTGAATTTATTAAAGGCAGTGCCAGTGTTTTTCAATACAGCAATGTGAAGGTAATGGTACTAGCAACAGGCAATCATGTACATATACACATTGTACTGAGTATATGTACTGAGCATTTACCATTGGCAAGGTGTGCGTTGATTGCCTCGTGTAGAGCTAGAGTCTTAGTACATTTGATCTCACTCTATGAACATTCAGAGCTTCTTCGTGACAATACCTGGCTGAGGAACTGTACCAAAGGTCAAATGACTTAGCACATAGTGAGGACCAGAGCAGTGCCCACATACACCAGTCACCTGATGTCTGTTATCTCGCTCCCCATCTGCCTATCATGATTATTATCTCCATTATCATCTCTCCTTTCTCCACATCAGCATTGTCTCCACTTTGTAAGTGGAGAACCTTCAGCCCAGAGACACGAATTAGCTTAAACAACCAGAAAAAAAAAAAAAAAAAGAATGAATCCCTGGGATTGGAATTCCAGTTGTTTGCCTTCAGAGTCTTAACCTATCTATGATGTTGCAGCTGTCTTGTCTAATCAAAGGCCTCCAATGGCGTGACATTGCGTCACACATCTATGACAATTTAAGCTTCTAGTTTATTAGAGTTATTGGTAAATTTCATAATCCAGGTTGTGCTTGATCTCAACTGCAGCCTCGATACATGCCATCTCAGCATATGAATTTCAGGGCCACTTGACGGTCAAAAAAAGGTCCATAAACAAAGGGTCCATCGGAAACTGTCTAAATCCCACTTCATGTGATAACCATTTCAATATTCTTGAAGCTTTAGGAAGCTTTCCTAAAACTTCAGAACTAAGCCCAATGCTAGGTCATGATCTTTTTTTTTTTGGTTCTTCGAGACAGGGTTTCTCTGTATAACAGCTCTGGCTGTCCTGGACTCGCTTTTGTAGACCAGGCTGGCCTCGAACTCACAGAGATCCGCCTGCCTCTGCCTCCCAAGTGCTGGGATTAAAAGCTTGCGCCACCACCGCCCAGGTCATGATCTTATATAAAAATATATTCTAAAGGAAAATGGGATTACCCATTAACTTAAATGGTGCCTTTCAAGACTGCTACCATCCTCTCTGTGACTTGTGTGAATTCTGTCACTGGACCGATATGACAGGTGATGTCCTATTAGGGGACACAGCCATTCAAAATTTCCAATCAGCTGCAGACTGGCCTTTGGTGACCAAAATTCGAGATATTTGAATAAAAATTCATTAAGACATGGATATTTCATAAACAACACTAATAGTTAGCAGAGGAAGAAAGATCTGGATTTGACCTAAGGGCCAAGCAAATGCCAGTCACTGTCCATCTAAACTACACTTGTATGCAGCGGTTGCTTTAATACATCGAAAACTGCAATTTCTCTCACTGATGCTGTATCTATGACAAATAACACATTCAGATAAATTAGAATATTACTTATAGATCTATAGATAAAAGCCAACAAAAGTGGAAATCTCAGTATAATTTCCAGTTTGTTTCCATGTTTCAAATTTTTTCTCTTTTTCTGGGTTGTGTTTCAAGTGTCATAGGCCTGGCAGCCTATAAGTCAATCCCAAAACAAGAGAAAAAGCAAGAGCTCTATATACAATAATCTAACTTAACCCTCACAAAGAATCTATAGATCTGTGGGTAACAACCCCACTGGGGTTGCATATCACATATTTACATTAAGATTCATAACAGTAGCAAAATTACAGTTATGAAGTAGCAACAAAAATAATTTTATGGTTGAGGGTCACCACAACATGAGGAACTGTATTAAAGGGTCACAGCATTAGGAAGGTTGAGAGTCACTGCTAAAGATAATAGCTTTGCTTTTTTACAGAGTTGGGGCATATAGAAAATAAAATGCTAGACAGCATAAGATTTGGCTAGCTTGATATCCACTGTGTCCTCCTTCCAGGCTACTGTAAGTCTATTCTGCACAGGAAGAACATTGAACCCAATTTTCCCCAGATTCCCTTAG
>CAJQZJ010001638.1:6289545-6308980 GCA_907164525.1 Lophiomys imhausi
TTAGTAATAAATAAGTGTTAAATAATAACTTAAAAGTTCGGTTACAAGGTTCTGTGGTGTTGTTCATGCTGATCAGCCTGGAGAGCCCTCTCCGGTGCCTTTTAGGAATCACCTATACACAGATTTTTAAAATTTTAGCATGAAGAGCTCGTGAAATCACAGATTCTTAGGTTCCTGTTCCAGAAATTCTCAATCCACAGGCCCGGAGTGGGGCCCCGAATTTGCATTTCCTAGAAACTGCCACATGATGCTTACCACGTGTTTCACTCTGCATGACTGGATGCGAAGACTACACCAGGAATGACAACAGAGACTCAGTGAGTTTTCACTTTGTGTTATACATTCTACTAATTCTTTTACCCATGTGAAGTTTATTTTTATTTATATGTGCTGTCTACATTCATTTTGTTGGGGGGCCATGCACGTGCTCTGTATGGCCCGAGTGAGGTCAGGGGGCAACTTTGAGCAGTCAGTTCTCTCCTTACACCATGTGGGTCCCAAGGGTCAGGGCATCAGGCTTGCTGGCATCCACTTTTAACTCTGCAGTCATTCTTCTTGGCCCCATACTAAATTTATTATTGCATTCTTATTTTATAATATACTTTTAAAAACTAACAGTAACTTCTCTGGATCATCTCTATGGGGTGATCTTGTCCTGACATTTAAACTAATTGCCTTCAGAGTTTGTTCGTTCCCCGTGATCTCATTAGCAGCACGAAATATGAGTTAATTTTCAAGAGCAGTGAGAAAAACAGCAAAGATAAATTTAATATTCACAATATGTCTCCAGCTCTGGCCAAGTGGAGCTCTGAGTGCATCAAGATGTGCCCCAAGAACCACGGTGGAGAAGTGGAGTCCTTTAGGGCACACAGAGTAGGCTTGCAAAACTCAAGAGGCCATGCTTCACTGACCCTTCAAACAACCAAACCAAACATTCAACTGATACATCTTATTGTTTCATTGGGAAGTTTTTGTAGATTTTTTCTTAATACTTAATTTATAAATTTGATTGTCTTTGTACATATAAACCTGGTTCAAGAAATTGTAGCCCCCAACACAGTAGAGTTTCACTAAAACGAAAACAATCAGAAGGCTCTCACCTTTGCAGCCCTCGCAGGTGAGCGCATTGTAATGGTACCCGGAGGCCCTGTCTCCACAGACGACACACAGCTCATCACCTTTTATTCTTCCCGCTGATGAGTTGGCCATTCGGGGCTTCTTTGTCACGGGCATCTCTGATACCTCAGTCTCTCCCTGGTACACAGTCTCAGCGGGCATTCGCCTGAGTTCATAGATTCCAGGAGAGTACCAGTCTTCCGGTTGCTGGGGATAGAAACCCAGGTTGGAATAATAGGATGACGAGGAAATCTGTGGCTGAGCTTGAGGAAACTGGACATTGTTGTATGGAGAGTACGATTCCAAATCCAGATTCTGCCCTAGAGGACCGGCCGTGTGTTCTGCTAGCACACCTGAACCAAAAGATGGACAAAACAGGAATTAATGTCATCATTCTAGAAATTAGAGCAATGTCTCAGAGCTAGCATTAAAATGGAAATTTATTTAAATGTAAACTATGAACATGTATAAAAGATAAAACTACATAAATATATTTAACTATATAAAATTATATAAAAATAAAACATGTTTATCTGTAAATATATCTAGTATATACACATATGTGTGTGTTTATATATAGAAAGAGAGATAAAAATTTAAATTTATAAATCATAACGTTAGGAACAAAATGTGCAACATGGAGGAAAGATGAATGACACATTGCTAATATGTAAAGCAGTCTTAAGTAAGTCTAAAAGAGAATGCTTAACAGCCTATGGAAAAAGGATAAAAATAATAGTGTTAAGAAACTGTTTCATAAATGCACAAAAACATTTCCTTTTTAATAAGCTCAAATTAAATCTATAACATGCTCATTTCTCTGATGATTTTAAGTTTAATGATAGACACTGTTGGGAAAACAAAACTCTTAGAGGGTGATTTGTTAGTATTTTCCAGCATTTAGAACTCTAATATCTAGCATCAAATTTTTTCAGTGCCAGGAAAATTTATTTTAGAGATATATTTAATTTTACATTAAAAGAATTTTCATAGAAATGAAGACATTCATCTTCAGCACCTTGTAAGAACCAGAGGTTGGAAATACACTCCATCAATAGGAATATGGTTGGGAAGAGTGCAGTATTTATACCCAAATATTATTATTATTTTTTTTTTTGGTTTTTTGAGACAGGGTTTCTCTGTAGCCCTGGCTGTCCTAGACTTAACTTTGTAGACCAGGCTGGCTTTGAACTCACAGAGATCCACCTGCCTCTGCCTCCCGAGTGTTGGGATTAAAGGGGTGAGCCACCACACCCAGCCTACAATATTATTATTATTATTAAAATGTGCAACAATACTGATAGTGATTACATGGGATGGTTCATACTACATGTAGCTTTCATTTTCAAAAGGTGAACTGTGTATATTTAAGAATATAAAATTGTGTGTGTGTTTGTTGTAGGTGAGGCAATTTTCTTCATGATCTTTAACGCGCCAGGGTAAGAAACTATACAAGCTTTTTACTGCTTGAGATTTTTGTCACATGCATGTTATTTTAACTATTATAACATAAGGGAGTTTTTGAAAAAAAAATGGACTACCTAGCAGCATTAGTCTATCTGGACTCAAATCCATGTTCTGTTAGTTAATATGTTGGTGTAGATGGGAATTTCTTAACACACATAGTTTTGTCTTCATATAGAGGGACTAATAATCCCTACCGACCACAATTGCGTGGCTGTGAGGGCTAAATGAGATAAAGTATGGCAAGCACTTTGTTAGATTTAATACAGAAATGCATCAAGATTATACATGACATTAAAATAAGGGTTATAATTATTCCCAAAAACAGTATGATTAAATAAGGTGCTTAGATATCAAATCTCTAGTTAATAAAAACCAGCAGGTTATGAAAATGCTTTTATCTTTTGGAAACATAAGCTATACTCTTTAGAAAATAAAATAGTTAAATTATGCAAAATGCCAAAAACAAGACATAAATAAAAGCTAAGACAGTATACAGGCATATCCGATTCTTTAACTCGCTGTCAGTCAACCATAGAGCACAATTCCAGCTGCATTTCCCCTGAGTAATAGGACTTCAAGCAAATAAACTGTTGACACTCTTTGTTCACACCTCAACCGGAGATAGAAACTTCTAGATAAGAGATTCTGCTGATGACTAGCTGACACAGTATGGATTCACAGTTCTCGAAAGCATGTAGAATCAAATGTGTCTTAGAATTCAAAACTCTTTTGAATCTTAGGGGTGTTGGGGAGATGGCTCAGTGGGAGAAGTGTCTGCTGTGCAGACCCGAGGACATGAGTTCAGATCCGCAGCAGCCTCTAGGGCAGTGGTTCTCAGCCTTCCCAATGCTGTGACCTTTTAATACAGTTCCTCATGTTGTGGTAATCCCCAACCGTAAAATAATTCCACTGCTACTTCATAGCTGTAATTTTGCTATTGTTATGAATCATAATGTAAATATCTGATATCCGACCCTTGTGGGGGTCAGAACCCATGGGTTGAGACGATAAACCCCTGGTAATTACACCTGCAGTGGCAGCACCGGGGAGGTGGAGGCAAAAGGATACCAGAAGCTCAAGGACCAGCCAGTCTTGCTGAAATGGTACAATTCCAGCTCAATGAGACAATCAAAAAAATAAGGTAGGGAGAGACAGAATGTTATATAGATGTCTTCAGAAGAAGACATCCAACTTCAATCTCTGTCCTTCTACATGAACACACGGGTGAGTACATTCTCTCACATATGCATACACACACACACACACACACACACACACACACACGCATAAGTATATAATTAACAAAATAAATAAACAAATAAGTAAAACTTAGAACCCCTTGATTGGTCAAGGGCATGGGCTTGATCCCCAGAACTGTAGAAAAGAGAAAAAAATATTTCTTTTAGATTTCAGAACAGAATGGAGCAGTTCTCATGCCACTGGGTAGAACTCATTTGTAGGAAGCAAATGCAGCAATGGTTTCCTCAGCGAAAATTTGTGAACGTTCACACAAAATAGAATAAGTACTTTATTTATTTATTTATTTATTTATTTATTTATTTATTTATTTAACCAGAGTTTCACATCCTTCAGCCCAGGAATGGCCACCAAAGAAATTCTTACTCAACTTAAAAAACAATGGCTTCGGGGCTGGAGAGATGGCTCAGCAGTTAAGAGCACTGCCTGCTCTTCCAAAAGACCTGGGTTCAAATCCCAGCACCCACATGGCAGTTCACAGCTGTCTGTAATTGCCGGGCATGGTGGCGCATGCCTTTAATCCCAGCGGAAGGTAGAGGCAGGCAGATCTCTGTGAGTTCAAGGCCAGCCTGGTCTACAAAGTGAGTCTAGGACAGCCAAGGCTACACAGAGAAACCCTATCTTGAAAAACAAACAAACAAACAAAACAATGGCTTCAAGTGGTTGGAGAATTTGGAATTGGACTTAATGATTCTGGACCTGTGCCCTATGCCTCTAAAATGTTCATCGAAGTGCTCAAATTGTTGATGTTATTGTGACTAATACTGGGGGCAGAAATTTCTATGAATCCCTTCCTAACACTGAGCATTTGCATACTCTTGTTTTTCCTCAGTAGTATGAGGTAGTATTTATTACTCCTTGTGCATACGTGCCATCTCCTGGACCGTTTGTTCATGCTTCACACAATTCACTGCTGTTTCTACTGCTGGTCAGACTGCCATTGCTGAAGTTACTTCTTACTCTAAGTATATAATTGATAAAATAAATAAACAAGTAAATAAAGATTCATGGGTAGAACTCAGTAGTTGAGACTTTGGAGTCTGACCTCAAAGCCCACGTGTGGGATCACTCTACACTCTGGAATGATGTCAAATGTGAAATGCTTCAAAAAAAGAATGGGGGAGGTAATGACTTTCTCTTTTTCTGCTCTGTACTTGAACTTATAACGTCTGCTCACACATAAAATGCAAATGGGCCTGCAAGTCTCAACGTGCATGATCCTTTTTCTCCCAGCCATTTTTTCCACGTGCTGGCTTTTCTGTTTCTTGGATATCTTGCTGTTTCCAGTCTCAGGACTTTCCTCTGATACTTCCTGAGCCTGAGCCCTCCCTCAACATAGCTGCTCTTTCACAGAGCTCATTACACCATTACACTCACCCTCACTTGGCTACAAATTTCCCTGTAAAGACCGCTTTGCTCGGGTTGTTTTCTCTGACACTAGATCTTAGACATTATGGGACTGAGTTTAATTAAATGATGCCTACAAACCATTACTCATTACCCTGCCTGGGCCTTTTTTTGCTCATCTATAAAGAAAGGATATATGATCTTTTAGTCCTTTCTGTCTGAAATCTCATAAGCATGAAACTTCTCTAAGAATCTTAGAACTCATAACTTTTCTACAATGGCAAAGCAGAATATTATCATATTAAATATTGAGTACACATTGTACACTGACCCAGGAAATGACTGACTGAACACACAATATACAGTATCTGTTCAAACATCAATTTCCTCCCTTTCGTGCCCAACTTGTCTATATCACCCAAGGAAAAAAAAATCAGTGCATCTGACAAACAAAAAGACTTTGGTAAAGTCACTTTTGTCTTATGAGTACAAAATAGAAAAATAAAGGATGAAATTACGATAGAGAAGATGTAAGCAAAAATCCCAATCCAATCTTAATCAAATATTGGTTTGGTTAAAATAAAAAATTTCAGAAGCAAATAAAATGTAAAAGAACAGAAAAGTCACACTATTCTCTCTCCACCCTGAGCCCAGCTTCCTGTCACCACAAGTTAGTTAAAGCAACAAGCACAAGGTCTCAGAACCAATTAACAACAGAATCTGGGTTCTGTAGAATCTGGGGAAATGGTTAACTTTTTCTCCTCACACGATAGCTCAAGGAGTCCAAGTATCATTTCAGTAAAGCAAAGATCTCCAGAATCAAGAAACAGCAGAGTTCCAACTGAGGTCAGTTAATGGTATCAACATCATGTCTATCCCGGGAACCGTGTAAATTAAAACACAAAATGAGGTGGGAGATGTCCCAAGCAGCCACTTGACTGTCACACATGCACAAGGGACCTACATTCCTCAAAACCATGTCAAAAGCCAGGTGAGCTCCAAGGATCTTCTTAATTTTGAGTTGCTAATAAGCCCAGCTAAGAACTCAGAGTCAAGAAGTTAACTGAAGCTCACAGGTCAGGGAGCCTTGTAACACAATATTTTTATTTATAAACACTTATATTTATTAATATTTAACAAGCATCATTAAAATACCTAAACCTTATAACATAAAACCTATAATCTAGAATCTATAATCTAGCTAAAAACACCTTAATACCTAAAAACACTCTAATACCTAAATAAAAACACTTAACACTATTTTAACTTTCTTAAAAGGATATTAATATTCTTAACGTAGATCCATGCAGGATGGCTTGACTTACGGCAGTCCCAGAAGGCAGTCCCTTCCAAAGATTAGGTTCGTTGTACCTTACATTGCCAGTTCATAAGGCCAGTCTATTTCCACCACCAAATGGTGGCCAGTTTATAAAATCAGTCTGTTCCAACCACCGAGATTGGCTTTTTCAATCAGCTAAGACTCGCCTCCATGGTCTCTTTGGCCTGGGCAAGTCTCAAAGCCGAAAGCCTCTCCAAGCGGCTTCTGAACTCTGCTTGCCTTGCTCACTTTTCCAGCACTCTGGGGTCCCAAGACAGACAAATGCCTTCAAGGAACTCTCAGCAGTTTTTATGGCAGGTCTTTACCTTGGAATACAACAATCTAAATTCTGTTAATGGCATACCTTGCTGTGCTCTTCTTCAGCATGACTTATCAGTCAGTGAAGGCAGAAGGAAGAGTGAGACCACGTGGATTTCTCTTAAGTATCTCGTGGAGGGTCTCCCAGCATTCCTGTTGTTTCTTGTGGCAAATGACGTCATCTGTGTAGCTTGCAAGGTTTTAGTCACTCCCCTTAAACAGCGCAGTCCATGTTTTCATCTCAATAACCTTCAGGGACACCAGTTTTGCCTGTCCAAAATCCCTATGTGCTACTAGATGCTAAGCTGAAAGTCCTGACTTCTACCACATAGCCTACATGACAAGCCCAGGCCAGTGAGAGACTCTGCCACAAGAAAACCCCTAACAACCAAACAAAACAAATGACAGTTCCTAAAGAACAACACCTGAGGTTGACCCCTGGCTTCCACATACATTCATGAACACACACATGCGTGCACACACACACACACACACACACACACACACACACAGAGAGAAGCATTAAGCCTTTTCCAAGGTTATAGATATTATGCTAAAAAAAAGTAAAGCATGGAAAAATATGAGAATGGTATACAACGATACAAATTAGTGCTTCTAATCTCAAAGCATACCTACTTCTAGCATTTCACAGTTCACTCATAACCACAGAGCAGAGTGATAAATACACAGACAGTATGAAAATGAAGAATCAGCACAGAGGACACATTTTCTAAGTGGTTGGACTGGAGCAACTTCTACTACATACTTGACTATGAGATCCTAACTCCCTGTAGAGTGAGACCATTTATCCATTACAATTTCTCTGGCCCATTACCCTCTGCTCCAGCCTTGCTCTCTCATTAGGTGATTCTTACTTTAAAGTATAGTTGTTGAGTAACAGGGTTGACTATGAAGATCCTAGAACTTTCTTGACTTTAGTGATAGCTAATTGGGGATTGTTCACACACAATCTTCTCTAATGATGTTTATTTCATCATATATTTTGGACTTGTGTTAGCTGGCACACATTATCGTAGGCTTCAAGGACACAACCATGAACAAGGTAGATAGAAAATGTCCAGCCTTTCTTCTGTTTCTCTGTTGGGGGAATGCAGATGTCAAGGACAGGACAAAAGCAACTAAATCACTAAGTAAGTATTGATTTGTGTGAGTAGAGAAGGTGTGGAGGGGGTTGAAGAGGATCAACTCTAATTAAGAGTATCAGAATTTAGGTCCTTTGGACAAGAAACTCCATGAGAGTTTAAGGAAAAGTCTTCAATAGAAACACATGGATAAACTCCAGGGCAGTGTGAAGACCCTCAGAAAACCCACTTCTAGATACAGGCCTTTGGGTTTCCATAGAGTGTCATCCAGAGGATCTTTCTGAGAAGAAAGAAGGGTTCGATACTTGCAGTATGGTGGCCATTAACCACGTGAGGGCAATGAATAGTTGAGAGGCAGCTCATAAAACTAAGGAAAAGAGTTCTAAACTTATTTAGTTCTCAGTAATTAAAAACTTTAATTAAACAAGCACATGTGGCCACAGTCTGTCACATTTAACAGGACAACTCTAAGGAGTTTGTGAACAGAGAATAGGTTCACATGCTAAAGGTGATACTTACCGCTATTTCAGTTAGAGTCAGTGGCTGGTGTAAACGACCCCCCCCCCCCTTTTGTTGTTTTGTTTTTGATGTTTGTTTTTTTTTTCAGTTGTTTTTTATTTACCTCTGACACAATGCTAAGCACAGAAAATCTTCAGTGCATGTTTGTGGCATTGAATGGAGTGGAAGCTTGCTTTAACAAACTCCATGTTTCTTAAGCCATAGGTCTTTAGCAAAATGACATGGCTTCATTTGTGAAGTTGTTTTACCATTCCTGGCGCCAGGCCTTGGGATGTGGGTGTTTCTTCCAGCTGTGTCAGCTGATGACCTCCCCATGAGGCCTGTCCCAGTTCCCCCTAGGTAGACTTAATCTCTCCTAACCTCTGTACACACTTCTAATATAGCACTTATCAGAAACATACATAACCATTCGTATTTGCTCATGGCCTTATCTTCCATGCTAAACTCAAGGTGGTAATGAGAGACTAGTTTGAGGTACACAGATGAGGAGAAAGATCTGGACTCAATTCACCTGCAGATTGCTAAAGGTATGAACTCAGGGAAGACATTGAACTCCTTTTAGCTTCTGTTTCTGGCTCCATAAAGCTGGAGTAGTGTGCTGTTACCTCAGAGGCTGGAATAAGGCAGGACAAGGACAAGGAATGTAAATTGCAGTTTCCACATAAAGCAAGCATTCAGTACATTCTGTTCCATTACGGTTGTGGTTGGTCTGTGAACTCTCTGAGGGAAATATTAGATTATGTTTCCTTTTCTATTATTTTTGGCACTGGACACAGTGCTTGGCACATAATTAACATTAAATAAATGTGTGTTAAAACAGAAGGGTGTGGAAAATTTGCTTTCCAAGCCTGTAAGTAATTTATGTTTCTAAATACAGTGTCAGCCACTTTGAAACACCACTCAAGTAAAATGGGGATGCTGCCAAGTCCCGGATCAAAAGTATGCCCATCATTGTAATTAGTGGGGAAATGATTAGAATTTAATTTTTGGTGGAAATTTTGGAAGATGAGTTCATGTTTGGAGAAAAATATTAAGATAACATTTACATTATACTGTCTTTTCATAAGAAAGAATATTTTAGCTCAGAGAAAATAAATATCCTAAGCCTAAATCTCAATTTCATTTACCTTATTTGCCAGAAAACACTGGAAGAAATATGCTACAAAACTATTCTTTTAAATTTATATTTCTTCTTTTTCTGGCCATTACTTTTTACCACGTGCCATTATCCGTGCTGCATATTTCTTCATGACCCTTGCACATGCTTCCATATACGTGACTGAATCAAAATTCCACAAAACGAACTTATCCTTACTTCTGGGAAAGTCTGCTGATGTTTCCTTTATTCTATTCTAATTTTTAATGCCAGCCCCAAGCCACTGGACAAATGTCAGAACTCAACGAGATTGAGGCTCAGTATTAAAAAAACAAACAAACAAAAACAAAACGAAAAAAAAAACCCACAGCATTAAATAGCACACTTTAACTTTCTTCAAATGTTCACTGATTAATGCTAACATTTGACTGACCTGAAAGGACAGCATCAGGTTGGCCTATTATCCCAATATGATACTCAGGTGCTTAGAACTGCAAATATCAACCCATCACAACCTCCCATCCCCAGTCTGCTCAGCCTGTCTGGGCTTCCCTCTGAAGGAGACCTATGGCTTTAGCCTCTAACAAAAGACTCCCATCTCTCTTCAATGCGAAAGGAGAGTCTATGTAAGAACAGCTATGAGTAGGGTCCTACCTTTAGCAGGCTTCACGCTCATCACGTCCGGCACAAACCCCGGCAACCGGTGACTGTGGTGAACACTGACCTGAACTGGATTTTCTAAGCCCTGAAACTGCATCACCATCCTTAGCTTCCTCACAGCAACTGAGAAAGAGACTAGGTAAGAAGTGACAGGGGCCAGAGGTTGGTGTGGTTTACTGATTAACTTCATCACTGAGCCGAATATTTGTAAATGTTTACGAGAAAAGTCCTAGATGCCAAATTGCCTAGTAAGCTAGAAACTGGTGTCTTAGATAAACATTTTGGGGAGCCCTTTCCCAGCTTAAGAACTTTTGGAGGGTAAATTTCCACTCACTGCCTCTAATACTGGTTGGAGATCAAACGTCGCATTATAGGTCTTTACATTAGTAACAGTGTGGGTTTGTAACATCAGAAGCATTAATGAATAATGCTTCCCAGTTAGCCTGCAGACCTGGTTAAATGGGTTTGTATCTAGTAATGTGTGGAGAATTATGTCCCAGTCACATTCAAGTTCATTGGTTGAAATCCTAGTCCCAAGGACCTTACAGTGTGACCTGAGAGATAAGGTCCATATGCGTTATCTTCATAGAGAGGGATAATCAAAATGGGAGTTAATCCATTATGGCTCATGTCCTTGTTATAGAGCGAGAGAAACCAGGACACAGACAAACAACTGTGGATGGACAATGAAATGGATAGACAAAAGATGACATTGATAAGCCAAACAGAAAGACCTAGAACAGATTCCTTCCTGATAGTTTCAGGAAGAGCCAACCCTACTGACCCTCTGATTTTAGACTTCTGGCCATCAGAACTCTAAGCTAATACATTTTGTTGTTTAACCCATGCAGTTTGTGATACTCAGGCACAGTACCCCCTCCTCCAAAAAAATTTAATAAATCCAGTCTTTCTTGACATTTACAACATCTGTGGACCATGAACACATTTCTACCTTTATTTCCTCATTAAAAAAAAAAAATTGAGCTAGAGTGGTACAGGCAGATCTCCATGAGTTCAAGGCCAGCCTGGTCTGCAAATCGAGTTCCAGGACAGCTAGATCTACACAGAGAAATCCTGTCTCAAAACAACAACAAAAACAATAGTTTGTATTTATTTTTTGTGTTATGTATATGGGTGCTTCGCCAGCTTGTATGTATGTGTGATACATGTGTAGCTGGTGCCCACAGAGGCCACCAGGTGTTGGATTCCCTGGAACTGGAGTTATAGAAGGTTGTGGAGTGTCATGTGGTGCTGGGAACCAATCTTGGGTCCCCTGCAAGAGTAGAAATTGTTCTTAAATGCCAAACCATCTCTCCAGCCCAATTTTCCTAATTTTTAAAGGGAGATGGTAATAATAACACAACTCATAGACATATCTGATTTAAATAATATCAGAAATGCCGTAAACACATTGGTGGCTGTTGTCATCCCACCGATACTACACTTACTCAATTTGGCTTCCTTCTTGAATAGAAATAGATCCATTTTAAAAAACCCTATAAATAATTTCTGAATATCAACCTTAAGACTGTGCTGTTTTGTGGTTGTTGTGTTGGTTTTGTTGTTGCTGAGAAAGCTTTAGCAGGACACTCGGTAGGCTCCGGGTTGACTCCAGGCATAATGCAACTTGACATGCTATGTAACTTTAGGTAAGTGTCTGGGATGCTGTGGGCTCCATTTGTCTGCTTTAACAGATGGGAAAATACAGATAATACCCCTGCCTAAACCCTTCTCAGGCCTTCTGTGAAGATAAAATAAGCTAATCAACATGAAAGCAAATTCAAGAGACAAAGGTGATGTATGTCATAATTGCTGACACCCCAACAGCCTTTACAAGTGTACAAAGTGTGTTTATGTTTTATCTCCCTGGATCCTCACTTGTACCAGATGTGGCAGGGTTTTATTTATGAGGCCCACTGTCTTCAACCCTATCTATGGAGGATGAAAAGCAACTCAATGAGGTTAAGAAACTTGTGTGTAGTTTAGAGGGAATGAAGGGGAGACTTTAACAGTTGACTTCGGAATCAGAATCCAGTGGTTGAAAGAATAAGGTACATCTGCATCCCTCCCTGTAGGATTTAGGAAACCTCAGAAGATGGGGCAGAAAGAATGTAAGAGCAGGAGCAAAGGGGCAAAGGTGGTACAACACTGTCGCCTGACTGTGACGCCACCACTGGACTCTTGATCTCACAGCAACTGAGCTCTCTAGCACAAGACCTGCACAAGACTGAATCAGCTTCATTTTATCATGGGAGAGAAGGGCCTTTGTGCCCACCTAGGACATATAGGCAGATGATGATGGTAGCTGAGTAGAGGGTGCTTTCTGGTCCAAATACCTCCCTGAACATTTTTAGGCACTTAATGATTGCTGGGGGGAGGAAGAGAGATTTTCTTCAGTGGTGTAGATAACTTTTGGCAAGAAGTTCACACTCCTGTAAATAAGCCCTTACCCAAGACTCTGTAAACAACTCTAATAAAACTTACTCTGTCATCAATGAATAAATAAAGACAAAGTAAAGGAGAGACTAATTGGGTTTCTTAGCTATGGTTCTATTGCTGTAAAGAGACACCATGACCAAGGCAACTCTTATAAAGGACGACATTTAATTGGGACTGGCTTACAGTTCAGAGGTTTAGTCCATTATCATCATGGCAGGAAGCATGGGGGCATGCAGGCAGACATGGTGCTGGAGAAGGACCTGAGAGTTCTACCTTGGGATCCACAGGCAGCAGGAAAAGACAGTGATACACTGGCCAGGCTTGAGCATCTGAGACCTCAAAGCCCACTTCCATAGTGACACACTTCCTCCAACAAAGCCACAACTACTCCAACAAGAACACACCTCCTGTTAACAGTGCCACCCTCTATAAGCCTATGGGAGCCATTTTTATTCAAACCACCACACTCTGATATCTGCAGGAATGTTGGGGGAGAGGAATGGAGACAATGATGGGCAATGAAAATTCATTATATACACATATATGGATGGGGATTTCACGGTGCAACCCATGATAATATATAGCCAACATATGCCAATAGAAATGTTAATAAAAAAGAAATGAGCAATTAGTAGCTCCAGGAAACCCTGGTCCCCAAGTAAGACTCACACAGAATGCTTTTAAGAAGAGGTGGGTTGGATCCCTCCCTTCTCCCTAAGAGGATAAACTGCCTCCTGTTGTCTACTCTTTTTCTCTTTCCTGCAAAGTTGTGCTATCTGGGACAGTAGCCACTGTCTATGTCCACCTGAGTCACACTACTCACATTTCGCTGTTCCACATGTGGACAGTGCCTTGCTGCATTGGACAAAGTAGATTCAGGACATGCCTACCATCACAGCAAGTTCTGTTAGCGTAGCTGTACATTGGGTAGACCGGTATGGTTGGTGGGCCAACCAAGGCACCCTGAGCATCCGCTGTGCAGGTGTAGGAAAGGGGAAGTCCCAGAGGAAATACTGGCAATGTTTGTCTGAGCAGTCTTCTGCAGGGGAGCTGTGGCCAGCACACTGAGAGACAGTCTTATCCAAAATACTTTCTCCTCTAAGAAGGCGAGTAGAATTGTTTTCTTAGCTGGAAATCATAAGCACCCAGATCTGATTCCTTGTCCTAATTATACTTTCGTGGTCTACTTGCTATTTAAAGGAATGTGAATCTGATTGTTCGACATCTTTATATATCTACTTTCTCTCTATAAAAGGGTAACAATTGTAATGACAGGGGTCCTAGAGGAGTCTCTGTGAGAATTAATATTAACTGAAATTAGAGCACGGGCACTTACAATGCCCCTGGCTTTTTGGGGAGTACTTAATGAAACTAGGCCAGTAACTTGTACAGAATGAAGGGATGTGTCTGGGCCATAGACCAGTAGATGGCAGAGATAGAAGGGAACCAGAAGGTCTGCTTTAAAAACATATGAAATAGCTGGGTTTGTAATCTCAGTGTTTAGGCAACAGAGACATAAGGATGAGGAATTCAAGGCCATCTTTAGCTACATAGGCCAAACTGAAAAGAAAAACAAAAGGTTTAAATCAAAACTGTACTTAGTCAATATGGTGTCTGACCTATGGAAAGTGATGGGGAAATGGTTATTATTTCAACTCTTCTTACCACTGCAATTTTTAAAAATCTGATTTTATGGGCACTCTTTCTCAGCTTGGTACCCCTAAGAATCTGCTTCTTATCCAATAAGATTGAAAGCTAAATCCTAGAATGTAGAAGAATCACCCAGCAGCTGGCCAACTTGTCTACAAGTCTGCATCTTATTGTACGCCTTTACCAAACCATGCATGCCCTAGTAGAACACAACAGCAATCTACACTGTAAAAAGGAAAGGCTCGCTCTTGTCTTGTCCCATTTCTATACCCCATGAATAAAAGATAGGATATGAGATTTCCCAAGATAGGAAAAACTAAAGCTACAGGGAATAAGCAAAAACTTTAGATACTGTTTAGAGTTCTGGAAGAGTGAAGGATGAGGAAGAGTACTGTAGGGCTAAGGATAACTCAATGGCTGAGAACTTGCCTAGAGAGTGTAAGGTCCTGGATTTAATTCCTAGCACTGAAAAGAAAAAATGAAAGAAAAGGAAGAAGAACAAAAATTCCAACTGTGCTAAATAAAGCCTATTTTGTCTGAGCCAGGCATAATTCTCCACCTTCTGTAGACTTTTAGTTTTAGTTCACCCAACAAGTTAGAACTACATTCGCTTGAGCTGAGCTCAGTGAGATGGAAAAATACTTGAAAACAAATGTCAGAAATACTCTGTAAACTCTCATCTCAAGAATTTTAATTATATTTTGAGACATCTGGGTGGTTCTGTAGCATCTGGAAGAGTCTTTTAATTGAAGTACACACCTTTGGCAAGAACCAGATTCTAAAGTGCTTTTCTGTTAATTAAAAATAAAACATACCCAGAGAAGGTGAACACAAATAGTTTAGTAGCTTATAACTCAAGGAGGAAAAATCAAAGGCAATAGAATGTGGGAACATTCCTCTTGCTCCTTACTGGGCTTCAGTGTGGCATGGAGATTTGGGGAAAATATTAAGTAAAATAATAAAAAAATAATGTATAAAACATGGATTTCAAAGTTGTTGTTACTATAGCAGTGGTATAAAGGTAAGGTGAGGCAGAACAAGGATCTCTTTCCTTAAGACACCCAGAAATGGGTTTACATACTGTAGATTCTTTCTGGCTCCTCTGAAATTCTTTGTACTTAACAGTGCTGAGATAAATAGCACTTCCTTCTTTGAAAGAGAGGACTAGTGTGCATCATTTCAACAGTTTTAAAGGAAGCTCATGGCAGTCAAACTCCAGATTAATCATGTTTTGTGATGCCTTATAGTTTATGGAACACTCTCACACAGCCCATTCCTCCCTTCCAGTGAGCTGTGGGATTTCTTTGTAGCCTGTTTCACACAGGAAACAACTGAAGTTCGAGTGCCACTCGCCTCTGAGTTTAATTCTCTCAGTTGTATTGCCCCTTTCCTCGCTTGCATTCAGTGACCCCCCCCCCCAGTGTCACAGAGCTACCTGGTTTGAGACATGCTGCTCTATGAACCGGAAGCCTGGGAACACTAGGCTGTTTTTGCCTTTGCTTATTCAGCCCTGTTATTGTAAATCTTTGTCTAGTTACTTGGTCTTTCAGGTCCTATGAGGGTTTTAGTTTCTAAAATTTACTAAAATAAAATAAAACACAGGTTTTAATTAATATATTACCTCCTACCCTATTCCCTGTGCTGAACTGCAGGAAGCCATGGACTTTGCCATTATTGCTTTTTA
This sequence comes from Lophiomys imhausi, assembly GCA_907164525.1. NCBI lineage: Eukaryota > Metazoa > Chordata > Mammalia > Rodentia > Muridae > Lophiomys > Lophiomys imhausi. The sequence continues at coordinate 6,305,520 of CAJQZJ010001638.1, forward strand.
TTGTACGCTAATTACATAAAACCTTGTCGTCTTTCATCAAAGATACCCTTTTTAAGCCATCAAATTAATCTTTGACCAAGTTTCCGGCTTGCAGGCTCTCCCAGGGAAAAGGAGACTTATCTCTGTGAGGTCACCTTGTCTTTCCATCCCTCGTCCTCCATGGGGATCTGTTTACTGACGGACTAGATTTCCATGTTGGTCTGAGAGGGAGGCAGAATGAGTTTAAAGAACCTTAGGGAGGTGGCTCCTGCAATTCTGTATCACATTTCTCCACGCTTTTTCTTCTTTCTTCTGATGCTAGTGTCAGAGTCCTTTGAGTCACCTCAACTCTGAGCTGTGCTTTCTAATAACACAGGGGACGACAGTTTGACTTGGGTATAAGAACCATCTAGAAGGGTGAGGGAGTTGGTGTCTCAGGATCTTCAGCTAATGATGCCCAGTTCTTGCTCCCCACTTTGAAATTCCCCAGTGGTCTCAGCTCACTTTGCTCATAGCACTGATTGGAAACATCACCTCATACTGATGTCCCCTCCTTTCCCCTCCCATTGGCTTAACCCTTCATGCCTACAGTGGCTGCACATAGTCCCTCTTTCAGACTCTAGCTTTTGGAGTAATATGATATTGGTATTTCCCTTCACCTTAAGCAAAGTCTTTGGAGAGTGAAAGAAGCTGGAAGTCATCATCTGGAAGGTCATTAATACTTCCAGTACCTGTTAATACGCAGTCATAGGTATTTGTCTTGAGGATGGTCACCTTCCCAAAATCTTATAGCTGGGATTTTACTATTATAAAGTTTTCAGTTTATAATAACTTGAATATAAAATAACTAGTCACTTCTCTACAGTTTCTATTGCCCTAAGTAAAAATGCAAAGGTAAGACCTTTTCAAGTCCATTCCAGACTTCAAACTTTTGTAATTGCAATTCCTTCATTCTAGAGTGTTCTTGATTTCTTGACTTCCAGTATTGAGTCAATTGTCAATTCCATAGACACTTCACTGGCCATTAAAGCAGCCTGTCCCTGCAGTCACTGTGACATTACCCTACCTTGTTATTTTCCTAATAGCTACCATATTATTTCTCAATACTTACCTGGTATTATTTATCTATCTATCTATCTATCTATCTATCTATTTATTTATTTATTTATGGGGAATATTTATTGTGAGTCCATTCTCTACTAAGATCTTTCCTGTTTGTTTGTTTGTTTATTTATTTGCTTATTTTTTGTTTCTTCTAATGCCCGGGTTCAACATTTGAGTAGAAGAAATGATAGCTATCCCTTATGCTAGTCATAAAATTTACTTGCTCTTATGACAACACAGGTTGCTGGGTTTTAAGTACATGCACCACTGAAAAGAGTACACATCCCTGGTCAGTCAAACCCATAGGTTTCTAGGTCTCTATCATAGCTTAAAATGCAAGGAGTGAGGAGTTAGAGCCTGTGGGCAACTTGTCCATGCTTGACAGTCTTTGCACAGGTGTGCCACAGCCTAAACTTAGGGAGGGGCCAAAGTATCCATCAGTGTCTCTGGACAAGAAGATGGAGAAATGGAATGAAGAACTCTACTTTCCCCAGTCTCTCTGTAGCCCAAGTAGGTTGGGTAGGATGTGGCTGAGGCCCTGGAAGACATAGATTTGGAAAGAAGGCTTAGGCCTGGCCCGGGAACAGTAGTTCTTAGCTTTCTGCAACCTAATGCAGCAACCTTTTAATACAGTTCCTCAGTTCCTCATGTTGTGGTGACCTCCAGCTGTGAAACTATTTCATTGCTACTTCATAACAATAATCTTGCTACTATTATGAATTGTAGTGCAAATATCTAATATGCAGGATATCTGATATGTGATCCCCAAAGGGATCTCAACTTCATATATATATGTGTGTGTGTTACACACACACACACACACACACACACACACGGGAGCCATAACATAAAGAGCAGGAGTTTCAGCACATGCTTCGCTATCATGTGCAGGGCATCTAATCTGACAGTACCTTCTAACCTTTACGTCTTTAAGGTCAACCTGGAACCTGGGGTGTACGTAAGCAAAAATCTACATTTTCCTTCCCATGTGCAAACTTGAGTCCAACTACAATAACAGGACTGAATAATAGAAGGCAAGGACAGTTTTATGTAATTTGTTTTTAAAATGTCAAGAATGAGGAATTTCAATTGACCACTGTAAAATTTCAGGGTGGGAAATGATAGCTTTTCTGTGAAAAAATAATTGTCAATAGAAGTTTGCTTCATCTACAATATATAGTAATAATCCTAATTATTCTGTAAGTTCTGATTGATACAGCAGAAATTATCCAAATATCCACGTGTTGAATTTTGTAAGGAAGGATAGAAGCACGGGGTTGGAAAAAAGTTTGAGTGATCAGAAATGGAGGCACGGCCTTTCAATGCTCCTAACTTTGCCTCCTGGAAGAAATAATATGCAGTGCCAATGTGTGAAAATCGTTATTTCACAAATAGTTATTGCAGCATGTCCTCTCTCTGATAATTACTGAGCAACATCTTCTTTCTCTCCCCTAAGCCTCTTTTATGTTTCCTTTCTATCATTTATTACTAGTTTGTTATCGATCCAGTATTCAAGGGTTAATGAAGTGTTATTGTTGTCACTAAATTCTCTTATATTGTATGTGGGTAAGTCGATGTGTAGGTAGGCAATGCAAGTACTTCCCTCCCTGGTTGGAAATGACTAATTAATCACAACCATACAGAAAAAAGATAATGACTACGAGGTAATAGAAGGCAATAGCCAGTATCTCTAGGACATCTGACACCAAATAAGGGATAGTGCCTTATCACGTTGACCTTGGTGGGATTTCAAGCGTTTCCATTTTTATTATCATGGTCTACCATGGTCTACATAATGCTGGATGGGAACTGAGAACAATCTAACCTCCGGTGAAGGTAAGCTATGCAGAAAGAAGTCATTCAAAAAGTGGCAGAAAGCTCCCAACCCTACCCAAAACATGCCATCATTTGACTCTTTGCTAATGCTCTTAGCTCAACTCCCTATACTTAGATGCTTTTCATAAATGCATAAAGTGGAACAATATATCATTTTATGGTGTCATCTAGTTACAGATCTACTTAAAATTACTTAGTACAATTTGTCCTCAGCCCAGTTTAAATGACTAATCATGACATTGTGCCATAGATTCCCCCAGTTCTGGAGGAGTGGTGGGAAGAACCTTGTGCCAAGCACTAAGTAACTGCAGCCTTTAATAGGTAGCATATTAAACCATAAGTACCGTGATTTCACTCTTTAATACCTGCTATAATAATACTAGAATTCACTCTGGATCAGGAAGTATCTTCTACCCCACTCAATGAATTATCTAGTCTCATGGCCTTGGCAATTCACAAAGCCCTGGAGACTGACAGTCATTATCTATGAGAAAGAGAGAGAGAGAGAGAGAGAGAGAGAGAGAGAGAGAGAGAGAGAGAGA
>CAJQZJ010001638.1:6316531-6330115 GCA_907164525.1 Lophiomys imhausi
AAAAAAAAAAAAAAAAAAAAAAAAAAAAAAAAAAAAAAAAAACACTTTAAAAGGTATAGAACCACGCCACTAAATTAGGGAGTAGAGGTATAGCTTGTTATTAAACTATATACAACCCCTCTCAACAATTGACAAGTTGGACATTGTCTTATCCAACGTGAGCATTTTATTAAAAGTACTATATTCTTTGAAAAAGCATCTCAGTGTCAATTTCTAACTCATTGACCCACTTCCTCAATCAATATACATTTATTGACTCTGAGCCAGAAAACCAGACACATAAAAGCCCCAAATCTATCATCATTATCATTATAATAGAAGAAAACACAGATCTCAACAAGAGTGTAAATTGGGCATTTATTCACCCAATTCATTAATTCTCTATTATGTTCCAACCTTTGATTTAGGTGTTGGAAATACAGTGGTAGGATAAAGCAAAGAGCTTACCCATATTGCAGCAGCAAACACACAAGTAAAAAATAATGAGCATAATAAATAAAGGAAAAGCATATAGGGGTATAGGTGGATGTCAGAGAAGGTGACCATAGAAGAGTCCTCTTAAAAGTGGGTCTTTAAAACAAAGGCAAATAAAACAAACAAGATTTTCAATATATAAATGGTATCCTTATTCTATAGGCCTGTTGCTGTTAGATATAGTAGTCCCTAGCCAGTGCTACTTTTTAAAAATAAGAACTCAACCAAGTTAGTCTCCTAACCAAAAAAATAAAAAGGCAAATATTTGTGAAGGGTGAGGAGTAAACTACACAAAGGTGAACTAAGACCAGGAAAGCAGCTGGCAAGTACTACAAGCCTCTGCTTGGAGTTTGGAAGAGGAATGCAGGTCCGAGTATGTGGAGATGACCCACTCAGGGATGGACTCTAGTCGATGAGGCCCAAGCAGGCAGCTCTCCTATGCCTGAGGGAGTTTGGAATTTATCATTAAACAGGAGACTTTGGTGGTTTTCAACGGGGGTGTGACTCAGAATGAGGAAGTCTTTAAGAGAGTAGAGGCTGGAGTCTAATATTGAAAGGGAGCTGGAGAGATGGCCCAGGAGTTAAGAGCACTTGTTGATCTTGCGGATGGACTGGGCTTGGTTCCCAGCCCCCATATGGTGGCTCACAACCATCTATAACTCCAGATCCAGGGGATCTATCGCCTTCTTCTTATCTCCATGGGTACCAGGCATACATGTGGTACACATAAGTAAATTAAAGAGAGAAAGAAAGAGAAGAAAGTATAGTCATTAGACTGGGGGAACATCATGTTGAAAGTGGCTATTGGAACATGTGTTCTGAACAACTTTAAATAGCTAGGATCAGTGGAAGAATGGTCAGCTGAGAAATTGAAGCAGGAAAGTTGGTTACTGCTTTAAAGATGAAAACAAGGGCCTGCCCCTAGAGTCATTGCAGATGTGGCTGCTATGTCACATGTGCATCAGTAGGTGGCAGAGGAGAGAGACTCTATCTACATTCAGTTTTCTGACCTGTGAACATCTGAATGAATAGTAGCCTAACATTCCTGGGGAGAAAAAAAGCAAGCTGGACACCAACACCACTTTGGCACCATGGGGTAACATGTGATGATTACCAGATCAGTACCAGGCAAGCACCAGATGGCTTCCCAGAACAGGAAACAAGCCAGAAACTAGAAGAACTCTGCCTGGACCTGGGTGTGGGGGGTATAGGTGATCCAGCCCTGAGGCAGTGAGTGTGGGAGAGCAAACTCTGCCTTCTGTCTGCTATGTGGTGGTGTTGGCTGGGGAAAAATGCCCTCCCCTCCCTTTTGACCTCACCACCATTGGTCAACAGAAGATCTGGCCCAGATGGGTTCACAAGAGCAGGAGAGCTGTTCCTGCCCCTCACATGCTGTAGGACTCAGGAGAGCAAGCCCTGCACCTTGCCTGGGTAGCACTACAGCTGGTCCTGGATATGGGGGTTGTGGTTGAGCCAGATCAGAGGGAGTAAGTGTGGAAGAGCCAGCCCTGCCCTTCCATCTGCTCTGTGGTGATGTTGACTAGGGAGAGATGCTCCCCCTTCCTTTTGCCCTCATCATCATTGGCCAACAGGAGATCTGGCCCAGAAGGGATCACAAGAGCAGGAGAGCTGTCCCTGCCCCTCACATGCTGAAGCACTCAGGAGAGCAGGTCCTGCACCTTTCCATAGTAGAACTGGCCCTGCAAGTGGGGTTTGAAGGTGCAGAGCCAGGGCTCTGAGTTGGCCCACCTCAACATCTACTCCATGGATGAACTGCTAGAATGCAAGAAGAGGCCAGTTCCATAACCCAAAACTACAAGATCTCCATGACACAGGGCAGTTACAGCATATCTGAGAGGAGTTCCAGTGAGGTTCCAGTACTGATGGAGTAGCAGAAACCAGGGGCCTTGTACCAGACCAAGGAGTCATTATAATGAACATTTGCAAGCAGAATATGTGAACAAAGGGGAATATTGTGGGACATACTGAGATACACTGCAGATTCCACAATGAGTTGTTATTTTTTTTTATGCTGGGGCAGATTGCAAGGGTGGAGGGTGAGTTTGGGGGGAGGTGGGAGATGAGAGGAAACAGGGTGCATGATGTGAAAGTCATAAAATAAAGGGTTTTTTCAATAATAAAAAATGAAAACAAAGATTTCTATCTAGCTTTATCATCAGAAATCAGCTTCAAATAGATTTGACTTCAAGATCTATCAAAAGTATTTGATAGAATAATGGGAAGCTAAGTGGCTATCTTTATAATCTCAGGGATTAAGTGCTAATTTACTAAGATATAAGTAAAGAAGTAATAACTTTGGCAAAATTAACATGCAGCACAGAAATTGAAACACTATAAACAAAATATAAATAAAATCAGAAAAGACAAACAATCAGAGGCAGAAATTGGCAAGAGTACAGGACTTAACCAAAGCAGAAACACAAAAGACCAAAAAGTATTAAAACGACAACAAACTAATTAGCAACTAGAAAAACTAAAACCTGGCATATCTAAATATTGCTTTACTTATCAGGTTATCTTTGAAAAATTAAGTAGTTAAAGACAGGAAAGCACATGTAAATGTTTTTTTCTCACACCACTGGTGGGGGTATGGTGTCTAGTCTCTTTGGTGGCCTCTTAAACAGTGGGCATTTGAACAATCCTAATTCATAGGTATTTTTTTGTTAAGCAATCTTAACTCACGATGCAGAGTTTCTCACTGCAGCACGGAAACTACAATTTCTAAAGGTGAAAACAGAAAGTCACCTAAATGCCTATGGAGGGTGGATAACACCCAGGCCCGACCATTTGCATATTGTATTAAAGAATAGCTGAGAAGTTTGCAGTGGTTCTGCCCGCCTTAGCACTGAGAGACCTTAGTTACACTATTATAATGCTTCTAAAAACTGCATTCACCAAGGAATATCAATTCTGTGAGGTACAGCAGCAAAATGTCTTCCATTTCGCCAGCTCTGTGTTTGCATACTATAAGCAGGTATATTTATATGCTTTGGGAGAACTTTTTGAGGGTAAGGATGCAGCTCAATGGTAGTATAAGCATAGCAAGTTTAAGACCCTGTGCTCGAAGTAGTGAGAGTAACCAACCAATGTCTGATTTGACCTAAGGCCCACTCCACAAGAGGGAACCCATGCCCAGTACTGCTCAGGTAATCAAGAACCAGAGACTAGATAGCCCAGAAAGCTAAGGCAAAAACCAAATACTACTGGTATTAAAAAAAAAAAAAGTACCAAGAAAATGACTGTTAGTGATATTCTGCTATAGTCATAAATCAGTGCCTTGTCCAGTCATCATCAGAGTGGCTTCCTCTAGCAACAGATGGGAACAGATGCAGAGACCCATAGTGAGACAATGTGAAGAGAGTCTAAATGTGATTTCTCCATCTAGTCCCTCCCCTCAGAGCTTAGGGAATCTATGGAAGAGGAGGCAGAAAAATTGCAAGCGCCAGAGGGATTGAGGACACCAAGAACAAGGCCTTCTGAATCAACTAAGCAAGGTACATATGGGCGCAAGTATGGGCCCTCCGTGGGCCTACACCAGGTCCTCTGCATGTATATCATATAACTCTTTAGCTTAGTATTTTATGGGATTCCTCACTGTGAGACTGACTAGGTCTCTGACTCTTTTTTTTAATTTTTTAAAAATAATTTATTTTTTATTTCTTCAAGTTACATCTCAATCACAATCCCCTCCCTACCCCCCCCTCCAGTCCCCCCCTCCTCCTCCTCAACCCCCCCTCCCCTTCTTTTTTTTTTTTTTTTAGTTTAAGGTATTTCTTTTTCCCCCCAACAGCTCTCCCTTTCAGTCCAAAAAATGGTTCTTTTTCTTATAACTATAAATACAATACAAAACAACAGAAATAAATAGGCCACAATTATAAGAGTTATATGGCTTAGCATACATTCCCAATGTCCAGTCCATATGTATTTGGCACCTGACTTTAACATTCTACTATCTAACCATCTCCATGAGTTTAAAGTTCTATATCTAACTCAGCTTTCATACTAACTTGCCTCACAATTTTAAAAATATCTTCTTAGATCCAGAACACCCTCTTGATTCCTAAACAACTCAAAATTTACCTATGAGACTCTAGCTATCTATTCTTCAACCACCTCAGAGACCTGAGAGGGATAAATATATCACTCAAAATTTAACTATGAGACTCTAGCTATCTATTCTTCAACCACCTCAGAGACCTGAGAGGGATAAATGTATCTGATTATATAGGAAGTGCAGGGCCTGCAGCTTCCAAAACTAAGAAATGACATACCAGTGGCTGCCTGGACAGTTCCCATTTTCTCTCCATACATTACAGCATCAATCTTCAGCCGTTTGGCCCTGTTTCTCTGACAGACATTGATTGTAGAGCAGGAATTATGAAGGACTTACCTACCCTGTCTTGGCAGAGCTAGGCTGTCGACTTACCTGCTTCCAAGTTTTGTCCTTTTTGGACAGCAGTCTGTCTACAGTTGAAGCAAGGGATTTTTCTCACCAAGAGAAAGGCTTGCCACCAATTCAACCATCTCCCACTGGAGATTGGTCTCTGACTCTTCTCTGACTTCAATATGATAGTTTTTGCTTCATCTTATTATATTTTGTCTGTGTTATCTTTAGTTGTTATCTCTTAGAAGCCTGCTCTTTTCTAGTGAGAGACAGAAAGGGAGTGGATCTGGAGGGGGGGGGGAGAAATAGGGAGGACTCAGGGTATTCACATCATGTTGCCTGTTAGCTCTATCTCTGATGGCAGAAAATTCATGGACAATAAGGAATAGCCAGGAGGAAACTGAGGCATATCTTGGTGACATAACTTGTACTTAGCATGCACAAGGTCCTAGGTTCAAATCCTCACCTTACTACCTCTGTGAAAATACTAGGGGGAACTTCGTTTTCTTTGTAATCTATGTCACCAGGACTACAGGGAAAATGGGACTAAGAACAAAGTAGGGAAAGATTGACCCATCAAGAAAAGAACCTATTTCCCTTCTTTCTACCCCTAGAATCTTCAAAACTCTGTCAAATCTAGATAAACACTGCTGTGGCATTTCCCCCCCCCCCCCCCGGGCCTTTGTGAACCACAGAGCTCGGATCCCTTCCAGAATGTCCCTAAATCACAGCACTGCACTGTGATCATTCCAGATTTTAATTAAGACACTGATAGCTAAGTGTCCAATCAGCTCTTGCGGGAGGGGAGGGGGGTATGGCTCCCAGAGTTGCACTTTCTCCCCCCCCCCCCACAGCAGACACTGTAGTCATCAGAAAATGCCCTGTGAATGAGGTTTTAGGAATCTCCGAAATATTTGTGGCTTTAAATGAGCAGCCCTGTCCAACTGAAACGCCTGCCAGCTGTCAATGTCAAGTTTTTTTTCCAAGAATGCAACAAGGTCAGGGGAGCAAGGGCACAGCCACACTCCAACTCACATCCTACTCCTTCTGAGCGGTCTGTTCACGGAGAGGCTACTTATCCTCTATGAACCTTTCTTCCATTGTCTAGTAAATGGGTTCTCGAAAGACTTCCATACCACAGAATGCTCTTCTAAAAGCTTTCTGATAGGAAACGGGAAGTTTAGGTAAAGCCTGGAACATTTAGTAGACATAGAATTAAACTTAGCCTTACCCCCCCACCTCTCTCTCTCTCTCTCACACACACACACACACACACACACACACACACACACACACACACGTACGCACGCACGCACTATGCACGCACATTTCTTCTCCTTTCCTTTCAGGGTCCTCAGTCCTCAAAACCGCTGTGCGTTCTGTACAGCTTGCCCTGATCTTGAAGTCAAGCCAAGGATGGCACCATGTGCCTTATCCTTGTGTAAGAGAGCTGTGCGCTGTGGAACATTGCTACAAATACTGCAGAAGGACCTCTGGAGAACAAAGCTCTGTCCTGTCCGGAACTTCAGCTGTGCACTGGGAGTTACATCAGTCATGTTGCAACACGGTCAGCAGAACAGACGGGTCCAGGGTACAAATGGCACGGATCCACCATTTGGTAGGGGGAGGAAGTGACTTAAAGATGAAAGTGTCTATCATTTTAGAAAATCAGAGCCAGGGACACAATGACAGCTTCGCAGTTATCTTTTCCTACCTCTCATGCCCAATTTTAAGGGAAAATAACACACGTGCACCACTTTAGTGAAGGTGTGGTTGACATTAAAAAAAAAAAGATACACAATCATCACCATAATCTACACCATAAACCTATTCATCATCCACTATGGTTTGTTCCTCATTTTCTTCTTATTAACATGAACTTAAGGATCCCCGCCTCAATGCTGCTACCATAGCTCTAAGAAAGCCCCAAAGACAACATGGGATCTCTCCAGAACACAGGTGTGACTTGCTCAGACTAAGAATCTGAGACACCCTTTATCCCCCTCCCCTTTCTAAATAAAAGTCCAATTAGGAGGGATTATACCAGTACGTGTGTCACTATATCAGCGAGATAGACAAGCAGGCCTTATCTACAGCTTCGCTCCCCGGGTACTTTAATAATGAAGTTCTCCCTCACATTTTTTCCCATCCCTTTTTAATATTTCCATCTGATATCAGTGTTAGAAGTGGAAAGCAATAGATGACGTTATAACTGAAGCTTAAAGAGGAAGCACTTTGAAGCTACTTGCCCAAGGAAAACATTCACATCACAGAAGTATAGATTCAGTGCTCTGTTCTTCAGCCATGGTCACCTGACAACAGTAAACCTCCCAGACTGACTCGGAGACTTGGCAAATGACTGGAGGGTAGCACATGGCACAGATCAGATTTTTCTGAGTAGACTCGGCATTGAACCATCTTTGGAAGCTCACTATCTGCAGCGCTACCCTCTTGGGGACCAAAATGTGGAAAGGACAGTTAGCAATTACTGCTCAGTGAGAAAGCAACTTTGGCTCTCATCTTTAGATTTGCTTTCTCTCACTTCAGCCCTTCTCCATCAGAACTACTAACTCTAGTCGTCGTTCGCTGACCAAAAGCATGGGTATCTGAGAAGCCTGTAAGCTATGTTCTTCCTTTGCTATTTTGAGATGCACACTCCCACTTCCAGGAGGATTAGGTACTTACTTGAATTGTCTTGGGTCGGAGATATCCAAGGCCCTGGGAGGATCCGGAGCCCCAGTCCTCCTTTCCAAAGCCCAGCAAGTTCACTGTAGATGCTCAGAACTCAGTTATGCTCTGGGTTGAGATAAGGAGATAGTGGGCTGAGGAGGAAGAGACTGAAGTAGAAGCCTGGGTGACCACAGGCGGCCTTCCGGCATAAGGGGCAGCATCTCTGCCTTGGCTCTGTGCCTCATGGACACAGATTAGTCATTAACGATCCTTCCCTGCTAAATGATATAAACACAGAAAGGAGCTTCAGAGAGCCTCGAAATTCCCAGCACAAGCCAGAGATAGGAAAAGTGACTGAGCACAGGAGTCCCCTAGCCCCCAGATCACCTCTCATACCAGGTCTGCTGGGTGTTTTTTTTTTGGAGGGGACCAGATTTCTGCCATATCACTTCCCTGATTTTGCAGTCTCTCTTCATAGTTCTGCTATTTCCCAGAAATGTAAGCTAGAAAGGATGAGCCTCCTTGAGCCTTCTCCCTCCCGGGCTTTCTGAATCAAGCTGTAACAAATGACTAGATTCCACCTTTGGGATGCCTCCCCTTTCTGAGCCATGGTGAGCCTCTGCTAGGTTGGGCCTACCACAGCTTCCTCTCTGAAGAACAACAGCAGTCCATCGCTTCCTTCTTTCCCCTCATCTTTTTCAGTCCTGCGATGGCACTGAGCATGGGCTTTGGTCAGATGCCCACTCACTAGCCACAGCACTGAGCAAGACTTTTTCTTTTTCTGGGATTTGGTTTCTTCAACTGAGGCATCTAGAGAAGCCATCTGAGGGGATGTGTTGACAATCAATGGTATGAGTGGTTAAAAGGTTTTCTATTTGCCTAGCTTGGAGCAACTGCTTAATAATATTGCACCTCCCCTCCTTCTTTATTACTTGCAAAAAGATTTATCTACCTACTATGTGCCCAGCAACATAGTAGGTGTCCTAGTAAGAACTCCCAGGGTGGTTTCTTACCACCTGAAAAATAAACATAAAATGTCAGAGATTTGGGAGCATCTTGATCCCCAAACACTCATTCATAATCCAGCTCTCTGGGACTTTCTCATGTGTTGTGTGTGTCTCAGATATCTCAACCTCTGTCCACCTACAGCAGGCTCCTGTGTCCACATGATCAACCAAGATTTTCCCAGATAATCTTTAAATTGCCCTCTTTTCATAGCCACACAACATCCAGCCTCATTCTTCACCAGTCCCTTCTCTGTTTGTATTTCTTACTGTCCCAAGTGCTTCCAGCGTTATGCTTCACAGTTTCCCCTCAACTCTTCTACAAAAGCAAAACTTCAAGAAGATAGACAGGGCAGCAGATGTATTGGTATCAGTCCTTGGCTTAGCACAAAGCCTCTCCAGGAAGCATTGCATTGGTGCTTTGATGAAATCAATAGAGGAACCAAGAAACTAACAACTTTCCAAAGTGGCATGGCTGTGTGTGTGTGTGTGTGTGTGTGTGTGTGTGTGTGTGTGTGTGTGTGTGACTGTGTTTTTCTCTCTCTGTGTGTATGCATATACTTGTGTGTCTGTGGGTGCCTGTGTTTCTGTGTGTGTGTGCATATACTGTGTGTCTGTGTGTGCAATTGTGTGTCTCTGTTGTGTGCTTGTGTGTCTCTGTGTGTGTCCCTGTATGTGTGTACCTATGTGTGTCTCTCTGCATGTTTAAAGTCTGTTTAATGGGAAGTCTACACTCAAATCTATTAGAAATATTACATCATGCATCTCTTTTGCACAGGCAGGTCTTCTCCCTCGGCCCCCTCACCAGCCCCTTTGACGCCTTCCTGGTGTCCTACAGCACACTCTCTGATTCTGTCTACTCTCAACTGTTTGGAGAAGCATTATGCCAACACTTGCCATGCTCATCCGCTCTGACCTGCCCCAGCGTCTCCAAGCCCAGTTCTTCTTGGTGGAGAAAATCCTTGCTTTATGATTTTGCTCTCTAGCATTAGTGGAGGTGATAGTTGAGGACTTGCGACAACCACTTGGGTTTAATTCCCACCTCTGTCACCTACGAGGTGGGTGACCTTAAGCCTTGCGCTTTTGTTTAACAGCTCTTGGTCTTGGTCTCAATTTCTCACCTGTGACATGGAGATATAACTCCTGTGGATTCCATGGAGGGATTTTGAAGAGTAAATGGATCAATGTGTCCAGAGGGCTGGTATCACAGGCAGTATCTGTTATAAGAAGGTTCTATGCAAGGAGTCGCTTACTAGAATTTTCTCTGGAAGTTTTCTCAACGGGACCACATGCTCCCTAAGGATAAAAGGGTTTCCACCTCCTTTGGATCACTGGTTCTATACAAAGTAGCACTGGCCATTACATCCATCTTTCTCAAAAAATTCAACTTCACACCATTAAATTAATCTACCAGAAAAATCTTCTAAAACTTACTTTCATATATATATATATATATATATATATATATATATATATATATATATACCAAATCTAACACCTTTCACCACCTCTGCTAACACCCCTCTGGTCTGTACCTGGATTTAGACCATAGTAGGCTCCCAACTGGTCTCCCTGTTTCTGAATTCTCTGCCATTCATCCCAGTACTATGGCTAGAACAATGCCATTGAGACAAAAGCACAACCCCTAAATAGGATATCTTTATCAAGCCCCAATCCTCACCCTTCTCTACTCAGGGAATGTCAGTAAATAAGAGGTGGAAGCACTGTAAGAGCTGGACGATGGGGAGGAATGCTATGAAATACTGTTTTCTGAACATTGCTTGGTTATGGGACTTTGCATACTTTGAATACCATCAAGCCAGTCAAAATCCCAGCATAGGATTTTGGCTCTGTCCATTACCCAGGAACTGTTGGCAGTTGATGGCTGCTGGAGAAGGGAGAATCATTCCTTTGAGAGAATATAGTCACTGCTAGGCTTCCCATGCCCCAGTGGCTGGCTCCATAGCCCTTACTTCATACAAGTAGCATTAACTTGACTTAGTGGGTAATCAAAAAAAAAAAAAAGAAAGAAAGAAAGAAAAGAAAAAAGAAAAAAAAATACCTGAAGTGAGAGGAGGAAATACCAAAAGTACAGAGGTGGAATTGAAAGGAAAATGGGAATGGATTTGATCATAATTCATTGTGTGCATATATGAAATTCTCAAGAATAAAGAAAACATTTCAAAACTTTATACCATTGCTTTTCTCAAAACTCCCACGAGTTTTTAATCTCCTCCAGACCAAAGATCAAACCAAACATCTTACTAGGATCTACAAAGACCTACATACACCCTACCCAACTCCATGACATCTTCCTACTCTCTTCTACAACTTGCTCTGGCCATATGGCTTCCTTCCTGCTCACTGAACCCACAATGCATCTTCACCTCTCAAAGCTTGCTGTGGTCAATGGCCCTCAGGGCCAAGCAACCGCCATCTTGGGGAGTTCAGTTGTGGCCCTTGCAGAATGATTGCCCTAGCTGTTTTTGTTGACTGTTTCCATTCCCCCTCATAGAGAAGAAGATCACATGAATATCTTACCTGAATATCCAGCAACTCCCTACCTTATTCAGCTATGGGAAAGCAACCATCCATCCTAAGTAAAGAAAGACTCTGGATCAGTCTCTGTGGAAGAGGCACCCATACTCCTATAAGTAATCTCCCTCACCTATGCTCTGTAAGTAAGCCTAATAAAATTACTGACTCCCCATGGGGAGCTTTAGTGGAATTGTGCCTCAATTTGTTATAGGTGGTGTTTATTGCTTTCCGTGAGAAGAAAATTTAACAACAGGGCCTCTATGTTGTCTGTTCCACAGCCTGAATGGATCTTGGATCAAATACCTGATTATGTCCTACTCAGTTTTTCACTCACTTATCTGAGAGGCCTCTCTGGACATCCAAAATATAACAGTATGTTTCTCCCTGCTCCTGCCCCATCTGTTCCCCTCCTTACCTTGCTTTATTTTTTCCTCACAGCACGTGACATATATTAACTTGTCCAATTTCTGTCCCACCACATGGAACATGGACAGATATCTCTATTTTGTTTACTGGTGTGTCACTGATTGTTAACTGTCTGAGATAACGTACTGGTGGCAAGTGCAAGGTCTCAGAGCCTAGCCCTGGAAGCTTTTCATCCAACCATGGAGAGAGGCACTTAGCAAGATGATAACAACAGATAAAATCACCCAAAGAACTGATGACATCTATTTGTATTTTGTGACTTAATGGAAAATTCCATGTTATCATAAAAAATGTTCTCTGTCAGCTGAGTGCAGTGGTGCATGCCTTTAATACCAGTACGTGGGAGACAGAGATGCCAGCCTGGTCTACAGAGTGAGTTCCAGGTGAGCCAAAGCTCTACAGTGAGGTCTTGTCTCAAATTTTTCTGTGTTAATCATGACGAACAGAAAATGTGCTCTTTATAGGAATAATTCCAACTATCACAGGGAGGAAGAAGGGGGAAAGAAACAAGCATTTATTAATCCCTTAATGTTTTCCACAAACATCTGTTAAGCAATGACAATTCAGCAGTGAACAGAATAGTATGGTCTCCACCACCCCACAATTTACCTAGTGAAGGCAAGTGGTTTAGAATGTTCCCCCTGGACATTTATTATAAAGGAGAAGGACTGGCTATTTGTCAAGAAGACCTTGCTGCTGTGATTTGTATATGAAGTGATCGCCCAAGAAGATTATATGTTGAATTGTGGAGCTTTGGAGAAGTAATCGGGTCATAAGAAAACTAATTTATTTCATAAATTAACCCAGCAATGAGTTGATATCTGAATGGGCTATTAGGAGATTAGGGGAAGGAGGAGTATGTTTTGATGGGTCTAAAATTCCCTGGATTCTCTCTACACCTGGCTTCTGTCTGGCCACCATGAAGTGAGCGTCTCTGTTTCCTCACATGCTCTTCCCCTCTTCCTGTGTTCAGCCTCTTCTCAGGCATGTAGTGATGGAGTCAGCCAGCCATGAGCTCACACCTCTGTCAGAAATCATGAGCCAAACTGAAATTCCCTCCTTTGATTTTCTCAGGTGTTTTTTTTTTTTTTTACCATGATGCAAACATGACCAAAGCACCAATCATGGAAGAGTTAGAAAAGATTTCCTACAAGAAAAAGGAATTTTAGCTAAGACCTGAAGGACATTAAGCCAAAGACATTGAGGAGGAGAAAGAAATGCATTTCCAGGTAAAGGGACAAAAAAACCCTAATAAATACTGAGGGGCAAGAAGCAGTTTGTAGAATCCTATAAAATGAAGAGAAGACAAAAACCAGAGTTTTAAAAACATGAGTACGAAAGAGAGTGGGAGTGTAGAGTGGGAGGTAAGGACAATGATGTGTGGTAAATAATCACATATACATATATACATACACACACTTTGCATTTTATTGATACAACACACACATATATGTTTCTATACATATATTTATCACCTGTTTTATAAATAATAGCAAAATATATAGCTTTGGAATAATATAAATTCTGTTTAACAATTGAGTCTATTAAAAATGTTTTTAATGAGTTTTCCTGAACTCTTAGACTGATAGGTGATAGACAATTATATTTCAATCATGGTTTGATAAACGAAATTGCATCTCAATCAACTAATTCTTTCTCCAGTACAGTTATTGTCCTACAATTTTACATATGATCTGCTCTTACCCTCATTCATACTGTTCAATAAACTGAACCACCTTTCAGTCTCAAAACTACTAAGTTAGAAATCCATTGTTCATTAATGATGTAAATAATGTCTTTGGATCATAGATACCAAATGCTAAAGGAGTGTTTCTTTCATTCTCATATGTGCATTTCATAATAAAACAGCTACACACATGACACATTTATATTTAATATATATTAAGAGTTTCCTACCAGAGGTCTTTTCCCAATAAAAAATAAATAATTTAGGCCTTATAGACAACATGTAATAGCCATAGATACACAGAGAAACCCTGTCTCGAAAAACCAATATATATGTGTGTGTGTGTGTGTGTGTGTGTGTGTGTGTGTGTGTGTGTGTGT
>CAJQZJ010001638.1:6347723-6364209 GCA_907164525.1 Lophiomys imhausi
ACACACACACACACACACACACACACACACACACACACACACACACATGTTCTTGCCAGCATTTGATGTTTATTTTCCTGGAGATAGCCATTCTGACAGTCTTGAGCCTCTGGCAGGAGAAGTCAACCTGATTTACTCACTCATCCACCACCTTAGTGGTAATTGTGTGGTTGTGGCTGCTATCTTCCTTTCTGAGCTCTGCTCTGCTTCTTCCATATCAGGTACCTTTCCCTTGGCCCAGCCCATCAATCAGATCCTACCCTTTGGGTATACGCCCCCCGGGTTGTTGTCTTACATGTACGGCTTAGACAATAGGCAGAAGAACAGCTGAGTATCTGTTGCTAATAATCTCTGGGGTTTTTGCATTTCAGAAACAAAGTTCGGCTCTTGCGACTGCCATTTATCATGGTCCAGCGTATTTGGAGGATATAAGAAAAGGTGGCACTCTGGGGAGACACTGGCTGCAGAATGATGAATCACTGTAGGTATGCCAGCCCTCTGTTTCCTGTTCCCAGGCAAAGGATGTGTGAATGTGTCTGTATCAGGTTTGGTGATCAGATAGCATAGATAAAGCTAAGATGAACGAAAGACCTGCCATTTTATCAAAGTTCATTTTGAAATTACTATCCTTCCTCGTTATTGTAGTTAATAAAGGCAATCAGATTATCATTAAAACAAGGCCCAGCATTGTTTTATTAAAAAAAAAAAAAACTGGATCGTTACTCATTGGATTTTAATTACCTAGCTTAATTTTGTCACGGATGCCTCCTTTAATTTTCTTCCTTTGAAGAAAATTTTTGGAAGTTACTCCCATCATTTCTGACTTTATTACCTACCTGTGAAAATTAAATATTTGGCTTATTAACATCTTAAACTGATTTTTTAAATTCAGTCCTAAGATCTGTCTCTATTAATCATTTTGGTAATATCTTCTTGGTGAAATCATAGCCAATGATCAACTGCAACTAGTATAGGGTTTTTTAAAATTAATAACTAACTAATTTATTCAAGTACTGCCTTTATAATAGCAGCCACCTACCATCAAATGTGGACACCCCTGTACTTAACTGCTGAGCATATTTTTTTGAAAATCCAGTTTCTATCTGTAGAATAAAATAAGTAATTATTTTAATTAGTCACAAATTCTAAATGCCATATCATCAGAAACGGAGCCGATTTCTCCTCTGGAGGGGGAACAAAAAGTGGATAGGGGGATTCAAAAAATCAAGCAGGTCTATAGGCAACAGTGGAGAAGAAATTTATGAATATTAGGCCAGTGAGCAGATGAGGAGAGATCATTTCTCTCTGCTCCCTCAAAAACACAATATATTCTGTACTCTGCATGTAAGGGACCATATTTGTGAAGGTGGGAACCTCAGTGTGTTGTGTGACGAGGGTAAATGTAGTTGTGGACACAAACTCTTCCTACTTCATTCTGTTGTTCCGTTCAGTGCATATGCGTGGAGCCTCTGCTCTGTGGCAATCCCTGGCTGTTCAATGTCTAGTGCATTTCCTGTTTTATGCATCTTATCATCTAGTTTAAAAGACTAAAATGAAGAACAGCATAAAAGTACAGAACAACTGAAAAGAATAGAGGTCAATATTTAAACCTCCAGGGTTTCAATGGAAGAATCAAAGAAAATTGGATAATGGTCTGTATTAGTTACTTTTCTCATCACTGCAGCAAAACACCTAATAAAAGCAAATAGAGTATGGGAGTGTTTCTTCTGGTTCACACCTCCAGACTGTAATCAATCATGGCAGGGAAGTTGTGGTAGCAGGCGCATAAGGCTCAGTTAACCCTTTCTGGAAATGTTTGCAATAGAGGCAACCAGAGATATCTTTCCATATTGATTCTAACACTCAACAAGTTCACAATGAAGATGAACCTTCACGTCATTCTATCTGTGGAGTTTCGAATGCCACTTTCACATGATTATCTTAACACTCACACAAACTTTCCAACGTGGACCCAGCTCCCTGTCTTCACTGCTAAGGTAGCTGACACTGGGTATGGGCTTGTCCAAACCCAAAGGTTAGCAAATCCAAACAGCGAAGTTTGAAAAGAGGCCTTTTTTAGATAGGGAAATCTCTGGAAAGCAGTTTGTCCTCCACTTGGAACCAGGGTCTCTGTGAGTTCCCAGTGGCAGTAGGACATGCCTATCAGTCTAGGCATAAAACCCCACAAAGATAGTGTCCACAGCCTTGCTACCTCACTGCTGTTCATCTGTTGCCCAAAGGCATGTACTTAGTGCACACCTAAGCATGCTCCAACTGTCCCTCCTGCTTAGCTAACGGAAGACAACCGTGGTGGTGGCTCGCTGGCTTAGGAGAAGGCAAGGGTGGTTCTTTCCTGATTAGGTATCAGAAAAACAAAAACAAACAAACAAACACAACAAAACAAATCCCACAATAACCTCCCTACCTATGTGGCCATTTTCTTACTGATCTCAGTATCATTCTCTGTGCTCCATTAATATACGGGAGAAATGGGCAAAAGGATGTGAAACTGGGACTAGATTGGACCTTGGTCATTTATTGTCCCATCTACTGAGTCTCTCAGCTGGCTCTATCACACTTTGCCAATACTATAGGAGTCTGGATTTCTTATCAAACCTAGTCTGTTATCATTTACAATGTCTGACCTCAATTATTGCATTAACCAGCACAATAGAAAGAAACAGGCTTAGGGAATATTAGCTTATTTCCCCATAAAAATGTTTCATAAGGGGTTGCCAGGTATTTTTAAACACCATGAAAATGGTTTTAATGTATAAGTAATCTCAATTTCTTCTGAACTATTATCCCATGTGTCATTCATGTTGACCTATTATTAAAGTACATATGATAAATTGCTTCACTAAGTTTATTTATATGCCTTTTTGCCAGATATATATATATATATATATATATATATATACTCACACATTTCCCTCTTTGCTCTAGCTTCTAGAGACTTCTAAGTTTAATCTGTCTGATTTTTGTTTAATTCATTAATCTATTTACTCAGTAAAGATTTGTGTGGAAAATTATTAGTTTGATAACATTTGCTCCTCCTCAGGACTTTTGAGTTCCTTTTTCTTCATTACAACTGCTCTCTCTATATATTCATTAAAGTGTGTTTTACTACACGTATCTCTTGGAATTGAGAAGAGTATATACATAATGAGGAGCTAATTGGTCTTATTGTAAAAATTATAGGGTCTGAAGCTCAGACTGCAAAGCTCACTTCTGCCCCTCTAGCAGCATAAAGAGAATGAATTACTCTTTCTGAGCCTCACTTTCCGCTCCGATAAAATGAGGATAAAAATCCCCACATGGCACATTTATGAAGATTGAGGTCATATATAATAAGCTCCTGGCACTGCCTGGCACACAGGTTTTGATAGTTCCTACTTATATTTTGAAAGGTAACTAGCTATATAATATAATATATTTATATATTGTCCAGTTCCTGAGATGGGTTAAGCTTGGTATTAATGGAAATCAATAGACATTTTTTGAAAGTGGAAATTTTAAATTAATTTCAAGCTGCTCCCTGTCTATCTTCTCTCTGATTCCTAGCTATGTTCCATCTTCCCTTGTTGTCAGGCCTCTTGTCTAATTATAAACTAAATTTTGGCTTGTTAGCAGCAAGGATTTTTCTCAGGCTCTATTCTATAAACAATACCAAGAAATCCCAGATGCTTTGAAAAACAGAAGGGCTCTCTCAGACTGCAGTTTCTTTTTCTTTTTTTTTTTTAATCTAAAAGATACCACAAATGACTGTGGCTTAAATACTTGTATATTTGCCATATACAAGGCATATATGGCAACAGGCATAATACACTAAGCCTTTCTATTATGTAGCAGTCTCTGTCTTGTCTTATTCTTTTCTGTGTCTGCCTCGCCCCTGTTAAAGTCCTTATAGGCTGCAAGGATGTCTCATTTCTTATTCACCTACTCTTCTCAGCTCACAGACATGTTTATAATAGATGCTCAAAAATATTTGTTGACTATCACACAGTTACTTGATACAGTGTTTATCACAGAACTATTCACAATAGTGAAGTTATTAAACCAACTTGGGTGTTCATCAGTGGAGGCGTGGATAAAGAAAATGTGATATGTATGCACAATGGAAATCTTTCCAGCCACAAAGAAAAACAGACTTATGTCATTTGCAGGAGAATGGATACCACTGGAGATCATCATAGTAAGGGGATTAAGCCAGCTTCAGAAAGACAAATATTATGTTTTCATTTACATGTGAGTCTTAGATTTCATACAGACACATTAAATCACATGAGGATATATGACACAAAAGTAGAAGCTTAAGTGTCTAGGGGAACAAAGAGGTCCAATGGGAATGGACTGTGAGAGATGAAGGAGCATGCGGGAAATATGCCCAATGTAAAATACCGACTTATATGAAAATGCCATTGAATAACACAGGACTATATGCAGTGAATATGCAACAAAATTTCTTAATGAATTTGTTGAATCAGTGACTCTAACAGTCACTAATTAAAGGATATGAATGAACAAGTGTCACTAAGTCTACTTGAGATATATAGAACTCTAAAAACAGTATCAACTTAAACATTATTTTTATTCATAAGATGCAAAACCTTTTAAACCACAGGGCATACCTGCATCTAAGACACTGACAGTTTTGTTCATGACTGTTTTTGTGATTATTTTCACCCAAACTCTCAAACATTATTATTAACACTAATGTAATGAGTTCTAGCATGGAGCCCAGGTTCTGTACTGTCTCTCCAGTAATATGAGCATAGGCTTTGTAAGGCCCATGTCTTTCTTTTCTTATTTTATTTTTTGGTTTTTTGAGACAGGGTTTCTCTGTGTAACAGCTCTGGCTGTCCTGGACTCACTTTGTAAACCAGGCTGGCCTCGAATTCACAGTGATCCGCCTCCCTCTGCCTCCCAAATGCTGGGATTAAAGGCGTGCACCACCACACCCGATGCTGTTAAGTTTTTTATTCAATTATTTTCTTCTTTTTTGCCTACTTTATTATTGGGTTGTTTGACTCTTGGTTGATATGTGGCCTGTGTTCTTCCTAGGGCCCAGGCACAGTACCATGACTGAGGAAGGCACCCTGAAAGGACTCTTAGGACATGACCCTTCTAAATCTAGATTCACTGGTAACAATCAAATGTGATGCTGTGGGTGCCTCTGAGTAAACCTGTTTGGGGGATTTGTTCTGGCATCCCCACTGATACCCGGATCTACAGTTACTTAAGCCCCTCATGTAAGATGGCATAGTGTTTGCCTATAACTTCCACACACTCTCCTGTATATTTCCAATTGGCTTGAGGTTACTTGCAATACTTACTATAATGTAAATGTTGCCACCTGTGGCATAATCAAAAGGGAAATATCTGTACGTATTCAGTTCAGATGAAAAATATTTTGTGCTGTGGTTGATTAGATCCACAGGCGCAGAACCAATGGGCCCAGGGTGCCACTGTAATGCCCTTTGTGAACTGTCCCACTCCCGGGTGCTTTTTTTGTCATGTAAAATGTTTAATTCTCCTCCTGGAAAAAAATCAGTTCTCCTCCTGGACCCATATGTAAATTCCAGTCTCATGGAGCCTTTCCTTGTGTGGCAGACTTAGTGCAAATTTGAAGTATCCAGGCTTGCATGGGTCATGAAACTTGACACTTCTGTCTCCACTCCTTGTAAAGAAAAATACTCCTCCCATCCTCATTTATCTTTATAGAGAAATATCCAAATTTCTTTTATTGTGCCTTCTCTTGTTAGTTGTTCCACTTCTTCTACATTCACACCCTAATAATCCATAAAACTTTTGTTCCTGAACAAAAGCATTTCCTTCACTTAGAAGATTCTTGTACCAACTGGTAAAAGGTGACTTTTGTAACTTGAGCAGAATTTTCTAATTGTTATCAAACATCTATTCTTCCCTTTCTCCTAAGGACTACTGAATTTCAGCTGGGCACATAGACACTCATAATAAAGAATGTCTTTCTCAGCTTCCCTTGCAGCTAGGTGTAGCCATCAAATGAATGGAGAAATGATGTAAATGACTTGCACATTACCTCCCATGTGTTGGTTGAAGTGATGGTGAAAGCCAGAGCAGCACCATCAAGGACAGTGCATATTGAGAATAATAAACAGATCTGGAGAGACAGCACAGGATATAAAGTGCTTGTCTTGTAAGCACTTGGACCTGAGTTCAACCCCCAGCACCAACCTTCCAATGCACAAGTGTGCATGCACACACACACACACACACACACACACACACACACACACACACACACTGAGAGAACTAACAGCCTGAGTTGTATTGCAGAGCTCCTTTTCTAACACTATATGAAGGAGGGGAGGGAAGGGATGCTTTTCCTTGCTTAAGCAATTTTATTAGTTCTTGGTGGCAGCCACTAAAACAGCATCCTACCCAAACACTGGCAAACATCAGCAGCACCAATAGATATCATGACAAGCATTCTAATTGGATTAGCATATGTGTAAACTCTGTTCATTTATTTCCTTTGTCTTTTTTGTTTTACTCTTTCATGAAAAATCACCCCACAGGCTTTTATCAAGACAACAGAACTTTGTTGTTTTGGTTACAAATAAGAAACTTTTCGTTTATCATGAAGTAAGCTAAATTTCAATTAGTTCTACTTAATGTTGCATGCTTCTAAATTTAACTTTAGCTTACGTTAAGTTCCATTTAAAATTTCCATTTGAATTTCAGCAAGCTTACAAGCTCTACTCCTTCAAGACTTGCTTCGTTAAAAAAAAAATTGTAAAATGTTTTCAAACATTCAGAAAAAAAATATATGTACATTTTAAAACCTCAAGGCATCAAAAGCCAGGGGTTAGGAGAACAGCTCAGTGAGTAAGACTGCTTACATGAAAACCTGAATTCAAATTCAACAGCACCCATATAAAAGTCAGTTGCGGCTGCATGTGCCTGTAACTCCAGCACTTGGGGACAGAAACAGGCAAATTCTGTATACTCACTGATCAGCCAGCCTAACTCAAAGGATACAGTTCAGACCCATCTCAAAGAAAAAAGGCTGACAGCAATACAGAAAGACACTCAGTGTCTTCCTTTGGCCTCCAAACAGACCCATAAGGGCATGCACACCTACATATACATGTAAACAAAAGCAGACACACACACACAGACATACAGAGACATACACACATATACACACAGCACAGGGTAAACTTTGTGTGTAACCACTCCTACATACATCTTTACAACTTCACAGTATATCTGACCATAAACCACTTATCACACTCTTTGTGGTATTTTCAAATTTTTGGTTAGTAAAATCTCATGAAGGTCATTTTTCCTTTTTTTTCCAAATTCAGTCAGCCCTGCAAGGAAGATTTTTATGTGTAACCTTAGGTACCTCAGTTTGACTATACTTCAGGATTGTGTCTATAGGTGGGGTTGTGTTGTACCGTATACCCACTTTCAACTTTAAACTTTAAGTTGGTCTTCATATTTGCTGTATCAGCTCATACTTTTGTCTTATGACATTTCTCTAGCATATATATGGTCATGTCATGTTGTTTTCACTCAATATGATATGATTTGGTATCTCATTTTAATTTGCACTTATTTATTTACTTATTTATTTTTAGATTTCATTGCTGTTAAGTTTTTTATTCAATTATTTTCTTCTTTTTTGCCTACTTTATTATTGGGTTGTTTGGCTCTTGGTTGGTATGTGGCTATTCTCTATGTATCTTTTTAGATATATGCTCTGGCAATATCTTCTCTCTAGTAGTTTAATTTGGCTCACAGAAGTTTAACATTTTAGCATTAATTATTTTTCTCTCTGAGTTATGGTCCTGTCTTCTGATTAAGAAATATTCTTTTGGGCTGGAGAGATGGCTCGGCCATTAAAGGCTGGGCTCATGATTAAAAACGTAAAAGAAATCCTCCTTTATAAGAACATACTATTTTATTTGAAGTCAATCTTTTTTAACTTTTACTTTTCAAATGCAGGGATTTGATTTTTGGAAAAGATAAAAGAAAAAATTTAATGTAGAAGTTTTAATTATAAGTATACCCAATGATGGCATTTTGAGGAATTGGTGTATGGAAAAAAAAAAAGGATAAATTTTTGAAAAAGTAGAAATGACCAAAGAAAGCAGAAACCAAAAGTAGCAGAAATAATCCTGTCCTCTGTGTGTGTGTGTGTGTGTGTGTGTGTGTGTGTGTGTGTGTGTGTAGTGTGACTTCCCTGATGCCAAATTTTAAGTCCTTCAGGATCCTCTCCCAACTCCATGTGACATGTGATTGTGATGTGTGGTGTGTGTGTCGAACTCAGTTCATGCCCTGCTGAAGATCTGCACATCCCCCTTTGCTCTCCAGCCTTGGCTACTTGCCTTTCTGCCAGGGAACAGCAGTCCCAGAAATGGCTCATGTCCCAGCTGCTGCCACTATCGCCTCATACCCTTAAGTCTCCAATTTTCTCTCCTCAGGATAAGGTCTGGGCTTAGGCACGGAGCAGAGGATGAATGTGACAGAACCCAATGGAGACTGCTTCTTCAGGCCAATCATTGTTGTCCAACTGAGCTGTCAATACAAGGAGCCAGTGAAGGAGTTTGGGTACCAGTGCTTGCTTGCTGATGTGGGGCAGCTACTGGGTGATTGTATCCAATCACTATTCCTCAGAACAGTCCGACTGCTGTTCTGAGGAATAGTATGTTCTTATAAAGGAGGATTTCTTTTACGTTTTTAATCATGAGCCCAGCCTTTAATGGCTGAGCCATCTCTCCAGCCCAAAATAATATTTCTTAATCAGAAGACAGGACCATAACTCAGAGAGAAAAATAATTAATGCTAAAATGTTAAACTTCTGTGAGCCAAATTAAACTACTAGAGAGAAGATATTGCCAGAGCATATATCTAAAAAGATACATAGAGAATAGCCACATACCAACCAAGAGCCCAATTCAAATTTTCAAGAAGTCAGAAAGAAAAGTGTCAATGTCAAAAGACAGAGCAGGCTCTGCCAATGGAATATGAAAAAGACTCACCCAACAGATCCTAACCACGCTATGTCACAGCAGCATCACAATTTAGCACTGTGGCAAAGGAATGAATGAAGAAAAGGGCAGTTCTAAAATAACTCCTCGAGGTGGCGTAGTGGAAGCATAATGGGAGATACGCATCTTCATGCACACACTCCATCCCACAGAGCGTACAACTCCAGACATGAGGCCTACTGAATTTGGGTAGCCATGCTGGGTGGGTGGGAGTTCATCAGTGTAACAAATGTGGCATCACGGTGGGTGACATCAGTGGCACCCATGACAGGAAAGGCATACATGGGGAACTTCTACAGCCTGCTCTCAGTGTCGCTGTGATGCCCAAACTGCTCTAAACCTTGAAGTCGTTTGAAGAAAATTATTCAGCTAAAGATGCTGGAGGGGAGAAACACAGAGCCCATCGTTTTTGAAAATGTGTATTTTTAAAGTTTCTGGGATCTACTGTCATTCTTTTATTCCCTCACCACACTGTTCTAACCAAGACGTGTGTGAAGTCGCTTGAGTAAATAAAATGGGCACCTTTAAATTCCGTGCTCATGAAATTCATTTGGCACTAGAAAGATAATCGCTTGTCAGCATTAAGCTAAGCTGATGAATAATTTTGACAACGCCACACACCAAATTAGTGAACCGGCCAGCTTCAAATCTCCCTCTTAGCTCCTGCTCTTGCCAACTATTTAATTGTGAATGCAACTGATAAGTTATCCCTCTTCCTTCACTTAGAATAAATATTTGTCAACTCTCTGACACCACGCTGTACTTTTCCTCTTTGGTGGCGCTCTTGCTGGGTCACAGGAGCAATACTCTTGCTGGAAGGCAGCGCAGAAGATGAAGTCAGTGGATTCTTTGTTGAGATAGTTGTGAAATTCTGGAAATGTTCAAGGTAAACTAATTTAGCACAAGGGAGAAGAAAGGGCATGAGAAAGTGTTCTGAAGTTAGAGTTTGGTGTTGAGTTTTGACCCTACTTAAAAACTGCGAAGTTAAAGTAAGTCTCTCTTTTTTCCTAAGCCTCAGTTTTCCATCTGCCAGATGAGAATAAAAATATTAACTGCAGAGAATGGCTCTGAGAGCTAAAATCATCAAGAGCTAGCACACTGCCTGTCAAGTCACTGAATGGCTGCAGGGCTGGGATCCTGCTAGTCCAAAACGGCTGTCTATCAACAGAAAGACCAATAATCCAGAAGCTTCTCAGTCTTAGCTGGTCACCAGTATATGCTGGACTCCAGAGGAAGAATGCTGTAATGCCACCATCACATATTATACATCTAATAAAATTACTTTTTCTGAAATCTTTTGATGACGAGGGGAAATAAGGTTACAGGGAAGCGTGTCTGCATTCTAGTGCCTAGCAGAAAAAAAAAAATGTTTTCACTAAAGTTAGGTTTTTGTAAGCGGGAGAGTAAATGGGAGATAAGTATGCATACATACTTAAATACCTAAAATAATTAATAAGGAAGGAAAAAATACCCAAATAGAAATAGGCCAAGTTGTCTGGCTATGACAAAGGGGATTATTGGGAAAGTAGTGACTTTTTATATTTTAGATATTGTAGAGATAATATGTGTTCATCATGAGTTAGCTTTACTAAGTCTACTTTTGCTTAAACCAAAAATCACATGCCCACCTCTGACCTTCCTTCTTTTTCCATACCCCACATCTATTCTATGAGCCAAGCTGTCCACTGTCTACCTCAGTCCTGATACTATCCACTCATTTTCTACCTCTTCCACTTCGCTGATCCAAATTTCCAAAATCATTTGCTTAGACCTCTGCTACAGCCTTCTTTCCTGGCTTCCTGTCACTGCCCTTGTCTCCCTGGGCCTACCTGCCAGAAGCACCAGAAGGAGACCTTATGGAATTGGGGGTGGGGGATAAACTGCTCATTTAGACAGCGAAAAGTGAAAAAGGAGCCATCTCTGATGGGGAAGTTGAGGTAACCGGTTAAACACACTTCTAAGGTAAAGGCTGCTACATTTAAGAACTTGTTTTCCTAACCATGTTTAAGTTACATACCCTTATCTTGCAATAACCAAACAATACACATAGTAAAAACTTCTTCTCCGTGGTAACTTTGAGTTGGGGAAGCAGTGCTTTGGGCCTGCCTCTGGTTAGGTCTGTTCAGATAACACCCAGGAAAAGTAGGAACCAAGATGATAAAGGAAAAGCAAGGACTAGAGGGGGATAAGTGGCCAACAGGAGTCCTCAGAAAGCTAAGGACTCTGAACACAATGGAGGCTTGGGCCACTTTATTTCAATATAGAATGGAGTATTTATATCAGCCCCCTTTCCCCTAAGGCTCTGGGTACATTTTGGAAGAGGCAGGAGTGGAACTATTATAAGACCCAGAAGTTGTGGAGGACTGCAGGGACACAGAATCTTCTAGACCTGTCGCTACTGAACTCATAGCAGCTGTGGATACCTGAACAAGACCCGCACAATATCAAGCCAGTCAATGTGCCAGCACTGGGGGATGGCACATTTACCTGACTCTACTACAAGCTGAGGAGCTATTGGCAACTAGTGACTGCTGAGGGAGAAAGGGTCAGTTTCATCAGGAGCGTCGCCCCTCGTAGGCTGCCCACACCCACGTGGATGGCCCTATATCATGCATATATGAATAGCACTAATTGGACTCAACCCAGTGGATTGTTTAAGAAGGAAGGTTAGGAAGAAGAGGAGAAGGAGGAAGAAGAGATGAAGTTGGGAGTGGGCCTGGTGGTAGGAGGACCCAGGAGAAGTTGGAGGAAGAAGTGGAGTACAGATATGATCAAACTATACTGTATATATGCATGAAGTTTCCAAAGAACACATTTAAAAAATTTAAACGTTAAAATGTGTTATTGACCCAGATGTTTAAATAGTGTATCAAATATTTTTTAGAAGTAGTTAAGGGGGAAAATTTGGACATCTAGGGGACTTGAAGACAATCACTCAAGCATTAATTTACACTAATTTAGTAATACAATGTTGAGGAAAAGGCTGAATGCTGGCTGCCAAAGTCACTTTCTCGTTTTCAGTGTTAGGGGTTGAACCAGAGGCTCACATAGGCTAGGCAAGGGTTTCCTCAAGGATGAAACAGCAGCAGTTCGCCACCCACATTGAGTGATATCTCACTCCTTGCTTTCTGCATGTAACACAGCACCTGCCACAGAGCAGGCATCAGAGGTCATTTGAGAGATAAGTGGATCGGGAGGGAGGGGGAGAGTGTGCAGTGGTATGGAAGATGGCTAAGGCTTCCCCTTGCTGTTCTCAGTCCTAAGTGCTTCCGCGTGTTGACAGGCCCCGGCCGAGTTGAGACCTGGAGTTCCCAGCTTCTGCCCCTGCTGTTCTCGCTGTCTCACCACAGATCAGATACGGGGTGTGGAGAGGCTCTCTGATGAAGCTGGTATGGGAACAGATGTTCTTACGTTTAAAAATTATGCTCACCAAACCGCTATTATGTCAGCTGTCCAGATGCTGTTGGCTAATGAAAATGGGAGGGGGGTGGGCTGATCGACACTAGGAGCTAGAAAGTCCAAAGAGGCTTCTTTGTTATTCCATTACTTCATGAGCAACCAGAAATAACAGGCTGAGCTGAAGCAAAGTAATTACCTTGTGAATCCCGGCATTGCCACAAGCTGCCTGCCTCAACATCTGCCTCATTCACTAATAACTAACCTGGCACAGATCTTTATTTTTATTATAAGTCTTTGAGAGCATTCACTTTCATTTAGTCACCCCAACGCTTATTTATTAAGAACCTACTATGTGCCAGGCCCCTTAGCTAAGTGCCTTGGCCAGTAGTATTCCAACCAAAGCTGCTGTTCTCATGGAAGTCACAGTACTAACAGGGATGACAGAACCCAGGGCCTCCCAAGACATTGCTTCACCCTTCCCGATAGGTTAGCTAATCTATAGCTGCCAGCTACTGAGTCCTTCAAAAGTCAACAGATAATAACAGGAGATAAATAAAACCTTTGCCACTCTTTGCTGCCTCAGTTTTAATGCAGGAGCTGCCAAAATGATTTGCAACAGAAACCTTTGGACAGCCCAGCAAATGGTATGTGCTGATAAACATTTATTTAGAATGAAGCGCCTTTTCCTGGAATTTCTCAGTAATTACCCAAATGTTCTAAGACCCTCTTAGATGGAAATTTGGAGCAGCTGACCCCAAGCTTCTCATTCCCAGGCATTTCCCCTTTGTTTCCCCACAATCTTCCCCACATAAATCCCAGGCTTTCAAGTCTTTTCTTTTTCCTACTAAATATATTGATGCATTACGTAATCATTCCTGTGTTTTTTGAAATGGATCTAACTGCTGAGCCTGGTCAAAGAACTCATTAGAATTTTTTTTTTTTTTTTGGTTTTCCGAGACAGGGTTTCTCTGTGTAACAACCCTGGTTGTCCTGGACTCACTTTGTAGACCAGGCTGGCCTTGAACTCGCAAAGATCCGCCTGCCTCTGCCTCCCGAGCGCTGGGATTAAAGGCATCT
This sequence comes from Lophiomys imhausi, assembly GCA_907164525.1. NCBI lineage: Eukaryota > Metazoa > Chordata > Mammalia > Rodentia > Muridae > Lophiomys > Lophiomys imhausi. Next base: position 6,361,241 of record CAJQZJ010001638.1, read on the forward strand.
CATTAGAACTTTTGATCATCATGGGTTAAACTGAGAGTGCGAGTCATACTTTGGCAGTTAAACACAAAGAAATCTGGTGTTTAACATAGGCTGAGCCGGCCACTTGGTTTAAAAACATGTTTACTCACTCATTTTACATATATGTCATGAGTACTAGCCAATCTGTCAGGGACACTTTTATGTGCCACAGAGGTAGCAGTAAAAGGAACACATGAGTGATTCCTCCCCATCGTGGGCTCTGCATTCTAAAAGAGAAGATGGAGTACACACTGGAAGGTCCTAAGCTGACCACGGCCATATGTTTGAGCATCAGATAGAAGCCCAAAGAAATAAAATGAGAACAAAGTGAAGAGGGTCTTAGGATGAGTTGAGAACCAGCTTTTTAAGGGGAAAAAAAATAAAACCTGACCCAATCTTTGTGTGCATGCATGTGTGTGTGTGTGTGTGTGTGTGCGTGTATGTGTACAGTATGTTGTAGTCTGCACAATCATGCATGCACCCATGTGTACACATGCCATGCAGAGACCAAAACAGGATATCGATGTCTTCCTCTACCTCTCTACCTTATTGCCTTGAGGCAGGGTCTTTTACTGAACCAAGAGCTCTCTGGTTCAGATAGGATTACTGGCAAGCTCTCAGGATTCATTCTCAGTATCTACCTGCCTCAGTCCCTGTCCAACCAATACTGAGGTTGCAGGGATGCACAGCCAGGTGCAGTTTTTTCTGAGGGTTCCGGAGATTCAAACTCCTTATACTTGCAAAGCAAGTACCCTAACCCATGGAGCCATCCCCCAAGCCCCCATTATCTTCTATTTTAATAACATCCTTCGAATAACCACGGGGAGCCAATGTGTTTCCGCCATATCCTTAAAATATTGAAAAAGGCCCATTAAACAGTAGTCAAAAGCTTTCTTAAAGAGGCAGTGCTTAATCATTGTTTATAATGTCCAAAAAGTAGAAACAAACCAAATTCCTATCAACTGATGCATGAAAATAATGCACAGTGTTATCTATATATTGAAATACTCTTCAGCCAGGAAATGACAGTAGTATAGATGAACCTCAAAAGCATGCTAACTACGTGAAAGAAGCCGAACACAGAAGACCATACTTTACATGATGCCAATTGTGTGAAGTGGTCACAGTGGGCAAGCCAGTAGGGTAACTTTTTTTTTTTTTTTTTTTTTGGTTTTTCGAGACAGGGTTTCTCTGTATAACAGCTCTGGCTGTCCTAGACTCACTTTGTACACCAGGCTGGCCTCGAACTCACAGAAATCCGCCTACCTCTGCCTCCCAAGTGCTGGGATTAAAGGCGTGTACCACCAACGCCCGGCTTTGTAGGGTAACTATTAATGAGTACAGAGTACACTGTTTCTGTGGTAATCAAAAGTCACACACTCACTGTGTGAAATTTATATCTCTGTTGTTGTTTTTGAGGGCTTGTTTATCTGTTGTTTCTGAATGCTCCTTTTGTTGTTTTTTGTTTGTTTGTTTGTTTGTTTGTTTGTTTTTAAGCATATGATTATTTGCTTGCATATATGTGCACCACGTATGTGCCAGGTGCCCCAAGAGGTTAGAAGAGGATGTGGGTTCCCCTGGAACTGGAGTTATGGATGGCCGTGAACCATGTGGGTGCTGGGAATCAAACCTGGATCCTTTGCAAGAATAGTGCTCTAAAGACTACTAGACTTTCAGGGATCATTTCTATAGCTCGTTACTAGAGAAGTTTCTCTGACCATGTAGAGCACCCAAAACCATGAGGAGGAGATGGAGCATTCTCTCCTGAGCGTGAAGCTGGCATTTAGTGTTGCTTTTCTGTGACTGCTAATTGACATTGAGGATTGTTCTTTTCTTCTCTATGGGAGAGTGAGAGGGGGAGAAAGAAGTCTGAGTGAAAAAAAAAAAGAAGAAGACGAGTGCTCTAAACCTGAGTCATTTCTTCAGTTCCTTGGTCTTTTGTTTATTTGTTTGGCTTTTCATTTTTTGTTTTTTAGACAGAGTCTTGCTTTATAGCCCTGACTAGTTTGGTACTTGCTATGTAGCCCAGGCTGGTCTCAAATTCATGAAAATCCTCCTGCCTCAGTCACCAAATGCTGGGATTAGAGGCACATGGTCTAATGATCTTAGTTCTTTTCTACTTTAAAAATATGTTTCTTAAGTCTTTGAGAATTTCACACAATGCATTCTGATCATATTCTCCCACACTCTTCTTTCTAACTCCTCCCACATCCACCACCTTCCATATCCTCCCCAACTTCATATCCTCTTTTAAAATAACACAGCAAGTCTAATTTGAGCTTCCTATATTCTTCTGTAGAATATAGAAAACATAACATTGTGAGACACCTGCGAGTTGGCTTCAAGAGGTCCTGCAGCTGCCATTGTCTCCACCACATAACCCTGACCCAAGTCCACCCTGATAAGATTCTAAGTCTACCAGAAAAGAGCATGAGAGGTCACATGGTGTGGGACAGGGAAAACACAGTCCATGGGCAGCATCATTTACCAGTGAGGCCAAGTCACAGCCAAGCATCAAATGTCTGCAGTCATAGGACCAAGCCCAGGGGAGGCCAGCAGAAGACCCATCATGCTGAGCACAGCTCAGACTCCTGACTCAGAGAACTGTGACCAGATAAATCAATTTGTGCCCTGGAATCATAGAAACTTGGTGCCAGTTTACCGTGCACTAATACATAATCCACAACTCTTCTGTTGTCTCGATATATTGATGTCTCCATCTGTAAGAAGCGCACTCTTCAGCATTTCTAAAATATCTAAATATATGCCTTTATCAGAGAGAAAGAAAAGCTCATGTGGCTGTGTTGGACCATTGTACCTTAGAATCTTCTCCTCAAAGTAAACTCTTCCCTCAGGCATAGTCAAAGCACATGGACCTTCAAGAACTAGACAAAATAAAATTTAAACAAATACTGGGGCGGGTGGGTCACTCACCCTAGCACCCAAGCATC